>CM051486.1:9736162-10447700 GCA_028015225.1 Carex myosuroides | reverse complement strand
ATTTTGAGGAGGGTTCCAATACCTCAATTTTTTATATACCTCATCGTATCTCATGTTTTATATCTTCATTTTTAAAGTCCGAATTGTCGATCTGAACCGTTCCACATGATATCCATAATAAAAGATGTTTGGAGATGAAATTTTATAACTTTTAGAAACTTTTTACTCTTTTTTAAGATAGGTACAAAATCACTATTTTTTTACCGTTCAAAAACATTGATTTTGTACATATCTTAAATAAATAATAGTAAAAAAAATCTAAAAATTAAAAAATTTAGTCTCCAAGTACATTTTAGTATGGATATCATGTTGAGCGGTTCGGATCAACAGTTTGAACTTTGAAAACAAAAATATAAAACATGAGGTATTGGAACCCTCCTTATTTTTTTTTTACACTTCACTCCAAAAAAAATATTAAAAAGTTAAAATTCAAAATACTAAAGACTCACATTATAAGTCGTCAGAAATTTTCTTAAGATAAATACAAAAAACAAAAATTGTGTCACTTTAAAATTTTGATTTTTTTGAAAAAATGTATCAATTGTTTCTTTTAAAATAAAGAGAGAAACGTGGGAACAAATAAGTCATTTCCATCTGAATAATAAGAATAGAAAAATTATTATTTCTATGACTGAGCATGTATATGTGATATGATTAATAAGTTACGAAATTTTACTCTTTTTATAGATTTATAATTAATTATTTTTAGCTTTACAGAGATGCGAAACCACAGTAGGCATATCTACAACTGTATTTGCAAACCTCGTTAACTCAATTATAATTAATTAAAGCTTTGCAAAAATTCATTTATGCTCGTCTCTTCAATCTCGATGCTAATTAATATGCAGGAATTGGAGACGGTCCGATAGACATCGAATCAAATTCAGTCTAATATTTGATCATAACTGTTTATTTCATATTAAGATTAGTTTAATCTCATGCTCATTTATATTGCACTGCTCACTTCCAATCTATGTTGCATGCATATGAATACGGGTATTGTATCGGATATGATATAAGATATGACAATACGGTAATTTTCAACACAATACGGATATCGGACAATACGATACATATATCAATATGGCAATACGATACGTAACAGATACGGATATAGAATCATATATAAAATACTGGACTAACACAGCATCCAATTGGTGGTAGCAGAAACGTAACCGACACCTAAAACAATAAATGTAATTCATATTGCATTTAGAAAATGATTAAATTTCGACAAAAATAAAAATAAATTAATCAAAAATTAGATAAAGTGATGTTCAATAAGAAAACGAATTTTACATAATGTTTTGATTAAAAATAATTTACTTTCATTATGTTAGTGTCAAAAGTGTTATAACTTCATAATATTTTATTTCCTTGCATTGCATATATGTTGCAGAATATTCCAAAGAAGGTCCATGAGAGAAACTGTTCAACTTGGAAGGTCCAAGCGAAATGAAATAATTACTTGGCTGGCATGTGAAAATGATCAGGTCATGATCTTTTGCTATATATGCGCGCGATCTGGTTGGAAATTAAAGAATGAATTTGTAAATGCTAATCGAATAGATAATTAATTAATTAGAATGATGTTTTAATTTGATTCCTCTTTTAAATTAAGTTGCAATCTTTAATTAATCGATCGGAAAGAGTACTAGTGGATGTGAAAAAGCCGCTGCTTTCTTAGCAAAAAAGATGGGATCGAGTCAGATCTAGGAGTCGAACGACGACAGTTGGATTCGAAGAAAATTAATGTTGCACTTCACTTCACATCACAGTAATCGAGGTTAAAGAAAGAGATCATATCTTAATTATATTTATCCTTTGGTAGTAGACTAGTAGTGACTGTGACTGTGACAGTGCATGATCAATCTTCTAAATACCAAATACATTTAAACTCGTGTCTTTTAATTTTTATTATTACACCTAAACTAATTAATTACTGTCTCTAAACAAATAATTTTGTCCATATTTTCCTTAATTTGTAATACCAAATCCATTATATTTTTCTCTTCCCCACCTCCTAAATCATAAATAAAAAAATAAATCATTTTGCTGTATTTATTGATTTTTTTTAGTTTTATTTATTTATTTACAAATTATAACTGTGACCTCTTCTGAGGCGGCATGGTCTTCAATTTGGAAAACGAAAGAAATAATACGAGAAAAAAAGTGATTGAAGAAGAGAGAAGCATGTAATTATTATCATATTGAAGACCAGATAAAGTAATACTTAAGAAATATCTTATTTTTAGAAGATTTCGAGATATGAAGAGAGAGACTGAAAGAGGCATGTAATATATTACTAGTATCGTGCCCGTGCGTTGCAACGGAGACATTATATAAAATAGAATAGAATATGAAGAGACCAATTTGCTTGACATTCACACAAAATTAAGAAAAAAATATATTTTAAATGAAAATAAAATACACAAATGAAAAAAAAAACGGAGATTCAAATAATAAATAACAATAAAATAAACAATAACACATAAAAAAATGGATCAAATATAACATGACATTTTTTTGAAGTATCATTGTACGATTTAATATCTAATTTTCTCCACAAACAAGACAGGTTATTAAACGATTTAGAAGAGAAATAATATGTAAAGAAATAAAATTGAGAAAGATATAATTAAATGATTCAAATAAAGATTTTCTCTATAGATATATTTGTGATAGAAATTATTTTAATAATAGTAATTTCTCTACATATAATTTTTCTACACGAAAATTCTTGATATTATTCATTTTCTCTCCAGATCGGAAAAATATGATTTGTTTCTATTAGCACAAAATATGCTCTTCATCTATTCACAAAGATACATTAGCCCTAAACAAAATTCGGAAAGATATGATTGTTTCCATTTTCATTGTCGAAAATATAAAGGAAGAGGAGAAATGAAACGGAGGAAACGGAGAAATAAGGAAATAATTTAATTGCAGGAATCGGAGATAGCTGTAAGGAGAAATAAGAAAAATGATATCTAGGAATACATTCAATTTTAATTATGACAAACCATGTAGCAGTCTGTGTGGCAAATATGTTTTTAACTAAAGTTAGACTTCTCCACATAAAATAAATGTATTTAATCAAAAGAAGACAGATTATGTGGAGTCCGGATCCCCTAAAGTAACCAATTTTTGAGTTTAGACGTGTACGGTGCCTATTCGGTGGTAGCGCAGGGGGCCAGTATTATTTGTGGGGTCCAGGCTCTTTAAGATTCGTGTTAGAGCATCTTGGACGGTTTGGATCAAAACTCAAAAATTGGGTTAATGCACTGAATCTGAATTCGATTATGTGATTGGAGGGCTGATATTCAATTCGAAAATTCATCTTTTAATCTCAACCGTTAGCGGATCAGGACAACTACGTGTATAATATAAGAATGGAGATTACTAAATTGAAGACCAAAATAAAGTAGTACTTGGAAATCTTATTTTAGAAGATTTCGAGATACGCTAGTAGCTAGATTATCAACATCAACTTATTTCGTTTAAAAATGAGATCAATATTTTCAGAAATGACGGTTGAAATAAATATACATTCTTCACAGGTTAAAAAAATTAACTAAGATTGTTGGTTGATTGTACGGCCACAAGCATTTGTATTTTCCATTACGTTGCAAGCTCAGTTTCTTTTAAAACAGACAAGGAAAGCAGGAAATTTGAATTGTTATTTTCCAAGGGTAAAACTTTTAAATCCCCATCCTTAAAAAAATTATTAAATATTATATTCTTCAAGGGTCTAACTTGTAAAATTTCCATCCCAGATTTTCAAATTCCCTCCATAGTATTCTCGTTTTTGTTTCCCAACATCAATTGATTGCTGGTTTGAAGTTCTTGGCGGACCTTAATTTCCAAACCTTTTATATTTGATATATTTACGGAGATTTAATTATAAATTTTATATTTATTAAATAAATATCACTCTATATGATTTTCATTACTTACAAATCGGTGGGTTTAATCCCACGTTCTTAAAATAAAATAATTAGATCCTCCGCATAATGAGAAAATAAAAAGTCTGATACAATGCATTTTTTTTCTTATGCATTTGTAAAATATGGTGACAGTTACATGTTCGTGAGTTTCGAAATCTTAATTTACCAATCTTTATGTTATGTTGTTGTTTGTTTTGCATTACATTTATGATTATAACAAACAAAGCGGTGCAATGCACAATTTTTTTCAGTTATAATAGAGGTATGATAAAATTACAAAAAGTAGGGTTTAAATGTTTAGTGTTTTTGTCGCCTTATTCGCACTCACATTCTTATATTTATTTTCAAAATTCAAATAGTTAATCCGAATTGTTGAATACGATCTCCATATTAAACTGCGCTTGGAGACCAAATTTGATATTTTCTGAATTTTTTTACTGTTCTTTTTAAATAGGTAGAAATCGTTGTTTTTCTATGGTCTAGGATCTTCTGAAAAACAATAATTTTGTATCTATTTAAAAAAATAGTACACAAATTTCAAAATATATAAATTTTGGTCTGCAAACACTTTTTAATACGGATATCGTGCTGAGAGGTTCGAATCGATTGTTTTGACTTTGAAAACAAAAATAAGAATGTAAGACACGAATAAAACAAAAAAAAAACATGAGACATTTAAAACTTGCTCAATTATATATTATATATGATAGTTTTAGTTTTGCTGCTTGTTTATTTATTTGATTTATGAAAAAAATTCAATCAAATAAGACGTAAAAAATAAAATTAAATATAAAATTGAACACAGGAGAGGGATATCATTTCCAGGACAAAAATTACGAACCCATCATTTATTAGATCCAATATATTTACAAATATATTTGTGACAGTCATTAATTAAAATTTATACGACTTCGTTAAATTATTTTTGAAAATTTTCATTAAATTTAAGTAGAACCATTCATTTATTAGATCCATTCTAATTATAAGAATTTTTAGTGGCTGTCATTAATAGTCATATTTTATATGGTTTAAATGTTTAATACATTATTTCTGACAATTTTAACTGAGTTTAAAAAAAAAAAATCCTAACGTAATTAATAAAAGTTATAGGGTTAGTGGGATACAAGTTTGCTGAAGTAGCTGCTTTGCTCTACACGCCAAAGACCTGTTGCTGTCGAATAAAGTCAACATCATTTGAGACAGATATTTTTATGTAATACTTTTTTGAGATATCGTCACGAAAGTTAATCTTATATTTAGTATGATCAAAAATATCTTTTTCTTGAAATGAATTATTAGAAAACATAGAGAAGTAGAAATGAAATGAAATTGTATTTCCTTGACTAATCTTTGATTACAATTATGCTCTATATATAGAGTCTTGTCTAATTACAATTATGCCACGAACAACCTCTTAACAACTCTCTAACAATATTTCTAACATCATCTTAACAACTTCACTAACAATATTATTAGCACTAACTAACTTCCTAACTGTCTCTATTACCCCCCCTCAAGCGAAACATGGTGCGCGGTAGCAATGTTGAGCTTGCTCCGAAAAGAAGAAGACTGATGCCATAATCTCAATGCCATTGTTCTTACAATTTGAATCGTCAAGTTTGGGTCTCCTTGAAGGTAGAAGGTGGAGAGAGGAGCTCTTTTGGCTCAAGAATGCTTCCATGTATTTGAGAGGCTCGTTTGAGTCCTCTTTGAAAAGAAAAAGAAAGAAGAGAGAATTTGAATAGCTCGTAGCTTTTGACGAAACATGGTTTCAAGAGGCTCATGGCTCTCTTGTCTCACTTTTGAGAAGAATCATTGTGTGGATAGAGAAGAAGAGAAGAAGAGAAGAGAGGAATTTTGATTTTGATATGTGGTTTGTTACTGGAAGGTGAGGTTTGGGAGGGGTTGCTTGAAAAAGACAGAGAGGTCCTCTTCAGGTTGAGTATTGGACCTGGTAGCGCTAAAGAAGAAAAAAAAAAATGTAGTTTTGAAAGTAAAATAAGAGAAATGGAATTTGCAGTGGGCCTGCTGGGACGTGGAGCATGTGAAGGCCCTCTAAGGAGTATCAGGTAGGGTGATGAGCTCCAGTTCGGACCCTTAGGGCGATTCGGGTTCGGACCTCTGTAAACGGGTCTCGAACCATTGAGGAGATGTAGCGCCAGATTGGGTAATGCTTCCATGTATTTGAGAGGCTCGGTTGAGTCCTCTTGGATCCGATTCGGGAATTAGGCTGAAGCTGAACCCTCCCTTTAGTGAGGTTACAGAGATGACGGCGGCGGCGTCGGTGCTGGAGATGCAAACTTTTTTTCGTCTCTGGCGAGGGAGACCTCCATCTCTCTCTAGCAGTGCCGGCAGTGACTGGAGTCGGTGTGGTGAGGCAGGAAGGGATTGAAGAACGAGATGCAGCCTCAATCCTAATCTGAGATTCGTGTTTGAATCTTGCTCTCAGATCAATTATGTCGCCAGAGATGGTCCTCAACAAGGTCAGCAGTGCGGTGCGTTGGAAATGAAGAAGACGATGCCGGAGATGTACGGATCCGATGGAGCTGGTCGCTACGTCGAACTTCGTCAGTGAGCTTGAATCTTTAACTGGTATGGTTGCTTGCCTTCAGCTGATTTTGCTTTTGTTACTGCTGATTCTGCTATGATTTTTTTTATGGATCTGCTTCGAATCAGGTTTCTTGAATCTGGTTTCAGATCGGTTTGGACTGGTATTCAATAGAAACTTACATTTAGTATGTTCGCTTTTTTGAGATCATTTTATTTCCAAGAAACTGAGAGGGAGAAGGAGAGAACAAAAATAGAAGATAGGTTCCGTTAAGTTTTTTACATAGAGAAATTTAAGAACTATATAATGATATATTTAGTTTTCTCCAACATCATAGACAAAGAAGAGCAAAAAATAATTATTTTTTCTATTATTAATATCTAATAATTAAACCGAACTTAGAGATTATATTTGAGTATGCTTGATTGATATATTTTAAAAATCAATTTTCCATTTTAAAGACAATGTTTTTATTATAAATGATATGGTACTACACTACTCATGTACATAACGTTTAGCGAATGCATTCCGTGTGAAAGAACAAAGACATGCTATTGATTCAGACATTTGTTATGGAAATAATAAGTTATGTTGCAATTTTACACTTAAAAAAAATGTTATTGGCGAAAATCGTTCACACGAGTATGAAAAAATTTCAAGTAAAATTATGTTTGAGTTGACCTCTATTTTTCACAATTTATTATTTATAGAAATATATTAAACAAATTATCGAGGAAAATATTAATATAGATGAAAAATTATTCAATTCGGTCCAATATATGGTCCCTACGAATAACATGGTCCAATCGTCATTATAGAAAACTTAAATTTAAAGGAACCTAAGCTTTGATTCAGTTCTATTAAGTATTTTTAAGAAGCATTCATCGCAGAGACATTGATTTTCTGTGGTGTTGACTGGACAGTGGACACCCTCTAAATTAATAGACACTACAGCAAAAAGGGTTATCAGCGACCGGAATACCGGTCGCTGAAAGTAAATGAGCCGATCGCTGATAGTAGTTTTGGTCGCTGAAAGTCGTTTTTGGTCGCTGATATCCCGGTCGCTGAAAGCGTGGTCGCTGATACTCTTTTGATGACGTCACCGGTCGCTGATAATACGTCACCGGTCGCTGATAATACGTCACCGGTCGCTGATAATACGTCACCGGTCGCTGATAAGTTTTTTGCGACCAATTTTTTTTGGTCGCTGAAGGTTTTTTCTGACGTCAGCAAACACTTTCTGAGACCAAATTACACGGTCGCTGATACTAAAATTTGGCCGCTGATAGTCGAAACAATCGCAGAAACATAAACTATCAGAGACAAATAATTACGGTCGCTGATACTTACATTTGGTCGCTGATACTCTTCTGTCAAGTTTTTTATATTTTTATATATTATTTAAATTTGCACCATTTAATATTTGGTACGATACGTACCAACATACAACATAAACATAGATATCGTAATATCAAGTGATACAAATAAACATAAACATCTACCAATAAACAAACATATATAAATGTCAAGTATTACAAACATATATAAATGTCGAAATGTCAAGTACCATAAACATCTACCAATATCCGTCACCATAAACAACCTAAGTAGTATCATAAAACCCTAAACCCTAAGTAGTACCATCACCACCAACATCATCATCCTCATCATCATCCTCATAATCATCCTCGTCATCTTGCGGAGCGGGCCTCGAGGCATGCTGCGAGCCCGAACCTCCCTGTGAGATTGTTAAAACAATAGTTTAGATAATTAGAATGTAAGATTCAGGGTTCACAATTGAAGTTGGACTGAAATATCGAATTTCATACCTGAGAAGCTTTGAAAAGCTCGGTGACCCTGGACATCAACCGATCCTCCATCCTATCAAGTAACCGATCCTCCCGGGCACTTAACCGATCCTCCATACTATGAAGTACCCGAGTAGATATCATATTGATATGATCTTCTGTGAGCTGCGGAGCCGGCGGCATAGAATAATATGACTGTGAAGAATGCGACTGACTGCTCGACCCACTGGAGCGAAACATGCGTCTCGTCTTGCCTGAAACATTAAAAATAAGACAATTAGTATTATCTTACACAACTAAAAATAAATTTAAAATTAAAGTGACTTTTTATTTTACCTAAAGCACCGAGACCATAGTTATCGCCGTGGGCATTCTGATCAGATATTCCCGTAGAGTACCAGACGTCGCCGTCGTATGCGGGCCATGTGTTTCTATCCTCTCCATACTTCTGCACCATAGCACTCTCATATTTTTCCTGCAAATTTTGTAAAATATAACAAAAATGTTATACAACAGGAACCATGATATTTTTTAAAACGATTCGAAAGTATTATTACCTGTGCTTCTTTTGCCTTGCCGGTAATATATTCTCCCGTCTTCTTCTTCGTATGGGTAGGCTGGAACAGCTCATCGGACCATCTAGGTTCGCGCCCTTTTTCTTGCTCATGTTAAGAATTTGAAAGACAATTTCATTTAAAAAAAAAGTATTAAGGTTAGTTCGATTAGATTCAATTGGAATGAAAATAGATTAATTTAATGAAGATAATCTTACGAAGCGTTGTTTGTGAACAAGCATGTTCACAGAACCCGTTGTGGCCCCTGACCCTTCAGCATTGGCCCTATTTAAAGCATTCCGCTGGCTCCGACGGACAAAAGCATCACTACACCAAGGATCTGTGACTCAAAAATCTGAACAAAGCAATAATGTTACAACTTGCAAATATGCGTACGAACCACATAGTAGGTTAAATTGCAAGTACGCATACTTGGGGAGACAGTAAAGGAAATTAAGTAGCAGCAGCATAAACTCTATCTTTGGTCTGTTGTTGTTGTTGTTCAATCAACTAGCAACTGAACATATCTAAATTATTATTTTTTTAATCGAAACGGAACATTTAGCACGTTACATAATCAATTTTATGCTTAAATTGCAAATTAAATAGTAGGTTTTTCTGAATTATAATAATTTCCTACATGACCGTTATTATTAGCAGTATTTCATATATTTAATATCTAAACTTAATTTTTTCCTTTCATGGACCAATGAAAATCATTCAATTGAACCTTAAAAATGGTCGAGTTGGTAAAAGAGATTAACCGTTGGAATTTAATTCATTAATTCATCTCTTCTGTTCTGTGGAAACGAAAAATAAAACAATAATTTCTCCCTTTATTCCCTATCAACTGTACTGAGGATTGACTATTGAGTTGCTTTCATCCATTCCGTAAATGGAAATTCACATCTACTGTAAAAATCCCCTTTACCAGTAAAAATCAGCAAAGAAAAACAGAATCCAGCAACACGCAAAGCAGGTACAACAGCACAAGGCACACCGAAAGCAATCTCACAGCCCCAATGTCACATTCTCACCGAGAAAATCAACAACTCGCGTGAGGCAATTCAATTTTCCCCAATTTCAAACACCATCTCACATAAACCGAAAAAAAAGAGGGGGTGTGCTTTTGTTACCCGAAAGAAGGAAATCGCAAGAGGCAAGGTCGGCCGGTTCCGAGACTCGTCTCATCTCACAACCGTCTCAGTCAATCAACAGCAACCACGGCGGAGGTCTTACTAGGCAACCGACTCACCAAGCAAGGCACCAAATCGGCGTTCGGAATCGGTCGGGGTTCGGAGTCGAGGGGTCGGGGGCGGGGTCGGTCGGGGGTCACAGGGGCGGCGGAGTTCGGGTCACAGTGGCCTTCAGCGGGTCACAGGGGCGGCGGAGCGGCGGAGTTCGCGTGGTTTTTTTCACAGTGGCAGTGGCTAACCTAAAAGAATAACGCGCGAGTAAAAAATCGGATTCGCGCGACATTTTTACCGAGACCTTCAGCGACCGGTCCAATGTGGTCGCTGAAAGCTGTTGGCGCCGGTCGCTGACTGTCTCGTCGCCGAAAAAATTTAATTTCTTTTTTTTTTTTTGGTTTTTTGGGTTATCAGCGACCGGCGTTTTCCACGGTCGCTGATACCGGCCGCTGATATACCGGTTTGCTGTAGTGAGAGGTGATTGATACAAACTTAACTAATGGATGGGTTTGCTCCAGTAGTTGGCAACTGATTTACTCCCTCACCAAATAATGGCGTCTTTGTCATCTATAATTGTCTTTATTACTCCATTTTCCTGTAAACTTGGCTCGGTAAAATGTTAAATGTGTCCCTTAAAAAGTTTTAAATTGGTTCGGATCGACGCTATGCATAGTACCATAGCCTCACTCAAACATAATTAAAAACACATGGTATAGTCTGATTTGATAAATTACACATTTTACTTTGATAATTTACTGGATAATACGTGCTAATCATTTATAACAGAAAGTAACACATTGGACATGGTAATTGTGCTAAGGTCAAAACAGTAAAAAAAAAAAACATTACTCTCTGTCTCAGCATAAGTACTCTCTGTTAATTTCAAGGTGATTTGAGAAACATGTAATGATCAATTAGCTAAAACATTACTCTCAGTATACGAGATGACATGTTTGAAATTGATTGTATATATTGGTTATTCAAAGATCGAGAGTTTGATTCCTCCTCACAATTTTGCAGTCTCTGCAAAAGTTTTTCAAAAAAAAAAAAAAAAATTGACTGCATGTAACTAAAGTTATCTGAGAACTCCAACCCTCTTTTCATTCTAAAAAACACTTAAAAATCTTGTTTACTTGTATAGAATTAACATTTATTGCTACATCTCCAAACAACACTAATAAATTTTTTTATATGCTATTTATATTTTGTCCAACGTACTTATAAAACTGTTTCTTTTACTAACATCATCGACGATAATTCGTCTGTGTCAATTATATTCACAGTGATAACCCTACCGATGCCTTTTTTTGGGTGAATGCTGAAGAAGCAAATAGCTTTTGAACAATTCTTGCAAGACCAATACCAATTAAATGCAATTCAACAACGTTATTTTCTAAATATATAAATCTAGATAATTACAGAGGTGAATTGCCTCTCTTTGTGTATATTATATTATATTGTGTGCATTAATCTCTAACAGCTTGTATGTAATCAAAACTTTTACAAACATTTTAATAACAATTCGACTAGCTACTTGGTTATTTAACGGTATAATTATATTCATGGAAATATAATTTTTTAATGATATCTACATTAATTTCGTATTATTGTTTTTGAATAATATATTATAAATTATTTCTAACGAATTTTACAAATAATACATTATTTATTTTATATTATTCATGACATGGCATGAAGGCAAACTTTTGGTTTGTTTTATAAAAAATATTAATCTTTGATATATTATTGACATTATTAAACAATAAATTATTTCTGAATTATATTTATATTATATCTGATTCAATGTGGTACAATTATTTCTGAATTGACGTGCTGTCATATAACTTGTGAGTCTGCGTTAGCCTTTCTAGTAGGCTATAGATCTAGATAAACAATTCATTATGAGAAAGAAAAACAATTCATTATGAGAAAGAAAAAAGAGAAAATACTGTAGCAAACTATGAAAAGGGCGTAGGCAAACAGTGGGGCGGGGCGGTTACGAAGGAATTCGGATCCGGTGAAATAACCCAATCTTTGGATTTTGGATCGAGACCGTCTGATTCGAATCCGCGAAAATTTAACCCTGAAGTGAGTGCACACATTCCGACAATGAAATCGAATCTCGAGACGATCTCGAGCGACAAATTTGAATCGGACGGTCTTGATCCAAAACTCAAAGATACTTTAGAGGATCCGGACCCGTTATGAAGTGCATATAGAAGCAAAGAAGGTCAAAAAGTTCACCGACATTTTTATTAGAATCCAAAGTTTAATAAAAATTAATTAATATACTCACATTTGTTGGGAAGTTATAAAAATATTCGTACCGTTATTTTCTGATCGGTATTCAATTTAATTCATTACCGGCAGAAAAATAGCCCGTATCCAAAAAAAAAATTTTTTTTTTAGTACAGTACCGGCCATTTTCTGGCCGGTACTTCATATTTTTTTTTTTAGGATGGGCATAGCATAGTTTGCTAGAAGAAAAAGTCGTAGGAAATTCGGATTGAAGTTTGCACTTGGTTTAGCTAAGATCAAACAAATGCATTTGGTTGGATGCGTGTGTTACATCGGTTGCATGTACCGGTGCATCATCGATGTTTTTGCAATGAAACATCAATGTTTTATTAGCCAGGTAGTGCTAAAAAAATATTGGTGTGCCGCTGATATTTTCGTAATGAAACATCGATGTTTTATTATACTTAGCCTTGACAATTAAGCAGAGTAGTGCTAAAAAATAATACGATAAAGAAAATTTCGTACATAAATAAATATATTTTAAAAAATATGTAAAAATCTATAATAAAAAAACACAATTAATCCATTAAAATTCATACAAAAGAAATACAAATATATGTTTAAATAAGAAGATACTCTTTTGACAATTATACTCAGTTACAAAATCATAGTCATAAACAGCAAATTAACAATCGCAAGTAGATAATAAAATCATAGTCATAAACAGCAAATCGACAATCGTCAGTAGTTAATGCAGCTGTGACACATGGGCTCCTTGCTTCTCTACAATTAACTCATTTTTCTTGGCATCAATTCGAAAAATTACATATCGGTGTGCCTTTTTTCACTTCAAGTCTAAAAAGATACTCTGTCTCCTCTGTAACTCTCATTCTAGAAAAAGTGTTTGTTTGCAAGTCACACAAAGAATGTTAGCTTCAAACATAATTTACAAATTACATCCAATGGCTATCAAATTTGTAGTTACAACCCTTCTAATTGTTCTACATTTATTTGTTTTTTTTTCCAATATCTCAATATAATTGCTAAATTTTTCCTTAACACACACAGGCATATATACTTTGTAGTTAATTGAATACATATTTTAATTATTATTGGAAAACGCAGTGACTTTTGTCCTAGATATATTATAGTTCTCCAACGGTGCATGCAAATTGCAAATTGCAAAATACATGAGCCAACTACCTAAGTATCATATTACTTGAATGGTCTCATAAGAAAGATATATTATCATTACGATGGTGTCATCATACCTAAATGCTTATTTTGTATTTTTTTAAAATTAGTAATAAATATGTTTTGTGTTAAAAATAATTTTTTTCAATCTAGTAACTAAGATAATATATTTCGTGTAAAAATTAGCATATTAGAATTTCAAATAGAAGATCACTTGTGAATTTTCAAAATCAGATGACTCTACTTCATTTTTATCTATTAAAAAAAAAGCCGTTCTCCGTCTCAAAAAAGAAAAAGAAAATATTGAGTAAACTATTATGTGTCTTCTCCAAACTTAAAGGCCCGTTGCGTTGATTAAAGGCCGCAAGCCCCAATTCTCAGCTTGCATTATCACACATAACATGTGCTATGAGCTATGAGCTATGAGCTGGCATCAACCGTGCTTTGCTTTCACATAACATGTGGTATGAGCTGGTACCGGTTTCACTTGAACTCGATGATACCTCATTTTGATAAGGATCTTGAAATGTTGGACACACTCTAACAAGATTAATTTAAGCTTCAATTAAAATAAAACATCCAATTGATTAGTTAAAATTAATAAAGCCAATAAGAATAAATTAACTGACAAATATATTGCTCCATGAGATCATGTACTTAATTTTGCATCAATTATAGCCTTGTTAACAAAAGAAATATCACTATCTTAGCCCATAAACTGAGCCCAACATGAATTTAATGGCCCATTTACTACAAGCATAAAAAATTATCTGTTTTTTTCAAATTTTTTTTGCGTTTAATCATACTACACTTGGTACCTACGTATAATCGTACTGTAAAGTGACCGATTCCGAGTTTCCGATCTGATTCAGCTGATTCTTACCGATTCATCCGATTCCGATTCTATTGTCAAGTGACCGTTTCCGATTCTGAAATGCGATTCCGATTTTTCCTTCTATGATCTTAACTCCCTAGTGCACAATTGCATGGCATTTGAAGGTTTTTCAGGGACATGGAAGTTCTCTGTGTTATCTTTTGCTTATTTGGAAAGTGTCGTAGGCCTATGAATGCACTTAGTTAATTTTCATTAAACGCCTCAATTAATTTGGAAACCAACTATTAAAAGAATATTTACATTAAACGCCTTCAATTAATTTTCCAAATACTGTCAAGCCATACTATTACATTCAAACAGAATCCATTCTCTATCCTCAATTACCCCTATAAATGGTGCTGGGAGGTTCCTCGATCGTTAGGCAATCCAGGAGGGCGAAAAGTCACTGGTATAGCACCAACACTGGAGATGGGTGAGTCGTCAGGACAGGTGGGTCCCAATGGTAGCAACACAGATGAGATGTCAGAAACGCTCGGTGAGTCATCATGACTGGTGGGTCCCAATGGTAGTGACTCATCTGAGATGTCCAAAGGAAGGTTAGATACACAGATTGAATAAATTTTACAATTTGATCCTTCAATAAAAATTATATTCCATTAAATATCTACTGTAAAATCCATAAAATGATAAAATTCGAGCTACTCAACATTCAAGAAAATGATAAAATCTCTACATGATTACAAAATAAACAAGAGTCACTACCGAATGAGTTTTCCGTTTATCTTGCATTGTTTAGGTAGCAACAAAGGGGCCGTTGTTATTAAAGAGAAGAGGCTGGATGGAGGTTACACAGTACAGTTTTTCTAACTTTCTGCACAAAATTAATGTTCAACTGGGGTCAAAAGAAATTACTAATTTACTATTATTTAAATTATTCATTTGAATTACTGTGATTGCCCAGTCACATCATGTACTCCAAAAATATCAAATAAAATAATAATAAAAATATTTATTTATTTGAATTAAGGCAACAAGTTAGTCCCCAGAAACTGAACAAAGTATATATTAATTGTACTAATTCTCCAAAAAAGAAAAACAAAACAGAACAATTCCATTTTTTATTTTTTATTTTGAGGAACAAAAAAAATGATTTTCCTTTCTGGTTGAAAATACTTTATCGATCACTATCTTTTAATCTTTTATTTATATATGAGGCCCTTTTTGCCATATAGTTGTGAAATGCACATCGTGCGGTTGCATCCGGATTTGTGGGCACAATGCAATCTAATATGATCACCTTTCCATTTTCTGACAGAGCCTTCTAGCAATTCTTCAAAATATTCTGGCAATGCTCATCGCTCCAATCATGCAAAATCCACTGCAAGTGTTTCAAGTTGTTATTTATTGCTTTTTACCTTGTAATATATAACGCAATTTTGCTATACGAATTATTGCAATTTCTTCAGTACAGGTAAATTTGTGATTGGATGTCTAACCTTCATCATGATGCATATGACATCTCCTATTGGTATACTCGCGAACATGTCACCGCCAACATGCTCCACTCCTAAATCAAATTCAAATCATTTATTATTGATCATAAATTTGATAAATAAAGCAGCAAAACACTTGATTCACATTTTCTCTGTTCATAATTTATCTCACACACCATATTTATTTGACAAAATATTATTTTTTTCTGTTAACTTTTTAAATTCTAGTTATTTACCAATTTTACCAGAGAACCATAACACTCATGACATCATAATGAACCTTTCTCTGTTTTTTTATAGAGAAAGAGAGATGGCTGGAGTGAACATACCGGGGTAAGATGGCGCATCAGCAATAACATGGGGAAGATTGAAATTAATCCCCTTAATCTTTGGGTACTTTGAGGTGATCATGCTCAAAATCACCCCGACTCCACCGCCAACATCTTACAAGTGTGTTGATGTCATTGAATCCATGGTATAATTGTAGGAAATTTTTTGTGAAGATGATAGAATGGTTCTTCATCCCCTCATTGAATAAAAGACTGACTCGTAAATCCTTTGCATTGTACTCAAATGCTGTCATTCCATATGCCTTGTTAAAAGGGACGCTCCCTTCCAAAACTACATCCTTTAGATGTTGGAACCGACAAAAACCATTGTCGATCACCGCAGGACCATCTGTGTTGAATATAAACTGAAGTGCGGAAGCGTACCTTAATTCTTGACTATCTTGTGCGTGAGAGCGCCACCACCGATTCGGATCTTTTAGAATATCAAGGCTCTTTAGAGAATTCTATTTGTTTCTACCTTCTCTAAAGTCTCTCATATATAGTTCTCTCTAATGGGATAAGAAGAAGCGAATTCAGATTGCCTTGTATTATGAGTACCAAATCATAATATACAGCCCAAGACACTCTTGGCTGTCTAATGTGGTAATTATTCAATTCAACCCATCATAAAATTGAATATTACATCTTAAGTTCTACACATTAAAGATCCACACCCTATATGACACATTAATGCTCATAATTATATAACGCATATGACCACTTTTAATTGAGCATAAAATTGACAGTATACAATACAAATTTATTTTTACATATTAGTCCAATGTTAGATTAATTATCCAACAATCTCCCACTTGGACTATATGTGAAACCTTATAATTTTGTATTGTTAATAACCGTAGTGAGCTCAACTTTTCTGTCATTACCGAAATGTGTTTCGAACAATTCCGTCCATCAATTATATTAATATAGGATCAAAGCAATTTTTGCCACATTTATTCCTAACTCAACCAACAATGGTCACATATATTGATATAACCAAATGACATAAATCATGATGTGGATGTGTAGCATGAAAATTTCACTTAATGTGATCATAACGTGCCTATTTTCAACTGGTCCACCCTAAATGAGATCAAACTTAATAGAGTCAGAATGTGAATAAACTGAAACTTTATTTATGCAGAAATATCCTTACACTTTTAAAAACTGAAAACCGCATATGTCATACAAGCATAATTACAAATTCCCACTAAATCTGAATATCCTCAAAAATTAAAGATCTTTAATTTGATATGACACCCATACGAGCAACATGCTCATGAAATCTTTTGGGTGACAATCATTTAATATGCAGCTACAATTACGGAGTTTGTGCCATTATGCTCGATAGACAACTTTCAATTCTGAACTCTTTCATTTACAACCAAGAACTTGGTCTATATTATTTGACCTTGTCAAGTTCCTATTATTGGAATATAAAACTGTCGGGTTATTGTCACAAAATAACTTAAGTGGTATTTAATTCTTATCCATTTCGTGCAGCCATGTGACAAAATCAATTATATTCACCAATTAGATACCTCATACACATGTTATAACATGCTTTATTGGTATCTACCAAAATCGAAATCAATATACTAAATGATCTCAAACTTGTTTGATATTCGATATATGAGTATGTAGTTTTTATTTTCCATAAAAATAACGCAAGACCTTTTGGCTGCTATCTTATGGTCTGCTTCTGAATTACTTTAATATCAATTTAGCATTCTAATTATGTACGCACTATCTAGACACGTACAAACTTGAGCATACTTCGGACTTCCTACTACCGAAACATAGGAAATCTTCTGTATTAATTTATTCTTAAAATTATTCTTAGAGGTTTCATGAGCATGTTGCTCGTTATTGTACTGTTAGGTATAGAAATACATACGAGCAACATGCTCGATAGCATAATTATTCTTAAAATTGAAGATCTTTAATTTGACATGACACCCATACGAGCAACATACTCATGAAACCTTTATACTTTTCAACAATTCAAAAGAAACAACTACTACCATCCGGTTTAACTGATTTCTTTTGTTGTTCCTATTGAGGTGTTGTATATGCGGCTACCATACTCTTATTTCTTATCTGTATTCCTTTGACTTTATACCTTACTGAAAAATTGATTTGTCAAGATCGTATCAATTTCAAACTATTCGTTCTTAACAAATTTATTTTCAATAGTCGAAAGGAATTTATAAGCCTTAACTAAAGTATTTGTAAATGTGCCTCTAAATGCTTCTAGAATGGTCCTTTATTATGATTATATGACACGTGCGATTTGACTTCTCTCACTTTTTCTTTCTCCCTCTTAAATCAGAGGTAGAACTGTAATATTGGAGAATCAATCCTTAACACAATGTCAAGATCCATAATTATTAGAACTAACAATAAGTTATTTCATTCCCTTAATTTGATGCTAGAATTGATATTAACTAAAATTAGAACAATAAACAAACACTACATACTCATTAAATATCCATATATAATAATAAATTCAAATAAAGGTAAACCCCATTACCTCAAGATACCGGTTCCATTAATAAGTTGTCTTTGGACTAAAATATTAACTTCTTATGATATCTTGGCGTAGCAATCAAGCACTGATAATTAAGTAACATGTCGAACAATTAACCTTCCTTTGGGCCGATTAAATTGATCACACGTAAAAAAACCAAACAATTATCACTGCACTTATTACCACAAGGCGCACATGCAACTTTAATAAATATTGGTCTTCCTTTGGGCCGACGAATACTTACACTCATTACATGCACACAATAAAACCTTTTATATTTTAAAATTAATTAATTTCAAAAGGAGAGCTTACTTTGGCGAGGTGCGATTGAAACCCAATATATTTTAAAATACATAACCTTAATACCTTTTATTCGAACTTAAAATTATATCAAAATCTAAAATTACGGTTTAAACATAAATCTAAATCCATCCTTAATTTATTAAGAATCAAATATATATTTTTCCTCTTTTGATTCTCGATTGCCATGTGGATTTAGTCCAACCGTAATTAACTTAATTCTTATGCTATACCGAAAATATACATATGTAGTGGTATCTCAATCATAGCGTACTTGGATTTCTACATCTTATCACCAATAAAAGGTGTATCTAAATCCAATTATATTTCTTTTCGCTGAATCATTTTCTATTCCACTTATAAATATACATTTACCACGATATAATCCAAAATTTAAATCCACTTAAATTTTATTAAGAATCAAATATACATTTTTTATTATTTTGATTCTCAATTACTTGTGGATTTTGTTCACACAAAAGTGTATCACAAAGTTTCAGTACAGCAAGCTGTACCTTTTAAACCTTGAATTAACTTCCGACTAGACTGCAAGTGCACAATCCTATCGTATAGTTTAGTCAGGTATCGATCCACAGGACGGTTCAAAACCTAATCTGGACTCTACTTAAATCAATTAGATACTAGAAGTTGGAAAAGGTTGATTTGGCTTATTTAATTTTCTAAATTCAATAACAATGATTAAAATGACAGAAAGTAAAATTTGGTTTTTATCAGATAGAGAAAAGCGTTTCCAGGGTTTTCGATTTCATCTTCAACTCTGCCTCTCGATACCACACACGACCCGCGTACTTTCATACGCGGCCCAAGTGGAAGACGCGACCCGCGTACTCTCATACGCGGTCCGCGTGGACCTCGAGTGAATACAGCAGCTGTCTGTTTCTGCATTGTTCTTTGGTGTAATGATTCATTGACCGAACCTAATGTTCCTAAACCTCAACTCTCGTTTGTTGGCTTAATAAACTTGGTATCGGAAATGTAATTTCACCTTCTTAGGTTTTTAATCTAAGTTAATTGTCCGGTTTACTAAAGATTTCCACTACCTCTCGATAAATGAAAAAGTTCACCTCTCGGTTACTATTTGGTCTCGCCTCACGGCTCGTAAACCTACCTCAAATACTAAGTTTTGTTGAGAGAAACATCAAGGCCCAAGTACTAGAAAATATGCTATAGACATCTAACAGTAGACAACAAGAATCATTCAATCAACTTCAACAAAGCAATTAAATAGTACTCAAACAATTAAACACTAACATTCAACACAGATTCAAACAACATGCATACAAAACAAAATATCAAACTACATCGTAACCCTAGAAACTAAGTGAACTACTCACACATAGTCAAAAAGCAAATAAAACAAATGATAGAAGAAGTATTCATGACAAAACCCGAAATACAAAGAAGATCCGTGAAGAACTTTCGTCTTTCGCTTCTCAACTTCGTCTCCAAGCTAGCCGTCAAGTCCAAACCCTAGAATCTGTCTCTTGCTCTCCAAAATGCCGAATTCATGTGAATGTGGCAAGGGATCCCGTAATATAGCCAATCTGGCCTACCTTTCCTTCATTGAGCCTCTGTTTCCTTTTCTGTTTTGTTTCCGGAATAGGCTGACGCGACCCGCCTGTGGTATGACGCGGCCCGCGTGTCTATGTCTCTCGCGTGTGTAAAGAGTGATCGCGTCTGTGGTCGCGTCAGGGTTTGATGCGGCCCGCTTCGGATGTGACGCGGCCCGCGTGTAGGGTTTCAGAACTCGCACTCTTCCCTGATTTCGCTCGTTTTCTGCAAAGTAAGAATAAAAACGCAGCAGTACCACATTCTATAGATATTCAATGTAATAGACACGATTTGGTGATTTAAAACACAGATTTTGGTACAGGAATTGGTCGGATTTGTAGGTCAAATAACGAGACATCAGATTTATATTAATCATAATCATCTTTATCTTAATTAAATCATACTTAAAAACCGAAATTAACTTAATTCTAAAGCTGAAAGCTTAAACCTCGAAGTCACATTTAATATGGAATTCGCATGCTGCCATAAATATAATTCGCATGAGCCTTTGTAATTTTGTTGGTTGTGCGCAAAGACCTTGATCAACAGGTCACTGGTTCGAGTCTCATAAATATTCATATTTTGGGGTGTTTTCGCGGCACACAGTGAACCATCCAAAATCGCGCTGTATACGAGACTTACGCGGTCCACAGACTTTTCACACGCTCCCAGCGCGGTGTGTATGTGCGGTTCACCGTGAACTAATGTCGCGGTGCACCCGTGGTCTACCGGACTAATTCCTCATCGAAAAGACTTATGTTCAGGTTAGACTCGGTCCATGCGCGGTCTACAAAAACTGAAGGGTCGCAAAATTGGTTTATTTCTGGTTAAACTTGGTTCACACGCGGACCATGCGTGATCTTGAGATCAGAAATGGCGATTTTAAGGTTCTGGACCGAATTTAAAGGACAAAATTAATCGATTTAACAAATATAATATCGTCAATAATCAGAAATTCAACCTTATACCATAATTGTACCGAAAAAATATAGAAAACTTGTTTCAAACTCAGAGCGGCTCTGATGCCACTTGTTGGAACCGACGAAAACCATTGTCGATCACCGCAGGACCATCTGTGTTGAATATAAACTGAAGTGCGGAAGCGTACCTTAATCCTTGACTATCTTGTGCGTGAGAGCGCCACCACCGATTCGGATCTTCCAGAATATCAAGGCTCTTTAGAGAATTCCATTTGTTTCTACCTTCTCTAAAGTCTCTCATATATATATAGTTCTCTCTAATGGGATAAGAAGAAACGAATTCAGATTGTCTTGCATTCTGAGTACCAAATCATAATATACAGCCCAAGACACTCTTGGCTGTCTAATGTGGTAATTATCAATTCAACCCATCATAAAATTGAATATTACCTCTTAAGTTATACACATTAAAGGTCCACACCCTATATAACACATTAATGCTCATAAATTATATAACGCATATGACCACTTTTAATTGAGCATAAAATTGACAGTATACAATACAAATTTATTTTTACATATTAGTCCAATATTAGATTAATTATCCAACATTAGATAGTACCTGCCATCACAGCACAAAGTTTTCAAGGTGATATATATATATATATATATATATATATGTATGTTCCTTCTTCAAGGGCTATATATGCGCAGTGCGGTATCCGACAGTGTCAGATATGTTGAAGTGTCGTGCAAAATTGTTAAGAGTTGCACCGAACCTCTCCCAAATTAAACTATAAATTGGTTGAACGAGTGTAGGCAGTGTAGCACTTCGATGAATTAATTACTAATTTATCTAATAAATGTATTCATATTGGGTTAAAATGCCCCATTTTTCCGTGCCTCAATCATGCCCCCACATCCTTATTCCATTTTCAAAGTCTAAACGGTCAATCCAAACAACTCAACATGATCTCCATATTAAAATGTGCTTGATACAAAATTTTATATTTTTTTGGAAATTTTGTACTATTTTTTTTGGATATGTACTAAATCAGAAGATTTTGTACATAGGAAGAGTATATATATTGCACATTAGTTTCCTTTGAGTCGCCTATAGGAAGAGTATATTGCAGCTGTGTGTCCAGAAACTTTAATTGTATCTGTCCAGAGTTCATTTGCTATTTTTAAGTGATTTCAAGTCCCTGTATTTTATTTTGAGAACTGACATTTTTTGTCACTTTCATGTTATCAGTTGTTTGCTTTGTAATAATGTCTCTCAGGGGCACGTTAGAGGCAGTCTAGATCTAATTATAATATTTTTTTGTTGTTAGGCAGCCCCATCTGCCTGCTCAGGAGTACATTATACTCTTTATAAATTGAACGTTATCCAACACTAGTACAAAAAACCCCTACACCGACTGTTGTTAAGGCGTCAGTGATGGCGCCGCCGGTATAGCTATATTTTTACTGACGGGTAAATAACCGTCAGTGTAGGCACCAACACCGGCTGTTTTCTGGAAAAAACAGTCGGTGTTGGCTGTCTACACCGGCTGTTTTCTGGAAAAAACAGTCGGTGTTGGCAGCCTACACCGGCTGTTTTCTGGAAAAAACAGTCGGTGTTTGTATAAAATTTTGGCATGATTCTATTTGTATCGGGGCTAGCCTCCATATTTTGCTAGCAATATATTACTATTCGACATTCATTAACATTAATTAAGATACCATGCAAATAATTTGAGCAACACAATAATAAACAACATAACTCATATTTCATTCACAAAAAAACACACTATAACAAAATTTACATATATAACACATTAACAAAATATGCATATGAACATAACAACATATATTGCATTTCTTATAAATAGTTTAGAAGTTGTTCAAAAAAAATGCATTTGTGAATTTCAATGCCGATGTGAAAAGGATGCCTTTTTAGCGGCCTCAATTGCTTTCTCAGGCAATTTAATTCGAGGGAAGAGATACATAGCACCAATTGTGGTTCTTCAATGCCTAACCTCTTGCCCATTGCAACCTGCAACATAGCATGAGAAAATAATTTAGAAAAGTATGAATTAAATATTTTGAACTGAGCCAGGTTGATTAACAGGAAAATAAAAGAACAGAACTAATATGTGCATAAGTGGAACATACCTAACAACAAATAGGCTCATAAGCGTGAAGCATGTGTACTAGGTAGTTGGTTTCTGCATCAACACATCTCAAAGCAGATTAGAAACATTGAGTGATACCACTTCACAGTTTACACTCTTTATCATTACTACATCCTTCCTGTTCATAAAAAAAGAAAAAGAAGAAAAGAAAACAGATTAGAAGCTGAGGTTGTGTAATTCAGGTTAGGTAACCTCAGTTGCATGCGAGTATGTGATTTCCATTGTCATAACAAAATATAAAATCATTTTCAGTCAATATGAATTAGAAAGCTCAATAAATTAACTCTAATCACTAATCTAGCAAAGAGAGAGTCAAATAACTGTACCGCAACTTTTCTTCTATTTTCTAGAACTACTTCTAATGGAGGTCGACCTGCAAGAAAAGACAGTTATTGTGCCTATTTGAGGATATAATTTTTGAATTTCTGCTCTTAAAAAGACTATTATTAGCTCAGTTCACATATTTTATCTGTGGATGAATTTAAATTTTAATGGCATATACTTAGCCTTTTTTTTAAAAAAACTTAAGAATCAGGCCTTGTATACAATAGAGAAATATCAAACCTGTAATTTGCAACCGGTACTTAGCCCATACTCCATATATTGCATTTGCTATGACAGCCACCTTTTAACAAAAAGAATAATAAAAATGTAAGAAGAACAAAAGTAATAGTTAGAACAAATTGCTAAAAGATACTAAGAAATGACTATAAACTGCAAAATACAAAAGAGTATAGATTGTGATTGACAAGTTCAACTTAAGAAATGCATCGCTAAGAAAACTGATAATATGAAAAAAAAAAAGGTAAATAAATAACCAGATATTAATTGCACGATACTGCAGTACTGGTCCTAAGTATAATAAAAGACTTACTGGTTCAAATTTTGTAATGGCATAGACCCATCCAAGCCCAACTGCCTCATAGAGCTTTCTAAATGCCTATTTTTAAATTTTAGCAAATTAAAACTCTTCTTATTCTTGAATGAAAATAATTAATTCCTATATGATTTATATAAATTTGAATATAGAACGAGTTTAAAATGCATACTTCGACATCAGTAACAACAGTGCCATCTGACATAATTGCATGAATCCTCCCCATAACCTTAAACAAACACAAAAAACAACAAGAAAATGTGATTTGACATAGTAAATTTGTCAATGCAAAAAAAACAATAGTTGATAGATAAAAGGGGAATAGATTAAATGACTCACAGTTTCATATTCAAGGCCTTGATTTTCCTGAGGAGAATAATCTTTTGAGCTTATATCTACAAATTTTATTGCCCCAAATGATTTGTCCTTCTCCTTTTGCATATTCACCAACCAAATTAAGAAAAATCAAGATTGGTATTCAAATAACAACAAATTTTTTTGGTCTCTTGTCGGTTTCTGCATCAACACATCTCAAAGCAGTCAAATGTTCCCTTTCGAGTGCTCTAGTAGTTGGTTTCGTATCTTTGTTGGGGTCGATCACCTCGTCAGATCGCCTACAGCTCACGACCATCACCTTTTAACCAATCCACCAAATTTATCTTTTTCCCCATCAAGAAAAAGATACACGCACGATTCATAAATTCACCCCTTGTTTTAATGGAATTACAATGTTTGCATGCAAGTCAGAAATTTGTTGAGATTGTTATTTCCGGTACTGATAAAATGGACACATGATTGCTGATTTGAGGGACAAGAATATGATTTTTTTTCCCTCCCCTAAATACAAATGATAAGCACTTCCCTAATTTTTTGAAACACTATACATAGGTATGTTAGATATGGTACATCCAAGGATATGCCCAATTTCTAATTTCGATATATAAGTGCCACTTCAAGCGGAATTAGGGACAGTATAATATGTTGGGGCAATTTCAACGGGACTCACTGGTAGCCAAAATGAAATTGGAGAGTACAGTGCATTGTAATTTTTAAATCCCTACTTACATTCAATTCAATTTTACTAAAATTTCATTGGTTAGGGTTCAAGTATTTGCTGGTACAAGTAGTTTTTACTAGCAATAGAAATCCTGAAGTGGAAGGCAGGAAGAACAAAACTTTGGCAGGAGGAATAAAATTGACGCACCTGAGTTTGAATAAGAGGAGGCAATCTTCAGAGCTGCCAGTACTCCACACTGGGAAAACAGAAACTGAGTAGCACTGTAGAAATTGAAGCTTAACATTTCTCGATGCATTAATCAAACATTTCTATAAGAAATTGAATAGCTCAGAAGCAATATTAGACACTGTCTCAAATTTCCTCAATTTTCTCAAATGAGCGGGGCGAGGCAGTGAATCATAAAATTCAACCAAACTTGGTAAACGAGAAGGAGAGAGAGAGAGAGTACCCTGATTTTGTTGGCTGAGCGGGGTGAGGCAGCAAGGCGGGGTTTTTGCTCGGGTGCTTGGCGGCTCGGGTGCTCGGGGCGAGGCAGCAACCCTGTACGCTGATTTTGCTAGCTGAGCAGGGTGAGGCAGCAAGGCGGGGTTTTTGCTCGGGTGCTCGGGTGCTCGGCGGAGGCGGAGGCAGCAAGGCGCGGCGAGGCAGCAACCCTGTACCCTGAACCCGGCAGAGCGTAGCGAGGCAGTAAGGCGAGGTTTTTGCTCGGGTGCGAGGGTTTTTGCAAGGCGGGGGAGGGTTGCGAGGGTGCGAGGGTTTTTGCAAGGCGGGGCGAGGGTTGCGAGGGTGCGAGGGTTTTTGCAAGGCGGGGCGAGGGTTGCGAGGGTGCGAGGGTTTTTGCAAGGCGGGGCAAGGGTTGCTGATCGAAAGAGATAAAAAGGAAATGAAATTTGAGAAGAGGGAAATGAATTTTAGAAGGGAAATGAAATTTTACGCGGCTAATTGAAAGAGATAAAGCGGGAACGAAAATTTTTAGACTGACGGTTTCGGAAAAAAAAAAACAGTCGGTGAACGAACTAAAAAATCAGTTTGGAGCCAAAGAAAATTTTCACTGCTCAACACTGACTGTTTTTGTAAAAAACAGTCGGTATAGGGTATCACCAACACCGACTGTTTTTTAAAAAAACAGTCAGTGTTGGTGACTGCTCAACACCGACTGTTTTTTACAAAAAACAGTCGGTGTAGGGTATGAGCAACACCGATTGTTTTTTTAAAAAAACAGTCGGTGTTGAGCAGTTACCAACACTGACTGTTTTTTTAAAAAACAGTCGGTGTTGGTTCACTGACGGTTTTTTGTAATGGAACAGTCAGTGTTGAGGTTCTTTTTATTTACGATTTTACCAGCAGTCTCTACACCGACTGTTACATATTAAAACAGTCAGTGGTTGAGGGTCGGTGAAGAGGTTTTTTGTACTAGTACCAGTTCATAAACCATTGTGTTAATTCCCCAAGCTTGCACATCATCAACAAATGGATAAAAATTAAAATTATATATTCACTTCACTTTCCAAAGGACAAGGCTCACATGCAAACAAATGCAAATGAACTCATCCAAACCAAAATTACTGAAGCTGACTAACCAAAACTAATTAACGCAAACCAATTCTGAAATGGAAATTCAAGCAAAAGCAGAATGTAAATGTAAATGCCATTAAAAAGCCCTGGAATTGAATTCTTCTTCAAGTTGTATTGTATCATTTGAATTGCTCTTGATGGAATCCGCTGCACTGGATGCCTTGTCGCTCATTGTCCCAGCTGCATCTTGCGCCATGCACTTCATTCCTTCTCCCTTCTGAAAATAGAAATGGTAAATTATATATATATATATATATATATATATATATATATATACACACACACACACACACACAGATATTATTTAAAGTTTGCAGCACAATATCCTTCACTATAAAGCTGTACATAAAGAATAATCATGAAATAAAAGAAAGATCAGATGATCAGATCCTTGTTTTCAAGTAAGATTAATTAAGAACTCAAGAGGAAATCAGTTAATGGCAAATTAAAAAACTATTAATGCAGCAAATAATGCGACCTTTTACAAAGGCGGTTTGTTATTGATGGGATATCAAGTCGGGTAATTTGTCCCTCAATCGGTTTGCCAATACCTTTGAGATTAGCTTAGACACAAGATTAAGATGCTTATCGTCCTATAGTCATGAACACCTTGTCGGTGCTTCATGTTTTCTGATCATCACCACATTCGCTCGGTTGGCAATTCGAAGGTCTGATATATTATGGTAAAAGTCTTCCATAAAGGCCATAATCTAAGCTTTTAGATCATCCCAATAAATTTGTGCAAACTCGTTGGGTAAGCCATCCGGGCCCGATGCTTTACCCTTTGCTAGTTCCCGGAATGGTTCAGCAAGGCATGAGAGGTTCATCGATTAAGGATATAGTTGCTGTGCATTAAGACTCAAAACCTCAGCCTGTACACCTAGAAGATCTTTCAAGTGCTCATAAAAAGTCACAGATGAATTACTTTTTTCAATAAAGCGTCCATATCTAGTTCGAGAGATTACTTAATAAAAAAATTGGTATATGAAGAAGAAGTGAACATTTATTAAGATAGAGCAAATGTGATTTTTTTCTTAACAACTGAAGCAATCTGATTTCTCATGTTTTTGCATGTTGCACTTGAAAGAGATAATTAAAACATATCTTTGTATTGTTAAGAAATATTTATATGTTACTATTCTTACTTTAAGATTACTCGCGAGTCAAATGTAAAAATACTCCTTTAATTTTTTCCGTTTGATTTTCTTTTTAATTCTATGTAAAACAATATAATGTTGCAGTATAATTCAATTTGGTCATAAATTAATAATATTCAAAGTATATAAATTGTTGGATAAATCAATTATATCTTAAATTAAAAAAAATATTGTATAAATCAATAAAATCATAATAATAAACAGTATATTGTTTAAATATTAATCAATTATCATATCGGGTAATGGTACAAAATATAAATATATTATCTGTATTCTTATATGATAAGCTAACGAAAATGTTTTATTATTTGTATCTATACGCGTTAAGTTAATAAAAATAATTTTTACCAATACTCGACTTATCGAATACAATACGATACAATACGAGTCGGATAATTTCGTTGACACCCTATCACGGAGAGAAAAGTATTTGATATGCTAATATTATTCTAACTTGCTGAATTAAAAGGGAAAAGCATTTTATTCTTTTTACAGATTGATTCTTGAAAAGCAAAAGCAAAAGCAAAGAGGCAAAGGCAAAGGTGATGTGATTGGTTAATTGGTGATCAGAATAGACATTTGGGGATAGCTAGTGTGGGATCAAGGTCTAATTATATATTCTCTGCCTCGCCTCTCTCATAACTCATAAGCCATCCAAATTCCAAACTTTAATTTAATCCAACGATCTCTGTTAAATGAAGACCACGTGGCTGCATAAAATTTCAATTTTATTTCAAAACTTGTAATCCAACGATCTCTGATTAGTCATACTTACAAATTCTAAGTAACAAGACATACTTGCTTTATCTAGGACCTAACTACACCTCTAATGAACAGTATAGGAAAACCAGCGCCAGCGCCAGCACCTAACTGCACCTAGCTTCGCCCCTGGATCTAGCTCATATTTAATTGATAGTTGCCGTTATAAAAGTTTTGTAGTTGCAAACTGAAAAGAAAACACAAGTCGCTCAAAACAATTTGAGCTAAAGTAAAATAGATAAAATAAAGTAAGCGAAAAGATTAGAAAACGAGTAGTCTAAGGTCTCCTAAAAAATAAAACAAAATAAAATTTATTCATTGGTCAATCTTCTCCCGTTGGTTGGGTGGTGCAATGCTGGAGCTGCGCCACTTCCTCTATCAAATCTCGGGGGGTCTTATTTGTGTCTCTGAAAATGCGTACACATCTCTAGCAGGGTTCCCCTTGCTTTTTTGTTGTTGTCCAGCCGTAGTATTTCTTCAATCGGTTGTATTGTCATTTGTGAAACAATATCCATCATTCTATACATCTCTGTTGCGAAATGGCATTGACCCATCATGTGAATCGTTGTTTCAGCATTGCGTCCACACATGACGCACTTGTTTGTAATTGGCCATCCTTTCTTCCTGAAGTTGTCAATAGTTTGCAATCTATTGTTTGCTAAAATCCATCCAAAGACTTTTGTTCTCGGTGATACCCTTAACTTCCATAAGCGGTGAACATGGGTTGTAACGTATAGCTGATTTTTCATGGCTCGGTATGCACTTTTGACCAAGTAAATACCTGTCTCTGTCCATTTCCACTTGATATCATCATGCTATTGTCTGTGGTGCATCACCACTCTCCACAAGAATACTGACAGTGTTTGTAGTTCCTGTTCAACTGTTTCCGTCAGTACCTGTTGGAAAACATGGCCAATCGGGCCTTGGATTGCCTCTTTGAGGTTTGTAGAGACATCTATGACATGTGTGTATAGCGATGGTAATTCATATTTTAGAATAATCCCGAATCCCCAGTTGTGGTTCCAGAGGGATATGTGATCACCTTGGCCATAAATGTGTGTGACCGCCGACTCCCAAAATTCGTGACATTGTTGTAGCGCGACCGTGAATAATGGGGTCACAGTGACGAGGTTCTCGCTGAGTCTTGTCCCTTGGAAAATAGGTATCCACATTCTCTGTTCCGGCTTTTGCCAGTACCAGGTCCATTTCATGAGTAACGCCTTGTTAAAAGCACTTAGGTCCGTTATGTCGAGTCCGCCGTATTCTTTAGGTCTACAAACCATGTCCCAATTTGCTAAGCTCCTCTTATTTGTATTTTGGCTTACTCCATGCCACACGAATCTTCTTCTGATTTTATCAATCTGTTTGATCACCCATTTTGGCAATTTGAGGACCATCATGAAGTATGAAGGTAATGTTGAGAGCACCGCATTGAGTAGAACCAGTCTACCTGCCATGGAGAGGTGCTTGGCCGCCCAATCTACCTGCCTGCTACCATGTGAGAAGAAGCCATATAGTTTAAATTAGATACGGATATCCAATATTTGAATATTTGTGCGGATATGATTATAAATATGGCTTTAAATTTTAATTATTTGTATATGAATAGTAGATATATACCATATAGTTTAATATATATTATGAATGTAATTCATCATTATAAAAAAGCAGATATTCATATCCATATTCGAAAAATAAAAGCGGATACGGATATGATTTTACCACTATCCGATCCATTTGCACCTCTAGAGAAGAAGCCATAACGAGTTGGTGGATAATTTAGCAAACAAAAGTAGACTAATGGGAGGATCATACACAGGTTTTACGTATCCGCTTTTGTTTAGGTGTTCTTTTGTTTACTTAGCAACTTTTGTAAAAATACTCTAATTTTTTCTGTTTGATTTACTTTTTAAAAAAATTCAACATTACCAGTAGGGCTGTAAACGAGCTGGCTCGAGCCGAGCTGGGCTTTGGCTCAGCTCGTTAATTCTGGCCCGAGCCTGAACTGAGCGAGCTGGACCTAGAGGTCCCGAGCCAAAAGTCTTAGCTCAGCTTGTGACAAGCCAGCCCGAGCTAGCTCGCGAGCCGACGAGCTGGCTCGTTGGACTTTATTAGGTTGTTATTATACAAATTCAAAAATAAAAAATAAGAAAGCTCATTCAAAAAATTTAAGAAATCGTCCAGTAGGCACATCTTCAAGCAACTGAAGCCCATATTATTTCTTCCCAAACCGAAAATACATTAATTTTGCATAATTGCGCCTTTGAAAATGAGACTGGACTTAAAATTATACGGGGCTAAACCCTAAATCCACTGTAGCTTAACGAGCCGAGCTGGCCGGGTCCGAGCTGACCCCTGGCCCGGTCCGAGCTTGGCTCGTTAACAGCTCGGTCCACTACCGAGCGAGCTAGAGACGAGTCACGACAGCCCTAATTACCAGGTACGCACATAATATATATGTGCACCCTAAGAGGTGGCACGTAAATATTTTATGTACAATCATTTTTGGTATAATTTAGTCAAATTTGATATAGTTTGTGGGTGCGCAAATAATATATGTGTACCGAGTAATATTAATTTTTTTTTCAAACTCATGTCAACGGATCCGGATATTTAATTGATATGAACAAGTAACCCGGATACGGATAAATTCATGCGGGTCTAAACGGTGCGGATATACGGATATATCCGTATCCGAAATTTGATATTAATGATTGGGTTCTCTCGTTAACGAAGTGGTATCACACTGTCACGTGGGTGGGTCCATAACACAAAATCAGTGTTCCTCAAAGCGGAGGAAGTTGGTATATACAGGTTCTAGATTTATTTTATTGTCCGTAGTGGGACTAAAGTTTGGGCGCTTCCGTCTGGAAAATGTCATTGCTTTTAACTCTCTTTTTTTGGTCCGTGCGCATGCTGTTTATATATCTATACAGCTATATATACTCATGTTTGTTCTATTCTTATCCATTCAAATGTCTCATGGACATCTCCATTTCCCGTGAGTAACCCTCTTACAGCCAGGGTCAAGGTCCGGTCAACCATCTTTTTTAATCTTTATATATAAAAATATATTTTTTAGTGAGAATTGTTTGGGGTATCCATCGGATGTACATAAAGAAAATTGAATAATTTTTTTTCTTACTTTTATTTTCTAATTTATTTTTTCATAATTTAGTTAAATGGTATCTTAAAGCGCTTGTATGACTCAATTATCCGACAATTATTCGAATCCGTATTCGTGAATTATCCGTTCTGTATCCGTATCCGTTTAAGGTGAATTTGGTTTTGAATTTTGTCATCAGTTTACTATCCGTATCCGTATTCGTATCCGCTCATTGAAATGTGGATATGCATATGGTTTTACCACTATCCGCTCCGTATTCGCTCCGTTTTCACCCCTACAAGTACTCCGTCTAATTTTTCTTTTAAATCGTAACTAAAAAAAATTAAGTGACAAATTTTCGCACCTTGGAAATATAAACTACTAGAGAGTAGACTTACAGGTAGAGTGGGAAAAACGTGCCGTGCCGTGACTAACACGCCGTCACTTTGGTCACGTGCCGTGATCAAGTTAATTTTTCACGTGCCGTGCCGTGACAAAAATTACGAGGGGTGGTCACGGCACGCGAGTCACGCCGTGACTCGCGTGCCGTGACTAAGTCGTGCCGTGACCAAACGTGCCGTGACCAAAAGTGCCGTAACCAAATGTGTCGTGACCGGTTACGTTAGTCACGTTTGATCGCATTTAACGTTTTTAAAAAAATATATGAAACGATTCTTTAAAATTTAAAATGAAGAATTAATGTTTAAAGAAATTATTGATGCTAAAAACATATTTTTTTTGTCTATAATTTAGAATTTAACATAAATTAATGTCGAAACGTGACTGACGTGTCTACCGTGTCGTGACTCGCGTGTCCCGTGCCGTGCCGTTCCGTGTTCTGTGCCGTGCCGTGCCGTGCCGTGACCAAGACAATTTCCGTGCCGTGCCGTGCCATGTCTTCTTTGCCAACTATTGGTCACGCCACGCGAGTAGTCACGGCACGGGACACGCGAGTCACGGCACGTAACCGACATGCGTGCCGTGCCGTTCCGTGACGGAGCCGGCTCCGGCGTGCCATTTTTCCCTCTCTACTTACAGGTCACCTGAGAAATATAGACTACTAGAGAGTAGACTTACTTGTCATCTTGGAAATATAAACACAGTGAACGCAAATTTTCATTAGTGACTTTATCAGAAAAAAAAACCTTTCATAAGTGACAAATAGGGCTGCAAACGAACCGAACCGAATCAAACTTACTTCCGGTTTGAGTTTGGTTTGAATCGAACTAAGTTTGGTTTGAATTAATTTCGAACGAACTCAATTTCGAATCGAATTTTTTACGAACTCAATTTCGAACTTTTACGAAGTTTGTTACGACTTATGAGTTATGACTTATGGTTGGGCCATAGTTCAAAATTACAGCACTTCAATAAAAACTCAGGCATTTTGAATTCTAATTACACAGTACATCAAAGTTTATATCAAAGTTCATTACAAATACCAAAATTTATATCAAACACCAAAGTTTAGTACAATCAATCAAAGTTCAGTACAATCACAGTATCCAAAGTTTTCCAAATAGCCAACATGAACAACATCACCGAAGTTTTCAAATATCCAAAGTATTCAAAGTACAATTTAAATATCAATAGAAGTACATAATAATCACCAAAGTCTTAAAATTATTACAAACTCAAATATTATCCTAAATAAAGCATTAAAGTTCATTATCAGCAGAAATCAACGGTTCACGTTTGAATTAATTTCGAACTAAGTTTGGTTTGCGAACCTATTTCGAACGAACTAGGTCAAGTTTGAGTTTGGTTTGAAACAATTTCGAACTAGGTTTGGTTTGAATTAATTTCGAACAAACTCAATTTCGAATCGAATTTTTTACGAACTTTTTCGAATCAAACTCGAATCAAATTATGAACAACAATTTTTTTTGTGCAGCCCTAGTGACAAAGTACATTTACTGTGTTTACATTTTCATACGAAGTTAATTAGGTTTCTAAGTTGTACTATGTTGTGCGTACTGAATTTATTTGAGTATTTTTAAAAATCATTATAACATGCAAGCATATAAATAGTTAATTATGTTTATAAATCAAGATGGAATTTTCATAAGCAAACAAAAAAAAGTATAAGACCTCAAAAAATAGAGAAAAATGTATTATTGATGATATGCACCGGGTTTTGTTCTATGTAAATTAAGGTAACAACAACTGAGATTATATATATATATATATATATATATATATATATATATATATATATATAGGGGCTGGCTACTATGCTTATGTAAGCATATGCCCACATATGCTTATAACTCATTTTTGCGTTTCTAATGTTCAAATGGTCGATCCGACCGTTCATCTTGTTCTCCACATTAATATGTGCTTGGAGACCAAATTTTACATTTTTTTTGAATTTTTTTATTATTTATTAAGCCACTTTGAAAATTGCTGATCCGGATGAATAGTAAAAACAGTGCAACAAAATTCTGGACCATATGATCAGCAATTTTCAAAGTGGCTTAATAAATAGTAAACAAATTCAGAAAAATGTAAAATTTGGTCTCCAAGCACATATTAATATGGAGAACAAGATGAACGGTCGGATCGACCATTTGAACATTGGAAACGCAAAAATGAACATTTAAGCATATGTGGGCATATGCTTATATAAGCATAATAGCCAAGCACTATATATATATATAGAATCTGGCTAATATGCTACGCGTATATAAGGGCCCTCCGTGCTACGGCTCACTTTTTGAGTTTTTAAAATTCTAACGGTCGATCCGAACCGTTCAACATGATCTCCATATGAATATGTACTTGCAAACCAAATTTTACATTTTTTAGAATTTTTTTACTATTTATTAAGCCACTTTGAAAATCGCTGATCCAATGGTCCAGAAAAGTTTACTGTTGTGTACAAATTAGTGTTTTTTCAAAGTGGCTTAATAAATAGTAAAAAAGTTCTGAAAAATGTAAAATTTGGTTTGCAAGTACATATTCATATGGAGATCATGTTGAACGGTTCGGATCGACCGTTAGAATTTTGAAAACTCAAAAAGTGAGCCGTAGCACGGAGGGCCCTTATATACGCGTAGCACCGTAGCACTGTCCTATATATATATATATATATATATATATATATATATATATATATATATATATATATATATATATATATATAAGACAAAACAATTAAATTACCATCGCGCAACACATTTTTCTAAATTACCTATTTTCTAAAATATGTCTCTTAAGTTCTTCAAACTTTAATTTAAATAAAAGAATTCAAACAATTCGGTTCCATATATACGTCAAATACTCGTGAATCAAACGTAAAAATACTCCTTTCATTTTTTCCGTTTTATTTTTTTTAATTTTTATTCTATGTAAAACAATATAAAATATTGCAGTATAAATCAATTTTGTCATAAATTAATAATATTCAAAGTATATAAATTGTTGGATAAATCAATTTTATCTTAAATTAAAAAAAAATATATATATATATATATATAGAGCTTGGCTACTATGCTTATATAAGCAAAAGCCCCCATATGCTTATAACTCATTTTTGCGTTTCCAATGTTCAAATGGTCGATCCGACCGTTCATCTTGTTCTCCATATTAATATGTGCTTGGAGACTAAATTTTACATTTTTCTGAATTTTTTTACTATTTATTAAGCCACTTTGAAAGTTTATGATCTGGGTGAACAGTAAAAACAGTGTTTCCAAAATTCTGAACCACCAGATCAGAAACTTTCAAAGTGGCTTAATAAATAGTAAACAAATTCAGAAAAATGTAAAATTTAGTCTCCAAGCACATATTAATATGGAGAACAAGATGAACGGTCGGATCGACCATTTGAATATTGGAAACGCAAAAATGCTCATTTAAGCATATGGGGGCTTTTGCTTATATAAGCATAGTAGCCAAGCTCTATATATATATATATATATATATATATATATATATATATATATAAAATATTGTATAAATCAATCAAATCATAATAATAAACAGTATAGTTTAAATATTAATCAATTATCATATCAGGTAATGAGTACAAAATAGAAATATATTATCTGTATCCTTATTTGATAAGCTCACAAAAATATTTTCTTATATGTATCTTTACGCGTTAAGTTAATAAAAATTATTTTTACTAATACTCGCCTTATCGAATACAATACGAGTCAAATAATTTGGTTGACACCCTATCACAGAGGGAAAAGTATTTGATATGCTAATATTATATTATTCTAATTAAGTTGCTGAATTAAGAGGGAAAAGTATTTGATTCTTTTTACAGATTGATTCTTGAAAAGCAAAAGCAACAGCAAAGAGGCAAAGGCAAAGGTGATGTGATTGGTTAATTGGTGATCAAGGTCTAATTATTCTCTGCCTCGCCTCTCTCATAAGCCATCCAAATTCCAAACTTTTAATCCAACGATCTATGACGACCACGTGGTTGTATAAAATTTCAGTTTTCTTTCAAAACTTGTAGTCCAACGATCTCTGATTAGCCATACTTACAAATTCTAATTGCTTAGAATGACCCCTTGCTTTCTCTAGGAATTAATGCGAATGTTGTTATCAGCAATTGTTAACATAACTGTGCAATAAAAAAGTTCCATCCACTAAAACCAGCGCTAACTACACCTCTCTCTCTATCTCTCTGTCTCTTCCTCTGTTTGATACCCAGCTTGTATGAAGAAGAATCCATGACGGATCTATTGGCCTCCACGGCAATCAGCTGGGGCTTCTCCGCCGCCCGTTGGCTCATCTCCCCTGTCCTAATCCGTCTCTTGAACAAATGCTTTGATGCACTCGGCATAGAACCACAGTTCCGGTCTCGACAGCAAATCCTCCTTGACAAATTGGAAAAGCTCGAGACCACGCTCCTCCCAAAGCTGCTCATCTTGGCTGATGCTGCACAACAGAACAACCACCGGCCGATTCTTCAGAAGTGGCTTCAAAAGCTCAAGTATGCTTTCTATGAGGCTGAGCATGTGCTCGGTTTAATCGAGTATAAGCGCCTTGAAAAGGAGGTCAATTCCCTCTTCCCTTCTACTTCTAAATGTAATTTTAAGAAATTAATAGGCAAGCTCCCCAAATTTTCATCTGAGAAGAAATATCTCATTAGAAGCCTTGAGAATTTGGAAAAAATTGTTAATGAAGGAATGGAATTTGTTGCCCTGCTGAACCTACCGAGCAGTAGTGGAAATACTTTAACTCAGAGCTCTAATGAACAGTATAGGAAAACCATTTCTGTGCCAGGTTCCACGGTTATTGGTCGTGAAAAGGATAGGGATTACATTGTAAAATTGTTGCGGGAGGATATCCCGGAATCGTCTAGTAATGATAAGTGTTACTCTGTTATTGGAATATGGGGCATGGGTGGGTTGGGAAAGACGACCTTGGCACAGTATGTTTGTGACCATGAGAAAGAAGTTAAGTACTTCGACCGTGTCATGTGGGCTCATGTTTCTCAAAATTTTAGTGTTGATACCATTTTGAGAAATATTTGGGAGTCCGCTTTTAAGGAAAAATGTCCCCATTTTGGTAGTCTTGAAGGGCTACAATCTGCACTGCAAGAGAAATTAAGAGGAGAAAGGTACTTTCTGGTGTTGGATGATGTTTGGTGTGATAAAGGGGTAAGTGAACAGGAAATAGAGCAGCTATTTGTCCCTTTAAGAGCTGGTAAGAAAGGTAGCAAAATATTAGTTACTACTCGGATTGAAGCGGCAGCGAAAGCTTTGGGTGCTATGAATCCAATCCCGTTGCGGGAACTTGATGATGAACAATTCACGTCGCTATTCATCAGTAATGCAATAGGTGACGCGCAAATCAGTGACAATCACATGAAGGGAAGGTTAATTTCCATAGGAAAGAAGATTGCATTGAAATTGCGTCGATCACCATTAGCGGCAAAGACTGTGGCAGCTCAATTGCGTAGAACACTAGACCCAGAATTTTGGTTATCTATGCAAAATAAAAGCTTGTTGAATGAGACCATGGGAGCCCTGTTTTTGAGTTATCAGCACCTCCCTCCCCCATTGCAACGATGCTTTGCATTTTGCAGCTTGTTTCCTAAAGGGCATCAATTTGAGCAGGACCATTTGGTTAATTTATGGATTGCAGAGGGCTTCATTGATACCGAGGATAGTAATGAACATATGAAGGATATTGGTAATTGGTATTTTTGGGAGTTAATTTCTAGCTCTTTCTTTCAAGTTGACAAATGGGGTCACTACTCTATGCATGACCTAATCCATGATCTAGCCCAAGATGTTTCTGAAGGTGAATATTTTAGAATTGAAAGTGGTGAGAAAAAGGAAATCCATACCCATACTCGTCATATATATGTTGAAAATGATATGTTTGGGGAGTATTGGGAGAAAATATGCAAACTCAAAGATCTACGTACAATTTTTGTTGTCGGATCACATTCTGATTTCTCTTTGAAAGAAGGGGACCTTGATGCTCTTTTTAAGAAGTTGAGGAAATTATATGTAGTGGAAATAAAAGGGAAAGATGTTAAAAGAGTTCCTAAGTCTGTGGTTCAGTTGAGAAACCTACGCTACCTCGACTTATATTTTGATGATAATTTTGATGCACATTATGTATCACTCTGCTACCAACTACGTTTCTTACCTTTTTTTATTTATATGAGTGAGAACCCGATTCCTAATGTTGGGAGACTAATATCACTTCAGGAGCTGGCAGAGTTTCGTGTTAGAATGGAAAGGGGGTTTGAGATAAAACAGTTGGAGCATCTCAAAGACCTTTATAGATCGTTATCTATCTATGGTCTTAATAATGTCAAAAGTAAGGAGGAGGCAGATCGAGCCGAGTTATCTGATAAAAAAGGCCTCCGTGAATTACTTTTTCAGTGGGATTACATAGACAATGATGTCCTGAGAGACAATGATGCTGAAACTCTAGATGGCCTTTGTCCACCACCCCAAATAAAAGAGCTGACAATTGAAAATTATAGTGGTAAGAGGTTTCCCAGTTGGATGTTAGAAAATAATGATAACGTTATTCATCTCCAGCATCTTCAACTTGATTGTTGTGCTGGGTTGGAAGCCCTACACGGAATAAATGAACTATCGGATCTTCTATCTCTTACCATCAATTCTCTTCCTAGGCTCAAGAGCTGGGTACCTCTTCCCTTGAATCTAACTCAACTGGAAATTTCTAGTTGTCTCTCTCTTGTGTTTGCGGTGAAAGAAGACTTAGATATGATAATGTCAACAAAGGGTACACGGATATCCCGAATTGTGACTTTCAAGGAAATGATGTATATCGGGCGTTCTCTCTCCATTGATTATCATTTCAATGTTGTTATGGAAATGATGAAATATGGTGATGATATAGAAGAAGAAACATTATCAACCATTTCAAAAGATCTGAATAAATGCTTAGAGAAAAGGTTAGACCTCATTTGCCAGCTTAAAGATGTTTATGGTGAACCATTCCTGCCTCCCGCCCTCAAGAGGCTTGAAATTGATTCTTGCTTCGTCACAGATAAAATCTTAGCTGGGTCTTTGCATGGACTTATCTCCCTGACCCACCTGAATCTCAAGAATATCATAACTATCACATGTATACCTAAAGAGGTCCTTAGTTCCCTGACCAATCTCCTGAATCTTGAAATTAACGAATGCATATTGCTTACCTCAATTGGTGGAATAGACACTCATAGCACCCTTGAAAAACTCACAATAACCTGCTGCCCCAACCTCACTACCATTGAAACATCAATAGTTGTTGCAAGCTATAGTGACACTATTGAATTAACATCATCATCACCCGGGAGGAGAACTAGATCTAGTACTCTAAAATGGGTTGAACTAAGGGGTTGTATGCTTTCGGATGATATGTTACAGGGTTTAATATCCCTAGAAGAATTACGTGTTTCGGAAATCCCAACCATGATAAATCCTCCTATCGGTCATTTCAAGGCACTCAGTTTCCTAGAACTACGTAATTGCCCAAACCTTGCTTCACTAAGGGGCTTAAATGAGTTGACCAATCTTGAACATTTAACGATGTGGTCTGGGTGTGATAAGCTCGAATGCTATTCAGATGCTGATAAGCTGCCCCAGTTGAAACAACTTACCATCTGCAGATTTTCACTGCTTGAACAACTTATCTCAAGAGATGGGTTTTCATCTCTGGTTTCTCTACAACTTATTTGTGCACACCAAGAATATTTTTCTCAAGAAGAATGTGATGAGATGTTTCGTTATCTCTCTTCCCTTACAAAAATTGCCTTTTGTTTTGTGAAATGCGCTCGTTACCCAATCTGATGTGCCTTCATTCTCTCATATCTCTGGAGATTTTTTGTTGTAAAAATCTAAGTTCTCTCTCAGATGTGCCGCCATCAGTCCAGCATATTTACATTGCGTTCTGCGATGAAGAGTTCACAAGGAGTTGCGAGGATCCAAATCATCTAAATTGGCATAAGATTTCCCACATTCCTGACAAGGATATACGGCAATAAAAAGGTTATTTCTATTTGCACAAGCCAAAGAATTTATATTTTACAATCCTATCAAATGCTTCCACCCACGAATCTTAGTTTCATATTCTGGAGGCAAAAATATTTTCAACTTGTACTAGATTTTTTATGTTGTGCTAATTAAAGCATAGTGTTTGAGATTTCGTTAGAAAGTAAATATCTCTAACTTCAATTGACCTCATATAAAGAAGCAATAAAATAGGTAGAGAAAAAGAACCTAGGAAAACGTGCAAGAAACATTAATAATTCAATTGGGACCAATGATTATGTAGCAGGTACAAATATATATGGTGCATCTTGTTAATGTATTTTATTATGCTTGCCAAGTTCTAAATGGCACCAATTAAGTCATGTAGACCACAACTTAATGTAAAGTGATTTAATTATGCATCATTAATTAATTAATTATGTCTCCAAATTATATATCAAATTATGACAGAATTAAGACATTTTTTTTCAAAAAACCTCAGCGGATTAAAAATATGAAGTTAATTTGTTGTTCTCTATCTTTTGATTTGATTGATTGTGATTTTGGTACTACTGCAAATATTAATCAATAGTTTATTCAACTACCTGCAGATTCAAGATGAATTTTCAGTTGTGCTGAAAATAAAAGAAGAGAAAAGAAATAATAGATGAGTTTCCTGTAGCCTCTCGCTTACAATAATCTCTTTCTATGTATTTGCTATTTTGTTAAAAGAAAAAAGGAAAAAATGAAAAAAACAAGAAAAATGAAAAAAAAAAAAAAAAAGGTTGGTATTGTGTATTGTATTTAGAAGCGTACTAGTTGGTTGGAATTTCTGTGTTGTGTTGTGTTTTTATATGGCAATTTCTGTGCTGTGTTGTGTTGTATTGTATTCATGTAAGTGTTCTGCTTATTTTGGTTTTAAAAAAAAAAAGATAAAAAAAAAAAAACTGGAGCTGGATTGGAGAAGCCTTGGAACCCTGATTCGGTTTTGGTGTTTCTGTATCTTGCCAACGACGGACTTATTTGGGGCAAGTTATATGGAGCTCGTCACAATGAATTAAAATATTTCTTTTAGATATCCAAATGCTAGCTCTTATACTATTTGTTTATAATTAAGCTTAATTATTCCATTTATTTCTCTCTTTTGAAATTCCATATCTCATATATATAGGTCCTTAGATGCGGTCGTCCTTTCCAGTCGATCAGTTCTTTTCTTTAGCCGGATGTGACTTTTGCTTTGGTGTGCTTCAAACAATGGAAAATTAAAGTTTGCTTTCATTGGATCAACTATTTTAATTTCTTTTCTATTAATTGTTGCTACCTCTCTTAACTTTTACTTTCGATTGGTTTTATTAATTGTGTGTTATTGTAATAAACGGTTATCGAACTCATGGCGTGATAAACCTCGTTGAAGTGTGTCAAAATGTTTTTTTTTTTTTCTTGGACAACTAGATGAATCTTGAGTGTGTTATTGTTAACCCATGATTTTTCTTTCATTTCATTTTTAGTTTTTAATACGGATGTAGAATATGTTTTTTTGTTAATTGTTCCAAAATGCACAGGAACCGGCCAATTACCAAATGGGATGGCAGGGAACCATTTGATCTGAATTTGTATCCTCTGCATTAACTCAAAAGGAAATCTAGTTTTTCTACGGATTTACAAAGAATTAATATTTCCAATGTAAAGCTTTAGTTTAATCTAAACATTGCATATCAAGTAATATCAAGGTGAAATATGAGTTTTAATTCAAGGCACACTAAAGGTAAAAATTAAGAAGCAAAAAGAGCACAAATTAAGCTCTTGTATCACAGAAAGTTAGAAATGAACTAGATCAGATATTCACAATACTTACGTCATGTCAATCAGCTAAACCCTCTTTCTCTTTCTTCATTATATTGCGCCATTTGTCCTTGAGATCATTCGGTAATCTAGTTTTATGAAATACATTTCGATAACATTCTAAAATTGCACCCCAAGGAGTTCTCCCATCAGCTGTGACCCCAATTTTTTGCATCCCTTCCTGCATAATAAACAAACAGAATAGCTTCTCAAATTTCATAAAGAAACGCACATAAATTTCACATAAATGTCAAACAAAAAAGAAACATGATTCATCCTGGTAGTGATGATGATGATTAAAAAACACACTCTAAGAGCTTTTTCCTCTTCAGCTGACCATGGAAGCATGTTGCGTCTACAACGAGCTACAACCTTATTTGAACTGAGATGGAACAAGCAAAACATATCGACTTCAGTTACATAATTTATAAGCTTCTTTGGTTAGGTCCAAGAATTGCAAATGTGGCCAGGCATAACGGCATTGTAAGGTTGGCTTGTAGATATTACAAGTAATCAAAGGTATCAACAAAAATGTCCAACTATCTTCACAACCGTTAATATGATGAAAAAATTAAAGCGAAACAGGAGCCTTACTAAAGAGGTGTCGGTCTGCGCCTCTTTCTATTTGCATCTGCATTAATTCTATCTTCTCTTCTTCTCTCATTCCCCGTCTCTTCATTCATCGGAACTGCTTCATGGTTCCCAGACATGGCTCCGGGACCCGACTTAACATATATATACTTATCTAGCCATAAAAATGCCGAGTCAGCCTCACGCTTCTTAGCCTCCTCACCTCTCCCACCAAGCATATCCCTATCCTTTGATGGAAATAAATCTGCTGCGATTCCAAAGGATCGCAGGGTCCCTGCGATTCCAATCACAACCGTTCATATGTTTTGAGATTCGTGCACAAAAACTGACTTCTTTTGATATTCCTGGGTTTTAATAAATGAATGGTTGGGATTGGAATTGCAAGACCCTGCGATCCTTTGGAATCGCAGCAGATTTGCTTCCTCCTTTACACATTTCTGTCATTATATTTGACTTGTTTCTCCTTCCTCTTACCAATTTTTTCCACTCTTCTTCTTCTTCTGTCTCTTGAGTCCAATTCCGAGCTCGAAGAAGCATCCCCAGAAAACCCGGCAAGAGTAGCATCACCATTTTCATCCTCTGCTGTATCATCATCACTGAATACAGCCTTGTTGCCCTTCTTTTACCAGTTATCTTCTTTTCAACCTTTTGTTTTCCCTTTTTGCCCTTTTCTTGGTTTTCATCTTTCTTCATTTTGAGGAAGCAAGACATGCTCTCATTGGCAAGGGAAAGGACCTTTTCAGCCCTGGCATATGCATGCGCAACTCTAGAACACACACAACAGGGGCAGTAAAACCGGCCTTCTTTGTCAAAGCTGCTTGGGGTGGTCAGAATGCAGCTCTCATGCACAGTTATTCCACATCCTTTTCTGGAACAAGTCAACAATTGACCTCCCTTGTTACATACAATGCACTGGTTCTGTTCTGAGAAGGGTATCGGAGAACCCATAAAGCTCTTGCAATGACTCGGGTCATCTAGAAAAATATATGCAGCTCTCCTCTTCAAAATGTATGAAGTCTCTTTTACATCAATCTACCAAATAAGCTCCAGTGATCCTTAAATAAGTCCCCCAATTATTTGGTAATTTTGAGGTGTGAAACTTGAAAAGTAAAAGAAAGAAGAAAAGAAAAAGAGTACCACTGTTGTGGGATTATTTTCTTGCAAAGGTTCACTGGCTGTCTTATCAGTATCATGGGCATTCTGAAAAGGCAAGTTTTGCAAGGCATCATTATGCGTAGGCCCTCATGTACCAGCCGACCTAGGGCTGGTAATCATCTCCTGTTCTTCGTCCACAATATTATCTTCTTGCCTATGACTTGAAGAAGAACCGTTTTCCCTTGTGGAATGCAGTTTAGCATTATAATCTTTCAACTGAAATAAAAAGGAAAGAAGAATGAATGAAGCAAGGTTATAGTCAGAAGAAAGATTCATTTTGTGAACACAAGGTATTTACCTGGTACATGATTGAAGAAGAATCTAATGCGGTGGATATGCTGGTCTAGCTATTGATCTGGCCTTTTTAGGTTTAATTGCTGAAATGCGTATTACCCCGAACTAATTTGGGTTATTTGGATAGCACTTATGGTGGTATGTTGAATCCCAACTTGTCTGACTTGTACATTAGATGTACTGCCTGTTACTGTGCATTCATAAAAGACACCAGTATTTTCCACCTAACAGAAAAAAAAAAAAACAGGTAACTTAATTACCAGATGAATAGAGGGTTTTGGCAATGCTGATCTCTTCCGTGAAATAAACTGTCTAATGTGATCGCTACTGGTGCAATTCTACTTCCTGATGGTTGACATGGATCTGTAGGCTGACAAATTACATAAGAAAAAGAAAAAAAAATTCAGCTATACCAAATAATCAGTTAAGGAATTACCCTTTTGAAATTTAATTTGCAAGTAGCTCTTAAGATAAGAGCCATGCTCTCACCTCTAACACAAACCCCCAATTACTGATATGCCTAGAATACTCTTAAGTTATAGTAGTTGGTGATAAATTTGATGGGGACATCTCATCCCAATTGTAACTGGTATGCTTAGAATACTCTCAGGAACTCAATATAACATGAAAATTTCTCCTCCTCGCTATCTCTCTGCCACTTTTTTCAGTCTTTTTAGAAAAAAAAAAAAAAACCTTGGGTAGTTTTATTCTCTGTAATAAATGAATGCTAAATAGTTTAAATATTCAATGAACATGCAATGCTCATGACGTCGGGCAAGCTCAACGTTCAGATACATCATTTTGGAACGTCTTAGGTTTTAATTTGAACTCAACAGTGCAGTTGGGACAGATACTGGACACAACAACTCAAGAGTTGTATTCAATTCATGTACCCTTTTCAAGTTGTGACAAAGAAAGTCCACAGTGGGTTGAGAGATGTCTATAGCACCGGCCGTGTTATCCTTGGTATCTACAATACCTCTACTGGCGCATTCCTCAAGATATCTCAATGCAACTCTCACATGTACCGATTCAGGAGCATCGGTGTAAAAATTGGGAACTCTATTCACCAACTCTGAAATAGAATCTGAGTAAAGTAAATTGAGGAAGTAAAAGATGATTGATATACTATATTTGCTTGCAGTCAGTAAAAGTAAAAGTAAAAAGAAAACCTTTGAGGAGAGGAAGGTCGGCTTTGGAGTCGGCTAGGGTTTCAATGATATAGTACCATCCGACTCGGAGAGAAGATGAAGAAGCCACGAAGAAGCTAGGCAAAGGGGAAGGTGAATTATCGGTTGATAGCGGGGGCTGCTGAGACTGCTGAGGTGGTATTGGGTTTATAAAATGGTCAGGGGAGGACGGCGGCGATGGAGAGTCAGGCACGGATTCAGTGGAGGTAGACATTGATCTGGAATTCACTCTCTCCTTCTCCTTCGCTCTCCCTCGCTACTCACTGCTCACTAGTACTACTCACTCACACAGACAGATCTTAAATCTTGATCCGATTCCGGCCCAACAACAATCTCATAGCTCATAGCAACACAGACAGATCTTAAATCTTGATCCGCAATTGCCATCTTACGAATTTTCATTAATAAAAAAAGTATTTACATCTCATTAGTCCTACAAATTAACACTTACTAATATTAAACTATTTACATTTGTAACTTAGCTATCCGAATCTTAACATAACCTTCCCCATCTCAGAGCCTCCACTATCACCTAATTACCAGTATCATGACCGATCGCCTCCTGCCTCTCGCTGCCTCATATGCCTCTCCACCTCGCCTCAGCTACCTTGCATCTATCTCCACACGCATAAGGGAGTAGACTCAGTAGAGGGGTCGGCTGAACCCTCTCCGCCCCTCTCGCAAGCAACCCTCGTTGCTTTGCTCGACTACCCCTGCCTCAGCCGTGTCTTGGATCTAAGGTTTCACTTATTAACCCCTGTTGCGCTCAACCACCCTCGATCAGGTTGGAGGGAACCGCCGGACCAGTGCGGCCCCTCTCGCAAGGAACTCTTGCTCCTCGCCCGACTCAGCGGAGAGGAGACGGCCGAAGCCTCTCCGTCCCTCTCGCAAGCACCCTTGCTACTAGGATTTCGCATCAACCGCGTCGCCCCTTTCGCCTCAGCCACCTCGCCTCCTCGCTATGCATATGAGCGGAGAAGGGACGGCCGAAGCAACCCTTGTTCTTAGGTTTTGTCTCAGCCACCTCACCCCTTTCACTGCTAGGGTTTCGCCTCAGCCGCCTCGCTGCTAGGGTTTCGCCCCTCGCCCCTCGCCCCTCGCGAGCCTCGCTGCTAGCGCACCTCGAGCCTCGCGGGCCTCACCCCTCGCCTCGCACACCTCTCGCGCTGCTAGTCTTTCGCCCCGCGGGCCTGTCGCGCTGCCAGGGTTTCGCCCCGTGCGCCTCTCTCGCCTCGCGCGCCTCACCCCTCAACTGTGGAAAGTGTTTGTTCATAACCCCAACTTGTACCACAGCACATTCAGCAAACTATGTGCAAATGAGGTCGTTAGTATAACCGTGCTTTGCTTTCACATAAGACATAACATGTGGCTGGTACCGGTTCGATGCGGGAAAGAAATATTTCACTTGAACTCGATGATACCTCATTTTGATAAGGATCTTGAAATGTTGGACACACTCTAACAAGATTAATTTAAGCTTCAATTAAAATAAAACAATCCAATTAGTTAGTTAAAAATAAAGCCAATAAGAATAAATTAACTGCCAAATATATTGCTCCATGAGATCATGTACTTAATTTTGCCCATTGCTAATTTTCCTCTAAAAATGGGTAGAGATGACATCTCTTTATTGTTCATTAGTTTAATTTGAATAATAATGGTTACGATACGGAACAGTTCGGCACACGTATTGGTCATGTCCCGTGACTCTGACTATTCATGTGTCGTGATTATTTTTAAAAATTTTGATACGGCACGGCACGTCACACAAAAGATCTAGTCATGACATGGCACGTGGTTACACGAGTGACGTGTAATTAAGACCGTTAAATCTTGATCAAATGATAAATCTTAAGTACGGAGGCCTCTATGCTATGCATAGCACCGTAGAGACTCATAAACTTTGTTTGGACTACGTACAATTAATGTTCACAGTTTTGGTGCTTATTGATTTCCAGAATTTTTTTTAAGTGTAATTTGTCAAGTGCATTTGCAATGACTTCCGGTGAATATGATAGGGCGCCCTTTAACTGGGCAGGGGCGGATCTAGGATTTTCGTCAGGGGGCCAAAAAATATCGAATTGGGTTTAAATCCATTAACTAATTGGGTACTCGACAAAAAATAATGCTTTAACTTATACTTTACAATGCTTTGACTTGTAATTTCTGATGGTCCGACTTATAATTCTAATTACCAATAAAAATTCAACAAATTTATTTCAATTTTAACCCTAAATTTAACTCGAATTACAAATTAAACGTCCAGAGAGGGGGCAAAAAAAATTTCGGGGGGGGGGGGGCAAAGTCGATCGGAACCGATAAATCTCCACTAAAACTCAAAAGCTGCCCCCCTAGAATACTCTGGGTCCGCCCCTGTAATTGGGTTTGTACTATCTGTGACTGACAATATTAGTGGTGACATATTAAGGTAATTATTAATTATTCTTATATTTAGAGGTGACAATGGTGCAATGACTTCTATATATATATAAAGAGATGTTGGCTAATATTAAAACATTTGTTCATAGGCCGTGAAACAATCATTTCAGTTTTTACATTTTAAAAGTCCAAACAGTCAATCCAAACCATTCAACATTCAATCTATATTAAAATGTGTTTGGAGATCAAATTTTACATTTTTTGAAAAAATTCACTATTTATTAAGTCAGTTTTAAAATCATTGTTTCCAATGATTCATAAAATTTTCACTATTTATTAAAATTAGCTATTTTAAAACTCGCTTAATAAATAGTAAAAAAAATTCAAAAAATTTAAAATTTGGTCTCCAAGTACATTTTAATATAGAGATCACATCTACGATTTAGATCGACCGTTTAGACTTTGAAAATCAGAAAAACAATTGGTTACACCATAGTCCAGAACAAATATTATTTTTTTGATATTAGCCAACCTCTATATAAATATATATATAGAGAGAGAGAGATGGGCTATTGTGCTTTGCAAAGTAAATGGGGTTTTACTTCGGGCTATATTTTTAATTTTAAAAATCCAAACAACCGATCCGAACAGTTCAACATGTTCTAAATATTGAAATGTGCTTGCAGACTAAATTTTACATGTTTTGAAATTTTTTTACTATTTATTAAGCCACTTTGAAAATCGCTGATCCACTGTGAACAGCAAAAAACATTAAAATTTTTTGGACCACCGGATCAGTGATTTTCAAAGTGGCTTAATAAATAGTAAAAAATTCCAAAAAAAATAAAAGTTAGTCTGCAAGCACATTTCAATATTTAGAACATGTTGAATGGTTCGGATCGATTGTTTGGATTTTCAAAACTGAAAATATGGCCCGAAGTAAAACCCCCCCTTTTGCAAAGCACAATAGCCCATCCCTCTCTCTCTCTCTCTCTCTCTATATATATATATATATATAGAGAGAGAGAGAGAGAGAGAGAGAGCTGGGCTATGGTGAGTTGTGAAGTAAGAGGTCATTTTTACTTCACGCTCATATTTTCATTTTGAAAATCCAAACAACCGATCTGAACGCTCAACATGTTCTAAATATTGAAATGTGCTTGGAGACTAAATTTTACATTTTTTGGAATTTTTTTACTATTTATTAAGCCACTTTGAAAATCGTTGATCCTGTGGTCCAGAAAATTTTACTGCTTTTTACTATTTATTAAGGCAAGTGTGCTGGTCATGTCCTGTTACAAGAAATGGACAAAATTCGGAAAGCATAAGTCCCTCCTCGAGATAATCATTGCAGCATCGCCTAGCACTGTATGATTTCGATGTATCAATATAAATTAATCTAATTTTGTGATTGTCACCAATCTTACTGAACTCAACATGTTATATCTACCTATATCGATATAACTCATACTCGGGAGACACCCACCCCCCTCATATCGTACCTCGAATCACACGTTTCACGCCTAAAAAAAACCAAAAAACAAAATATGTGACAAGGCAAGGCTTGTCTAAAAAGAGACGATTGATTTCGATTTCGAAACAACGACAAAGCAAAGCTTGTCCATAATTCATGAAAGCCACACTTTGGCCAACTGATTCTTCGAGGCAACGACGAAACAAAAAAAAAACGTACAAATGATTCCCCACGTAGTTTAAAAACCTTAACCTTGACACCAACTGACTCGAGAGCTAGAATAATAGCCCAACTCCGACTAAACTTGGCGGTTAAAATAATAGCCCAACCCTGAGGGCTGAGGTTGACTAACTCCGGGGAAGAACTAAAGTGTTAAATAATATAATAGCCCAACCCTGACAATGAACAAAATTGAACCTGTTCAAAATGAGGTGGCCGTGAAAACAAACCGATCGAGAGGGGGAGAGAGATCGAGTGGAAGAGACTTAATTGGTGAGCAACTAGGATATATATATACACAATTAACAAAATTTATTGATATATAGAATTGAATATTTCATCTCTTTATATTTTAATTTGTTGGATATATTGAAGATGAAACCTGAGTTGATTGACTAATATTAGTACTCTACCTTCAAATCTTAAATATAAATTTCTTAAGAATAGTCAGGGCGGATTTAACCCAAACAATTAACATTTGGTTATATATCCTATTTTAATTTTATTTCTAATTATAACTATATCTATGCAAAGAAGGCAAAAAACAATTAATTAAGTCATACCTGATATCATAAATTTCATCCAAACAAAACAACATGAGTAACTTAACTTAGACCGGTTCTTTAATCTTTAATCTTAAACCTTAACCAAATACCATATAACTTAGACGTCGTTCTAACAACTAACAACACAAGTCTAGCAACAATTAATTAATTAATTAATAACACGCGACGGGAGTTCACATCTGCTACGTACCAACAACGGCCCGCGGGCCGATATATGGTCTTTTAAAGAACCAAAATTTGGGCTTTCCACCCGATCATTGTGTTCCCAATTTATTAACACTGATTATAATAACTTTAAAATCTATTGGATAGACTTCAAAATTAACATAACAGATAACAAAAAACATTGTCATTTTTTTCTTTCTTAATTTCTTTTTTTTTTTTTTAAACGTAAAACGCAGTGAGCTAAAGGTTTAAGGTAAAAACAAGTGAAGAAAAAAACAAATCTCACCTAATGGGCCAGATTCAAACAAAAGTTAAAAGTACTTGAATGACTGACTGCTGCACTCTTCTCACTTGGTAATTATCGCTTCACATGCAGCACGGCCAATTATTTATACCTTAATTGCCTCTCCTTCTCTTCTCTGCATATCTCAATCACTTTATCTCCTCTGATTCCTTTAAAATCAACACACACACACACACACACATATATATACGGCTACGGCTATCATGAGGAACAAAGCCTTACCCTTTCTCCTCCTTCTTCTTCTCTCGGTTGCTGCGTATGATCCTGATCCCGTGCGCAAGATGGAGAGGGAACGTGGTACAGCTGTCCTTGATGCCATCATCAACAGGGATCCTATTCCTCAGCCTCAGGTATAAATATTAATTAATTTTGGTTCAATTGAATTAATTTCCTACTGGATCAAAGTAAATGTATGGTGATTTCTTCAGATTAAAAAGAGGAGTTCACGTGTACAGTATATAATATATATTGACAGGGGGAACTGAGCAAATGCCGCAAAGAGTGCAATGAAGAGCAACTCGATCCTCAGAGCAAGAAACAGTGCATGCAAAGGTGCTTGCAGAGTTACGAGCAAGGGAAGGAAAGGTATGAAGGGGGAAGTACAGGTGAATTCATCAATCCTGACCGAGAGCGTGAATACTCGGAGTGCCGTCAGAAGTGCCAGGATCATTACCAGCACGACCGTTACCAGAAACAGCAGTGCCAAAGTCAATGCCATGAGAGGTATAAGCAAGAGGAATACAGTTATGGATGCAGTGAGAGAGATGAATTAGAAGATAACAGAGACCCAGAGCAGGAATTATCACAATGCCGCAAGAAGTGCCAGGAGCGCCACCAGCACGACTACCAGGGCCAGAAACAGTGCCAGATGCAGTGCGAGGAGAGGTACAAGGAAGAACAAGGCCGCGGTAGTGAGAGGGGTGACAAACTAGCAAATCAGGACCCAAAGCAAGAGTTCTCACAGTGCCGTAAGCAGTGCCAGAAGCAGCACAAGGATGACCCCAGCCGCCAGCAAAAGTGCCAAACACAATGTGCGAAACGCTATCAAGAGGAAACGGAGAGGGAGAGGACAAGAGGAGAAAGGGAGAAAGATGACAACCGGGACGTCTATGAAGAGTGTCGAGAGCAGTGCAGGATGTACCACAAGCATGACAAACACTCACGTGAGGCGTGCGAGAGTCGTTGCGAAAAGTATGGTGAGCCAGGTGGCTGCACCAAGGAAAGGAACGAGGCCGGTAAGGACCCAGAGGAGGAATTGCAGAAGTGCAAGAAGATGTGCAAACAGAGAGGGCCCGGCGAGCAGCAACAGCAGTGTCAGAGGCAGTGCGAGGAACGTTACCAGCAGGAGATTAAGCAGAGAGGAGGAGACATGGTCATAGAGATGGTAGCCTGAGGTTGTGTCGGGGGTAGTTATGTATGTATGCAAATTAAAGGAATAAAGAGCGGTTCTCTTTCGGGCCAGAGAACTCTGGTGGTTGAGTGAGGATCAACTGCAGTGACTTGTTGTTAGTGAAGTAATAAAAGAAAATGAGCGTTTTGAAAAATTAAGTTTTGTAACTCTATATAATATCGTTGCTGCTATTGTTCTGGTTTTGGTTTTGGCAAAAATATATATGTTTGCACACTTGGAGGTTAGGTTAATTTTACAAGTACCGAATGACAGGAGGAGACCTGTGAGCAGAACACCTGTATAGTGTATAGTGTATAGTGTATACTAATTTGGTTGGAGTTTAATTGTGGGTCCCAAGGAATGGGTTTTGGCCTCCAGTGTCCACATTGGTTTCCTTCCTTGACAACCTATTTCTCCCCTCGCCGAGAGATTCAATAATCCAATTGAACAGCCTAATTAATCTTCCCGGTACTAGCAGTTAAGGTGCCATGTTCAGAAAATGTACTTTTGAGCGCAGCAGCACACCCCAAAAATTCATCCAAGTGAGATGCTGCAACTGGAAGCAACTAAGATTGATGATGGGAATCTTGCAAAGCTTGTGGAGGGTAAATTTGATGTGCATCAAACATTAAACCCACCCACCTATTATCCTATACGAGAGCATGTTTTGATTTTGTTTTTCTATTTTTAAGTTTGTGCTTCACTGCTTTACAGTTATTTTAAATAGCCACCCAAATCTTTGGATCTACAGATGCAAATAAATTCAGCTCCTCTACAATTGAACAGAATTCATTAGTTTTCTTTCTGGTCAGAAAGAATAATTAGTACATAAATTATTATACAACGTAGAGGTGCAGCTTTTATAATTTTCAAGTTGTTACCATGGTTCAGAATGCAATTGATATTACAGAGCCCAGCTAGACAATATCACTATGAGTCTACTCTGGGTCAGTACCATACCAGCAAAATAACAGTCTTGGATTTGTACCTCTAGGTTTCAGTGAAAACTTCATATTATTTAAAATTAGTATAAATGAAAATGTATAATCTCTCTTACCAGTACAAGCACACTTCTATGCAGCTGTACAATGCAAACTGATTATCAAGAAGTAACAATTGCATTTCTGCAGAATATGATCTAACAACCACATCAATGGCCAAAGTCATGGCAATGGCCTTGGCATAAACAAGCCAATTAGATATAAGCTCTTCATTCTTCCTTTAATTTATGCATTTACTTTTTATAATAATTTTTAGTGTTCTTTCCTCAATTAAGCTGCAAAATGTTTAATACTAGGATTCTAGATTAATCTATAATTAAACCACAATCCTCCTTGCTTCTGACACAATATCAAGTATAATTATCTTCTTCCATAACCAAAAATAATTGCAAAACTTGTTTGTTTATACGAACACCTTGCTGTCTTGTAGCACAACCTCTTACAAGGTTTTATTTTAACAGAAAATGAACTATCCTATAGAGTGTGTGTAGCATAATAATATGCATAGTATCTTTATGTTGAAATAGGTACCACAATGTTAAATTAGAAAAAAAAAAATATTCACATGCTTTTGTCAGACATAACATAAACAACCTTTCTTGCATGTATAACAGTCAATGGTTTATGTGTGCAGTAAGCCCCATAAGTGGACAACAAGAGACAAACTGTAATTTTTCTGCGAACTGTTGATATATTTTTCAAAAATGGGGCACAGAGATTTTGGTTATAATTGGAGGCAAGCAACAGGTAAGGTTTCATTCAAAACTGCAAGCTTTTACTGGTTACTGAAGAAATGAAATATAATAAATCCAACTAATGGCCCGCTAATGGAATATTGCCTACTCACCAAAAATCACCACAAGAACAAATCCCATCTCGAAAATGGTGAAAACGTGTCCTATCTCTTAACACAACCTCTCTGCGATAAACTTTTGACACCAACTTGACAAACAAGTGGCAATCCTCACAAATCCTGATATTTTTTGATATCCGCACACAATCACCTCTTTTTGAGTTAATAAGCCCAAAAGTTAGAGCCAGCTTCTCGCTATGAAAAAGTACAGCCTCTCTCTTCTCTTCTTCATTCGAATCAATCAATGCACAGCCAGCATCTGGTAAATACCCAATTGTCTCCACATCTGCAACAACATCCCTCAATTTCTCGTAAATTTCAGTTCTACGTGGGTGTGAATTATCTCCTGTTAAGAAGGCATGCACTGTCCCATTCAACTCCAGCCAACTGTATCCCTTTTCCTTTGACAACCCTCTGAATTTCATTTTCTCCCTTACTTTTCTGACATCATCTGACCGGCCAGCTTTCGCATAGATATTTGATAGAAGTACATAGGCTCCATCATGATCAGGGTCGAGCTCCAAAACCCGTTTTGCGGCAAATTCACCAAGCTTGACTTCACCATGTATCCTACAAGCGCCCAATAAGGACCCCCAAACAACTACATTAGGTCGAAAAGGCATGGTTTCAATAAGTTTTACAGCTTCTTTAAACAGTTTGGATCGGCCATATAAGTCAACCATGCACCCATAATGCTCATGTCTTGGTTCAATATTATAATCCCTGGCCATGCTTTCAAAGAGAGACTGACCTTCTTTGACCAATCCCGCATGACTACAAGCATAAAGTAGACTAACAAAAGTTATGTGATTTGGCTTGATCCCATTTTCATTCTCCATGCGATCAAATAAAGCTAGAGCCGACTTCCCATCACCATGCATGGCAAAACCTGTGATCATGCTTGTCCATGTAATAATATTCTTAACAGGCATTTGTTCAAACACATTACATGCCTCAGCTATGCTCCCACACTTCGCAAACATGTCAATTAAAGCATTGCCTATTGATAAAACTTTGTCAAGCCCGTGATTTTTGACATAGATATAGACCCATTTGGCTGGGTCAAGTGCACCTTGCTTTGAACAAGCCGAAATGAGAGCAAGCATTGTGACCACATCAGGCCGGACCCCACGCAAATTCATCTCTTTAAAAACATCCAAGGCCTTATCAGGTCGGTCACTCTCCGCATAACCCGATATCAAAGCACTCCAGGAGACCAAATCCTTCTCAGGCATGTCATTGAATATACGATGTGCAGTCTCAATCTGTCCCAATTTGGCATAGCCAGAGATCATGGAGGTTGCTGCTACCAAATTCTTCGGTGACATCGAGTTATTGTATATAGCCTCGGCTTTCTTCATTTGGCCACAACTCGAGTACATGGCGATGAGAGAGTTCTGAAGATGCACGTCTCGAGACAGATCAGACTCGATTATGTAAGAATGCAATGCCTCTCCCAGTGAGAGATTTCCCGAGCGTGTACATGCTGAGAGAACAATAGAGAGAACAAATCGATCTGGTGGCAACCCAGAAATCTTCATTTCTTCAAACAGGTGAATTGTCTCGTTGTAATTACCAGTCCGACAATAGCTGCCAGTGAGAACTTACATAACATTAGAAATAAATACAAGATATAGGAAAATAGGGTCTAATGCTTTATAGAGCAAAAAAAAAATTGGTGAATAACTTATTGCTGAACCATCTTTTATATAGTTGATACTAAGAGGAGTTCTTTTGAGTACCAAATTGACTATTTATCATGCAATACTATTTTTGGAACGCCCTATTTCCATAAGATAAACTAATAGTTGTAAGTAATTAATACGCACTTGAACCTTCAAAACTTAGATTAAACAAAAAATTACCTATCCATCATCACAGTCCAAGCAACTAGGTCTCTGTTGAGCATTCTATCGAACACTTTGCGTGCATGACTCACTCTCCCCACTGCGGCATAGGACCCGACCATGGCTGTCTGGACAAATGGGTCCAAATGAAACCCCATCTTGATCCCGAATCCATGTGCCTCACTAACCAAGTTGAAATTACCAACGCCAGTGTTATCCTTCCCTATGGCCTGCAAAACCACTGAAAGGCAGAACTGGTCTAGTTCCAGACAGGTACACCTAAACGTAGAGTAGGCAAGGAGGGTAATATGTGGTTGGGCCGAGCGGAGGGCAGAGGTGAGAAGGCGGCTGGGGTCAGGTGAGGAGATGAAGAAGGAGAGGCAGTAATGGAGGGAGGAGGTGGAAAGGGACAGGGACAGGGACAGGGAGAGAAGACTCGAGACGAAAGGAGGGGAGGTGAGGTGGTGATTTAGGTAGGACTGTTTGATGAGCTGTGCGTGGAGTTGCTTTAGGTGCTCAATGGAGGTGATGGTTCGGATAAGGTGGGAAATGTTGGGAGGACGTCGACGAGCAGCCAGCCGAGGGGTTATGCTTGGCTGTAAGCTTTTCTGCATTTCCGTGCTTTAGGTGCTCAATGGAGGTGATGGTACAACTCGAACAACATGATAAGGTTTCTATTGTTCCCTTTACCCCCAATAATATCTCGAATTATCATATTACCATTTTTTTCTTCTTTCTTCTTCTTTTTTATATAAGAGCTCATGTTAACTTTAATATTTATTTTTGGCGGAAATTTTGTTAGAGTTCACTCAATTTTGTCATGAATTGTTCATTCAAGTTTAAATATTTTTTAGTAATTAAACTTTTTTCTGTCCTAGTTAAAATATAAAGTGACGTGGAGACTTAAATCACATATTTCATTAGTATTTTGGACGGACCAAAGTTTGGACAGTCAACTGTCTCCGAAAAAAAGAGCATGTGGTGAACAAAGTTTGGGACCTTATGATTCTGACTTTTTCTTCTCAACCCGATCACTACCACCGTCCATGAGCATGTAGGCTCGTGATATAGCTTCCACCACCACCTCAATAAAAAAGTTATATTGGCCATGTTTAGATTCAAGAGGCCTAGGCCGCCCCATTCTTTAGGCATACATGAAACCTCCCAATTAGTGAGCGAAATTCCCCTCGTATTATTCACCGACTTGCCCCATAAGAAAAGGCGCCTTGCCTTGTCTATGCGTCTAATTACCCACTGTGGCAAGCAAAAACACATTATATGGTACACCGGGATTGTCGATAAGACCGATTGAACAAGTCGGTGCCTCCCCCTCGAGAAATGAATTTTTCTTTCCAAACCTCCCAATTTTTTCTCAACATGTTCTACTAACAACATAAACATCTCCCTTGTCGGGTTTTTTATGGTCAAAGGTAATCCCAAATAGGTCATCGAGAATTTAGACATCCAGCATCCCAAAACAGCTCGGACCCAAGGCAAGTGTGTCAAAGAAACATTATATGAAAATGCTCTTGTTGTAGTTTACCTTTAGGCCCAAAATTGAGGCAAATAGTCTAATGATTAGCTTGAGTGAGATGAGAGAGGATACGTTGGCCGATGCAATCACAACGGTGTCATCGGTGTATTGGAAGGCTAGCAATGATTCCTTTAAGTGATTCCTCCTATTAGGCATCTATTCGTAGTCAAGATCATTTGTTGAAATATATCGGCCGCTATGTTGAATAACATAGGCAAGAGGGGGTCGCTTTGGCGCAGCCCCCTTTTGTGAGGAAAGAACTCGGAAGGTTCCCATTAATGATAACTCTTGAGATTGTCGTTTGTATGAGGTTTTGAATCCAATGAATCCATCTTGACGGAAACCCTGTGCCTTCAAGACATTGATTAAAAAAAATCCCACTCAATAGTATCAAACGCCTTTGCGAAATCTATCTTTAAGAATACTGTTCGCGCGAAAGCGCAACGCAAGTTTCGGTACGCTTGAGGGCGTACCTTTTAAAACCGCGTTTACACTTCACGAGTAAGGGTTGCAAGTGCACAACCCCTATCGAGTAGTATAATCGGGTATCGATCCACAGGGACGGGCAATTACTAGGTTAGAATCTACCAAACTCAATTAAAAACTAGAAGTGAGAAGGTTTTGGTTTGGTATTTAAGTTCCTAAAAAGGTCAATTCAAGCAATTCAAACAATGTAATAAAATGCTAGAAGAAATGTAAATTGTGTTTTGATTATGGATAAAAGGCGTTTCCAGGGTTTCAGATTTCATCTGTGATCTGCCTCTAGTGGTACGGCCCGTACCAAGTTGGTACGGCTAGGCCGTACTCCACTTGGTAAGGCAAGGCCGCACCACTCTGGTAAGACCCGTACTGGCTTGCCAGAACAGAGCTTACCAGTTCGAGTTGATGCATTCCTTGCTGGTACCTTGTGCTAAACTCTTTAGAAAAGTTCAATTGACCATACCTAAGGTTCCTAAGCCTCAACCGTCGTGTGTTGGATCAAGATTTAGGTTGGAATGCAATTGATTGCCTTTTAGGGATTTCTACACCTCAATTCTCATGTGTTGGTACAGATCTACCCTAGCAGACCTAAGGCACCCTCTAATCTGTCGATTAGAGGAGAATTCAACCTCTCGGCTTCAATTCGAACAAGTCTACCCTAAACAATTGATTTGGTTGAGAGATTGAGATGATCACATGACCTTGATAGGTTTGATCTAGACCTAGAGGTTCATCATACACAATCACAGCAATCAAAGCAAGAGATGGCAAAGAAAATCACAATCAATCAATCAAAAGAGTTCATACAAGATACAAGTCAAAGAAAGTCAAAGCAAATCAAGAATCCATCTCTAAACCCTAGAAACTGAAATAACTACTCACAGCACATGATCTGATCTAAAAATACAATAAAAGGGATAGAGAAAGCCATGGATCGAAGGGATCGAGAGGAGGAAGCTTGATCCGTCGAGTTTCGCCTCTTTCCTCTTCCTTCCTTCTTGCTCCTAGCTCCTTAGCTCTCTTTCTCTCTCTTACTGTGCTCTCAATTAGATCTGGAATGGAATCAATGTCGAAATTGGAGAGTTCCCCGCTTTAAATAGCCTCTGCCAAAATTTGAATATGTCAGGCCGCCTTTAGGTACGGCCCGTACCAAAGTGGTACGGCCTGGCCGTACCAGGCGTGATGAGCTGAAATCGGCTAAGTCTGGTGAGACCCGTACCAAGCCTGGTAAGGGTCGTACCTCATCATCTGAATCGCCGTTTCTTCGTGTGTTTTGCTCCAAACCTGCAGAAAACAAACAAACACTCAGCAGTACCAAATTCTAAAGATATATCGATGAAATGCACATGATTCTGGTGAATTAGGGCACGAATCTGGTACTAAAACAGGCCTAAAATAGACTAAATATGCGAGGTATCAAATACCGCTGGTTTTTTTAGTAAGAGATGTGTTACAAGATTTCTCTCGTGGCTACAAAGTTCTCGGTAATTTGTCTTCCATGAATGAAAGCAGTTTGGTTTGTCGAAATTAAATTCGACAATTTATATCTCAACCGATTTGATAGCACTTTGGATATGAGCTTTGGAACTATGCTGATGACGCTTATTGGCCTAAAATCGTTCAAACGTTGAAGGAGCTTCACATTTGGGAATCAATATGACATATGCTTGGTTTGCATTTGTCATATCAATGACGTGCTTATAGAACTCAGTCATTATTTGCATGATTCCTTCCTTTAAATCTTGCCAATAAACTTGCAAAAATTCATTAGGAATCTCGTCCGGACCGGACGCCTTATTTTTGCCAACTGTTTAATATCAAGCTCCACTTCTTCCATAGAGAACGGGTTTTGCAAGGAGATCAAATTCGGGTTCGGGTTGTACAGTCTAGTCGGGTCAAAACCTAATATCGAATTAGATGTGCCAAATATGGATTTGAGCTTTTCTAGAAACAAGGATTTTATTTGATCATGGTCCAAAACAGTGTCCGCTTCGTGTTCAATAGAGATAATATTATTCCTGCACAATCTTGAAGAAGCAAATAAGTGAAAAAATCTAGTATTCTTATCACCTTGTTTAAGCCAATTACATCGCGCCCGTTGCTGCCAACGCTCCTCTGGGTTGTTCACAAGATCATATGCCCTTTCCCTAGTCTTGCTGTGATAGAATTCTTTGTCTCCTCCAGTTTGTCGAAGAATATGATTATTTGCTTACAAAATTTCAGCTGGTTTTCCATGTCAGTAAACCCACCTTTATGCCCCAGTGTTAGAGCTTTATGAAGAAATTTTGTTTTCTGTTGAAAGTCGAGCAAGGATAAATGTGGTTGCTGCTCCAAGGTATTTGTATCATGTGTTTAGGAATATCATACTTGAACCAAAATGATTCAAACTTTGGACATCCCGGTACAGTTGCCAACTGTTTGCATGACATGAGAAGCGGCACATGGTCGGATACAGAGACAGATCTAGGATTTCAGTCAGGGTAGGCACAAAATATTGACAAGAGTATAATTTTTTTTTCTCCTGACAAATCGGAGCAGAGTAGCAGATAAGGATCTAAAAAAGTTACGGCACGACACAGTTCTATTGTTGCACACCACGGTATGTGTGTCGGTTACGTGCCATGACTCACGTGTCTCGTGTTGTGACTATTCACGTGATGTGATCATCTTTAAAAAAATTGGCACGATACAACATGTCACGCGAAAGATTTGGTCACGACACGGCACATGATCACGTGAGTCGCGTGTAATTAAGACCGTTAGATCTTGATTGAATGGTGAATCTTGATTAACAACAAAACAGTATGTTTGCAACTGGAATGCACCAGCACTCGCTGGGCAAAGTTTCAAGAAAGATGGAAATTCAAATTTCTCTTTTGGTTTTTGAAATTCAAAAAATTTCTCTTTTTTTTATTACTGTAGGTCCTCATCTCAAAGTGCTCTAGGTTTTTCTTCTCTTTTATTTTAACAGTTCCATGTTGAATTGGATTTTCTGACTATTCACGTGCCCTGACCTTTCAAATTTGGATACCACCATTTCTAAAGCTTCTAGCGCTATTACCGGGAAGAAAAGCTGCCACTCCGGGTTGTAAACACTCTATCAAGTTTTGAGAAGGTCAGTGAAGGCCTCTTGCTTGACCATAAAGATGTGGTTCTTGAGCGGTAAGTCCACCAAAGCCGTCTCCGTTATGAAATCATTGAAGAGATCCATTAACAGAAAATCTCTCAAGCTCCTCGATCTATCCGTTAACCACCTTACCAAGGTTGAAGCCACCTCCACACCCACGGCCACTCCACTAAACCGGCCAAGTAGCGTAATCTTCAACGAAAGCTGATTTTTCTAAGTCTCTTAGGGTACGTTTGGATCATGCAAGAATAGCAATTTTTGGGTTAGTGGTTGAGAATAGTGCTAACCCGAGTGGTTTGAGAATAGCGCTAACTTTGGACTATACGGATTAGTAAAAATATTGTTTGGATTGTATAATTGGAATAGCGATGGAAGGAATGAATAAAATAATAATTAAACTAATATTTAAACTAATATTAAATTACATTTAATATTTAAACTAATATTATATTACATTTAACATTTAAACTAATATTATATTACATTTAATATTTAAACTAATATGCATTTAATATAATATTTTATTTAATACTAATCCAAATTAAAATAATATTATATTAAATTTAATATTTAAATTAATATTATATTATATTATATTTAATATTTAAACTAATATTATATTATAATTAATCAAATATTTTATTTAATACTCATTACTTATATTACATTATTTACACTAATATTATATTACATTCAATTTTTAAATTAACATTATATTATCTTTAATATTATTTGATATTATATTTATTAATACTAATATAATATTTAAATTGATATTATATTACATTTAATATTTAAACTAATATTTTATTTAATACTAATTTAATCTAATATAATATTTAATACTTATACTAATATTTAAACTAATAATTATATTACAATTAACATTTAAACTAATATTATTGACATTTAATATTTAAACTAATATTATATATATTTAATATTTAAAATAATATTTTATTATATTTAATCTAATATTTTATTTATAATAATCTAATCTCATATTATATTTAAATACTAATATAATATTTAAAATAATATTATATTCCATTTAATACTTAATGACTGCAATATGATATTTAATCTAACATTTTATTTAATATTAATCTAATTTGATATTATATTTATTTAATACTATATTTAAAATTAATATTTAAACGAATATTTTATTTAATACTAATCTAATCTAATATTATATTTATTTAATACTAATAAAATATTGTATTTAATACTAATTTAATATTTAAACTAATATTTATTAATATCACTAATCCCACTAGCTCTATTCTTGCTAAACCACCATTTCTATAGGTTAGTAGAATAGAGTTATTCTTGAGCTAATCCAGTTTGCTAATTTGTGTTTGGATCACTAAGGTTTGAGAATAGTGGAGCTAATCCAAAGTTAACTCTATTCTTGAGTCATCTAAACACACCCTTAATGAATAGTTGAATACATGATATGTATTTATATTTATATTTTTCATATAAAATACATAAAACTGAACTAAAGTTGGAAAATTAAATTGCATATGTGTTACGCAACCTAATAATTAAGTTCCATCTTTTTACACCTGCGGGTTTCAAATAAAAAAAAAATAAGTTCGATCCTTTTATATTTAATTATTTACCCATATTACCCTTCTAAACAATCGGACGTCCAAAATCAAAAAGTGGTATTTTTTTGTGAGACCGGTAGGCAAAACTAGTGTATTGATTAAACCCGGGGGTTGACCCGGACCGAGCAAACTCGTGACCCGAATCCGGACCGGTCTGAACTTGTGTCTAAACCGGAACCGGACCGTCCTAACGGGTGGGCCGGGTTTCACAAGGGTCGGATCCGGTTTTCTTGACCAAACCCGTCTATATCCTACCCGTTTGAACCCGCCGACCCGGACCGGACCGCCCGAATCTGACCCAAACCCGAGTATAACCCGCCCCAAAACCCCGGAACCGGGTCTAACCGGGCCGAACCCGACCTAACCCGACTAAACCCGAGTCTAACCCGGGCAGACCCGACCTAACCCCCCAAACCCAACCCGAACCCGTCGAAAACCCTGCGGGACCCGAGCCAACCCGACCCAAACCCGAGTAACCCGGCCAAATTTGAAATTTTTTTTGAAATTCGGATGCCTTGATGGCTTGCTGCCTTGTGAATTTGGCGCACTCCCTCTGATGACTTACTGCCTTGTGAATTTTTTTTATATTTACTTTAATTTATATTAAATTTATTTTATATTTAATTTATATTTAATTTAGATTTAGATTTAATTATATTTAATTTAGATTTACATTTAATTTTATATTGAATTTAGATTTATATTTAAATTAAATTTACATTTAATTTATATTTACATTTTAGATTTATTTTTAGATTTTAGATTTTATATTTATTTTTAAATTCAGATTTATTTTAGATTTATTGAATTTTTTAAAATTCGGAATTTTTCTTTTTTGGCCTCTGGCTTGGTTTGCCTCTGTGTTGTACCGGCCTTGTACAACAAATAGCCAAATAAGTTAGATAATTTAATTATATTATATTTAATTTTATTTAAATTTAGATTTAAGTAATTTAGATTTAATTTAATTAAAAAAAAGGGCCCGGCCTGGACCGGACCGGACCGGACCCGGACTGGACCGCCGCCCCGACCCGACCCGGACCGGACCGACCTAACTCGCCAGGTTTAGGCCGGGTTCGAGTTGGCCGACCCAAAAAAACCCGGGTACCCCTACCCGACCTAACCCGTTGACCCGGGCTAACCCGTGCCCGGGTCAACCCGTGAACCGAGCGGGTTTGGACCAGGGCCGGTCCTGAGAATTTTGGGGTCCGGGGCGGGAGCAAATTTTGAACCCTTTATGTAAATAATTTTTTTATTAATATGCCATATCATACAAAATAGAGAGGACATAAAACCAATACCCCTCAAAATAAAACATATACAATGATGAACATACCCACACCATCCTTCTTGTTTGCTTCTTGATAAATCAATTTTGAACACATATTGTACCTGCACAAAAAATACATCTAAATCACATCTCATCTGAAATGACTCCTTCTTGCATTTTTAGAAAAATTATATTAGAATTTCTAATAGGATCGTTCTCAATAAGCAAATCTCTCAGTTTTGAATCTAAACCATCCTACACTCTAGGATCATATATATTTATAGATAACGAAGAATCTAAGCACTCAGACACCTGATTAATTTCTTCAATAATTTCCATAGTCTCATTTTCAAGCACATTTGTTATTTCTTCATTTACCTCATTTTTATTTTCAGACACATTTGTTGTTTGTTCGTGCACCTGACTTTCAATTTGGTTTTCCAAAGACTCATTTTGCAGTTTCATTTTCTTCCAAATTAAGCTTTTGAATAGAACCTTTTTGAGGTTTTAGTTTTTCTTCTCCCTCTCTTTTTCTATTTCTTTTTTCACTACCTGATGCATATTTTCTAGGAAACATTGTTTTAAATTAAAAAAAAAACAGAGTATAGAACCTGGGTAATGAGGCACGGAGGACCCAACTATGAATTACTCAAATCTGCCGAAAAATCTAAGTTAAAATTATCTCTGTGTAGTAAATGATTTCAGTATTGAAATAAATTGTACAAAATTATCGGAGGCGGAGACGGGAATCAGCAAATTTTTTTTTGGAAGCAGCGTCTGGAGGTGGAGACGGGAATCAAGGGTTTCTGCGGTCTGCGGAGAAAAGTTTGCATAATTGCATTGGCTACTCTGGCTTTCAAAATAAAAATTTACTGTTTTGATTTGATGGCTCACATCATTAAAGATATTAATTCGATGGCCCACATCATTACGTTTTACTGTTCTGCGGTCTGCTGTTTTGAACTTTTGATTCGATGGCCCAATTATTTACCCAATATACAAATTAAATTTTTTTTTGGGCCCCTGGATTTTTGGGCCCGGGGCCATCGCCCTGGGTACCCTGGGCCAGGGCCAGGCCTGGTTTGGACCGGACCGACTCGACCCGGCCCGTTTTCAATACACTAGGCAAAACACTATCAACGATTTTATTAAGAAAATAATAAAAAGAATGAGATAGTATTCGCGAGGATAAAAAGTGACTCTCAGCGAGGTACACTGACAGAAAAATATTATTTCTGAATGTGTCGGTATTACTAACAGAAATATCCGCGACGATACCCACGCGGATACCCTCGTAGATACTATCCCATTCTTGTACAGGAGATAGCACCGGAGAAGAAAGAATTATATATAACAAAGCACGTGTGCAGAAGAGTAAAGGGAATAATAAAACAAGAAAAAAAAAACCCAAAAAATGGTGTCTGAATGACTTAATTTTATTAAGGTTGATTTAATTATAGTTAATACAATTAATGAGATATAGTTGTTCACTTGTTTCTCATATATGAGGGGCGGGGTGCAGTACCCTTACCCTCCAGTGTAGAATTATTGCATCTTCCATTTGAACCTGACATGAATTTCAAAACGAATCCTCTATAATTTAATAGGCCGAAATTATTTTTATTTTTATTATCCGGATCCGTTTATCCGAATTCGGAGCGGATTCGGTCGGAGTTTACCAAATCCGTTTTCACCCCGGATTCTACATGCACGTAATGTTAAAGTTTTTTTTTAACACTTTTCAGTTTTGTTTTTATAAATTAATAGATAACAAACGAATAATGATATTTATCGACTAAATTGACAGCTTGTATATGAAACCCCCAAACAAATTAACATACAAGTAAATACATTAAATACACGTTATATCATGAAATATGTAAAACTATAATTATTGTATGTAAAATGAATAAAACAATATAAAAAATTGTATGTATCTTTTTGTCATAAATTACTAACTAAAAAGAAAATATGATGCTGGATAAATCAAGTGTATCATAAAAGGTATGAAGAAAGAAGGTTCCTATAGTCCCCGACATTTTTATTAATATCCAAAGTTTAATAGAAATTAATATTTATGCTCAGATTTCCGGATTTTCGCCAAAAATGCCCAAACCGGCCACAAAATGACCGGCTTACTCCTTTTTCCTTTTTTTTAGAGACACTAATGAAGAGCAAGATAATGAAATCTAACACTGAAAATTTGAATTTTTTTATTTAAATTATTTGATAGATTATTTCTTTTGATATATAATTAACATATTTATATTAAAATACGCTAAATTACTTGAAATTATGTTGAATTACACTATATTAATTTAAATTACACTAAATTACATTACATTACGCTAAAATACGGTAAATTACGCTAAATTACATATGAATAGGGACGATATCTTCACTAAAACAGCGAAAACCGACGACGAAACTTCAAACAGTCATAAAACGGCGCTCGAGTGTCCGATTTCAGCAAATAACCACTTTTCAGAAAGCTTGCGAAAATACGCATGTGTCCGTGCCGGCGTTGCCAGATTCCAAAATTCAAAATTGCCAAAAAACAAAGGGAAGACCATCAAAACTTGAGTTGAAGTTTTCGATTAAGATTTTCATTTCTATTATTCAATCCAAGTAGCTCAATAAATTAGTTACATAATGAAGTTGTAGAATACCAATTTTTATTATTTTCTGAATTTTTTTACTATTTTTTATGATTCATGAAAGATGAGACAAAATCGGTCTACTTTAACATAATTTTGCGTAGTTTAGCGTAATTTACCGTATTTTAGCATAATTAGCGAAGTTATTGTAATTTAACGTAATTTAGTGTAATTCAACATAATTTCAAGTAATATAGTGTATTTTAGTATAAATATGCTAATTATATATCAAAAGAAGTAATATAACAAATAATTTAAACAAAAAATTCAATTTTTCAGTGTTAGATTTCATTATTTTGCTCTTCATAGTGTCTCTAAAAGAAAAAAGGAGTAAACCGGTCATTTTGTGGCCGGTCTTGAAATTTTTTGACGAAAGCCGGAAATCTGGACATAAATAATAATTTCTATTGAACTTTGGATATTAGTAAAAATGTCGGCTATAAGTCCTATAGTCCTATTGATTGTAATAAAATAAACATAAAAGGAAAATAAAATGAAAAATGTAAATTAAAAAAGCATTAATCCTCCTTGGGGCTTGGGGCTTGGACTTCGGACTTCCGAACGGAGAAGGAAAGAAAAAGGAAAACACAAATAAATTAAATTAAATAAAATTAGATCTGCTCTATCTCTATTGCTCTAATCTCTATCCCTTCTCTAGATCTCTCTCCGACTCCGAGATCACAATTCTTCCCTCCCTGCGACCCTGCCCCAACTCACCTTCCTTCAAATCTCAAATCTCAGATCTAACTTGTCTCTCTTTGCAATGCCTTGTTCCCTATTTTAACCCAATTCCCCGGTAACTATCTACCGACATGGGCGGCCCTAACCGATCACCGGCCGCCACGTGTCCCGTTCGTACATCCATGGCGTGCGTGGTCAGCGCCGAGGTCTCCACTGTGCTGGCCGTGATGCGGCGCAACGTGCGCTGGGGCGGCCCAATTGGCGTCCGTTATGGCTCCGATGGGCATGGCGACGACCACTCGGACCATCCCCTCATTCAATCCCTCAAGGTGGTGCGAAGCCTCGCCTTCACATGGAACCCACACCACTTGGACTTGGACTTCTTCTCAGTCGACCCCACCATCTACCTTCGCCCATTCCTCGACTTAATCCGGTCTGACGAGACTGGAGCACCCATCACTGGCGCAGCTCTCAATTCTCTATATAAGTTCTTTGCACTTGACGTGTTTGATGTGAGCACCGCCAACATAACGGGTGCATTGGATGCAGTGGTGGATGCAGTTACCGGGTGCAGGTTCGAAGTAACAGACCCGGCATCAGAGGAGGCTGTGCTCATGAAAATATTGCAGGTGTTGCTGGGATGCGTTAGATCCCGTGCGGCGCCGGCACTTACTAACCGCCACGTGTGCGCCATTGTCAACACATGCTTCAGAGTGGTGCAGCAGGCTGGAACCAAAGGGGAGCTGTTGCAAAGGGTGTCCAGACAGACAATGCAAGAGGTTGTGCGGTGTGTTTTCTCACGGCTTCCAGATTTGCCTCCAGAGGAGGTAATACATCTCAGCTTTGTTTCTTTTATGTTTGGTACTGGTATGTACGGAGAATTTCATCTTTCGGTAGTAGTCGTCTCTGGGCTCTGAATTCCTTTCCATCTTTAGTGCAAACACCGGCTAAACTGGTTAGTACAGATTAGTAATTAGTATGGTGCATATGCTACCCATTTATTTAGTGAAGCAACTTGTGAACCAAAAGCACAGTAAGTGGCCTTTACAAAACTGACAAAATTAAAAGCAAACAAAGTGTGAATAATTAAATAAGGACAGGAACACAAACTTTGCCGCTTCCATTACAATACTGGGCTACTGATATGATGCCAAACCATGGCATTGGTTTTCTTTAAATTCTACTTCTGGTATCATACATATTTGGAAGTCAATCAGGATTAATGAGGAAATTACTTCTACAGGTCAAGCCCAGCACCGACCAAACAGCTGAGACCAAAATTCTACAAAATGGGTCTGGACACCCAACAGTGCTGAACCAGGAACCTCTCCCTGACCCGGCCCTTAATGAGCCATTCGGCATCCCATGCATGGTTGAGATATTTGAGTTTCTCTGTTCCTTACTAAACATTGCTGAGGATATAGAAATTAATGGACGGGTCAACCCGATTGACTTTGATGAAGATGTACCACTGTTTGCGCTGGGGTTACTACAGAGTGCCATAGAGCTATCAGGGTCATCACTCCACAAACACCGGCAACTTCTCACTTTTGTGAAAGATGAGTTATTCAGAAATTTGATGCAATTTGGGCTGTCAATGAGCCCGTTAATTCTCTCAACGGTTTGTAGTATAGTGCTCAATCTGTTCTATCACTTGAGAGGAGAGCTGAAGCTCCAACTGGAGGCATTCTTCTCAGGTGTTATACTTAGACTAGCACAGAGTAGGTATGGGGCCACGTATCAGCAGCAGGAGGTAGCTCTGGAGGCATTAGTTGATTTTTGTAGACAAAAGGAGTTCATGTCCGAGATGTATACTAATATGGATTGTGAAATCATGTGTACCAATGTATTTGAAGACCTCGTTAGCCTTTTGTCAAAAAGTGCTTTTCCTGTAAATGCCCCTCTGTCTTCTCTGAACGTGCTCGCACTGGAGGGGCTTGTTGCAGTTGTTCAGTCCTTTGCTGAAAGAGTAGGATCAAGGCATCACACGTCAGACCTGGCTGTTTCTGAGGAAATTGATAAATACTACCCCTTTTGGTTGGTGAAGTGCGAGGACATTACCGATCCTGAAAAATGGGTGCAATTCATGCGACAACGAAAGTTCATTAAAAAGAAATTAGTGGGTGGTGTGGATCAATTTAACCGGGACCCGAAAAAGGGTCTCGAATTCCTACAAAATGCAAAACTCCTTCCTGAAAATCTCGATCCAGAAAGTGTAGCCTTGCTTTTTAGGTACACTCCAGGTCTAGATAAGAACCTACTGGGTGACTATCTAGGCCATCATGATGACTTCTGCATCCTCGTCCTTCATGAATTTGCAAGGACCTTTGATTTTTCTGGCATGAGCCTCGACACTGCTTTAAGGTTATTTTTGGAAACATTTTGTTTACCTGGTGAGTCGCAAAAAATCCAACGTGTGCTTGAGGCCTTCTCTGAATGGTATTATGAGCAGTCGCCCCAGATTTTAGTAAACAAAGATGCAGCCTTTGTTTTGTCATATTCTTTAATAATGCTGAACACCGACCAACACAACATACGTGTGAAGAACAAAATGACAGAGGAGGATTTCATTCGAAATAATAGAAGAATCAATGGTGGGTTGGACCTTCCACGGGAGTATTTGTCAGAGATGTACTTCTCGATTTGCCGGAATGAGATCCGTACCATGCCGGCTGATCCTGGCGCTGGTTCTGGTTCTGGAATTCCAGAGATGACTCTCAGCCGTTGGCTTGATTTAATGGCCAAGGCCAACAAGACATCCCCGTACGTAAAGTGCGACTGTTCACAGGCTTTTCTCGACCGTGATATGTTTGCCGTTATGGCTGGCCCTGCTGTTGCAGCCATATCAGTAGTGTTTGACTACAGTGAGCACAACCGAGTTCTTGGTTCATGTATTGATGGTTTCCTGGCTGTGGCGAAGCTAGCTGCAAGTTATCATACTGAAGAGGCATTGAATGACCTAGTTGTGGCGCTGTGCAAATTCACTAATCTTCAAAATATTTCCAATGTAGATGATCAGGTAACTGCTTTTGGGGAGGATACAAAAGCTCGCATGGCAACTGAGGCTGTGTTTTACATAGCCAATAATTATGGTGATCACATAAGATCTGGCTGGAAGAGCATAGTGAGTTGCATGTTGAATCTGCACAAAATGGGCTTGTTACCTGCCCAGCTCACATCAGATGCTTCTACTGATGAGTTGTCAGAACCTTCTTCTTCAGATCCATTGATAACAAAGCCAGTAGCAACTCCTGCTACGGCACCGCAAACTGTGGCAATCAACACCCATAAAAGGAGTTACAGTCTGATGGGGCGGTTCACCCAGCTACTGTCACTAGACACTGAGGAAGTCCAGATACAACCCAGTGAAGAGCAAATTGCAGCCCGACGGGATGCTTCGGAAACTGTGAGGAAGTGTGAGATAGATAATATATTTGCAGAGAGCAAGTTTCTACATGCTGACTCACTGTCTCACCTAGCTCGTGCACTGATCCAGGCTGCCGGCCAGCCTAAGAAGATCGGTTTCTCGTCTGATGAGGAGAACACTGCTGTATTCTGCCTTGAGCTGCTTATCACCATCACATTAAATAATCGTGACCGTATTACCCTCCTATGGCAAGGGATTTACGAACACATAGCCCGCATTGTCCAGTCTACAGTCATGCCTTGTAACCTAGTCGAGAAGGCTGTTTTCGGGCTTTTGCACATTTGCCAGAGGCTGTTGCCGTACAAAGAAAACTTGTCTGATGATCTTTTGCGGTCGTTACAGCTGATCCTCAAACTGGATGCACGTGTTGCTGATGCATACTGTGAGAACATCACACAAGAGGTTGCTCGGTTATTGAAGGCCAACGCATCCCACATCCGTTCCCAGACAGGCTGGCGCACTGTTATCAATTTACTATCTATCACAGCCCGCCACCCAGATGCTTGTGAAACAGGTTTTGATGCTCTCGTGTTTGTCATGTCAGACAGAGCACACCTCTCTCCTGCAAACTTTATACTATGTGTGGAGGCAGCGCGACAGTTTGCTGATTCACGTTTGGTGCGAGGTGATAGGTCAGTACATGCATTGGATCTTATGGCTGGCTCTGTTAGTTGCTTGTCGAGGTGGTCCAATGAGGTTAAGGTGGTAGGAGGCGAGGCTGAGCAGGTACTGGATGGGATACGTGAAATGTGGCTGAGATTAGTGCTGGCTTTACGGCGTGTTTGTACCGATAACAGGGAGGAGGTGAGAAATCATGCATTGATATCAATGCAGAGGTGCTTGGTTGGAGTTGATGGCATCTGTCTCTCGGGTCCTGTGTGGTTACAGTCGTTTGAGGTTGTTTTTCAACTGCTAGATGAGATGCTGCAGATTGCAAAAAACTACTCACCGAAGGATTACAGAAACATGGAGACATCTCTGCTTCATGCCATAAAGCTGCTTTCGAAGGCCTTTCTCCAGTCGTTGCAAGATGTCTCAGCACTTGGGGAGGCTTTTGTGGAGCTCTGGCTGGGGGTGGTTAGCAGAATGGAGCAGTATGTGAAGGTTAAATTACGTGGTAGGAGAATGGAGAAGTTACATGAGGCGATTCCAGAGCTGCTGAAGAATACACTTCTAGTTATGAAAGCTAGTGGGGCCCTTTCGAAAGATAATAAAGGTTTATGGGATGCAACGTGTAAAATTGTTAATAACGTTGCACCATCTTTGCTTTTGGAAATATTTCCTGAGCCTGAGCCTGAGCCTGAGCCTGATGAAAAGGACAAGGAAATCACTGGCGTACCGACCATACCAGATGGCGGCATTGAAGCAGCAGTTTGAGTGTCCTATTTTATGGAAAATTTTATGAGGTTCATATTTGAATGAGCCCCAATAGATGGTTAAGTTCAGATATGGTATATTGTATTCTTTAACATGTTATAAATTTTGGCTTTTTTTTTTTTTCTTCCTCGTCGCTGTTGTTTTTGGTGATTGGTAAATTGTTTTGGCTTTGAATTTTCTTCTTCCTTTTCACATCACATGGGGTACTAGAGGTATTGGAGATGCATCAATATTTTCAGTATAGATTATGTATTATTATGATAACTGTATTAATGTTAACACCTAGACTAAGAAATTACACTCCTTCCATTAGTTTTTTTAATTTATTTATACTGTAATACACCTTTTTTTACATTCTTGTGCGTATTAAAATGCAATCTTTTTTTTTTTTTACATTTTGTTTATTTTTTGTATTCTCGCAAAACACTGGAGATTCGTGTAGATGGAAATATACTTTGAAAATGCATCTTGTAAGAATAGGCGATGAATAAAAGGTTAATCATACAGCATAAAGTCCAAAATTGGACGCTGACATTGTCGAATCCGTATCCCTCAGGTTACGTTACCTGAGTTCACTCGTAATTGATCTACAGGCCTGTTTTGAGATGGACATAATGCGACAGTTGCTGTTTTGAAAATTCAACTTTGCCGTGCATGAGTGCATCTCATTGCCAAGAGTAGGCTTAATATCCTTTTTCAGTTAAAATTGGAATAACCACACTATTGTAAAACAAAATCAATCATTTTCCTTTTCCTCCCTAAGAAACACACACATAAGTTAGAACTATGTAATTCCCTCAACAGTCAACGGAACAGTTTCGCATTCCAAGTCAACTAGAGTGTTTGTGTGTGTGTGCAAAAAAGCCATTCTCAACTTACTTATCAGGGAAATCAGATTCCTTCCTGCTCCTAATAACTGCCCTTTTCTTTGCATCAGAATCAAACATCTCTAAATCAGATGCAGTAGCTAAGTACCCATACAAAACCCGCTTCTCACCTGACCCATATTCTTTAACCAGATTCTGATTCTTATCCCTTGTATCCACTGACTTATCACTACTACTTCTATTATTGTCCTTCGCCTTTTGCACTTCAATCCAGTTCTTATGCCCCTGACCGTATTTTTCAAATAACTTTGAAAGCCGTTCTGCTTCCTTCAAGCCGGCTAGGGTCTCTGAGAATCTAACAAGTGTCACCCCTTGATGCCCCTCCCTTCCATACAGAGACTTTGACTTGCCCCCTGTGAACCCTAAATCTGGATATTCAAATAAAATTAAAAAAAATATCACACTCACACTATGAATAACTGATGGACGCCACATATAAGTTTCCACTGTATGGGTAACAAAATACATATTACCTAATTCTATGACACAGATGCAACTAATGAATTTCTCTCATTAGCTAGCTCCTCCCTTTAAGAGTAAGATAATTTTTTCCAATAGCTAAGGCTGGTAAGAGTTGTTTCATACACAAGTACCCATTACCCAAATGGAGTAATCCATAAATAAATTTCAACACCACAATTTCATATCACACTATAATCTTTTATAATATTAGAGAAAAGTCTGAAAATGACCCTTGAACTCATAATTTGGTATAATTGACCCCCAAAACATTTTATTCGTTCAAACGACCCCTTCAGCTGAGCCCCTCTGTCATTTTTTTACTACTGGTGCTGTGACGGTGTTAATTTAGATGCAAGGCAGTTATTTTTTTTTCTTCGCAACTGCAGATTAAGCAAACCTTCAAAGGGAAAGCTTTATATCCTAGTAATAGACAATCTCTTAATAAAGATGACTGATCAAAGAAAAAGAAGAAAAGAATCTGAGAAATGCAGTTCCTTTTATTTTTCTTCTTTTTAATGAGCAATTCATTGGATATTCCAGTGAGAGGAGTGTTCAGAAATACCAAACTCCAGTGATATTTAAACAATATTATATAAATCCGTTTGTTTTTCAGTTCAATCTTCCAGTGATATTTTTTTGCTTTTCCTTCTTCATTCGTGTCTTTCCCTACTTTATAATCAAGAGTGTGGCTATGGTAATATGCACATTCCACAACGTCCTGCGCTATGGACTCATTATCTCCCTTTCTAAAGTTCAAATAATCGATCTAAACCGTTCAACGTGATCTTCATATAGAAATGTGCCTGCAGACCGAATTTTGTATTTTATAGAATTTTTTTACTATTTTTTTAGATAGGTAGAAAATCAATTGATTTGAAATTTCTTGACCATCCAAAAGAAGCGATTTTCTACCTATATAAAAAATAGTAAAACCTTGTAAAAAAATATAAAATTTGGTGTACAAGTACATTTTGATGTGAAGATTATGTTTAACGGTTCAGATCGGTTGTTTGAATTTTAAATATAGAGATATGGATCCATAGCAAGGGTCGATCCGTAATATGCATATTACCATAGTCTCAGTCTCTAATCAATTATGCCCATACTTTCCAAAACAAACATCCACAAAGACACCTTCTAACAAACCCAACGGAAAACCATACAAGCAAGAATAGTAACAAAGCATACTAATAGTGCCACTATGTATTTTCTCACTTCTTTTTCATTCTTTCCCCCTTAAGCAGATCTTCAAGACAGTAAATACTGCAAATTACCAATCCACATCGACACTGAAGTGTAGTTACACTAGACCTATAGTACCAAAAGAAAAGGCAGAGAATTCAAGGGAGGTACCTAAAAGTTTAGCATCCATTTCTTTATTTCCCATGCCCTCAAGACGGCCATCCTTCTTACTAGACGAATTGGTATTCTGAATCACAACCGTTGGCGGCCAGACCACGAGGTCGTCCCTGTTGGCCTGGGCCTGGTCAGGAGACAGCCTCTGGTGCCCCTTTGAGTTGGTAGGCTCCACTGATGGGTCCCACCCCATGAGGACACACAGTGCCTTGTGCAGTGCTCGGTGCTTGACAAGTAATTCAGGATTCATCGCATTGTATGCGTGCATAAGAAGAGCATTCACATTTACAAAGTCTTTTGACTCCCTTTCATAGCTGTATGAGAAATGAGGCACTATTAGAACAGCAGCAGCGGCTCACTTTCCTAGCAAGTTAATTGTTTTCTATATCACGGTTTAGCAACATTTATGGTAGGGTTAAGTTCTCATAAGAATCATACTGTTCTCTGACTTTCAAGAATAAAGCAAACATATTTCTATTCTACAAAAAAATTGACTGGGATCAATTAATTTTGTATGTTATCATATCCATCTATAACAAGGGATGTTAACAGATATTACACTAGTTAAATGGCCATATATGGTCATGAAGGGGAAATTTTCCACTTCTAACAAAAGAAGGATATTCAAATCTTGAATTGAGACCAAACCTTGCACAAACACTGCATCGTAGAGGACCATGCCTACCGTCTGAAAGGTAGTTTCTTTTCTGGCTCGAGCTCTCGTTGACAAGTTTTGACATCTTGAGGAATGCATCCAACAGAGCCATTTTATCCCCCTCCAATGGAGCCTTCCCCTTCTCTCCCTTTTCCTTTTCCTTTTCTTTATCTAATGGTAAGATTAAATGTTAAATTATTAATACCAGGTAAACAAATCATAGTCAGTACCATAACATCACCTTTGCCTTCCTTATTTCTCATAGCTTTGGGAATATGCTGACTTTGCTTCATTTTGAACTCTGTTTACAAATTTTATGGTTAAGATTAAACTGCTATTTACCAATACTAATACAAATATATGAAATGTATGAAACAGGTTAGTGAGTTCCAGCCTGTTTCACTATTGTATGGTTAAGATTAAACTGCTATTTACCAGTACTAAAACAAATATAAACATCCAGACGATTCAGCTATAAATTGATTAATATCAAACTGGCTACCTATGATCATTGAGTGAATATCACAAATAAATTTCTAGTAATTACCTCTGCTTCTGGTCTTTTCACGCTTTGAGGACCGTGCCTCTTCTTGTTCGTGTTTTCTCTTTGGTCCTGACGGCCCGGCCCCACTCCTCTCACTGTCCTTATCACTCTTGCTATTACTCGGCGTGCTGTGCCTCTGAGCCGATCGCTCATGCTCATGCTCCCCCTCAGCCCCACCAGCTTTGGCCGGCCCTCCCTGATTTGGAGTGAAGGACGAGTTAGGATGTAGCTGAGACTGGGTCATAGGCTGGGGCAACCGATCGAGCACGTGGTAGGCACGTGCAAAAGGGGGCGGATCAGGTGGCAAGGCGAAGTAGGTCCGAATTGAGCCGTCGGACAGGGCTATTGTGCGCCTCTCTAGACCGTCTGGCGGTGCTATGAGGCGACGGTCCAGAGGATCCATTGCCATTGGTATGGCACGCCGGTCTAATAGGTCATGTTGTGGCATCGGGTGCCGGTCCGAGATGTCGGGGTGAGCGACAGTGCGCCGGTCGACGCTATAGTGGCTGTACAGAGGAGGTGGTGGCGGTGCCGGATTGGGATTGGGATTGGAACCCTTCATTCATCGATACTTTGAGTTTGAGGGGAGGGGGCTCTTTTGGGGAACAAAACAAATTGAGAGAGATCGAGAGAGGAGAGATTGATTACGTGATAATCGTTTTCTCAATCTCTTCGTACAAGATCAGGATTCAGGTGTTTCGGAAGAGAAACGACTAACGAGCTTACTCCACCATATCATATATGGGCTTTGGGCCGGCCTATAGAACTAAATGATAAAACGCCCTCGGTTCAATAGACCGCGTCCATGTAAATAACAATGACAGAAGCAGCCCATAAACCCTAACCCCGACTCCGCACCACAACGCACTAAACCCTCCCGCCTCCAACACCAAACCTAAACGCACAACGCACTAAACCCCAAACCTTAATCCAATTCCAACCATGCGTCCACCTAGAGGAGGAGGTCGCGGCTTCGGAGGCCGTGGAGGCGGTCGCGGCTTCGGAGGAGGTCGCGGCTTCGGAGGCCGTGGTGGTGGTGGTGGATATCGTGACGAAGGACCTCCAAGTGAAGTCGTAGGTTCGTCCCCAGATCTTAAATCAATTAATTTTATTGACTTTGTGAACCTTGAATTCTTGCACTTGCCACATAATTTCTCTAATTCAATTGCGACTCCTAAACTTTGAATTTTGTTACTTTGATGTTTGTGTTTGGTTAGGGTTCGGCCAATGATAATATAATTTTCAAATGACCCAGCCCCCCCCCCCCCCCCGCCCGCAATCTATATCAAATAGTAGTTTATATTAGTTTCTGTTTCACCCAAATTACACCAAGGGTACAAATTAAGATAAATTGCATATCTCTGAATGGCACATTATGTAACTATTAATCCTTGTTTTATTATTTTGAAGAGGTGGCGTCATTTCTACATGCTTGTGAGGGCCTCGCGGTGACAAAGTTGACAAATGAGAAGATACCATACTTCAATGCACCAATTTACCTCCAAAACATGACTAAAATTGGAAAAGTTGATGAGATCTTTGGCCCAATTAATGAATCCGTCAGAACTTACCCAAATCTCTTTCTTAAATAATTTTATTTAGTTGTACTCAGGAATTACTATATCATATCAGTGTCGCTGTACTGATACCAGCATTCTCTTTCCTGTTATTTGAACTAAAATATTATTCTCATTTCTCTGTTCTTTTCATATAGTGCTTCTCTGTTAAAATGGAAGAAGGAATTATTGCGACGTCTTACTCAGCAGGAGACAAGTTTTACATCGACCCTGCCAAGTTGCTTCCCCTCTCGCGGTTTCTCCCACAGCCCAAGTACAATATTTCTCTCTATAACATCTAAGGTTTCTGTGTATTGTCTGGACCAGTTTGATCTTAGTGGCATATCATTCAAATACCCCCCTCATGTCTGTGTCCTGTCAAGGACAAGGACAAGGACAAGGACGAGGACAGAGACAGGGCACATTTAACAGTTAGCATCTGAAAACTGATCAGGACTTGATGAAAAGGGCCAAAAGTTTGTTACTTCAACTATTGCAACAGTTTGAAATGCAATTATTGTGAGGGTTATTAATGTTTTGTTGCATTATTAGGGGAGCGGCACCTCAGTTTGCAGGGAGAGGTGGTGGCCGAGGTGGAGGAAGGGGTCGCGGACGTGGCGGTGGATTTGGCGGTGGACGAGGTGGAGGTTTCCGTGGTAGAGGTGCTCCGAGGGGTGGCGGAAGAGGATTCCCACGTGGCCGTGGTGGTTTTAGGGGCGGTGGTAGAGCATAGATTAGCTAATTTTTGTTGTATTTCATGTTGTTGATTGTTCTTTAATTGTGGCTCGTGTTGTTGTGCTATGTAGAACTTAGATTACAATATTTTAATGTTCCAGTCTTTTATCCTTGTGGTTTTATGAAACACAAGTAAGTAATCTCATACTTTTGCTGTTCCAGTCATTTCTCTTGCGAAATGTTGTTCTGAGCAACAGATTTTGCTGGTTCCTTTTGGGAATTAGCGGGCCTTTGTAGAATGTTGATTTTTTTTTGTTGAGAGTCTAATTCTTATCAGAGCTCTAATTCTTATCTAAACCCTGGTTACAATTTTGGTTAAGGGAATTAGACTCTAGTTTAGATTCATACATTGGTTATACATTGGTTATACAATGAATTAGCTCTAATTTTTTGTTGATTTTTTATATTTTTGGGAATTAGCGGGCATTCGATGTAAAAATCAATCAGAGCTTAAATACAATGAAGTATTATTTTGAAATTCACAACATATCTTTCATCATCATCACATCATAATTCTCATTGTGAAATCTCCACTGTCATCATCATTGGCCTTTCTATTCTAGGATTGTTATCGCTTTTGGAAAAAAGTGTGTACAACCAAAACACTAGAAATTAAGTCAGTTGTAGTCACAGTGTCATACAACGGTTGGTGGAAAGGAATTGTGTACATTTACTGTGAATTTGAATGTGGATGATTAATGAGTCAAGATTCTGATTAATTTATGCGTTTCGGATTTTATAAATACAAAAAAAAAATTAAAATGAATAAGGGTCAGTTTTCTCCATTCTTTTTTACTGGATCTGTTCGGCATATAGGCGATCAAAAATATGGAGGACAATTTCTTGTACTTGTAGCATTTTACTATAAATTATAGAACAAAAGTCTACTTCATTACTAGTTTAAAAAAAAAAAAAAAACAAAGGTCAATTGACCCCATTCTACACTACTACTTCCGCCTCTTAATACAGCCATACAAGAGATAATCTGTGACCATATATTAATTTTGAGCTTGGACACTTTGATTATGTAAAAATAAGCATGAATTATGAAATCTTCCATGTTTAAAATAAAACAATTAAAATTGCAATGCCTTAACTTCTTAATTAGCACCTTTTTCAAGTGTGAAGAAGTAACTTCATTCAATTCTTCAGATTACGTACGAACTCAACTTCAGAAAATTTTCCTTTGCTTTTTCTACATGTTAATGAATGAACAGTTTTTGTTAGAATTTTTGAACTTTAGAAGGAAGAGGAAGGGACAAAAATTTCGGATTTTATGGAGACATTTTATTAATAAATTTAATAAATAAACATTTTGTTTAATATTTAAAAAACAAAATATTTTATATAATTAACCAAAATAAGAGCATGTTTTTTTTGTCAAATGTCGTTATTTTGGTGGGGTTTTTTTTCCTAAGAATTACTTCTGGCGATCTATTTATATAATTTCTACGTTGAGACATTGGTGTTCAATAGTGAAATTTTTAATTCGTATATAAATTATTAGATTATTTAAATTGTATCCATTGTATACATATAAAAAAATTATCAGATTTTGAATCCATTTCGATAGTCATTAAAAACTGATTAAATCGTCAAAATTTGATTCTTTTATTTTGTTAATTTTAGTGTACACATTTTGTATGACATGCATATATCCAATTAGGAAAATATTCTGGTCCCTGAGCCATTATACCCGAGCCCGCCCCCAAACTAGTTTAACAAAAAAAACCTTCCAATTTTATCTAACTTTCATTTCCAGTACTCATATTCAAGTTACAAGTTTTTTACAATATTACTCACAAGCATTTAAACTTCTAACTGCAAGAATTTAAATTCTAAATCTGTGTAGTTTTAACTCCTAACTACTTTTGTATTCAAGCTAAAAAAAAAATATTCTTTTCAGCCACTTTTTTTTTATTTTTTTCTCTGATCATTCTCGTCCATTTTTCCGATGATCCGTGATGAATTTTACGAATCAAAAATACGAATATTTTTTACTCGATTTTCTCTTTCAAATGAGATCCATGAAAAAATACTTTTGAGTTATTTTCAAGTCATTTTTTTTAAATTAAATTCCATGAGCACTTTAAATTTTCAAGTTTTTAAACACCAGTCTACAACCATTTAAACTACTACATTCAAGCATTTAAACCTCGATTTAAACTACTACATTCAAGTTTTTAAACACCAGTCTACAACCATTTAAACATCTGATGTCTACCATTTAAACTACTACATTCAAGCATTTAAACCTCTAATGCCGATCAGATAGAGCATTAGAAATAGAAGTTAGACATTAAATACTTAGGAGGCGTGCTTGCGATTTATTTGGGAGGCAATCATCAGGCTCCATCTAATTAATTAGTTTCGTTATTTAAAAATTCAAAAAAATATATTTATTTGGAATTTAATGTTATTGGAACCATAATTGATTACTAATCCCTCATCATTCTTAAAACCATGCATAAAAACGGTCCTTAAATGTAATTTCAACTTTTCAATCAAAATCCAAATTTCAAAAAAAAAAAAAAAAGATTAATTATTTTGGTAAAAGTTAGTGAGGCTCATTAAAAACCTGGTCATTGAAGCTGTCCATGAAAATCAGTGCTCATATGCTTGTCTATACCAATGTTTTATTTTCTTTGGTATTTTTAGGAAGTAACATGGGGTAGGATAATCATAATAATAAAGCTATTAATTGCAAATCTAAATAAAGCTATGTATGCATTTATAACATCCAGTAGGAAATAATCAAATAAGTCAACTTTTTAAGATATCAGCTATGCTTACTAATATGCATGTTACATATCATATCAACTCGTGTTATGGATCTATAACTCTATTTTGAAATAATCAATCTGAATCGCTAGAAGTTTGCCAGTCAGAGTAGGTAGAGAGATCCATTCCATTGTACTAAAATGCAGCAATGACAGGTTGATTATTTCAAAATAGAGTTATAGATCCATAACACGAGTTGATATGTAACATGCATATTAGTAACCATAGATGATATCAGCAAAAGCGTACACATTGAGATTACTGAAGTGAACTCTCTCTCCCTTCTCTAACATAACCAGAATATTGAGATTGTAGGTGCTAGATAAATAAGTATCACGTCATTTTGATTTATGAGGAGGACTAATAATATTAACTCTTATAAAATTTAGAAAATTTGAAGGATAAAATGAAAAGTTATAATTTACACGGGGTGCTTAGCACCTCTTGGTCTCTACCTTCATCCGCCTCTGAGATTAGAACTGGAATTTTGAATTCAAGTCTCCACGACTGCAAAGTGAATTCTAATCTACATTCACCCGTACGGGTGCTAAGCCACTCTATGATTGTAAAATTTCATTATATATATTGAAATTTAGTTGAATGTTATTATTTTAAAACTTTTTATATAGTCCAGCCTCCCTTATGAAATATCACATGTTCACTTGTAGTCTAGTAGTTAGAGCTTATCTTGTGGTTATGGAGAGCTTGGGTTCAATTTCCACCAACAACATATTGTGTTTATAAGTTTTAGCACCCCTTATTATGATTTTCTAGTTCCGCCCCGGTATATACACACATTTAGTATTTTATGAGAGACTAAACCATATAAACACTTAAATAAATAATAAATTTTCAATATACAAAATTAAAAAAAAAATTATGACCCTTGATCATCATTGTACGTAGATCCGCATCTGACTTTGTGTGCATTATATATGTGGTTGTTCAGTCTGTCTGTCAGTGAGCAGCACACCAAATGGGTGATCTGAGTTTGCCACAGAGGATCTTTGCATACCCGCCAAAAAGTAGTTACATTCGGACCTATTTCAGTTTTCAAGCCGCAGGGAATCAATCAATACATCTTGTTTTACAATTTTTAAATTTGTTGTATTCGGTATCTAATATATTCTTTTTACGTGCTAACATATTCTTAAGGTAAGCATGCATTAAAAAGAGTATAATTGCTTAAATTATATCTATCGATCGTCCGATAGCTGTCGCGTTCTGACGGTCGAATTTGCTTACCGCTGCTCTCCGATCGAGATGGGACTAAAAATTCTACACTTCGAGCTCCAACGATACCGCACTCGCTCGACTCATCTCCCTCCCCTCTTCTTCATTCTTTTTTCGTTCGAAAAATAGAAACAAGAAGAGAAGAGTAGAAGAGACGGAAGTGGCGCAATAGAAAAGGTACGAAAAGGGAGTAAAGAGCGAACAAGGGGAATAATATTTGATTTTATATCAGAACAAAAAAAAAAAAAAAGTATGTTTAAAGATAGATTCATGATCTCCGTTGTAAGAAAAGTAAATGAGATGGAAGACAGAAGAGAAGACGGCCTAAAAATGAATTATGATTTATGAATAGCATCTGCGCATGCATCACACGAGTAAAGTTTCATAACTCCCCAGTCCAAGTCCAAGTCCAAGTCCAAGCTAAAGATTCGGAAAAAATTAGCAAAAGCCACACATTAAGCAAGCATAATCAAACAGAATTCAACTTAAATATATTATCCAACAAACTACAATTAACTAATACATTATAATTATATAAATCTACACCTTTAGTTGTTATTTAATATCCGACTAGTACAAACCACTTTTAACCATGCATGATAGCATAGCAGTACCCCCTATACGAATACGATACATATATATATATATTATAAATGGCACACAACTACAACCTCCAATTCTCCAAACCCAAAAAACTATGCTTGATAGTTGATACAAGAAAGCAAAACAACTTTTTACTTTTATTTTACTTTGCTATAAACCTCAAAAGTACAACATCTGCATCTCTGTGCAAAACATATATAATTAAAAGACATGATGATACAGAGAGATTCCACTTCACTTGTTCTTCATGCCGATTCTGGCGAGAACCCTTCTCCCAAAGCTGCTGTTACGCAGTGCAGGAGCGTGAACCCTAATGGTCTCCACCAGCGCAGTACGAAGCAGTCCCTTCAAAAAATAAAACAAATATAAATTAACAAGCTAGAGTTAGTTAACACCCCCACCTCAGTTATAGCCCAAAGAATACAACTACTCAAGTGACAAGTACAACAACCTTAGAAGAGGAGATGGCCGTCTGAACTACATAATTGCCAAATTCGTCAAGAGAAATATCAAGAAGCTCGTCAGGTTTGAGAATCAGCTCATGGATGATCCTTCCGCGATTGGCATCACTGCCAAGCTTCAGACATTTCTCGACCACATTGCTGCTGTACTTTTGCCTTGAAAGAGCCCCGAACCGGCCGGCAAGCTGGCTCACTATGCGGTTCATAATCGTTGGCATCTTCAGATCTATTATGTATTGGATCACGTAATTCCTGCACCAAGTACATATTTCCAGTATTAAAAAAATGTAATCGAGAGATCACTCATCTCTCTTCCACAAAGTAACACAAAAGGCTACATCAAATGTCTTGCATTGCCCTGCTAATAATTGATGGGTCCCATAAAACATGGTAACGATATTCTTTCCTTCTACATTTATACACCGGAGACACAGGAAAGGAAAGTGCAAAGCATGCAGTTAAGTTTTGTAAGGGTTTGATATGCTTAACAATTAGACAATATCAGGGTCATGCGTGTAATCCCTCACTCTGCTTATTGATGTGCTTTTCTTACTGTATATATATTGTTAATCACTGAGAGAACGTATTTTACAATACAATTTGTTTCTTGAATGGAAACTTGTTTATTTCAAACAAAAACTAAATGGTACACTATGACAAGTCAACAGTGCAGCCAAGTCAACAATTTATGAACAGTACACAGCAGACCTTCTTATAATGTGCAATATGGCAGAAAAGAGAGCTTACCCATACGGATCTTCAGCCAGGATAAGAGAATTGGCAGTGATTTTGTATACCAATTCGTACTTCATGTTCTCTGTCGAGTGTTGTATGCACTTTTGGAGCACGCAACAGCCTTGCCGGTTCTTGGCTAGGTCAAAACAGTGTGCTAGTGCTGTTTTTAAAATGAACTGCAACAAAACCAATATAAAGGATTTTAAGATAGCACCTCCGGAGCTTTAATGTTTATTGTCTTCCTCTCATAAATGCTGACGGAGACATTTAAAAGAATAATACTATTAAACATGAAAGAAATCAGCCGACCAAAAATGTCAATTAATTAAACAACATTAATTGAAACAGTACCCTTGGAATAGAGCAAAATCTACATCTTTGTAGCGTAAAAAATAATATGTAGTAGAATAATCCACTTCTTAATGCAATACTTAATTCTCACCATAGTATACTCAGGATCCATGTGTTGTAAACACCTCTGTGTGACATGACTACCGTTGGCATCCGTCATGAGGCCAAGCACGCCAGGGTTTAATGACGATATGACTTTTTGAATAAGGAAGGGGTTCCGTTTAATAGCCTCGATCACCTTTTGTACAGCTCTTGTCCTACAATATCCCAAAATGAAGTTACAATTTTCACAAAATTTGATTCCCAGCAAAACCTCACAATAACGTATACCTCCACGAAAAATTCTGAAAAATATCACTTTACACACCTAGAAATGTGACAAAAACAATGTATGCCCAATCTGACCTGCTATATGACTTTCATTTATTTAGGAACTAAAAAAGGTGGTTTCATTTTGTTGAGAGGTAATATAAGTATTTCATTTTTCTATGGAAAATATAAATTTTTTGGAATTTGTACATTAATTTTGAAAATTCGACAAAGACATACCCATGCATATCACAGGAGATGCTCAATAGCTGGCCAGGTACCTTCGTAATTTCGTAAACAACCCGAGCCTTCTGATTTTCATTACATATATCAAGCAACTTTTGAACCCTATAGTTACCATTCGGGTCAATCATAAAATACACAATATTGCCTATTATATCTCCAAAAAGCTTCTCTACGTCGAGTGGTTTCCCTTCCTTTATCACATTTTGCAAAAACACACGCCCGTTGTGATCCTTCGCCAGGTCAGAGATCCTCTGTGGATAAGCCCCATGTGCTCTTGGTGTAGTCCTTTCGCTAAATTCTTGGTTGAACACCGAATGTCTCAGTGCCTCACCATATTGGACCCAACATGGCTCATCCTGACCAATCAACAATTCCGAGTTGTACCCATTATGGCAAATGCTCTGATAATCAGCACTCATCTCCATCTGGGTGTTCCTCTGGTACAGTTCATGACTGGAGGGTCCTGGTTGGCGAATGTTTTGAAAATCCACGAGGTTGCTAGAGTACATCTTGGCCTCTTCTTCATGAAATGTCATATCGGACTGGTACATCAGCCGATATCGTGCATTGTACCGCTGTAAAATCGAGGGAGCTGCCGAACCGGGCACTTCAGCCAGCCTTCTTGTGTTGCCATAATTAACTGGAAGATTACACGTGTAAACTGGAGTGTTTTGTGATTTAGACCCTTCGAAAAGTGAAGAATCAGATTTTGTTAACAGGTTATAAAATGGAAGGCTAATATGGGGTATAGAGCTGTTATAACTTGTGCCGCCAAAACTAGCCCCAAAAGAAGAATCATGCTGGGGGTCTCTCCAAGAGGGACTACTCTCCTTATAGTCTGTTAAGGTCAGATCTGCAAATGTAGTTACAAAATTCTCCTCATCCGGTAAGTTGAGAGAGGGTGAGCGTTTTTCATTAGTTTGGAAGTCAACTTTGCGCAATGGCGAGTTTGATGTCTCTTGAATAGAGCTGTCAGAGGGAGATTTCAGCATCCCGTTTACTAGCACCCCGAATTCCTCGTAATCCTCCTCGTGTTCCTCGTAAGCGTGGTTACATGCAACTCCTTTCATTGTGTAACACACGAGTAAAAGCTGGATATCAACCAGCTATTTTTTTTTAGAAATTAATTAAGGAACCTACAAAAGAGAAACAAAGGTTTTACACTTTTGCTTAGATGAGAAAAAGGTTTTTAATTTCCTGTAATTTAAAGTCCGTGTATCTTTGTTTGTAAAACCCAAAACCGCACAGGTAGTAATATAATTATCTTTTGTAAATGAGAAAGAAATAAGACTGATCACTTTATATGGGGTGCATTAAAACAGAGAATTTAGAACAAAAAAGGGTAATTCTGAACATACCAAGTTTACAAGCTAACAGGAGATTGATAGCTCAAAATATAACAAAATTGAGATGATTTCACACAATAGATTAGATTTTGAGTATAAAAAGGTTGATCAAAACAGTCTCTTACGACAATAGCTCTACAAATGCATGTGAATTTTTCGTTACTACTAATAGACCCGAAAACCCAAAACCCCCAAAAACTAGAAGAAGCACTTTGATCAAAAATCAAGACTTGAAGAGAAGAAAATTAAGGAGACCTTTTCTGTTCTATTCTATTCTATCGTATTCTTCTAGCGATTAATTAATACAACTTAAAAACAAAACTCGAGGTGAAGGTGAAGGTGAAGGTGAAGTAACAGATTTTATGACGATTCAAACAGAGAAACCCAACCCAGAAATTCCAAGAAAATTAAAAGGAAGATTTACCAAGAAAAGGCGAAGGCGATGTGTTCGCACAAGTCGGCGGTTTTACAAGTGTACTAGACAGAGGGGAGGGGAGGGGAGGGTATTTGTGGAATTTCAAGTGGGAGAGGAAGCGTTTGCTTAAGAGAGGAGAGAAAGCTGGAGATAGAAAAGAAAAGAAGAGAGAGAAAGACATCAACGAGGCGTCAAAACTTATAAATGGGACTCGACTCTACTTTCTCTCTCTTCAGCCCTGCCTATATTTTCTTTCCATACATAACATAACATAACATAACATAACAATGGGGGCTCTCTCTCTCTCTCTCTCCCTCTCTCTCTCTCTCCCTACAGTCCTCCCTCTCTCTCCATGCATGCATGTTTTGCATGCATTTTCAGGCTGGTTTTAGGCCCCTAGCAAGTGGCAAGTGGCCTTATTTTATTTTTAAAGGCCAATTCTGGTTTTGGGTTGGGTTTGGGTTTGGGTTTGGGTTTGGGTTTGGAACCACGTATCTTAATATTAACCACCGGACCTCTATACTATACTTGTACTCTATTGCATTGCAATGCTTAGGATTTACTATTTAGAGAGTATCAAATTAATCATCATTTCAATACAAACTTAATTTAGATGAAAGTTAGATTCATCATGCAATGCATAGCTTATGTACTATCTATCATTTTTTTATATAAATTAGCTAGGTGACACGTACTTACTTATTAATTAGTATAAATTATATATGTTTTAATAAAATGTGAACAACTTTAGCATGTTTGTCTTAAATTAGATTCACTGAAAGCTACATGCAACAAGGCAGAAATTACGTAAGAAATTGTTTAATTTTAGGTCTAAAAAGGGGGTGGCAATAAGAAGAACATTAATTCAAGGTGTGTTGAGCACGAAGCTTCCACTACATGCATGGGCTAGCTATTTGAAGAAGCAAATCTCAATTAAGTGTAATGATTTTTTTTCTTTTGCCTTGATTTAATTCAAATCAGTAGATACCGCCCCTTACAAGTATAAATTTATTGGAATGAATGAATTTATTGGAATGAATTAACATAGTTTTAGTTAAAAATTATAAGGAAGAGTGACAATACCAAATATGGTTGTGGGTCCTCCGTACAGGTACAGCTGTTAGCTGCTATTTTGGTCATGCATGGGAAACCCAAACTTGGCAAGGTGCACATGCTTGCGGTAATGAATGACATCTGGGCCCCACTGATCAAATGGCAATTCCAACTTGGATGGTGATGCCTTCCTGCCTTCCTAGCTAGCTTGTGCCCCTCCAGCTAGACTAGTCCAGAGTGGAATTTAAGCATCTCCAATCTCCATGGTTTGGTTTGGTTTGGTTTGGCCACAGAAGATCTACCTACGGTCAAAATTAAATATCAGTGGACGTGGAAGTGGAAGTGGAAGACGGTTATTGTTTGAATGAAGACCGACTTTACCGTATATATATATATATATATATATATATATATATATATATATATATATATATGTCGGCTACTAAATTTTACGTTGACGGATCAAATAAAAATGTATTTAATTTAAAATAAATAAGAAGATTTCTCGTACTTGAAATATATATCAGATGATTGAATATCCGCATTCTTAATTTTGACAATTCAAATCATATCCTTTACATGTATCCGTACGTGTCATTTTTACATATAAATACAGAATAAGAATAATATATTTATGAATATATAACACGTGGATGCAGAGCAGATAAATCGATCATGTAGCGTTATGTTATGTTATGTTATGTTGCTATTAAAAGTACGTAGTAGATCGAGCTTGTTATATTAATTGTGCATATATTTTAATAATTTAATCATGAATGAACGTACTATAATAAGACGTATATATAGTAGAATTACCTAAAATTATATATTTATTTATCTTCTTTTCTTCTTCTAAAAACGTGAAATCATACACGGAAGCAACGATCGAGGATAAGTTCAAAATTACATTTTTACCATATATATATATATACCATTCAGCTATATATTTGATGTTGACAGATCATCAATATTTTCCGTCAAAAATAAAATGAAAATAATCACTTTATTTTCAAGTTTCTATATGTTTTGGTTTATTTAGCTTTAATTAGTTAGCTTCATTGACTCTTAATTATATTTGTTTAGAAAAAAAAAAAAACAATGCTTCTAATTACTTGCTATTTATTAGTTAGTCATTAAATTGGAAATCTAAATATAATGATTTTATTCAAATATCTTGAAAATAGCCAATTAATAGTCATAGTTTTTTTTATATATATTTTGTTAGACAGATTTGTAGATATTGTGGGACAGGAACCCGGCCGGATACAAATGGCATGCATAGAGTCGCATCAAGAATATATTCTTTTAAAAAAAATAGGCCCCGAAAGGACCACTGTTTTCTATTATTCGAAATTTGTTACACCATTCCAATAAAGAAATTTGTTCTTGTTAAGTTTTCTTAAATCCATATTATGGCTACCTTAAGTTAAGGAGTGAGTCCATATATGCATAGTACTATGTATAGCATGAATTGGTCCATAATACAACTTAATATTTTTTGTTTTCAAAATTTTAACAATCGATCCGAACCGTTCAAATGATCCTCATATAAATATGTACTTGCAGACCGAATTTTATATTTTTTAGAATTTATTTACTATTTTTTAAGATAGGTAGAAAATCATTATTCAAGTGATTTTCTATCTATCTTAAAAAAGAAAAAAAAAATCTAAAAAAAGTTAAAATTCGGTTTGCAAGTACATATTCATATGAAAATCATATTGAACGGTTCTGATCGACTGTTAGGATTATGAAAACGAAAATATTAATATGTATTAATCCAATCTATGCATATATAGTACCGTTCATAGAATCACTCTAAGTTAAGACTCGTTCTCTTGAGAAAAACATAATGTAAAATCACAAGGAGCAGAGGCAGAATAGTACGTATGAGGATAAATAGTAAAAATTTCTTAAGAAGTTTGGGTTCAATTATAAGTACCTATGACTTTTTTTATTTTAAATACAAAAAATATGACATATAACAATACATTGTTTTTAGGAAAAATGAGGTCAAAGTATGTCGAGTTAGACTTCTAAAAATGTTAAACACAGTTAGTTTCTGACACATGGTTTGGAAGGCAAAATGAAAATGTCTTATTAATTAAGAATTAAAGTAGTAAAGATAATATTTTTGTAAACATGATATTTAAATGAGAGATTTCTTATGAATATTAAACAATTGACTATGAGACTAAAATGTCTTTCGAAAGCCATTTCCTATAAAAAAAAATTGTAATGAGATTGTATATGTACATTCATTTTTCGGACCAACTGAGAAATCATTGAGAAATCTGTCATTTCACAGAAAACCTGAAATGGCTGATCTTGGTCTTCAACATTCCATTGTATTGTTCATAGTGCATACTAATATTTATGACGGAGATAGACTTTTGGGACTACAAAGGTCAAATATATATAGGAGTCAATCATATAAAAATTTTCTATAGAAAATGAGTATCAATTTTATAGCACCATCACATTTTACTCAAAATTATATCGAAAATCCTACATAAATATAAAAAAAAAAAATTAAAACATGGGGGTTGACCCCCATTTGTTCAACATAAATCCGCCTCGGATTGCAACATTGAAACACGACCAAGAGAGTAGAGACATAGAAAAACACTTCTTTCATATGTTTGGATAAAGTGAGAACAACTAGAATTGGGGGCTATTCGAGAATAGGAGCTAATCGGAATAACAATGTGCATCTAAATAACATTTTTGCTATTCGGAATAGCTAGAACAACTGTTATTCTTTATTTTTTTGTAAATGTTGGAATAGCTACTATTCGAAAATGTGAACAGAGAGAAAAAAAAATATTTTTTTATTGGATTTCCGCCAACCTAGTCACGAAATGACAAAGTTGATGCCACTTCTGTCATCTCTATGTCGTGACAATTCGTTTGAGACCCTCACTTGTCTATTTTTTCTCTTAATTAGCACATTGTTAACATTATTTTTCTCTGTTACAACTATTCACTATTCCAAATGTACAATCCAAACAACATTTTTACTAATCCAAATAGCACCATTTTCACACTAATATGAAAATCACTAATTTTTCTCTATTCTCATCTACTAATTCCAAATTTTACTATTCTAACTATTCTAGCTCGCATCCAAACATACCCTTAAAAGTTAAAATTTTCATCAGCAAACGATTCAAAATAGGCAACCAAAAAGAATGGGTGGTGATATCTAGCGAGACAAAATTGTCAATCCTTAAATCTGCATTGATTCCATGTGAACGCAAGACAAATTCATTGGCAAGAGAAATTTATTAATGGCAAGAACAGGAAGTGAGGCAAATTTAATGGCAATAAAAGAGGCCTCAGTTTCTCACTTGTAGCCTGTAGGCCCAAAACGGGGCAAATACGATCTTTCATCAAAGCCCAGCCCAGATCAAAGTCGGTTACAAAGGAGAAATAAAGGAGAGAGCCTGTAATCGCCCAAAGAGAAAAAAGAAAGAAAAAATAAACAGAAGGATAAAGAAATCTTCCCGAAAAGAAAAGCAAAGAAAAGCACAAGAAAACCTAATGGCGGCGATTGATTCGATGCGGCCTCAGGCGGCGAAGCTACGGTGGGGAGAGCTCGATGAGGACGACGGAGGCGATCTCGATTTCCTCCTCCCGCCTCGTGTCGTCGAGGGCCCCGACGAGAACGGGATCAAGAAGACAATCGAATACCGATTTGACGACGACGGGAACAAGGTCAAGGTCACCACCACGACTCGCGTGCGCAAGCTTGGAAAAGCTAGGGTTAGTAAAAAGGCGAGGGAGCGCCGCAACTGGGCCAAGTTTGGCGATGCGCTTCAGGAGGATTTGGGGAGTAGGCTCACCATGGTTTCCACTGAGGAAATTCTTCTCGAGAGGCCCCGAGCCCCAGGTTTGGATCTTATAAATCAGGGTTAAGAGTGTTGATTTGCAAGGTGGTATCAATTTTAACTAATTGTTACTACTTGCAATCCAAGTTTTCCCCAATTACTTTACTAGAGTGATCACTTGACCATTTATTTCTATGTAATTAGTTTGTTGTTCATCTATTTGACACAGCTTAATGATAGCTTTGTTGTCCCTTTCCTTCCTAGTCAATAAAGGGATGTATCACTTGAATTTTTTAATGATAGCTTGATAGGAGATAATTTAGCATATAGATTTAGGTGCATTTCTTAAAAGTGTACATGTAAAGTATTTGAAGATTGTATGCACTGAAGTGCTTGCCTCCATTCCTGAAAGCGGTATCTGTGTAGATTTTGTGCGTGTAAAACAGGCAGACACTTCATGCAACCCTGTAACTTCTATTAGATGTCTAGTTCAACAAGCTTATTCTTTTGTGAACCTAATTATGTAGTGCTTCTGAATCTTTAGCTTATCAGAGAAGCAAACACAGTGAGTTTTTAAAATCCAATTCTGTACTTGAATTTTGCAGGGACAAAGGAAGAACCAACCATCTCAGATGGGCTGGGTGGAGTTCAACCAGGTGCTGTTCTCATGGTATGCCGTACCTGCGGCAAGAAGGGCGATCACTGGACCTCCAAATGCCCCTACAAGGACCTGGCACAACCAACTGAAACGTTTGTTGATCGCCCCTCTACTGCCGACGGCCCGAGTGCAGCTCCTAGTGCGGGCAAGAGTACTTCTTATGTGCCCCCAAGCCTGCGTGGCGGTGCTGAGAGGACTGGCACAGAGATGAGTCGCCGCAGGAACGATGAGAACTCAGTCCGTGTGACCAATCTGTCAGAGGACACCCGTGAGCCTGATCTTCTTGAGTTGTTCAGGACTTTTGGTCCCGTGAGCCGTGTCTATGTGGCGATTGATCAAAAGACAGGGATGAGCAGGGGATTCGGATTTGTCAACTTTGTTCATCGGGAGGATGCTGAGCGGGCAATTAACAAGCTTAATGGTTATGGTTATGATAATCTCATTCTTAGAGTTGAGTGGGCCACCCCAAGGCCTAACTAGGGTGTCAAAATTGTGTTGAACAGTTGAAGTAGGCTGGTCAGGCTTTTAGCAGGGAGCAATTTTTTTGTTTGTGTTTTGCTATTTTTGAAGGGGCATTTTATTATGAAGTTTGGAGTCGCCTATAAGGCCCCAAGAAGGACATAGGTGTGAAATTAAGCTGGTCAGTACATGTTGGAGATTTTGTTCTGTTGCGTTTTCCTTTCTTTTGTCTGTTCAAAAACTTTATATTGAGTTGGTGATGTTTTTGTATTAAGGTCAGTAGGCCTACTCTACTCTTTTATATATAATGTTGATGCATACTGAGATTGGTGAACCAAGTATGAACATGTTCTTTTGCTGGGGTTGATCTCGGACTTTTGCAACTGAGCAAATGAATTAAGCAATCGAAAAGGGCACTGTATTTACCTTTTCTGGAATCTGAAATCTGAAATCTCTGTTTAAAAGTTTAAACCTGACCCGCTCTCCTCTCCTTTGTTTTTCATTTCTTCAATAGCTGTGTAATCTCATCACTTTATAATTAAATTATCATCTATTTTTCTAGCATCCTATCTTAGACTAATTCGATTCGCTACTGTGGTATAATTTAAACAATAGAATATCTAAATTATCTAATCTCTACTGTCTCTGTGTTCATATGTACCATGAATTCTCTTATACTACACCGTAATTAAGTTTTCAATTTTAGTTACAATCAAATTTAATTTATAAGTAAACTTATTATAAATTTTAAGAGTTACAATTAATGACATAGTATTGAAAGCTTTAGGAAACGAGAATAAATGATTTCAAATATTATTAATTAAAGGTATGTCTGTGTATTAGGTGTGTATTAGGGTCGACTTTAGAAGACGTAAGCAACGTAATGGAGGCTTAAGAAATTACTCGGATATCAGGTGCAGATTTTCTGGATTTTATAAAATTATTACTTATTGTTTTGTGTGCATTTATTTTTCATATAGTTGGATTATGCATGTTGAATTCGAACAACTGTTTGGTGTTGTTTAAAGAATATTGAGATAGGATTATTCTTTGATCAAAGAACTTGTGTGAATTGGGTGTGTTGAGTTAATATATGTGACAAGAACGGATAACTAAAGTGAATAGGGGCGATATGTTCGCATATCAGGATGTATACATTGGGTCCGGTGTTTGACTAGATCTCTCGTTAACGTGACTGTAGGTAAAAGCAGGTAAAAGCGGTCATGTCATGGGTCAAAACCTAACATATGGTGGACTCTTAGTGAGATAGCCTCTCACTGTGTTGGACTTCCCGGTGAGTTAGCGACCTCCCACTGTTGGTTGAACTTTCCAGTGGATTAGCGGCCTTCCAATGCTGATTGGACTTTCCATTGGATTGGCAAATAAATGGATTAACATAAAACTTGAAAGAAAATAAAAGCGTTTGTGATTGTAGCCTCCACTGTTGGTTGGACTTCTCAGTGGATGGGCAGTTTAATGATTGTAGTATTACATTGCATTAGAGACGTATGTGTCTTTATCAGTGTTGTAATAAACAGTCTTAACGGCCGATAAAAAGCCCGTTTAATTGTTAACGGCGGATAAAACGTCTCTTTAATCGTTAACGACAGCCAAACCGTTATGAATACACTAATCGGAGGTATGTTTGTGGACTTTTCCGATTAATCGGCCGATTATCTCATTTATTATCATTTATTTCCGTTTATTCCAGTAAATATTTGTTTTCATATTGCTATTTTTTCTGTGACTGTGTGTGATAATAAGTTTTATAAATCTTGTATTGTAGTTCTATTTGTGCTTGGATATACATATAATATTTTTTATATATGTTTTTTCATTTTACCTATTATGAAATTGTTTAATTCTTCTATTATTATAATATATATATATAGAGGAGGGATCAAGTTACAACAACTATTTTTTCCATTTTCAAAGTCCAAATCGTCGATCCAAACCGTTCAACATGATTATCTAAATAAAATGCGTTTGCATATCGAAATTTACATTTTTTTGAATTTTTTTACTATTTATTAAGATGGGTACAAAATTCAATGGTCTGAATATGACTATTTTTTGTAAAATACTTAATAAATAGTAAAAAAATTCAAAAAAATGTAAAATTTGATCTGCAAGCACATTTTATTGTGGAGATCATGTTGAACGGTTTGGATCGACGATTTGGACTTTGAAAATGAAAAAATAGTTGTTGTAACTCAAATTTGGTGTAACTTGATCCCTCCTCATAAATATATATATATATATATATATATAGTGATGCTACGGTGCTATGCATAGCACCAATTGGGTCCGTACTACGGCTCAAAATGTGACTTTTCAAAATTCTAACAGTCGATCTGAACCGTTCAACATGATTATAAAATGAATATGTACTTGCAAACCAAATTTTATATTTTTTTTGAATTTTTTTACTATTTTTTCGAAAATCACTTGATCTGAACATTCTGGACCATCCAAAAACAGCCTATCTAAAAAAATAGTAAAAAAATTCGAAAAAATGTAAAATTTGATTTGCAAGTACATATTCATTTTATAGTCATGTTGAACGGTTCGGATCGACCGTTAGGATTTTGAAAAGTCAACTTTTGAGCCGTAGCACAGACCCAGTCCGTGCTATGCATAGCACCGTAGCCTCACTTATATATATATATATATATGAGGAGGTATCAAGTTACAACAAATTTGAGTTACAACAACAACCATTTTTTCATTTTCAAAGTCCAAATCGTCGATCCAAACCGTTCAACATGATCTCCATAATAAAATGTGCTTGTAGATCAAATTTTACATTTTTTTTGAATTTTTTTACTATTTATTAAGTATTTTACAAAAAATAGTCATATTCAGACCATTGAATTTTGTACCCATCTTAATAAATAGTAAAAAAAATAAAAAAAATGTAAAATTTGATCTGCAAGCACATTTTATTATGGAGATCATGTTGAATGGTTTGGATCGACGATTTGGACTTTGAAAATGAAAAAAATGGTTGTTGTAATTTTGTTGTAACTCAAATTTGTTGTAACTTGATACCTCCTCATATATATATTGTTGTAACTCAAATATGTAATTTTGTTGTAACTCAAATTTTGTTGTAACTCAATTCTGCAAATTGGTTCAATTATATTTCAAGTGATTTGATGCGCAACTTTGGAAATGATTATTTTTTCAGCCTTTAGAAATTAGTTGTTATGTCCATTTTTTAGTCCCAATAATATTCTCTTAGAATCATACTCCATATATAACAAATCATCTTCATTGTGGTATTTAAATTGAAAAGAAAACACTGTAAAAGGAATTGGGCATAATTACTCGTACACTTAGCTAATTCTTTTTGCATTCTACTATAATATCAGTTGTCTAAAACAGTTATTTCTTTTAATAAATAGGGCTTAATAATTTACAGAGCAAAATCATTTTGACTGTAGTACATCAATTCATTCAATTCTTTTACAGCTGTTGATCTTTTAAGGGTAAAATTAATATAATACACATTATGTTATCTCTCCGTTCAATCTTCTTTCCATTCTGAACCATTCGGCTCTACCCTTGCTCTCGTTGTCTCCCCCTCTCCCTCTCCCTCGCTCCTCTACCCTCTCGCGGTTTTCCCTCTCCGTCTCTCTTCAAGGCCTTGCCATTCTCCTTCTTCACGGAACCTCTGATTTCACCCATTAATGGCGGTTCTAGATGACCTAATCAGATCTATCGAGCTGTGGGTTCTAGATGAGCTAATCCGATTTGATTTAAAATTTGCATCAAAGGTTTAGATTTACGAGATCATTTAAATTTATTAAGTTTTAATAAAAATATATGTACGAATCTTAACGCAAATCAGACAGTTAAGTCTAGCATTGGATGAGATTTTGTCCAAAGTCATTTTGACAATTAAAATCCAATTCCTTTCAAAATATCATATACGTGTCTTAACCAGTGTTATTAAAACCGAACCGGACCGGCGGTTTAACCGGAAAAACCGGACCCAGATGTCTTTCCGGTTTTGTTCGTTTAGAAGACCGATTGTGCAGTTGAACCGGTGAAATTCGGTTTAATGGACCGACTTTTCAGAAACCGGTAGCTCAGTCTGAAAGATATTTCGGCTTTAAACGGTTCAATATGTAAAGTTCAAACTTTTATACTGTTGCGCATTAAATGAGAAATAGTACTAACTAGTACGCTAGCCCTGCACATTGTTGTGGTCTATTGGTAGGTTCAAACTTTATTCTTTTAGCATATTTTATTTTATCATTATGAAATTTACACATAAAACCTTACATTTGATATATTCTAAAGTATCAGTTATGTATTAGTATAAAATTTTATGTATACATATTTCTTTAAAAACTTACAATTATTATTATTATTATTATTATTATATTATGTATTCTAATTGTCATTTTTTTTTGTTGAAGTGTTTTATCTTTCATTGGAATATAATTTGTTGCTATTACTAAATAATGTCATAGTACTTGTCAAATAAGAATGAAAATTGTGTATTATTAAATTCTTTCGCCTTGAAAAATCCATTCAGCCATATTTTATAAAAATTACTAATTTATTTTATTTAATGTTAAATTTGAAATTTATCTATAAATTTAGTCTTAAATTATATTATTTAAATTATATTTTATAACAATCCTCATATCTCATATATATGTGAGTATTTAAATAAAACCAGCAATTGAACCGGTTGAACCACCGGTCCAACCAGTAAATCATTGACCCAAAGCTTTACCGGATTTGTGTCCGGCCCGGTTCTGATAACATTGGTCTTAACTGTTTATCTTTCTAAATCTGACCAAAATTTTGAAAGTGAAATGAAAATTAATTGGAGAAGAGAGAGGAAGCCGAGAAGAGAGAAATAGAAAAAGAAGACGCAGGTTCAATTTATGATACCAGAAATATTTCTGAATATTTAAAGTAATTACATCATATATTTATTTTTTGGGAAATAAGTAATGACATCCATTTGGTGCGACCTCGTGAGAACAGATTAACACATAGAATAATGTTTTATTTTCGAGACATTAAATATAGATCAAATAATAATAAAACATGATAGACTAGAAAAATATAATAAGAAATTGCGAGAGGGAGGTGTCAAAATAATCAAATATAATATGAATATAGATCTATTTTCAAGAAAATTTGATACAATGGACAATAAAAAAAAAAATTGCCTCAATTTTCATATACAATCAAGTCCAAGGGGCAGGCAATTTTATTTATTATTTTAGACGGAAATTATACTGTTCTTAAAGCATTGCAGGACAGGAAATTAAGCCGACATTTTTATTAAAGCATTACAGGACAGGAAATCAAGTCCAACTGGGGATCCCCTGGGTCTGAGCGATCGGCTCTGGCTTGTGATAGAAGTCCAGATACTGAGGATCCGCGGCCGTACTGTAGTATGTATCAAAATGGGTGCTCCAGTCCTTATCTAGTCGCCCTCGGTGGTTTATCATGTAAGGAAGCCGTTAGTTGCAATACAAAGCTATGTAGTAATATGATGTATTTGATAATAAATACAATAGACTACAACTTACCTGTGCAGGTCTCTGTACGTGGACCTCGGCAAAGATGGGTCTGTGGGAATCAACGCTGCTCGACCAAACTGGCGGAGTACCCGATTTGGATAGTGATGCTCCACTATCCAGAAGTGTTTGAGTGGACCTCGGTAGAACCACATCTCCCGCTCCTGCTCGTCACCCACATTGCCTGGCAAGAGGTTCTCCGTGTACAACTGCTCGTACGGCGTCCACTCAACAAGAGCTTCAGGCAAACTCTGAAGCTCTGACCGGACTGACCTGATCCCAACGGTAGCACCGTGGGTCCGATCCAAGTAGTGGTGGAAACCGTGCCACTTCTTGCCGTATGCCGGACATCTCCACATATTCGGCTCTCCTAATATGGCGCCTCATTGGGTATAGGGCGGCCCACCGGTATCCGTGACTACGACCAGTGCTGAAGCAGGAGTACCAGCCCGTACATCTGCTTCACATTCGGCTGCATTTTCAATAACATTACACGTCAGTGTATTTTGATGGATTGATTGATTAAATAATTTACACTAAATTAAGAGTTGGTGACTTACCTCACTACTACGGCACAGGTGAGAGTACAGATACGCCAGGATAGCCCCACCCCAGTTGTACGGCGACGGCCGCTCAAGGTATGTCAGCAGTTGGAGATATATCATCGGCATCTGGTCACCGCTGGAATCAGGAAATATGACAGAACCAAAAAGGTCCATCACGTAGCCCCGTGTATATCTGCAAATACAAAACATATAAAAATTCTAATAGAATCCTCGTATTATAAATTGATTAATAAAAACAAGTTATAAAATTTACCTCTGAATCTCCAGCTCGGTAGAATCTGCCTAGAGACCCTTGCTGAAGAGCTGCCGTAACCTCGTCATCCGCAAATGAAATTTGGACCTCCCATTGTCCCCAATGATATGGAAAGGATCAGCTCCCAACAACTCGCCGACATCACCTACGAATCTGGTGATGTCAGAGACGCCGCCGACGGGTGTGCCACGGATAGGCAAACCCCAAAGAGCACTCACATCCTGGAGAGTCACTGTCATCTCTCTGAATGACATGTGAAACGTGTGCGTCTCGGGACGCCATCGCTCCACCAGTCTAGCGATGAGAGATGCATTGATGATGCTTCTCTCAGCCCGCACGATGTCCACAACCTGGTAGAGACCCAGGTTGACGAGGTACGGCTCCATCACCTCGTAGTACTGCATGTGAACGCACCGCAACTTCACATCTAAAAAACCCGTGTCCTGCGTTGAAAAAGGTATTCCGCATGGTGATAACATAATAAAATTTAAACCCAACAAAATTTAAAGAAAATCTAGAAAAAGGAACGTACCTCACGAGAAGCCAGTGAGACTCGGTGCTCGCTGTGGGGAATCCACAAGAGAGGACTGATGTGCTCCGTACTGCTGGTACTGATCGGCTCGTCCACTATTGGCATCTGGGTAGACCGTGCTCTAGGCATCCTGATGTCTAAAATAACCTAACTTCGGTAAAATTACGCTTAATTAGCCTAATTATAGTAAAAAATGTCAAAATATCCTAAATATTGGTCAACTGTGCTAATTAAACTAAATTACGCTTAATTAGCCTAATTATGGTAAAAAAGACCAAAATACCTTAAATATTGGTCAATTGTGCTAATTACACTAAATTATGCTTAATTAGCCTAATTATGGTAAAAAATTGCCAAAATACCCTAAATATTGGTCAACTGTGCTAATTACACTAAATTACGCTTAATTACCCTAATTATGGTAAAAAATGCCAAAATACCCTAAATATTGGTCAACTGTGCTAATTACACTAAATTACGCTTAATTACCCTAATTATGATAAAAAGACCAAAATACCCTAAATATTGGTCAATTGTGCTAATTACACCAAATTACGCTTAATTAGCCTAATTATGGTAAAAAAAGCCAAAATACCCTAAATTTTGGTCAACTGTGCTAATTACACTAAATTACACTTAATTAGCCTAATTATGGTAAAAAATGCCAAATACCCTAAATATTGGTCAACTATATTAATTACACTAACTTACAACAAATTACTCTAAATCCTAACCCCTAAACCCTAAATCTTAAACCCTAAAATAAATAAATTTAAATTTAAATTAGATAAAAAAAAAATACCTCAAAAAAGAACTCAAATCCGGTTGTGAGATGAGAGAGTTGTGAGGAGGAGAGAGAAAAAGAGGGTATATATAGGGTGAAATGCGGGTTTAAAAAAAAAAAAACTAAGCCGGCCAGAAATGGCCGGCTTAGGGGGGAAGTAAGCCGGTCATTTTCTGGCCGGCTTGGACATTTTTCGATATTGGATCAGAATCTGGGTATAAATATAATTTGTATTAAACTTTGGATATTAATAAAAATGTCGGGAAATTAAGTGCAGTTAAGACATATATGCCTTATGATACATAGCTTTATTAAAAAAATGGGAGCTTAGAGATATATAATTAATACAACAAGAATAACACGTTGGGTTGGGAAGATTTATATATTCATCGTAGTCTCCAAATTTAAATTTTGCATTTGTCAATAAATAAATCAAATAGGTAGAATGATTTCTTAATTGTCATTATAAAAAGATGAAGGTAAAACTAAAAAAGTAAAAACTGTCATGAGAATTAATAACAACTCATTTCCACCAATTCAAGTAACGAGGGATTGATGTTTAATTTTTTGCCTGCAGTTCCATATATACACGGTTATTTCCTCTTCTTTTAGGAATTAATTCTCCTCATTAACCTGCGGAATTATATTTCCGTCACACAAATGTTCTAAAATATATAACTGCATTAATTTAATGTACTCTCTCATCAACTCAAATGTTCTCAAATAAATAAAAGCTGTTTTTTTATTTTTTATTTATTCCTCTATCAAACATAACTTCCAAAATAGAGAACCGGTGGTATTCGTCTCTGCTGTGTCTTAATGGGCCTCTTCCTTCGGCCCATACAAGTAGTACAGTAGTATGACAAATTCTTTGAAAATGTGTGTACTGTGTAGCATACTGCACTGGTATGAGTATGACAGTGGTTCCGATTCAATTTTCTTTGCGGATTACCTTCTTTGTGTTGCTTTTCGTACCAGTTGGTACTTGTACATTTATGTTTTCTGGTACAGCTTAAAAGTAAAATTATTCAGTGAATTTGATTTCATTTTTGATATAGATACAAACCTAGCTAAATGATATCATTTGGTAGCAATCCTAAATTGTACCTCTTGAATAATTTAATTTAGGTCTTGACACTTAAGTCATGATTTAAGTAAAAAAGCCCCAACCAAATAAAAATAATTCAAGTGATGACTTAAAAAATAATAAGTTCTAACCAATCAAAAATAGCGAGAGTTTAATTTGAATTCAAATCAAACTCTAGACCTAAATTCAATTTAAATCCTAGATCTAAATTCCAAAAACACTAAACTAGCTATATATATTTCAAATATAAACACTACAACACTACATTTAGCAATGTACAATTACATCACATATTATTAGTTACATGAATAACATTTTGACTAAAAAAAATGAAAATATAACAAAAAAAACCCTAGATCTGAGACTTCATATATTTACATGAACAATACCTAGAAGAAGTATAGTAAATGACAAAAAAAATCGAAAAATAGAAATGAAAAACTTAATCGGAAACTTCAACTCAAGTTTTGAGGCTCTTTCCTTTGTTTTTTTGCAATTATGAATTTTGAAAAATGACATAGCAAAAAATAACACATGCATCTTTTGGCAAGCTTTCCGAAAAATGGTCATTTTCCAAAATTGGACACTCGAGCGCCGTTTTATGGCCGTTTGAAGTTTCGTTGTCGGAAATCATATTTTCAGTGAAGATATCACCTCTCTTGCCTTATCTCCCGTTCTAGCATCGCATGTTTAGATTTACTTGACTCGGAGAACGACCATGTACAACTTACAGGGAAGGAAAGAGATGTTTTAGAAATGACTTAGAAAAAATAGAAAGAGATGTAACATGAATGCACGGATCACTAACGTGGAAAAATTTGTATTTCTTTCATCACACTCGAATTATACAGTAAAACCGTGTAGAATTGTTGGAGCATCATAAAATGCCCATCCGAAAATGCGCTCTAGATCTTCCGAAAATGCCTTCCAACATTCATATACGGATATACTGTTTACAACCGTGTATGAATGTTGGAGCACATTGATACACGGTTGTAAACAGTAAAACCGTGTACAATTTGATCGTATTTTTAGAATAATATTTTTTTGCTTTGGACACAGGTTTAGTGGGAATTTTGAGCAAACGTATATAATATGCAGTGTATGCTTTGCGTTTTCTGTACTAGTGGATGAGTAAGAATCTGATGATCTCATTATGAGGCATATTTTATGAAAAATAACTGAAATATTCTGACTTTTAAAATTTTTGTAAAATTGACCTTCAATTATTTTTTTGGTAAAATTATGTCTAAGATGTAAGATCTGAATGTATGTATTCCGACAGTAAGCCTCAAAGAAGACAATAATTGAACGTTAGACGTAAAACTTAAAACAGTAACGTCTCATGATTTTTCAGAAATAAAGAGTTTTGGTACACAGCACAGTAAAATCCGGCTATGGAAAGAAAAAAAAGTTGGAAATCCAAAGACAAAGAGCGAAGGGAATTCAGATCTTCCCCGGTACCCTTTTACAATTACTTGATCTGGACCGTTCTTTTTAACTTGGAACGAATCTCAAAGCCCAATAATACTGCCCCTCCGTCGGCCCGAATCCCAAAGCGGTTGGGAGTTAATCTCAAATCTTTGCAGTTTTGCAGTAATGGAGAGGATACTTCGAAGGGCGGTAATTTTGCATTGCCCAAATTTTGAATTTTCGGGCAGAAATAGAATGGTCTCCCTCCCAAATCCCAAGTCCCAAGTACGCTCCCATCCAATTATTGATTCCAAACAGAATCTCCCGTGAACCCTTCCAATGCAACTGTAGGTGGTGTTGAAAGTCACTGACAACTTACTATACCGATTCAAGCCAGATATGATCATATGAACAACGCCAACTTTAAGTATTCTGCGCTAACCAGTAGGTGTTCGTGTTCGCACCTCATTCCCTCAAAGCTCAAACTCAGTTTGTTCTTAATTTTCATTACTCGACAACACGAATTTAGATGTAGGGAAGTCACAAAAGATCTAAGCTATTGTCTTTTCTGCGGAGAAGTCAGAAGACTAGGCGTAGGCGTAGGCGCCTCCCAGTTTTCAAACAAAAACCCTAATAAAAAACTTATAACAGGGAATGGGAATGGTTTTTTTTTCTTCTGCTATTCATCCAACATAACACGGCCGTGTTATCTACCCGTGTACCGTTCGATTAGTGTAACTACAATACAGACTGTCCATTTTATATCCGACGGTTTAAAGGTACATGTCTAAACACCTGCTCTTTTATCTAACTCGAATTGAATAACAGAAGATAAGATGGACCTACCGAGAACTTTCAAAAACCCATGCATCCAGATCTCTCATCTCATCTCATCTCATCTCATCTCATCTCATCTCATCTCCCTTGGTAACTTGAAAGAATAATAAAGCAAGCTCTTCTTACCTTATTTAGATTTCTTGTGTTCTTGCTCCGGCGATTTCTTGGACCCATCCAGCTCTCCACGGCTGAATCTTGATTCTTGAGGTGTGTTTCTCTTTCTAGTTTTCAATATATCCCTCCATTTTTATTCTTCATTTTTCAGCTTTAATGAACAACTAATATGACCCTAGTTTTAGTTTGAATTTGTACAAGATTAGCTCCATTACTGTGTTTCCTATTTCTTCCTAATTTCATTCTGTTAATTTGACCGTGCTTGGGTCTTGATAGGAAAAATGGATGTGTTTCAGGCCTTTATTTATTTTGCTTGGTGGATACTGAATTTCACACAGGAATAAATTAATCCAAACAATTCCGACTTATGCACCAAAATCTTGAAACATTTTTTAGGCTGTTCTTTACTCAATAGCATTGGCAACTGTGGGCTTGCTCTTAAATTCTTTTACGGGCGACTTCATCTTGTCTTGATTTCATGTTTCTCAACTTAAAAACAAATACCTTATGATAATTAGTACCCTTCCAAAGGAAGCAGATTTTAAATGTGAAACTTCCATGTTCTACAGTTATGAGTTAATTGAAAAGTTCCTGAAAAGGAAGAAGAAATACAAAATTAGTCCTTTTCTGGAACACTGGCTGTTACAAGCTGGTACCATCCTGTATAAGCACAATATTGCATTTACCAAAAACCTTTCTATAAAGTATCTGCCGATATATATATATATATATATTTTTTTTTTGGTTTTCTTGTTAGTAGTGCCTTGTGTAATCCTTTTCACCAGCATTTCTTTCTAGGAAATCAACTCAACAGAGTTTTCATATTTAAATGTTGCCCGTCCTTTTTCAGATCTCAACCTTCGCTCCAAAAGGAAACCCTGATGGGCCGGAGTCTCAGCCCCTTGCTCCGTCAAGAGCTTGCTAATCTTGACAAGGATACTGACAGCCGGCAGTCAGCCATGAAAGCCCTAACATCATATGCCAAACACCTTGACACCAATAACATACCCCAATTCCTTGCTGAGGTCTCTGACAAGCAGGTTCCAACAACCACCCCGTCAGGTGAGTTCACCATCTCCCTTTACGAGGTACTTGCTCGTGTCCATGGAAAGAACATAGTTCCGCAAATTGAGAACATCATGTGTACCATCATGTGCACCCTCTCCTCTAGTGGAGGTTCCTTTCCTCTCCACCAAGCCTGCTCAAAAGTAGTACCAGCAGTTGCCCGGTATGGTATGGACTCATCCACACCTGATGAGGAAAAAACAAGGATCATAGGTTCACTTTGCAAGCCCTTGTGTGATTCTCTGATGGGCCCACAAGAGAGCAGTGCATCGGGATCTGCGCTGTGCCTGAAAGCTCTTATTGAATCAAATAATTGGAAGTTTGCCTCTAGTGAGATGGTCAATGAGGTGTGCTTAAAAGTTGCTGGTGCTTTGCATGAAAAATCGACTCAGTCAAATGCCCACATGGGTCTTGTGATGGCTCTGGTGAAGCATAACGGGTTGACAGCGGAAGCCTATGCCCGGTCTCTGGTTCGGTCTGGGCTGCGGATCTTGGAAGATGGATCCAATAGAAGTTCACAGAAGAGGTTGTCGGCGATTCAAATGATAAACTTTTTGATGAAGTTTGTTGATCCGAGAAGCATACAATCTGAGCTTGAAAAAGTAGTTGAAATTATGGAGCGGTGTCAGAATGACCGCATGCCATTTGTTCGTGGGGCAGCCTTTGAGGCGTCCCAGACTGCTAAAAGTATCTCGGGCCAGAAAGGGTCGAGGCATGAAGTTGGTTTGAGCCCGATTTCAAATGCAAGCTTCAAGAGCAAAAACAAGAGCCCATCTAGGAGCCCAAATTTAACAGGTCCGGTAAAAAAGATTAGTGGGTTCACCTCTCCTGAGTCCCAAGTCGTGGAATCTTCTATTAAGTATGATGGATCGTTTGATTCACCCGTTTCATCAGTTGGCCAGTGTTCTACTAATTTTGGGTATAACAAGAGGAGCAGTAGGAGGTTATGGAATAGAGAGAATAGTAGTGAGAATAGTAGTGTAGATGTGTCCCTAAAGGATGGATTGTTTCTCAGGGGATGCTTATCAAATGTCCCTGATGAGACTGAGAAATTCAGGAATAAAGACTCGATGCAAAGTGACATGGATCAGACAGCATCTTTCTCTGGTTTTACAATGATTTGCCCAAAAAGCGGTACTGTGGTTGAGAATACCCCTAGCCCTCAGGTACATTTTATTGCCTTTCTTGTTTTAAAATAGCTTCTATGATGTGTTTATGTAAGTGTATATAATATTTTAGCTTAAATACCCTAAACTAAAGTTCAACAGATCTTAACCAGCATTGGTGATGATTTTTAATACTCTACTGAGGCTCCTCTCTGGTACTTGGGGTGTTGTACTGACATGTTCTGTATGAGTACCAAATGGTCCTGCTACTTTGTAACTCTTGTCAAACATTACAATTTCAAATACTGGATCGATCTGGAACTGTATGTTCCTTTGTAGTTTTCCAGATTACTTCTTTCCTGTTTTAAATTGAATGGAGCTCTAACTCATAATTGATAAAATCCTATTTATGCCAGAGGCAGGCATGGAATGACATGGATGAAATCAAGATATATTCGACCCCTAGGAAGCTGTTTCATTCTCTCCAAACTTCCAGTGAAACAAGCCCGAAATGTGCAAGTACAAACATAGATTCAAATGGAGATATTCAATCTGGAAACTTGGATGGCAAAGCTGAAGAGAGAAAGGAGTCTGAAAATTCAGTAATAACTAGCAGAAAAGAATGTGAAGATGACCTAGATGGAAATGAATCTGTCTTTTCTACTAGTGATGTCACTGAAAAAAATGCACACCAAGTGTCTGGTGATGCTGAGAAGGGAGAAAACAGTATTGCAGAGAATGCCAGGGGTGTCCAGGACGTGAAACCGAGAAAAAGTCTGAAAGGGTGGTTTGGTTTTGGGTTAAGTGTGATTTTATTCTTTATTGCAGTCGTCATTCTGTGGATGTCGTTTGAGGACGACAGCCATGTTGTACCTGGTGGTTTGGTTCCGACATGAAAAGTTGGTACCAAAAATGTAGCTCTTTAATCAATGTAGGTTAAGATTTGTATTTGGTTGTGGGCCTTGTTATAAAAAAGAGAAGGTCAATATTGTGTTGATTGACGGTGATTTGATTTTCTTTAGTGGTTGTTTAGGATGTGGAATACTTCTAGTTAAGTATAATTTTTTTTATTAAGCTGTTTTTCCTGGTGAAAGCTAGAGCGCTGCGTGATCAATTTCCAATTTTCAGTGAAATGCTATTGGTTAATTAGTCTCCATGTCTAACTTGAGATTCGTAAACATATTTTACGGGGCTGTTCAAGCTGAACTGAACCCACTCAAACCCTGCGCTTTATATGATGAGTTTAAATATGTAACTCTGGACTGTCAACGAGCTGAGCCGAGTTTGAGTTAGACAAAAAAAAAAACCACTTCAACTCCGAGTCTGAGTCGAGGTTGCTTTTAGCCGAGCCAAATTGAACTAGCTCATTAACAACTCATTGGTGGTGTGATCCACACCCAAACCAAAGATTTTCATTGACTTAATGTTGTGAGTCATTCAAAATCATGAGCTGGAAAAGGATTTCACCTTCTAGAAATGAGTTTCATCCTTTCATGATAAGCACAGAGAAATAGTAAAATAACCTACAAACTTATATTTTTCTTGCAACAAGCTAAGTAACAAAACTAGCCCACCGGATAAAGTTTGAACTAGGGGTGCAAATGGATCAGATATTATCCATCAATATCTGCATTCATATCTGAAAATTAGATAGGGATATTCAATATCCAAATATCCGTGCAGATACAAATATGGTTTTGAATTTTAATTATTCATATCCAAACAGTAAATATATACCATATAGTATAATATATATTGTGAAATATTTATGTATATTATCTATATATATCTGATATCCAATATGTACATATCCGTCTAATATCCGATCCGTATCCGTATCTAAAAAATAAAAGTGCATACAAATATGGTTTTACTATGATCCATTTGCACCCCTAGTTTGAACTCACTAATAACAACTTAACAAGTCGTGCCAGAATCATGCACGCTAATTACAAGATTTTTCAAGCCAATCTAGCACGAACCACGAGGTAAGTTTTTAAGTTTTCTTCGTTATTTTGCGATGCTATGCAAATTGTTGCTTCATTAATCTATAAAGATGTTGTAGCTACTCCAATATCAAGCTCTGCATTTTCAGATAAGCATCTGCTATAGTTACTTGCAACATTGCAAAACACCCAACAAGAAAAAGGGATCAATCCTTCAGTTTACATATAAAAAAATATTAAGCGTCAACTGTATTCTGAAGAACTCATGGTGCTGTACACAAATTCTCGAACTTTCCTGAAGACTTCTCATACAGTAGCAAACTAGCAATACCAATCCAAATCATGCTTAATTCAAAATTTTGAACAACAAAAAGCTCCTAGTGGGGAAGTGGATAACAATTTCCCTTGTCGTATTATGTATACCAACAATAGGCTAACTGCATTACAGAAATTGCTAAGGCTACCACAAACTTTGATTTAATAAAATTCTCATAATACATCAAGTATCAAGAAAACACCAGTCAGATCAGACACCGACAAAATTTCAAAACAAAAACCCAAGATGCACTACTACATAACTTCAACCCCCCTCCACAACACAAAAATGCAATTTTTTAGAATGCAACACGGCTTGTGGAAAAACTAATCCTCATCCATGCCAGCACCAGCAGGACGATCTCCTCTCCTTGGACCACCAGCTGGCTTTGCCATTATAATCTGCATCACAGAATATTAAGAACATCAAAATAAGTGAAAAACAATGTGTATATCGACAAAAATGCCATTTCAATCGAAGAGGAAAATTTCTGACCTGGTCAACACGCAGTACAGTGCATGCAGCATCAGCAGCATATTTGAGAGCAAAGAATCTATTCAATGGGACAAAATAAAAAAATTTCACTTTAATCATAATATCTGGTGGTAGGGATACAACTTCAATGTTCAAACTTCAACAAATCATATGGCATTACATTACTCCCAACTTTTGGATGATATTATCATAATTGTAACAACAACACATAAAGAGGTAGGGAGAATGTCCTTGCTTTTTCTCTAGCATGTTATGTTTTCTTCATAGTTATCTTTGGGGAACAAAACAAAATAACTTAATAACTCGGAATACAATACTCACTTGGTGACATAGAGGTCCCAGATTTTCATTTCTGCAACATCATTGCAAACCCCATTCTCCAAATCAATTCCAACTTTAGCTTTGTCAGCAGCATGCTCAGCATATAATGACGAAATTATTTCCATGGCATTGAGCCCCGCATTTTCAGATAGGGTTCTTGGGATCATTTCGAAGCTCTCTGAGAATTTTGCAATAGCATACTGGTCCAATCTGAAACAAGAATAAAGAAAAATGAAACATAAAGAGAAGTGCCAATGAACAAAAAGGTACTATTGACAATATACATAAATTTGTATGTGAAACCCCTTGCAGACGGAGGACAGCCACATATATTTCTCCACTTAAAATTCTAAATGGTACATAACAATTCTATTTATGCAAGTGAACAATAATAATGCATTAGCAGGCAATAATGTGTTTTAAATCTGTTAATAGTTTGAGATATGGAGGACAACCACATATTATATTTTGCAATAAAAAGAATTTTGCCCTTCAATGATAACTCCGAGCTAACAAAGAGATCACATACCCAGTCTCCTTCAGTGAGAACTCCTTCAGCTTCTTCGCCAATTCAATTTCAGTGGCAGCAGCACCAGGAACTATGCGGCTGTCCCGGCACATAGCCTGATAAAAAAAAAAATGACATATTAGATGAAATATTCAAACCAAACAAAAAAAGAAACAAAACAAAAGCAAACAGGTAGAAAAAAAGGATATCAATGAGAGCAAAACTCAAGCAGAAAAGACCTTGTATGTATTGACGCCATCATCAACTGCTCTCTCAAGATCATCCAATATACTGTCGGTGCTACCTCGCAAAACCACTGTTGCGACGGAGTTCCCACCTTCTTCATTCTTTACAACAGTAACCTGACAAAATAATAAAAATGTAAATACAACCGAAAAGAAAAAAATAACATAGCTCAGAGAATTTTTCTATTAAACAACAATTAAAAAAGTTATCTTACACGGGCACCGCCTATTTCTTCAACTGAAACAGAATCAGCATAGCCCAATTCATCAGGATTTGGTTGGCTGAGCTTCAACTGTTTCAATTTCAATTCATGTTAAAAAAGGATTAACACTTAACAAAGGGAAAAGATATTACACGTGAGGCTTATTACCAGAGCTACAGCACCGGTTGTACGGCAAAACCTCCTCAATTCAAATTTTGAGCTAATCTTCAAAACCATGAGTCTGCAAATATAACAAGTTCAAACAAAATTCATCCACCAGAACAAAGCTGGGGTTTTAACTTCATAATTGGAATAGCAGTATCTCAATGAAAAAACGCAAATAGAGACAACTTAAAAGCCAGTTTGTCTGATGGACCATGGTTATGACTAATCACAAATGTTCTTCAAAATATCTTCACATCTGCACCTTTAGTCGAAATGTACTTTCATAAAATATACAAGATCACTCTACTAGAGTCCTATCTGGTTTTTATTGATTCTACTAGAGTCCTATCTGGTTTTTATTGATTCCGCTTGCTTGGAATTGAGCTTCATGTGCTTATTTCCTTCCTATATGCTATAATTCAACTTTCTATATACCACCTTGAAAGTAAAGATTAAGAACCTTATTTGTTTGGTTTAGACTGTTAAAGAAGATGCGCAAAAATGAAGAACCTCATTTTAAGCATGAACATCAAATTAACACCAATAATAGATCCTCACTTGTAACGCTCACAGAAATGCAATGCCATGTCACCAACCGCAGCTCCACTGACAATCATCTTGGCACCAGAATCAGCAACTGCTTTAATGAGCTCCTCTACTTTTGCTTCCTCTGTCTTGGCATAGTTCTCTAGCTGCTCAGCAGAGTGAATAAGAACCGTTCCCTTTGTTTCAGTTGCTGATGTATCGACACCTCCAACAAACACAGCAATCTAATGAAAAAAAATAAGAATTCAAAATTATTCATGTTAGTGAGGCATGTGAGAGCATGTAACGAATTCGAGTCAAAGCCATACTAACTACTATTAAACATGAGATGTTTCAATAACAATAATGGTAATATATCTAACAACACCTAGAAACAGATCAAAAGGTGTGGGCATGCTTAAATTATAAGAAAAGCAAATGGTTCCAAGCATTCAAGAATTAGTCATGTACAAAACATACTATTTTAAGAATAGTACAAAGGAAATGGTCCCATGCTATCAAGTAATCAGTGTAATAATCATATTTTTCAATATAGAGCTTTAGCTTTTATAAAATGTAAACAAATGAAATACACCAACTACACCCTCATTAAACAAATAAAAACAAGGGTACAAGTATTACATTACCTTTGTCTTTTCAGCCCTCTTGATGCTACCAACAGCATCATTTTTCAAAACCATACCACGAACCACTGTGGAATTGTGCAAACCACCACCAAGCAGCTTTGCAACCCGTACATTATCCACGTTAAAGTTTGCAGGATTTTTTGGGCAAACTTGTATACATGCCTGGTAAATGAAATGGCACGTCAACCCGCAAATCAACAAAAATAAAAGGGACTATTTAGCGCATGATAGAAAAACTAAGCAATTAAGCAGAAAAAAAAAAGATTCATACAAGTATCTAAAGACTAATTTTTGTCAAAAAATGCCAAAATAATGGAGAATAAGAGGTAGATTGGATACTGTTGCGAATCAATAAAAAGAATCCTACAGGTGATGTTTCATTGTATGGTAATGCAAGATTTTTATGTTCTATCATAGTTATAAAGACAATTGGGGTTCATTACGCTTAATTTGCCGAAATATAAGAAATGACAGCAGTTTTAATATTGGGGTGCCATACATCAGCAATAAGAGGGCATAAAATATCCTCTTGACCAAACTGCTTGCTTGCAACAGCAGCTCTCATGCGCAAGACAACTTCATCTTTGTTTTTGACATCCATTGATTCAGATCCCTTCTCCACCAACTCGTCTAAGACTTCAATAGCCTGTTCAATTTCAGGGAAGATAATTAAATACAGGGGTAAGAAGTCAGCCATACAAGACCGAGCATGCCAGTACAGTACAATTGCAGTACCTGTTCAGCATCCATACCATGATAAGATATGGTGCAGTACAGTACAACAGTATCATATAATTTAATTATTTCAAAGGATAATATTGAAACTGAACAAAAGGAAAAGACGCAAATGGAAGGCAATCTTTCCCTTTATATTCCACCAAATAAAACTATAAAGGCTTGAGAACTATCTTTAAGGTAGCATGGCTCAAGTGCTTAGATTTTTTTTCCACTTATTTTCTCTCTCACAGTAAGCTCACAAAATGGTCGCCAAAGTTCTTTGATAAAAACTCAAAAGCAAGTAGTAGCAAAAATGTTCCCAAAAAATTCTCAGAAAAAATTGTATACAAATGTAGCACCTTATTGATGGATTTGTTGTAGCCACTAATAATCTCACTTGGATGGAGACCCATCCGAATAAGCTCCTCGGCCTTCTCAAGTAGTTCACCAGCAAAAGATATAGTGAGATTGGCACCATCACCAATTTCCTCCTGCTGAGCTCGGCTGGCCAATACCAAGATTTTAGCAGCCGGGTGTTGCACCTCTAATTCGTTTACGATTGTGGCAGCATCATTGGTCACAAAGAGCTTGTCAAGGTGGTTTATCACCATCTTATTCATTCCTGTATGTCATGACATTTATGAGAACTCCCAAAATTGTCCATTCTCTAACAAAGTTCTTGATGTGACGGAATACAGTTATTATAAAAAAGTTAATAGTATATAGAGGTCACTGTCAAAAATCATATAACAATTGCTAGGTTATTCTTCTGTTAATGACCATTGTTAGGATATTCTTCTGTTGGGAGAATGAAACGGTAGGCTGGCCGAGTGTAAAGGTGTGTGGAGAGCAAAAGATTTCGAGCCTCAGTAATGTCTCATTGACAATGCAAAACAATGTAATGTGCTATTGACAATATTGGCATATTCGATCTTAGGTCTAGGAACCATAACCTTAACTTTACTGATATGCATTAGTAAATGTTTTATTTCTCAAAACTTGGGCTTCTCTATCATAGAAGTTGCGAGGCGAATGCAGGAAAGGTTTTGTAGGCATTTTTTGAAAAACAAAATGTGCATTGTTACCGAAATGCCTAATTAGCACACACTCAAGTTCTGCAATGTTCAAAAATCATACGAAAATGAAAAAAAAAAATATTCCCATGAACCTTAAAAATACCTCACTCATTGATCCCCTTTCTGTAGTGTGTTTTTCACTCACTAGAAGCAAGCTAGAAAACTATGATCTACCGTTCAATAAAATTAAAAACTAACTATGCGCTTGCTCATGAAACGAAATGTTAGCATCATCCAACCACCGCATCAGAATCAAACATTAGAAGAGGGAACTCTTTAAGTTAATACTCACCATTAGGCCCAAGAGAAGTGCGAGTAATCGCACTAAGCTCCTTACACGCCTCAATGTTCTTCACAACAGCCTCGTCAAGTCCAGAAAGGTGCTTGTGCCCCTCTTTGAGCATCGATTGGATCCCGTACGGCTGCATCTGAAACCCCATCTTGCTCTTATGGAACTTGATACAACGAGTAATGAGATCGACGATAAAAAAGAGAAACAAAGTTTAAATCACAGGATCTCAAAGCGCGAGAGGAGAGAGAGAGAGAGAGGGAAGCAAGCCGGTAAACCCTAGCGAAGGAGCGAAGAAAGAAAAACCTAGAACTTTCGAACCGGAGCTCAATTTAGGCCCATTAACCCGTAAAACAAAGCTCGTCCGGCCCATTATTTAGTTGGACTGAAATTTTACAGCCCTTTTATTTGGGCCTCTATGTAGAGTGCAAAATTGGCATCAAAGTCGCATGAACTCATGCTTAATTCGTAAAATCTACTATATAACTTTTTTTTATTACTTACTATAAACGAAATAGCATAAGAAATAGATTTCAGTAAAAATTAAAATAACTAAAATTTAGATCAAGTCATGCTCAAATAATCTCTCTTTTAGACAACTATATCCGTTTTTATTGACCGGCTAGCCCGATTCAAATAGTCTATGCACAGAGACTGAGGTAGGCTAATAACCCGAACAACAAAGACACAACTGTAGCAATTGGCACTAATGCAGATTGAACCGATCCGGATTTGGTGCCATGATCAGACGATGATCCAGAATGAGAGCCAGATGGACCATCAGCAGAGTCGAGCCCTGGAGCAGGTGCCGGTGCCATTGGAGGTGGCGGAGGAGCAAGTTGCACATTAAATTTGCACGACCCGGTAGAAGGATCCTTGGTGGTCAATGTTGCAAGACCGTCAAAATGACAACTTGCATTTTGCTGATTGAAATTTTGGAAGTAGCTGTTAAATGCGTAAGATGCTTGGCCGAGGTCGTTCAGGCTAGTGCAGCTCGATCCATTGCCAAGTGAAGTGCAGTCGGCATTTTGGCAAGCATAATCTGCGTTTTCTTCCAGAGCAGTCTTATTTGTGACACTAGGATTTACTACACACCATTGCTTTGCCAAGTACTTCACATCTGTTGCCCCAACAAGGGTGTTCTGGCCTCCTTTGCCGGTGATATCCAAATCAAACTTGGGCTGGCCATCGTAGGAAAAGATGCCCCAGTGGCGCTCGAAATCACCTGGCAAGATGCTCTTACCTTCTTCATCAATCAAACCAAAGAGGTATACATTCATCTGGTCATTAGGCCTGAGCGGTGTGCCTTTTTTGGCTGCAAGGTGCTTCACCAACCCTTTGTAAAACTTTTGCGCAAGCGTCACATTTGCATTACTATCGCCGTCAGTTGGCCAGCCGATCTCTCCTACGATAATCGGCATGTCCTTGTAACCGGCTTTATTTAAGACCGAGGCCAAGGTGTCATAATTTGCATCGAGAACGTTTGTGTAGGCAGTGCCTTTATCCATTAGAGGGTTGGAGTTTCCGTCAAAGAAGGCATAGTCTACTGGGAACTTTCCCTTGCCATAGTAGAGACTGAGGAACGGGTAGATGTTGACAGTGAATGGGGCACTATTGTTGTGGTAGAACGCAACGATCTGGTCCATCAGATCAGCAATGTCATCACGCCAGACACCTGCATAGATATCGTTCAGTTTAATTCATCATTTAAAATGAATGGTTTGTAGTCCACATGCATAGATTTATATTTTTTTTGCAGCACCTGCACATTTTTACTATGTTAACATTCATGAATGTCTCTTTTTCTTTTTCAGTGAGGTAATTCCTTGTATACACTAGCATATCAGTGATTGTACCCCTAACGAATCTCTGGCTATATAGGGATGTCAAAATGCATGTGAGAGGGACTATATATTATTACTAAAGGTCAAGTTCTCGGACCAAATTTTAACTTAAATTAATATTGCATTTGTTTTTGCATATTAATTTTGAAAGTTTATCAGATTTTAAGAATACCAGCTGAAGGAACAGGATTGTCGTCAGGAGAGTAGTAGACATCAGCATTGATTGGGATGGTTGCCTTGATGTGGTTGTAGTTTGCAGCATTGAGGGCATATTGGATATTTTTCAGTGCAGGGAAGGTGACATTGTCAAACGTGCCATTGTAGTCTTTCAGGAACGGCTCGTTACCAACAGCAACATAACTGAGAGCAGACAATACATGAAGCAGTTTTTCAGAATTCTAGATGGTACTTTTGATACAAATAAGCAGAGAAAAGTACAAGACATATGGTATGTGCAAAAATCTGCATCATCATTAGCTAATTTCAATGAATTGCCAGCATTATCCCTGAAACTTTTTTCTCTGTGCAAGTGTGCATCTCCACTCCATAAATGGCTAAACCTAATTTCATTTATTCTTTAAGGTCCATTATTTATTTATATTTTCAGAAGACTATTTATACAAGTCATAGCTTTAAGAGAGGAATTCAAATCATTTTGCAAAAAAACAAAAAGAAAAGTATGTAATGTTTATATGTCATTGTTCCAAAAATTCTATCAGGAAAAGAAATAAAGAATCCCTGTTTATGCACTATCTCTCCCAGTAAAATATTTAACCGTGTAAATTATACTCTTCTTATTTTTAGTATGTGGAGATATATTCATGCTCAAAACATCCTATTCTATAAGGAGGTAAAATACCACATTAATGTGCTCTCTTTCAGGAAATAAGAAATAATTACCGAGTAAATTACTTACGCAATGTTAACCCCTCCTTTGAGGTCAAGATAACGAGTCAAGTTCACCTTGACCCACTCCTTGGCCGAATCTAAGCTGCCCATCTCGGCCAATTGGCCATTTGTGAGAGTGACCATGACCTCGATGTCCGTGCCTGCTAGCGCCGTCAAAATTTCATGGTCAACATCAAAAAGCTTGAGCTTCTTTATGCCGTTGTCTCTCAGCAACTGAACCATCGTCTCCGTCGGCAATGGATGGAACGTCACCGTGCCCCAATTTACCCCCAATCCAGCAACAGCACTCAAACCTGAGCTGTCAGTAGATGCAGCTGGGCCAGCAGCAGCTGCTGCTGGGGCTGCGGCAGTTGGGTTGCCGGCAGCTACATCTCTAGCCCCACATGAGACCGGAAGGCCCAAAATGAGTAGGATGATATTCACCAAAATCTTGACATCCTTCATATTTTTGTTTATCTAGCACATGAAAAAATGCACAATTAGTTAAATAGGTATCAAAAGAGGAGCTCAATCTAGTTATTCAGCGTTAAAAATTTTGTTAGTGATGGAAAGTTTTGCCTTCTGAAGGCAAAATGTGTTCAAGAAAGAAAGATGGAGAAAAGGAGAGATCAATAATATATCCTTGCACGTACCTTCTATGATAACTCAACTAAAGAAGTTTCTTTTAAAGAATTTCCTTCTCCGTCCTCCCTATAATCAATCAAAACAAAGGGAAACGAAAAGGAAAAAGGAAATGTACTGATATCAACTGACAATAATAGATATAAATAGGTAGTTTAGTTAGAATCTGAATCTTTTGTGCTGTTGGTTGTTAGGTTAAATTTGGAAAAATATTGGTGGAAACAATGTGGTGATGAGAAGTACGCTTTTGCGGTCATAACAGAAATGGTAACTCACGTTGACAAATTGGTTGGTTTGGAGAAACCAGGACTATTTCTTGTTCTGAAAGTATACACGCTTTTCCTGTTGTAGAATGTATACAGCATGATACATGCTGGTATATTATACGTAGGAACCAGACATTGTAAGGTTATTTGGATGTTTTACAGATTAATATTCTGAATAGACAACTTAATTTGTTTGGACTCTTAGAGCGTATGAGAAATGTTCAATAGCCAGATTTTGCCTCGTTTCTGTCAAGCTCAGGTAGGAAAAGTTAATTAAAATCATGTGGTCCATTATATATGTACCAGTGCCAAGTTGGCACTGAATCCAGCTGATATGTCAGACAGAGTCACCTTAATTAGTACCTAGCCCAAGCACTCATAAAGATCAGCATGCCTATACAGTAATGATAAAATTTTCATTTGTTTCTGAACTAATAGGTCACAAAATTCATATTACATAAGTTGCATTGAATAAGGTAGCTAGGGAACACTGATGTCCAGCTTTCCATTACTAAAAATGTCCTACAGTTAGGCAGCAGCAAACCAGTGTGCTTTTACCAAGTAAATTAAATTGTACTATATATAGCCAGTTTCCATTTTTTAGCCGAAATCAGAAAATCTTGAAAGCTGAAAGATCTTATTTAATTGTGAACAAGTAAAATTGTATTAGCACTAAAAAGGCCGAATGTGAAACATATTAATTCAGACCCATGATTACTAAATTAGCCCAAACTCTCATTGATTGTGCCTAGATTTGAAAAATAGCTAGAAGAGAATATCTAAATTTTTTTGAAAGGCACTCTGATCAATGTAATAAACATGCATGTACATCTTATCTAGTTTGTATATTGAAACAAGAAATTAATATTTTAATTCAGAAGTAATATGATCATGCGACCAATTTCTCCTTAATTTCAACCGTTAATTAATGGTGATCAAATTAATACCCTACTTAATTTTATTGAGTGCTAATTAAGTTTATACAAATTACTTAATTTGCATGTGCAAAAGTTTATGTGATGTACATGTGATATATATTTTCTGAAAAAATGCAAATAATAATATTAGCACCACAAAATATCACACAAATGTGTCTATATATAGTATATCACCAAAATTTGTCTATAGTAAATCTTCTTCTTTTTTTGGTAATGCATGGAGAAAAAGAAATATTGAACGGAAAGAGACTTAGAGATAGAGAGAGCACATAAAGCCATAAGCTAATTCTCCTACTTGCAAAAATGTGTTCTGTAATTATTGGGTGGCATTGGCAAATCTCCAGGCAATTATTTATTATTATTTTTTTTTTAAATGCTTGATAGATAGCTAGAGACTACCAAGTTTAAATTAAGGCAATTATTCATGGGACATACTGCCAACAAGACCGTGTAGCATTTGTATATACCTTTTCGTTGCCTTATTACAATTAATTAAAGGAGGAAAGGAAGGAATTGAAACTCACTGCACCGAATTGTTACAAAAAAGAAAACAATGGAAATGAGTGATTTCTTGCCAAATTTGCATATATAATTAAATTCAAGATAATTATCAATGCATTCTTTAAATTTACGATTATGAATATTATATTTAATGCTAGTTACGTTCTATATATATTTTTAAATAGTAGATTTTATTTGAGAAGAGTCACTTCCAATAAGCAATAAATTAATAATGGCAAAGAAAAGACGAAGCACTGAATTAGCAAATTAAGCTGAAATTAAGGAAATTAATAACTGAATTAAAAATGACAAATCATCAATCAACGGTCCTAAATTAATGAACCCAACTGATTAGTATTGAAAGGATACATTCGATCAAGTAAATAGAGAAAGAGAAGAGAAGGGGAAAGATAGAAAGAGAAGACTCCTAGCTAGCAAGAGCTAGCATAAATAGAGAGAAAGCGTTCTCTAGCTAGCTATCACATACAAACTAAACATTTTTTAAACCATTATTAATTCATAGCTAATTAATATATATATATATATAAATATATATATAAATGCACGTTGCAAATTGCAAATTGCATATATATCCCTAGCTAGCTAGCTCCTAATTAAATCTCCAACTCGATGGATCAAATCCTTGATTTAAACTTTGCTATCAAATCCAAGATCTGATAAGTTGATTGGGTTTCAACATGCTCCACCCCATAAATCACCTCTTTAATATTTATAGCAATTCTGCACACATCCTCCGCCACATCGTATTTTCCCATTTTTATCATCATCTTAGCCCTAGTTTCCAAAATAACAGCACGTAGTGTGACTATATCACGATGAATTGACGGCTCAGATTCGATGACAGATTGGCTTTTCCCACTCATGAATATTAGAGACTTATTGTTCTTCCTTGAGGCCTCAGCCTCATTTATAAGAGAGTTTTCTAATGATTCCAGCCTTCGGGTGGCGACCCGCAAAATCTCCATAACAGCACTGCACAAGGATAGTTCATTGAGGCTATATGTGACAATAGGAATTACTAACCGCTTTATGAAGATTAACATATCATGTGGACCCAAATCAATCGATACGGATACGGGGTGGTACAATCCAAACTTGAGTACCAAGAAACATGCTGCCCACGCATGATCACTGCATGCTGGTAAAAACCCTTCATTGATAATTGCCTCAACAAACCAGCTACCTGGCTCATGTACATTACTCCTCTTTCGCGCGTACAGTTTGAAAATGTCATGGAAATATACAAGTCCGGGACGGGTCCCGCTCCTCGCAATCCCGAGCCGCATGAGCATAGACAGCACTTCTGCTTCCTTGCCTTCTGCATTCAATGCTCCCATACATGGTAGTGATAATAACATGCTGTCACGCAACTTTTTCCAAATATTGGAGTTGGAATTCAAAGTGTCTCCCCATGTCGCATATGCTAGCATGCCGACTGGTATCGGAGATGGTCCGAACCAAGTGCTCACCTCAACCATTTTCAATGCCAGATTATTTTTTGTGCTTTTGTAAAATTGGTTACAGAGAGAGAAACACACGTCTAGGAGTTGGACGAGAAAAGGGTTGTACTGGAAAACGGGGTCCTCTTTCGGGGTATATGAAATCTCAGCAAGCATTGCATTGTCTAGTAACTCTAAGAGGGTTTGTGCATCAATTGTGAGGTGTGATAAGATCTCACGGACAAGCACGAGCCCGAATGGGAGCTGCCTAAGTTTCTCTTGTATGATCTTTAAAGCACCATTATCTTCATTTCTTAGGCCTAGAGAGCTCTCTCCTTTTATTAAAACCATGGCCTCAGAAAAAGATGGATATGGAAGCTTAAATTGCATGATGTTAAGAATTTTCGGCAAACGAGTGGAGATTAACACATGGGTCTGGCCAGTGAAAGCGGGAAGAAGATCTGATATGGATCTCCCATCCCAAAAATCCTTCTCCATCTCTAGATTATCGATCACCATTAGGTACGGTATATCTCTTGTGAATTCTTTACACACTTTACCAATCGCCTCCTCTTCTATATTATTGCTAACACCAGACCCGTTGTCTATACCGGCTTCGATACCTAGTGGACCTGACAGCTTCATGTAATTCTCCCTCAAGAACCTTGCCTCACCACCAACCCAGAACACAGCCTTGTACCTCTGCATGTGCCGGTACGCAAATTCGAGCAAGAGTTCAGTTTTACCAATACCGGTTTCTCCGGTTACACAAACAATACCTCTATCATAGGACCCTTTTCCGACAATGTTACAACTCATTTCTTCTTGTTCTTCATTTTTCAAGGGCATCTTCCCCTTTCCTTTATCTCTTTCGTTTTTCTCTATTTCTAAACCCATAAGTTTTTCTGTATCACGCCCTTCAACATAACCGAATAGAATAAACTCTAGTTCTCGCAATTCTTGTTTGCGACCGATAAAGTTGTCGTTGCGAGGAAACGGTAAATCATGCAAGTCCGATTCAAACCATTTTTGGATTGATTCAATAATGTTTCGCTTGCCCAATCTTTTTCCAATAAAAGCTACTGCGTTTAATATACAATCCCTCAAATTATTAGCGCCAACCTCGAAATCCATATCAACTCTAGACAAACCATCCACAGCCTCTATCCAGTCTTCCTCTCTCCCCCCATAATCCCTCCAAAGCTCGCCACCAAACCGGCTCCACAAATCCCCTTTTCTTTGAATTACATCAAGGGAAACACAATTATCCCTTGTCAGGCCCACAAAAATTGGCACGAGCTTTTTATTTCGGGAAAAAAGAAGCATCTCCTCCGTACCAAAAGCACTTGATAAGGTTGGAATTGTGACCACCACAATACCCACCGGTGCCACATCCATAGCCACTCTAGCGGCACAGTGCGAGATCGCATCCTTGTTCCTGTTTCGATCGACAGAGAAGACTGAAGCGCCGAGCATTTCTAGCTCGGCCGCCAGCCATTTCACGAGGCGATGGCTAAGAGGTGGGCCTAGCCGGCTGTGAGCAATGTAAACGTCGCAGGATCGAGCCCGTGCCAGTGGAGTTGGCACGTCATGGCTTGGCGAATCTGATTCGATGTCAGGAGCCGTCAGATGCTCGCTGTAATTTTTGAGAGAAGGAATTTGCTCAATTGGTGCGGATTGGAGAGGTTCTTGAATATTGATTGATTTGAAATTCATGGAGGAAGAGTTGGCAGGTGTGAAATAATGGGGAGAGGAAGAAAAGGAATGATCCATGAATTAACTGGAGAAGGAAAGAAAGGTATTGAATAGGAAAAGAAGGAAATTTTTAGGGTTTAAAAGGAAGGAGATTATAAGGAATGATTATATAGCAGGGAATTTTGGAATGAAATATATAGAAACAAGTGCAAGTGGTGTTACCATTTAAGAGGAGAGAGAGAGAGAGAGATGCGTTATATATATATATATATATATATATATATATATATATAGCGGGAAAGTCTTTTATTGCACAAACTAAGTATTCATGTTTGAAGCTGTAGTACAGTAGTAGTGAAGAGGAAGTACATAAATAATTTGAAGCCTTAAATGAAGTCCACGATTACTTCATCTCCAGTTTTTTCTTAACGGGAGAGGAGGGGATTTTTGGCTCAAGGCATATATAAATATAAATATAAATATAAATATAGTAGCCTACTGGTTTGAAGAATTAAGTGCAGTCTCTCATCTCTGTCTGTGTGCGTGAATTTTCCTAAATGCAATTCCAATTCCAATTTGAAGAATACTTGTTTTTGTGAGAAATTATTTATTTCTGCTCTTGCACTGGCCACTGGAGACAACACCCTAGGCCTAGAGTTAGAAACTTGTGTGGAAATGCGTGCTTATCCTTTTGTACAAAAAATAAATCATTAATTTTGTACTTGTTGAATTCTAGAGTGATTTGCGGAATATGAAAACTGATGAAATTGAAACTTTGTTTCTATTCAATCGGATTGCTTCAACAGTGTACAGAGTTGGTTATATAACAAAAAGAAAAAAAGAGACGTTTAATATTCTAACGGTTGCCTAGTATTGTACTGTAGCCTATATTTTCTAAAAAGGAAAAAAGTTGAGTAACTTTATTTACTAAGTTTAGTTGCTCCTTTTATTCCTAAAATAGCAAATGATGAATTAACTCTGATGCTATTTGGTCCCTTAATCCTAATTATTTTCTACACTCCCCCTCAAGTTAGGCGTGTAGATATCGATTAACCCTAACTTGCTTAGATTTTCTTCAAACGGTTTCAGTTCTAATCCCTTGGTAAAGATATCCGCCAGTTGTTCTTCACTTCTTACAAATGGAGTCTCGATTTCTTTTGCTTGAATTTTTTCTCTAATGAAGTGGCAATCCACCTCGATGTGCTTTGTTCTCTCGTGGAAAACCGGATTGGTTGCTATGTGTCGAGCCGCTTGGTTATCACAAAACATCTTCATTGGTTCTTGAATTTTAATTCCCATGTCCGCTAGAAGTTGTTTGATCCAAGTTAGCTCGCTTGAGGTTGATGCCATGGCCCGATACTCCGCCTTGGCGCTTGATCGTGCCACAACACTTTGCTTCTTGCTTTTCCATGTGACTAAATTTCCGCCTACAAACGTGCAAAACCCGGTAGTTGATTTTCTATCAAAACTACCGGTCCAATCTGCATCGGAATAGCCACACACATCATTAGAATTGTTACATTTCATAACTATTCCTTTTCCGGGTGTCCCTTTTAAAAATTTTAAAATTCTATGTATAGCCTCTAAATGTGGTGTTCTAGGTGCATGCATGAATTTACTTATTTGGCTTACCGAAAAAGAGATATCGGGTCGTGTTACCGTTAAGTAAATTAATTTTCCTACAAGTCTTTGAAATTGATTTATGTCTTCTAACGGTTCACCATCCTCTATATTTAATTTACATTTGCTATCTATTGGTGTAGATACCGGTTTGCTTCCTATTTTGCCGGTTTCCTTTAATAGGTCAAGTGTATATTTTCTTTGTGAAATAAATAGTCCCTTGGGTGAATGTGTTATTTCTATTCCTAAAAAATATTTTAGTAAACCCAAGTCTTTGATGTCAAAATTTTCTTTTAATTGCATTTTTACTTTTTTTACTTCTTCCAAATTGTTTCCGGTAATTATTATGTCATCTACATATACTAAAATTATGGTTGTGAAGGTACCACTAATTTTGGTAAACAATGAGTGATCGGCATTGCTAACTTTAAAATCACAAGAAATTAAATATGAGCTTAGTTTGCCATACCATGCCCGTGGAGATTGCTTTAGCCCGTAGATTGATTTTTTTAACCTACACACTAGGTTAGAATTGTTTTCTTCTTTATGACCGGGTGGAAGCGTCATATATACCTCTTCTTCAAGTGTTCCTTGAAGAAAGGCATTCTTGACGTCCATTTGATGTAAGGTCCAATTTTGGTTTACCGCTATAGATAATAAAATTCTAACGGTATTCATCTTAGCTACGGGGGCAAATGTTTCTTAATAATCTATACCATACGTTTGAGTGTAACCTTTTGCCACTAATCGTGCTTTATACCGTTCAATCGTACCATCACTATTAAATTTAATCTTATAGATCCATTTGCATCCTACGGGTTTCTTTCCCTCGGGTAATTGTACGATTACCCAAGTTTTATTTTTTTCTAGTGCTTTGAGTTCTTCTTTCATTGCTTTGCACCATATTAGTTGTTGTTTGGCTTCCTCATAATTATTGGGCTCTTTTTCTTTGGAAATTGAGGTCAAGTAATTTTGATATTGGGGTGTAACCTTTTCATAAGACAAAAAATTTTGGATAGGATATTTTACCTCATATGTTACAAAATCCCGTAACCTTGTTGTAGGTTGAGGTGTTCGATTAGACCTTCTCAACGATGGTATTTCGGGTGCACTATCTTCTTCCCCCTCACTTTGAGAAGTCTCTTCTTCTTCTTCCTCATTCTCATTAATTGTTTCATTTACATTTTCTATTTCTAAATTTTTTTCTTCGGATTTGTAAAAAAATGGAAACGAAAACTCATTTGGTTTTTCTTGATCATTAGTCTCCTTTTCTTGTATTTTGTAATATGGCTCATTTTCTTGAAATGTTACATCTCTTGAAATATAAAGTTTTTTATTAACCGGATCATAACATTTGTAACCCTTTTTTTGAGATGAATATCCCAAAAAAATGGCTTTGATTGATGTGTAATCTAGCTTGTGTTGTTTGTTTTTATGCACGTAGCATGTACAACCAAATACCTTTAAATGACCAATATTGAGTTTTTCTTGGTAAAGAATTTCTAGTGGGCTTTTAAAATTTAAATTGGCACTCGGCAACCGATTAATTAAATATGTTGCGGTGAGAACGGCATCCGACCAAAAAATTATTGGAACATTGTTTTGGAACAAAAGTACTCTAGTTATTTCAAGTAAATGTCGATTTTTTCTTTCCGATACACCATTTTGTTGGGGTGTATAAACACAAGTTGTTTGGTGCAAAATTCCTTTTTGTTTGAAAAAATTTGTGAAATTTTGGTTTATGAACTCCGTGCCATTATCACTTCTAAAAGTTTTAATTTTTGCATCATATTGATTTTCTACAAAATGATAAAATTCTTGAAATTGAGAGAATACTTCACTTTTATTTTTTAATAAGTATAGCCATGTAGTTCTAGAAAAATCATCTATGAATATAACAAAATATTTATAGCCATTGTATGATTCAATCGGAGCGGGACCCCAAACATCCGAGTGTATCAACTCAAAAGGATTTTTGCTTTTACAATAGGATAAACTAAACGGTAATCTCGTATGTTTTCCTAATTTGCAAATTTCACAACTACTACAATCTAGTTGTTTGAAATCAAAAATACATTTCAAAATCTTGTCGGAGGGATGCCCAATTCTCTTGTGCCAAAGAGTGTCTAATTCTTCTTGTTTTCTAATATTGTAGTTGCATTTTTCTTTGCTCAAAATATAAAGCCCATTTTCTAAAAATCCTTCACCAATGATACTCTTTGTTATCCATTCCTGAAAAATCACATTTTTGGATGTAAATGTAATTTCACAATTTAATTCAAGTGTGAGTTTACTAATGGATAACAAATTAGTTGTACAACCTTCTACATGCAAAACATTTTTTATAATTCTGGAAAGGAGACTAATTGTACCATATCCTAAAATTTCCATTTTTTCTCCATTTGCAACAATTACAAATTGTTTGATCTCAGTTTTTTTGTAATTGTCAAGCAAATTTTTGTTTCCAGTGATATGATCAGTGGAACCCGAATCAAGTATCCATTTTGAATTTGAAAAATTTTGAGCAAGATTTGTAATAATACCAGATGTCTTTTGATTCTTTTCCTGAAACATCACAGAGAGTTGCGTGTATAAGCGCCTCATTTGATCCAGGTCCATATTTCCTTCTATTTCCTTCGCTGGCGGGTCAGAGGCTTCAACCCGCTCCCCTTCTTTTATCGCTGTGTAACCTCTCTTCTCTTCACGCGAGAATGGTTCTCCCTGTCCCTGTCTCCGATCTCCCCCTCTTCCAAAGCCGCCGCCACCACCGCGCCTGTTCCTAGGTCGGAGATTAGGGTGGAGGCACCAGCACTCTTCCCTCTTGTGGCCTTCCTTCTTACAGAAATCACACCGATCTAGGGTTCGGCCTGAGGTCTCCGATCTAGGGTTTGGCCGGGTGGCAAATGCTTTGGCTTCGGGGTTGTCAGATGGTTGAGTGCTCATTACCACTCGCCTTGTTTCTTCTCTCTCAACCATTCCTACCACTTCGTCGAGAGGGGGAAGTTCGGTCATGAGGAGAATTTGCGATCTCACCCCCTCATAGCTTGAGTCGAGCTTGGCAAGAAAGGTGAAAGTGTCATCCTGTTCTTCCCTTCTCTTGATTTCTTCGATGTCGGCTGTGAGAGGACGGTACACCCTAATTTCATCTTTCTTTTTTTGGATTTGGCTGAAAAGCTCGGTAATCGATTGATTTTGCTGTTGCAATTGGTGGAGTTCTTGCTGGAGTTGGTAAATAAGGGAGTAATTTTTCTTTTTGCCAAACATTGTTTCGGCTTTGACCCACATTTCTCGAGCTGTGTCGAGGTAGGTCATAAGATCAGAAATATGGGGTTCCATTGTTGCCAGTAGCCAACTTATGACAAGGTTGTCGCTTTTCCTCCATTCTGATATCGCCTTTGTTTCTTCTGCTGTTGGTTCTGTTGGTTTATTGGCTTTTGGTTTTGTTTTCTCACCAGAGACATATTCGAACTTGTCTCTGCCAATGAGGCCAAAGGTTACCTGTCGAGCCCAGAGATGGTAATTTTTGCCATTTAGCAGCACTCCAGTAAGCCTTTCGGTGTGTTGTGCCATTTCTGGATTTTAATTGGAGCGAGGCTTGTTTTCTGGTTTTGCTGATATGTTGGTTTTTGATGCTTTGTTGAACTGGTACAGTTCTTGTTATCTGTCCAGTGATTGGTTTGCCTATTTGGCGTTTGATTTGGAACAAGATCAAAATCGCTCTGATACCATGTTGAATTCTAGAGTGATTTGCGGAATATGAAAACTGATGAAATTGAAACTTTGTTTCTATTCAATCGGATTGCTTCAACAGTGTACAGAGTTGGTTATATAACAAAAAGAAAAAAAGAGACGTTAGATATTCTAACGGTTGCCTAGTATTGTACTGTAGCCTACTGTAGCCTATATTTTCTAAAAAGGAAAAAAGTTGAGTAACTTTATTTACTAAGTTTAGTTGCTCCTTTTATTCCTAAAATAGCAAATGATGAATTAACTCTGATGCTATTTGGTCCCTTAATCCTAATTATTTTCTACAGTACTGAATCTTTAGCGATTCAGTGTGTGTGTGTTTTTTTTAATTATTTTAAACATTAGTTGTACTGTAGAAGAGTTTGTGCAAGTAATTGAAACTAGGGGCATTTGAAATATCCATGCTGAGCTGGCATAATCAATGACTAGGAAGTAGGAAGTAGGAAGGGCCCGTTAGGTTAGGCCGTTACCTCTTTCAGTTATAAAAATTTCGCATCTTTCATATATAGTGATAGTGGAGCAGGAGCATCATCCAATTCCAAATTTCCAATCACAAATTAAATGAATTGGGAGTAAACTGTAGAAACTAAATACATACTTGATCAATTCACCAAGTGCCAATTAAGTGGCAAGTGTGGAATAGGATGGAATGAAAATCCATGCCTTCTGTCCCATATTTGTGACATTTATTTTCTTTTTAAAGAAAAAAAGGGCAGTCAGAGTCATTAATTAATTAGTATATAATTTGAAGGTTATCTATCATTCAGTGCAAAAAGATAAAATTATTGACAAGCCTTGTGTCATTTTTTAAAGTCCAGCTAGACATTACAATCTAACTTGTAGCCAAATCGGACACCAATTTAATTTGAGTAAAATTATGCTCCGATTTCATTCAAGTATTATATTAGATTAGATGGTATTTATTTATATATATGTACAACACAACAATAGCAAGTCAAATTCATTAATTAGTACATGGTGCATAGATTATTATAAAATGCGAGACGGATCAAAGCAAATTAGACATGCATGCCAATTTAATTAGAAAGAGGTTTGCAAACTTCCGCCAACAATTTTAATTTTTCCTCACTCAAGGTCGTGCAAGATTTGTGTGGCATGGTAATTATTTTCAAATTCTTATATTAGTACGCTATTAATTTTACAAAAGATTTACATCCAAATTTATGGACTTCAAATAAAAACTTTCTAATCGCCCAAAGCATGTTTATAAGATTTGCCATTTGTAATCTAACTTAGATCTATATTTAAATAATTGAAGGATTAATATTTAAATAATTATTTTTTTGCTGGCTATTTTGGATCCTTGAAATAAAGACAAAAATATAAACACGATGGAGTTATATTGGAAGGCAAATGTGATCTTATTTATGGTCACTGTATAATATATATATATATATATATATAGAGAGAGAGAGAGATGGGCTATTGTGCTTTGCAAAGTAAAACCCCCTCTTTACTTCGGATCATATTTTCATTTTGAAAATCTAAACAACCGATCCGAACCGTTCAACATGTTCTAAATATTGAAGTGTGCTTGGAGACTAAATTTTATTTTTTTTGGAATTTTTTTACTATTTATTAAGCCACTTTGAAAATCGCTGATCCACTTTAAACAGTAAAAATTTCTGGACCACCGGATCAGCGATTTTCAGAGTGGCTTAATAAATAGTAAAAAAATTTCAAAAAATATAAAATTTAGTCTCCAAACACACTTCAATATTTAGAACATGTTGAACGCTTCGGATCGGTTGTTTGGATTTTCAAAAATGAAAATATGACCCGAAGTAAAGAGGGGGTTTTACTTTGCAAAGCACACTAGCCCATCTATATATATATATATATATATATATATATGGCGAACTGCCATGAATGAAACACGAGATTTGCTTCAATATGCTCTACTTCACATGAAATTGGACTAACAAGACTGATTCATTCGGCACAAGACAAATTCACAAGTCAAACATAGTTTTAGCAAAAACAAATTTTCCTTCCAAATTAATATAATATAATTCTTTCCACTGCCTTATAATGAAAATTTTCTAAAACAGAATCTCAGGATATAACTTAAAAAAGAAGAATAACTAGTACATTAAAGGGAAAATAACAGGCTAGGCTACTCAGGAGATGCATAAATACACACATCGAAACCTCAAGTACAATACTGCTAATTCTCTCCAACTGAAACATGCTAACCCAGAAGAAAACAGACTACTCATAAGTATGGGAAAAACGGGTATGCGAATTCGAATATCTAGACTCTGGATACCTGGGCTTGTGTTGATTCCAATGGTTGTTTGTTCTGGGAGACGCCTGTCCCTGCCATCGTCGCTTCTCTGAAGAATAAGGGGTCGAATAATCCCTTTCATAGCCAGAATTTTCATAGCTCCTGTCCTTTTGGCCAAAGATTTTGGGTTTGAACTTCTTTGATGAAGAAGATGGGAAGTCATCTCGAACATCTAGCATCCCACCTTTTCTTCGTGATTTTGGAGGGGTACTAGTGCTTCCTTTTTTGTCATACTGCTTGCCTTTTCTTTTCATACCCATCTTTCCTTCAGGTGCTGATCTAAACCCAAATTTCTCCTCTCTTTCTCGCATTGTTGATTTCTTGCTTTTTGGAGTTATTCCTAGTACAGATCTGACAATAGACTGTAAAGAAAAGTTTTTTCATATCAGAAAATATTTCAGGAGTAAAATTTAACAGCTTATAGTTTCTCTTCTCTTCAATTGCAATGTGTAAGGGGTGGTAAAGGAAATAAAAAGTGTCTATAATAAGTTACCCCATTAGTAATTCTGCAGCCACGAGCAAAATGTCCTTCACCGCCACACTTGTAGCATAAGATTGGAGTAACAACTGTCCCAGTTTCTCGTCTAGGCTTTGCACATCCCTATTATAAAAAAAAATCCAAACAACATAATTTTAAATACATGGGTAAAGAAGATGACTAAAAGAGAACAAGTACAAAATTAGAATTCGGCAGCAACGCACAGCTCCAGTGTGACCCAATTCTGCACAATTGTAACATGAGACAACTTTTGTAGAACTATCTGACACAACTGCACAGCAAAGATGTCCTTCCTTTTTGCATACATAGCATTGAATCTCCTGTAGAAGTCCATTTTTAGAAACAACTTAGACTATGTCCACATATTTATAGTTGATGCCGCCAAAAAAAAATTAATATTCATTCAGGTGCCAATATTTGAATTTAGTACAATAAACTTTTTCGATCTTAGCAAAATTCTTCGTGTTAATTTCACTAAACTAGAATATAAAAAAACAAAGTAATAAAAATTCTTCTTCTTTAGTTTGAATTTATTTTAAGGGAACCAAAGAAAAACAGGAACTTACTGGAGTTGTAGGCATAAGTGTCAAACTTTATTAACACTATATGGCTGGATGGTGGACACTAATTTAATGGTACGATGCATGTCATAAGTATCTAAAAATTAGTTACAAACATGAAAGTTATTTGCTAAACACCATCCCCCTAGAAGTTAGGGATAAAACATTTGAATTTGACAGTGATGTTTACTATTGAAGGAATAAAACAACAATCAAACTTGTGATCTTTTCATTACAAAGCGCGAGGTAGTTGAGGAACTATGCCATTACAACACAATTTTATAATAACAATAACAGGTATTGCAATCGTGGTAATTAGTAGTTTGGTACTGAGAAACTACCTTCATATCATCAGGTGGGTAGTTGCTTGCACACGAAAACATATCATGGCCCACGTCACAGCACTTTAGACAAACCTTTGAATCCTCAGATGCATTTTTGTTCTTTTCTGGGCATTCTTTTGCCTTGTGACCATTTTTTTTGCAAGTATAGCAGTATTGACCCTGCCAATGGAGTTAGATATTATCACAGATTAGACCAAGAAATTAGAAAGACTAATCTCAAAAGATAGGAATAACACAAATCCAAAAAATATATCTGATTTTTCTGTTAATAGGCAAAAATTTAAGGGAAACTATAGGCACAATCAAACAGAATTTTGAAAAATTATCACGAGCTAGCCATGATGAAATTTCATCGAGCATGGGACACTGGCGTTGTGAGTCCCATAAAAATGAAGTGATCCAGACATAACAACAATAGAGGTGGAAATTGGGTATGGGAAACTGGCAGTCCCAGCATCCTGCCTATTTTTTTAATTCCTCCATGGACATGGCTAGCAAACAAATTCCCTGAATTCTCTTACCTATTAGTAAAAAAATCGGAAAATATATTGATCCCTTGCATCCTTAACTTTTCTTCACTGAGGCCATCATAAGAAAATTACTTTTACAGTGCATTCAAACTGAGTCATCATAACAAATATTAGGGGGGCTAGCTGAACTGAAACCTGATGTTACAGGTTTGCTAGCAAAAGCAAAATTCAATGTTTGCTCTTTCTTTGAGGCAATTTATAGCCTTTTGGTGGTCCTTGGACTTAATTATAGTTAAAACTGAGCTAAATAAAGCAAATGTAAGAAAAATCAAAAGATCACATAAAAGGTATCCTGACCTGAGTGCAATCTTTGCCGAAGTGGCCAAACTGGCCGCAGCGAAAGCATGGCTTCTTCTTCTTTTCGGCAAGGCAGTTAGCTGCCATGTGGCCTTCTTCACCACAGTTGAAGCACATCCCCAAGAGGGTCTCCCCTGGATCAAAGTATCTTGCTCCACGCTGTTTATAGGAGTAAAGGCAATTAGTTTATTTGAAACTTCTTGACTGGTACTTTTAAGATTATGTTGGTGACCTTGAGTTACTTTGGCTGTAACTTAATATCCGCGCCTTCAACCAAGGCTAGTACCTTGTGTCTATCACTTCAATTAAACTCCAAAAAACTTAGAAGACAAAATATCTGACAAAGAGAGAGCAAAAGAGCTCGGCTGCTGCTTCTCCAGTACACTAGGTAAATTTAAGAGAAATGGTGAATGTATTGATACTTACAAGAAGCTTCCAAAGAGAAATAACATATCATACTTACAAGAAGCTTCCGAAGGATCTTGTTATCTGGTGCTTCATTTTCGTCTGTAAAAACAGGTTCTTTGGTACCAGGAAGTTCTGCATCTGTTAAGCTAACCTGGGACCAGAAAATAACATAAAAATGAGAAGGCTTCTGTTTGTTGATTTGTCAGAGAAACATAATGGAAATGGTCTTCTCTATACGTCTCTCTCTAGCATATATGGTGTAAAATAATATCAAGTTCGGTCCAGTAACACCATCATTATCGATCAACTGATGCAAACAAAAAAAGGTGGCCTTTCAAACAAGGATTGATTGTTAAAAATCAAAGAAGTAATTACAGGAGAAAGGATAGGCCATGGCCGTACTTACGGAAGAATTGCGTACTTCAGGGGCTGCACTTATAGGTTCTGCTTCTGATATGTCAGCCTGTGGCTGAAAATCAAGGTACAAGATACTTAGCTTCACTTAACAACAAACCTCAACACATCTTATCTTGCTTTCCTTTCTTCATGGTTTGTTTTAAACTAAATTCTAAAAAAAAAAAAGTTTTGACACTGAGGCACTGAGCATATTTAACCCCCCTTGCACTTTTCTTTGATGATAATCTTTGATGTAAAAAAGCCATCTTAAGGTTGTCCTGATTGTTCCCATTAATTGCTTAAAGAACACTGAGTAATGCACATGAAAAAAGAAAAAGAACACCGTGACCATTTTAATCTCAAATTACACACAACTTTGAACTAACTTGTTGAACTATTGAATCCGCACAACTATCAAGTCAAACAAATTGATCTGTAATGATAATTTCTGAGAAATCATTTTTATGTAATATACATTTGAGTTCTGAAAAATCCAAAAAAATCAATAAATATCATTAGATTACAGTTTTAGAAAAAGTGTGATATTGTCTGCATCATATATGAAGTTTACAATTAGAAATATATAAAGAAACTGATTAATTTGATATGCAGTTTACGACTTGATAAATGCTAAGAAACTGATTAATTTAAAATAATTAGCTCCTAATTTCCAAACGAAAACGGTGACTTATTTTAGATCCAGAGCAAAGGACAGTGCTTTTATGCGGTGGGGTTTAGCCATTGGGGGCACTAAATCAAAGTATAGTGACCAAATTTTGAAACCCATAATAAATGAAATTTTACCTATGCACAATTTCTCCAATTCAACCCTTGAAAGTTATTGACATGGAGAAAAAGTTTGAATAGTAAAGCACACGCAACTTACAGTTTCGGTTTCAGCAGCATCTCTCTCCTTCTTCTTCCTTTTTGGCCGCTTCTTCTTCCTACTCTCTTGGCCACCAGTTTTATCTGCTTGGTGCTTATCCAACTCCGCTTCGTCCGATGAGATATTTACCAAAGAACCCTCGACACTCTTTCTCTTCGCCTTGCTTTGGTTGGCCTTCTCTATAACAGCTAGCGATAGGTCTTCGTTCGCCTTCTCGTCGTCGCTGCTCGTCAGCACTACCACTGCCTCTGCCTTGTGGGCCTCGTCGGACGGGTCGGATTTTCCCTTTGGGCGCCACCTCGGTGCCATGGAGAAGAGAGAGAAGGAAACCCTAGAAATTAGGGTACCGGTAGCGGTAGGTACTTCGACGGTGGGAAGGCGGACAGATTTCCCAAGTCAAAAACGGGTCCCAATAAATTCAAGTCCAAACCACCGATCCGACCCGAACTGTATCCGTATCAGAAGCGGAAAAGTACAGAGGAGAATAGCCGACTAAGAGCATCCACATCCATGCTCCTTTCTAATCTGATCTGACGTGGCTAATATACTTTCAGAAATGCAGAAGAATTTCTTATTTAGAAATTATGCAGTAATAGTTTTATTAACAAATTGTTGATAAACTCTATGTTGTCTAAATGATGGTTCAAATTATTTTTGTTTTTAATTTGTTGCTGATGTGGTTTAATAGAAACTCTAAAATTAATTTCAGAAATATAAGAGTTAGAAACTATAGAGACCTTAATTTCTAAAAATTAGTTAACAGTTATTTAAAAATTCATTTGAGTTGCTGTGATGTAGATGCTCTAAATATAATGTATTTAAAAAATATTTTATTTTTGAATAATATAATTTAAAGGTCTCTGGGCGTCAATCAGAAGAAGCGGACGCATTTAAACTGGATATGAATTTAACACAAATGATTTATTTCCATAAATTATTACATATATTCAACAACAACAACTAAATTTTCAGTTCCAAACAAATTGAAATAGGCTAGAAATTAAATCCAACCAGAATCACAAAACAAAACTAAGATAGATAGATAGTAATAAAAAAATAATAATAGTATAAGTAGTAATATTAATAATACCAACAATAATAATAATGATAGTAGTAATAATGGTACTAATAATATTACAAATTTCGAGATGTGGCAAAAATGTACCGATATTATTGGCAATGCCTTTCATGTATTTATGAAAAAAATATGCACAAATACCGATATCAAGAGCCTGACAATTTATCTTAAATGCCAAAATTTTTATTAATACCCTAAAAAAACAAATTATCAAATCTGCCCTCACTCCAAACTTATTTTTAAAACTACCCCAACCACCCAGCCACTGGGCGGTCCAGTTTCCACATCTGACCGCCCAGCAGCTGGGCGGTCCACTGTGCATAACTGACCGCCCAGCGGCTGGGCGGTCCGCTATTGATTTTTTTTTTATATGGGCGACCCGACCCTTCTCTCTCTCTTCTCTCTCTTTTGCTCTCTGCCTCCCCGCCGCCCGAAACCGACCCCTCTCTGCCTCTCTCTTTTGCTCTCTCTCTCTCTTGAACTCTCTCTCTCCATCTCTTCCTCTCTCTCTCTTCCGATCTGCCTCTCTCCCTCTCTTCCTCTCCCTCTTCCTCTCTCTCTCGCTCTTGCCCTCTCTCACTCAAACCCTAATTTTCGGCCAACTCGGCGACAATCCGATTATTTTCGGGTAAGTCTCTAAATAACTTTTTTTATTTATATTTTGTATCTTGTATTGGCATTGGAACAATTGGTAGAAATTGAATTGTTAATTATCGTGTGCGGGTTGTTAATTTTCCCGACACGATTGAATTGTTCAAAATTAGGATTTTCAAAATTAGAGTTTGTAAATTAGGATTTAGGGTTGACAAAACTGGAGTTTATAAATTAGGGTTGAATTGTTAATTATCATGTGTGGGTTGTTGATTTTCCTGACACGATTGAATTGTTCAAAATTAGGATTTTCAAAATTAGAGTTTGTAAATTAGGATTTAAGGTTGATAAAACTAAAGTTTATAAATTAGGGTTGAATTGTTAATTATCGTGTGCGGGTTGTTGATTTTTCCGTCGCGATTTAATTGTTAAAAATTAGGATTTCCAAAATTAGGATTTGTAAATTAGGATTTAGGGTTGACAAAATTGGAGTTTATAAGTTATGGTTGAATTGTTAATTATCGTGTTAGTTAGGGTTGAATTGTTAAATTAGGGTTTAGGATTGACAAAATTAGAGTTTATAAGTTAGGGTTTATAAATCAAGATTTATAAGGTAGAATCTTCTGTTTATTGAAATGTAGTATGGTCAGAACTAGACGGGGACGTGCATGGGATGTCCCTCTGGAGACGGGGGAGAGTTCACATGATCACGGTGCAGAGGCATCCGGTGCATGGGCATCCGGTGCAGAGCCATCCGGTGCAGAGGCTCCCTTTGGAGATTATCCCCCTCACCATCCTGACACATTTAGTCCTCTTATGTGGACCCCACATGTCATTCACCGTGTCTCACTTGCATCTATGGAGGTACGTCAGTTTTGTATTCCTAATTTAAATAGCATTATTTAATATTACAGATAATCAGTCGTTTAATTTAAAATCACTGTAAAATACAGGACGAGACGATGATTACAGTGAGGCATCGCACCCCCGAGATACCATACGTCGCTCATCCGTTGATGGAGCGGTGCATCATGGATCTCGGCTTGTATCAGTTGGCCACCATGACTCACAGTAATATTGACTAGGCTCTCGTTTGCGGTCTAGTGGAGAGATGGCGACCAGAGACGCATACTGGGTGGGGAGATGACAGTCACACTAGGTGACGTCAGCGCCTTATGGGGTCTACGGATAGATGGCGACCCCATCGGTGGTGTCTCGACGATCCGGCCATGACGGGGATGATACCAGAGCTGTTGGGGGCCGATCCGACGGACTTGCAGAAGAAAAAGAAGAGAGGAAATGAGGAGTACCGGTATTCTGGGTATTGCATTAGTCTTGCGGCGCTCTGCAGGTTCTTCCACCGGCGTAGGATCACCCGCGATACCGCTGACGAGCAGGCCGTTTTGAGGTTATCACAAACAGTTGAAAATTAAAATATGTTATGGAGTCAACAATAATTGTAGTTATTTATGTTGACTAATTTATATTGCAGGTATGTGAGGGCGTTTGTCATGGATTTATGTGGCAGCGTCATGTTTGTCGATTTCAGCGGAGACGCAGTTCCGATTATGTTTCTTTCTCTGCTAAGAGACATTGAGCGGCCGTCGAGGTGGAACTGGGGTGGAGCCGTGCTCGCCCACTTATACCGGGGCCTGTGTCATGCTTGTCTGGTAAGTTTGTACAAATATTTTAATTTTTTTATTACAAATATTAGAGTTCAATAGTTACCAGAATTGCATCATATGTCCAAAATTTAGGTGAAGAACAAGCAGATTGTCGGGCCACTTCTTCTACTCCAGCAGTGGTCCTGGTCGCATCTACCGGTATGTCGGCCTGTTCCTCTAATTCGGGAGGGGTTATGGACAGGAGATGACCCCGAGAGACGTTCGGCATACGGTGCTATATGGAGTCCTCTCTACATATACGAGAACACGGGTAAGGGGAGGACCATGGGGATTTCGTATGTCCGGGGTTAGCTCTAAATGCTTCACGAGACGAGCGTCACCTGGTACCCTATCGGGTGTTCTACAATAGGAACCTTCTGTGCCGGCTGACATTAGAGCAGAGATATCTCTCGTTTTATCGGGGGCCGTGCGTATGTTTCTGGATAGTTGAGTATCACTGTCCTGATCGAGTGCCCTGTCAGTTTGGCTTGGATGCCTATATCCCGGATTTTCCAGAGTTGGGCGAGCAGCAGACCACCCAGCTGCACAGGTATTCTGTACCGCCTTATTGTTTGTCTATTTTATTACTTGTTCAGCTATACACGTTACTAATTAATTTATATTGCAGCACTAAACACAACAAGCCCAAGGTCGACTGGAGCACGCGTTTCTTGGAGCATTACGAACGTGCTGCATCACCAAAGGATCACTTATGGACCCCGCCTTCAGCTGTTGATGCCTCTATGCCGCATGGGCCTTGGAGATTGCGATATTTAGTCTGGTACCAGAGATGGGGCATGCTGTCGGTTTACCTACAGGGGGACTATGGTGATGCCCTTCGACGGAGACTCACGGGTGAATGATTTAGGACTTACTTGCCTTTCGGCCCGATCCATTCTCGTTCGGTATATTTCAATGAAACTGACATACTTAAAATATTAATAGTTTATTTATTCATCTTCTAAAAAAAATAATGAAAAAATATTGTGTGCAGATTTTGACCGCTATTAGAGGAGTGGCACACAGCTTGGTGTGTATGGCGAGAAAAAGTTGGAGAGCGATAGGATGTCAAATGCTCCAACACAGTGCACTGATCGTGGAGGACTCTGGCTGGGACGGGCGCCTCGTCGGTATGTTGCACGATGCTGGGGAGGACATCAATTGGCGAGAGATAAAGCCCCCACCACCAGATCCGGAGCAGCCTAAAGTCGCTATCTACGCTGATGAGATGCCGCCACCTCCTACAGGTAATAATATGTCATACAAATGATCATTATTAAGCGTCTCTATAAAAGATCATTCTTATTAATTTATCTTTATTTCTACAGATGATGACTCGGGTTGGGCGATCCACCAATGGGTGTTGAACAACAACGCGTGAAACGCATACTACATCGAGCATGGAGTTCCAGTGCAGCTCACCGAGGTAGCAAAACTTCATTGTTTAATTAATTTATTTGTTATTTCTATGTAGCAAAAGTAACATTGTTTACATGCAGGATGAAGCTGTCGGTAGAGTTGACTTCTCATTGGATGACCTTACTGGAGATGAGGGCGGATTGGAGCCAGCTAGCTCTCATAGACCGCATATATGGAGACCAGACAACACGACGGCGAGGCCAGTGGGAGTGAGGCGCAGACTGCAGATGGCTTTGCCTCTGCTATATTTGGCACACCGCCTCCGCCCACGTATCCTTCTACTTTGGAGGCCGATTCGTGGGTGTTGCGTACACCGGCGGGGATCCATGAGGAGCATGCATTACACCTGGGGGAGGACCCATGGGCGTGCGAGGCCGTACATGATGACATACAGGTAGATGAGGTTCACCAGAGGCGTCCGCCGTCACAGAGGGACCGCCGTGCACCTACTAGGTTGGAGCTCTCCGGACCTCGCCCTCGTCATCGTCGTTAGGGTTTTTATGTTTTTTTAGTTTGATAGATTTCTAGTATTTTATGTTTGAATTATTATATTTCATGTTTGGACTGTTATGTTTCATGTTTAGACTTACCATTTAGATTACCTACTTTTGTTGTTTAGACTTACCATTTAGATTACCATTTAGACTTACCATTTAAAAACATTTAAACATTAACAAACTAAATATAAAACTAATCAATTATATTAAAAACTAGACAATTACATAACATATAAAAATAATCGTCAATTATAAAAATATAATCGTCAACAAATAATAAATATATATCATATAAATCATTACAACAATTTAATATAAAATATTCAAACAAATAAATGTACTATATTTAAAACAAATTAAAACATAAAAAAAATTTTTAAAAAAAAACATAAGCTCAATCGAAGTCCGATTACAAATTAATAAGGAAAATAAATAATTCAATTCAAAAATAAGAAAGACAAAACGGTGAACTTTGATTTCTTCCGGTTAAGAAGTTTTCTAATAAGAATTTTATATATTTTTAATGTTATTTTTCAAGTTCATTCAAGTAACAAGTTTCACTCGTGCTTTCTAAATTTTTCACCAAGTAATCAGCACTGCAAATTAAGATTGTTTCTCTGATTTCGCTCTAAAAGATACAATATCTATTAATAAAACTATTTCTCTATAAACACTATCAGATAAAATTCTAAAATCTCATATAAAAAATAACACTGTCAATTGCGCAAAAGTTTATACTAAAAACAATCATATATTTTTCTTAAACGAGAGGAGAGAGGATACGAGAAAAATATAAACTCTTTGGTTATAATAAGAAAATACAGAAAATTAAATAAATAGGGAGATGCTATTTTGAGAACAACAATTATATCATCGAGCACAGAGATAATTTTCTCTCTTCATGCCCAATTTACACTATTTTAGAATCTTTTAATTATGACAAAAACTCAATTAAGTTTGTATGAAATATGTTAAAAGAAATTATTAAATGCTATTTGAAGAAGAATGGAAGAATAACTTGGCTTATTTCCTTTTATTTTTTGTCCTTTTTTTTAACAATCTTGACCTAGGTTGTTAAGGTTTTTTTTTTTTTTTTTTGTCACAATGCTGTTTTGAGAGTTAAATGCTCAATGCAATTTTTTCTAATATTTTATATCAAATTTATCCTTAATTAATATCTTCCTAGCCTGATAAGTCTTTGTGCATGAGCGCATTGTTTAATTAAGGGTAAAGTATGGTATATGCTATTAAGTACCTTCATGATCAAGGTCATTTTGGTAGTGAATTACGTAAGATTTTAGCTTAAGTTTTGTCTTATTTTCTCACCTATATGTTTAATTATTATGTGAAAAATGTTACTGTTGCCCTATTTTATGTTTTAGTGCAAGAATTGTGTTTTGGGACTATTTTACATCATTTGGAGCAAAAATCGGGTTGATCGGAAAATCACAGCTCACGGACCGTATTACCCAATACGGACCAGAGCCCCAGTACGGACAGCAGTATCCACTCATCTCCAGGCCCCCCTTCACTCCTATATAAGACCTCTGGACTGAACATAAACATAAACATATATTTGTATCTTTGGTGTTTTGTATTTTCTTAAATGAGAAGAGAGGAGTGTATAGAGATTAAGGGTGCGTTTGGATGAATCAAGGAATAGCTCGGAATAGCAGCTGTTCCTGGGGTTAGGAATAGCTGCTAACCCAACATTTCATAGGAATAGCAGAACAGCAGCTAACCCGAGCTATTCCTTTGTTGAGAATAGCGTTTTTTTTCACCCAAACGTGCTGTGTTAAGAATAGCTCGCCAGGAATAGCAGCTGTTCCTGGGTTAGCGCTATTCCCGTGTCATCCAAACGCACCCTAAGTAGGAGGGTACTTCGTGTATAGTTGTATCTTTATCTTATTTCTTTGTAACTGTTCAGCGGCTAAGTCTAGATTCTTAGGGTTAGCAGTAAACCTTGTTACTCAAGATGTTTTGATATATACTTTTATTTGATCATTGTTTAGTCTTTTGTTGTTCGATTATTTTTGCGCTTTATGTTCGATCTTACTTGATTTTGTTTATTAGTCTAGACCATCATGTGATGGCCACACATGAAAGTTAGTCACCATTGGGCTAATCGAATTGGGATAAGGGAGAATGAAAATACTAGATTAGTGGTGGAGACCTTAACTGGAGATACCATTAATTGGATCAACAAAAGTATACATGGGAGTCTCGACATTCGCGGACTAATGTCGCATTGTCGTGCCTTACCATGGGGACACCCAATATAACCAAGATAGTAGGGCGACGTACCCAATATGTGAAGTCTGAATTCTTTTGGGCTAATCTCAGATCTCCTTGCACCAATCGAGACAAGCCTTGACGAGATCTCTTGATTGGTAGGGTGATTGTTAGGCGAAAGTGGCAGTCACTAAATTGGATTAGAAACCCTCATACAACAACTGAAAACCAACATCAAATAAGGTAAGAATCAAAGCGGATTGAAGTAACAACGGTGTGCCAAAATCCTAGAAATTCACATCTCTATCTTATTTATTTTATTTACTTTTAATTTTTGCCAAATACATTGATAAAAAACAACAACTCTTTGATTTCAGATTTTGTCTAGTCTTTTGAAAGATTGTGATTTAATCGCTTAAGATCTTAAATCTTATTCTATGCGGATCGACACTCGTTTATACTACTCGATAGCAAATCGGGTTATAAATTTTATTAGCCTGATTATGATTGCACCCATCACTTTAACAAAAAAATTATTTTGTAGAAACTTTATTCTAATTTTTAAGTTTCAGTGGTGACTATTAAAATTCAAGAGGAAAAAATCTCACTGGTATAGAAACATAGACTATTACTGTTATAAGATATCAATAACATTCATTATGTGCCTGCGGCTAGATTTTTACATCTAAATTTCATACACAAAGTTTTATTTTTAATATAGACATTTTTTTCACCATTTGCAACAAAATTCATTTAATTTATTCTTTCGTTGAATGTTATAAAATTGCGCAAACGAAAAATCAGACACAAATTGAACAAAAAAGAATACAACTTTAAAGAGCGAATAAATTGAATGAATTTTGTTGCAAATAGTGAAATCATGTATATGTAAAAAAGTAAAAACTATGATTTTATTTATGAATTTTTGTTATCAAATTCTTGCATAATATAATGAAGTATGTTGAAATCTTACAACACAAATTGAACAAATTAAATGAATTTAGATGTCTGTACATTGGGTATTTAACTTTGAAAGTTAACCGTGATACCATAGAAAATAAAATAAAAAAGGCAACAAGCAAAGTCATTCTTTTATTCTCTTTCAATAACATTTGGTAATTTCCTTTTACATATGTGATATATTCTTAAGTAAGTTCCTACTATAACTAAGAAAAAATAAATAAATTGAATATAAAGAGAACTTTTTTCTTGTGCCAAATAATCCAATTGTTGTGCTTAAAATAACTTAGTAGCTCCTACTACTAAGTTTTTCAAAAAAAAAAAAAAGAAAAGAAAAAGAAAAAAAAAAGAGAGACTATAATAGCGGGTGAAGACCGAAGAGTCGAAGAGGAATAGCTATGAGCACCACCCAGCCGAAGAGGAATACCAAATACGGCAATTACCTTGCTTGTTTTACCCTGGGTTGGGCACTAATACACCATAGGGTGTACGAACCACTGACAGTGGGACCCATATAGTCACAGTTATAATCGAGACAGTGACGCTGGTCCACGACGTCGGCGACTCCATCCACATTCCAAACTCCCAAAATACCCCTGACCCTCCCCCGTATTCGTTTTTCGTGGCATCGCTCCTTACTTCCGCCCCTCTCCTTCTCTCTCTCTCTTTCGTCAATTCTACCTTCTCTCTAATTCTATCCTCCTTCGGTCACCGCCGCCCCGATCACCACCGTCTCTCATTCTCCGCCGTCTTCTCCCATGACTATGATCACTCCGCCTCCTCTCGAGGTAACCACATCCCTATAAATCTTCGCTCTCTCTCTCTCTCTCTCTCTCTCTCTCTCTATCTCTCTGTGCAAAACCCTAGCAGAGAATACATGTTAGTGGCTTCTTCTTCTCTTCTCTGTTGATCTGGATCGTATTACGAGCTGCTTTATTACTATACAACATTTATTGGAACCATTATTTAACATGTCAGCTAGGTGTTTGGGACGGGTTATTACAAAAAAAGTTCTTCTTCTTTTTGCTCCTTCTTGTGGAGGCTTTCGACTATAGCAGCAAGACACTTTGAGATTTATAAATTATAGAAAGAGTAGGTTCCAGTAGCGAGGGTTTTGATGCTATTTGATCCGCTGTTTAATGGATCTGAGGATGTTGTTTTACTGGAAATCACAGGAAGCACAGGAGGATGAGGAGATGCTGGTCCCGCATCAGGAGAATGTGAATGCTGATGAAGCACAACAGCAGGAGCCACGAGAGCAACAAGAGTCTGTAGAGCCTATGGAAGGTGATTAATTTCAATATCATGAATGTTCTGCATGCAATTGAGATATTTCTGTGACTCATAGGCTTCTTCTGTGATTATGTAATTTGAAAGATTGCATTTTTGAAGTGCGGGGTGGGTTGGTTTTTTAAAATTTTGGTCACATCTGGAATATTCGGGATTAATTTGAGAAAGTCCCCAAATGTCAGTGACTCCTGTATTTTTTATGAGATTTCTAGGTGCTTATAATGATTTTGTCATGCATCTTTGGTGAAAAAGGTGAAGGTGGACATTTGCTTTATTATTTTCTTGTTGGTTAATTGATTATAAAATCAAGCAAAATGAGAGAGGTGCCGCACTCTAGCATCAAGTATTGTATTGTTAACTTTTTTTGAAGAAGTCCATGGTGGAAATGCTAAAAGTTTATCCGTGCTTGTTTAGTGAACTAGTCAAGCATACTTCGTGATATCTTTTGTATGCTCCTTTTTGTATCAGGGGATGTGCAACTTTATCAATGTAATTTTGTGACAAGTATTCTTATTTATTAAATAAGTTAGAAAATATACCTTAGAGTATATAGAAAAAAACTAAGTTTGTTGGTGATCTATGCCACTGGGACTTTTGTTGGCAGATCAAACATTTTTTCACTAAATCCTGACCAAAGAGAATCCTGTCAAAAAGAGCTCAGCATTTTTTTTGCCGGCACTTTAATGATAAAATATATTAAGAAAATGATATCAGAGTAGTGATATAAGTTAATTGTAGGAAAGATGATTTCCTTCAATTGAGTTGTTTAAAACATAATCAGTTAATTCATAGTTTCATAATTTCTAATCCTCTTCGTTGTTTCTTTGGTGATAGTGGTGGCACAAAATGAAACAGTATCAACTGCAGAGAATCAGCCTCCTGAAGATCCTGCCACATCGAGGTTTACATGGACCATAGAGAATTTCTCTAGGATTAACACCAAGAAGCATTATTCGGATTCATTTGCTGTTGGACTCTACAAATGGTAAATAGAAAAAATCACCTTAAGTCCCATTGTTTGCAACTAAGCACTTATGCTTCTCCTTGCTGTTGCTACTGTTTTTCCAGTTAATATCATGAATTAAATTTATTTTTGACATGGCATTCTTAGACATCAGTGGCAATATTTTTTTTTGGTTATATTTACTCTTTCTGAAAAAGATGAAAGTAGTGTCTGAGATATCACATGGAAGCTCGATTTTCCAGTATGTTTATTTCAGGTATCTAGACCATACCAGTAGAAGCTGAACTTGAATTAGGTTATGAAAGCTTTAAACTTTTTGAATGTTGTTGTGCTCTGTGATGTGTCTAAATAGATTGATTCTCATATGAAGCTTGGGACATTGTGTAGTGGAAAGTCCAGTCAAAAACTGAATTATCGGCAAATAAAAAAATTGCCATACTTGTACTTCAGGTTGGGTACACCAGGACTTAGTATTTGGTTTGATACTGACATTTCCGGGAGAATTAACACGCACAATTAATGATTAATTGTTTTAGGCGGGTGCTGATTTTTCCAAAGGGAAACAATGTGGATCATTTCTCAATGTACTTGGATGTTGCTGACTCAACAAGTCTGCCCTATGGCTGGAGCCGTTTTGCTCAGTTTAGCCTGGCTGTGGTAAATCAGATACATCCCAAGTTGACAGTTCGAAAAGGTAACATTTTTGCTGGCTTGGCATTTTCATTCATGTACTTGTTAGTTTGTATCTTTCTATTGATGTATCAATCGCTCATGCCTTGAGACCTCTTTAAATATATTTTGCTTATCATTAGCCCTACATTTGTAACCGGTATCAATCACAATATTAAGATATTGACAGCTAAAAGACAATACGTACATCTGTTGTTATATGTGCCGCTCTTTTCTAGAGTTGTCATGTCAGAAATATATAAGATTTTAAATTTAGTACTGCAACCATTTTGCACTAAGCAAGCTGCTTTTTTCTTGTCCTTGCGTTTCAAATAGTTGTTCCTTGTAGTTAGTCATGGAAACAGCTGAAATATATAGTGCCTTCTTCTCACTTCCATATTGCATGGCAGAAACACAGCATCAGTTCAATGCACGCGAGAGCGACTGGGGCTTCACTTCCTTTATGCCTCTAAGTGAAGTGTATGACCATGGAAAGGGTTACCTCCTGAATGACACTCTTGTGGTAGAGGCCGAGGTGACAGTGCGTAAAATGCTCGACTACTGGTCATACGACTCTAAGAAGGAAACTGGTTTTGTTGGGCTTAAGAACCAAGGTGCCACCTGCTACATGAACTCTCTTTTACAGACCCTCTACCATATCCCATATTTCAGGAAGGTATGGAAATCGTAGACCTTACTAATTTGCCTCTCTCCATTTCTTAGACAGCATTTGTCCCCTTCTTTTAATGCTGCGAGATCCTTGCGGATCTATTATTGGAACTGTATAGGGAATAGGTGATATAGATTTGTGTATAGAGTATAGACACAATTATAATGTTTGTTGGTTGTTCCTTTTCATTTATAAATTCTGAACCGGGTTGATCAGGGCTAATTATATATGTTTTTGCTACCCCTGTAAACTTTTTCAAAGACCACACTCTGCAATTTTTAAATGGTTAGAATTGGATTCTGCATGGATCTGAACTGGATCTGGTCCATAGCTTAATCCAAATTTACTATGCTTATAACATGCATTTATGCATCTCACGTTGCTACCTTTGTCTTTTATGGATATATACTTGCCTTGAGAACAGCTCTGGTCTTTTGTCGACACTCTTTTCTAAACCCATTTCTCTTCTATTGCTTCAGGCTGTGTATCACATGCCCACAACTGAGAATGACATGCCATCTGGGAGCATCCCGTTGGCTCTCCAGAGCCTCTTTTACAAGCTCCAGTATAGTGACAGCAGTGTTGCTACAAAAGAGTTGACCAAGTCTTTTGGGTGGGACACTTATGACTCTTTCATGCAGCATGATGTTCAAGAATTGAACCGGGTTCTTTGTGAAAAATTGGAAGATAAGATGAAGGTACAGGAATTTAATCCTTCTCTTTTATAATCTGAGTCCCCATTTAGGTTTAATCTCAATTGAGAGCACCCAAAATAATACTATGACTAAACAATATTCGGCTTGATCAAGTTTGTATCATACAACCTATGGTTGTGCTCGAATTGGGCAAGATGGGAGGGAAGGGTGGAAGAGGGCAATTGGTCCTGCCTGAACTCTTCACCTCACTCCAGAACTTTTTTAACTTTTTTGAAGGGTAGAGGGTAAAGAGGGGAAGTTCCATCTCTATACAAAGTCACAAGTATATGTACGCACAATCAGGACCTCCCCTTCTCTTCCCCACCTACAGTTTCTGGAGCATCTAGTAATGGTAATAGAAGTATCAAGTCAGGCAATGTAGATGGTATAGATAGTCAGTTTTCAAGCAGATAATACTTTTGTTCTTTTCAGGGAACTGTTGTGGAGGGGACAATCCAGCAGTTATTTGAAGGGCATCACATAAATTATATTGAATGTATCAATGTGGATTACAAATCTAGCCGGAAGGAGTCCTTCTATGGTATGTGATCAGTCTTAAATTATTTCAGCATGAGGATGCTAATTTAATGGGGCTCTTTCATTTAATGTGAATAATAGACTCATATTACTAGGGTATGAAATGCTGACACGATAAAAGGATTACCTTGAGACATGAGGATATGTGATTTGGCATGCACAAATTGAAGCCTTCTTACATTTTTAATTGGGCATGGTATGACATTTCTCATGACTTGGCTTGTAAAATTTCCTTCAGATCTCCAACTCGATGTTAAAGGTTGCCGGGATGTCTATGCATCTTTTGACAAATATGTTGAAGTTGAACGGCTTGAGGGTGATAACAAGTATCATGCAGAGCAATTTGGTCTCCAGGTGGGTTTTAGCAACTTCTAAATTTTTGGGTTTGAACTCATTGTTCTGAAAATGTTATTTACAAGTATTTAGAAATCTAGTCGAATACGATCAGCATTGGACATTGCGTTCTGGTATTGAACCTGTCCTGAGTGGTATCAGTCTGTGCAAGGACTAGCTGATCATGGCTGTTGTTAGACAAAAAAGTTCTTTGCCTGGAAATACCGATTGATAAATCATGTATAAGCCCAAACAAAATACAAGTTGAAAAAACACAATTCTAAGATTTTTGTATGTAACATTGTTTACTTAAAAAAGGGTCTTATTTTGAATTAATTATTCTGTAACCTACTTTATTAACTGGAACAATTCAAATTTATTTTCTTGACAGGATGCTAAAAAAGGAGTCCTCTTTCTTGATTTCCCACCTGTTTTGCAACTCCAGCTGAAGCGCTTTGAGTATGATTACATGCGAGACACCATGGTTAAGGTTATCATCCACTCTCATTACTCTATTTTCATTTTTTTTTTCACGTGGTACTAGATTTGGTGTTGAAGAGTGTATCAGTATTTTGTATTTTTGTTTTGTTTGGTGAAAAGCCTGTAGCATATATGTTGTTATTACTTAATGAGTGAGGATCCAGTGAAAATGGATTAATTTGGCCATTTGTCAAATATAGTTTCTGGTTTTGAATCTGACATTTGGAATATGATCTATATTTATATCATGCACATAAAAGATGATGTAATTTAATACAACTTTTACTGTTAATCAAACGCTTTGAAATTTGCTACAGTCCATATGTATATCATTATGTTTGGGAAGCTTTTTTTTTTTCTCCCTATTTTTGAGTTTTTTTGACTCGACACTTGAAAAATATTGTCAAAATTTGCAATTAATTGTCAATGGATCCCAACCCTTAATATAAATGTTCTTATTGTTAGCTCTTTTCTAAATCCAGTACTGTAAAGTGATTTGGGGGGAAATCAAGGGAACATTACAAAAGAATAAATTAAGTATGTCTTAACACAAGTCAGTAACTTGATCTGTAATTAATACAACAAAGACAAGCAAAGAACAAAATAAATCATAGAATCTGTTTCATTTACTTACAGGTCTCATTCATACTTTGTTTTATTGTCACTGTAAATTTATTTTTGAAATAAGGGCTCCAGTGAAACCTGGCATCCATTTCTATTAGATGCCTCTTGCAGGAATTAAACCTGTGCCTCTCTGTTGGGAGGCATGGCTTATCACCATCTGTGCTAGGCCTGTGGTTCATTGTTACTGTAATATTATTTGTAACTTGTTGTTGGGATTATGTAAGTTAATTTATGTTGCCAATATCAGATAAATGACCGTTATGAGTTCCCTCTTCAACTTGACCTTGACAAAGATGATGGCAAGTATCTTGCTCCTGATGCTGATAGAAGTGTCAGGAACCTTTATACTCTTCACAGGTATTTGATTTGATTGTTGCATCAAGATGAGATTTACTATACTGCATACAGGATTAGCGGTACATGCTGGCATTTGTTACTTTGATAGTGTTGTAGGAAGATGGATGGGGTTATTTATTATTTCTTATTAAATGAATCTAGTCTTCAAGCCTACACTGTGGCTTGATTTCTTGCCCAAAGAAACCTCGATTAAAGACCAAAGTGCCACAAAACAAGTGAGGCTTACATTTTGAGATTCGAATATGTTCTAAGGATATTTTAGGTCTAAATTTGACTTGTCTTGCTGATTTGGTGTTGACAATCTTTTGAGTGCTAACGTTTCTCTAATTATTGGGTACAGTGTTCTTGTACACAGTGGCGGGGTGCATGGTGGACATTACTATGCTTTTATTCGACCATCTCTCTCTGATCAGTGGTATGTTCTTGAAATATTTGTTCGTTCCTGTGGGTTATGTTTGTACTGGCCATGCATATACTTTTTCCTGATTACATGTGTAGTCTTAAAGATTTTGGTAGCAGTACATGTTACTACTGGTTTCTTGTCTGGTAATATAGTTATTTTTTCTTCTTCTTCTTTTCTCCTTGTTTATTTTAGTTTTTGTAGTGGGTTTGTGGCTTTCAAATTAAAAGATTAATTTTTTTTTTCTGGCATTGAATAAGTAAGAATGCCTGTAGAGGTTATATATGTATTATTCCTTATTATTAATTATCAGGCAGGTTTGTTACCAGTAGTATGTATTGGTAATTTTGGATTGAGGATGCCTTATGTTCAGGTTTAAATTTGATGATGAGAGAGTAACAAAGGAAGACATAAAGAAAGCATTAGAAGAGCAATATGGTGGCGAGGAAGAGGTAAAATATTTTTTGAATGCTGCAAATAAAAAAGATTGTTTATAATATATTTAAAACTGAAACGTTCTGTCTTTATATCCTTTGCCCTGAATCAGCTGCCTCAACTCAATCCTGGCTTTAACAACACCCCGTTCAAATTCACGAAGTATTCAAATGCATACATGCTTGTCTATATTCGTGAGAGTGACAAGGAGAAAATCATGTGTAATGTGGATGAGAAGGACATCGCGGAGCACTTGAGGGTACTTTTCTTGTATTAAATGTGAACTTTGCATTTTGTACTTGTATATTTTCCCTCTTTGTTGTGCCTTTTTTCCTGTATATTGATAATCTGCTTTTGATATATCTTCATAGTTGAGGTTGAAGAAAGAGCAAGAAGAGAAGGAACACAAGAAGAAAGAAAAAGCTGAGGCCCACCTTTATACCATTATAAAGGTATTAGCCATGTTCCTTTTCTTTATTAATGATAATTAAACTGTTATCCTTAGCCATTTGGATTTTTTTTAATCCTCTTGATTTCTTTAAATGCTTCTTAAACTGTAAAGGTTGCACGAGATGAGGATTTACTCGTACAGATTGGGAAGGATATATACTTTGACTTGGTGGACCATGACAAAGTCCGCAGCTTCCGTATTCAGAAACAATTACCGTTTACTGCTTTCAAGGTACATTTTGCCTTAATTTTGACGGTTGATGCCGCTTTGTTAGAGATTAAGGCTGCAAAAGGTCAAAATTATATAGCTTTTTTAATTTTATGGAAAGCCTCGAGTTACTTGTATTCCAGTTGTTCCTGGTGTGCTTCGACAAGCCTTGAGAAGCCGCGAGTTACTTTTTTTTCCTTTGTGTGCTTTGACAGCCTTGAGAAGAGTTGAAGTAGATCCATATCTAATAAACATATAAGAAGTATTGACATGGATTGAACTAGGCAAAACCCAAAAAGGGACTAAATATTGATCTGGTATTTCCAGTTGTTACTTGTATTCACCACAGCAGGTAATACAAAACCTGTCCAGTTCTTGATATTTCGTAAACATGACATCTTCTGAAATTTGATGTACATTTATGTAGGAGGAAGTTGCCAAGGAATTCGGCATACCAGTGCAGTTCCAAAGGTATTGGTTGTGGGCCAAGCGCCAAAACCATACTTACCGGCCCAACCGCCCGCTGACGCCCCATGAAGAACTACAAACTGTAAGCTTCTTTATTATTGAATAATTTGGGAGCTAGTGGTAAAGTGCAACCATTAGCAAGCCCCTCAATGTTGATTCTAAACCAACATTACAAAGTACATTGCATTTGCAGTCTGACCTTCTATTGTTGAGCCCTGTAACAAATACCTTGTATAGGTGGTCGCCCAGACACAGGGCATTGTCACCTGGTATCAGTCCTTGATTTTGTGCCCTTCATTGATGACACACAATTGATGATATAAACTAATATTGTTTAGATGACTTACATCCGTGTTCTATTTATGCAGGTTGGTACTCTTAGAGAGGTATCAAACAAGGCACATAATGCTGAGCTGAAGCTGTTCCTAGAAGTAGAGCGTGGTGTGGTAATGCCTTTAAAGTGTTTCAAGTACCTGTTCTATAAATTTCATTTGGGCAATAAAGTTACTTGATTACATATTTTCCTCTGTTTGTTTAGGATTTTAGCCTGCTACCTTTACCTGATAAATCTAGGGAAGATATATTGATTTATTTCAAGCTTTATGACCCCGAGAAGGAAGAGCTTCGGTATTTTTTAAATTTATGTAGCATGTGTTTTTTTTTTTCCGATAAAAGAAAGCAGTTCTTCTGATTATGTAATTTTATGTCTATGCTGAACTTAGTTATGTGGGGAGAATGTTTCTGAAGGCAGTAGGAAAGCCAATAGAGATTCTTGCAAAGCTGAATGAACTAGCTGGGTTCCCAGATAATGAAGAGATTGAACTTTATGAGGTGCTTATTCATATGCGTGACTTAATATATATTATCTCTTATCTTTTTCACACTTGCACATCAGACTATACATGAAGCTTTTCAATTTTGGATTTGTTTTTTTATTTTGAACTTGTCGTGTCAGGTTGCGATGGTTATTCTTACATGTGACATGTATGACAACTGGTGCATTTGCAGACACGTTTATTTCTTGAGATAACTCTCATATTACTTCCTTTTGTATTTGTAGGAGATCAAATTTGAGCCAAACATCATGTGTGAGCCAATTGACAAGAGAATCAGTTTCAAAAATAGCCAGGTCTGTTATGACATAACAAAGGAGTGTACAATCAGTGCAGAAATGTAAAATTATATGGAATGACTTTCTTAAATTAATTTTTGCAGCTTGAAGATGGCGATATTATCTGCATCCAGAAAGCTATTGTACCTGAAAGTGAAACCAATTATCGCTATCCTGATGTTCCTTCATTTTTGGAGTATGTCCATAACCGCCAGGTACAGTAAATATTGTATATCCCTAATAAAAGTCAAAATGAAGAGATTATAGAATGTGCAATTCTCTCTCTCTATCTCTATCTCTAGTCTCCACTCACCCTCTCCCCTTTGAAACTTCTATCTGTTCCATAATAGAATGACTTTTCTTTATAAAATGAGACTAGAAAAAGATTTGGATGTTGTAGGTTTTGTTACCTGGTATTTATTTATTTGATTATCATCTGACTAATAATTTTGCTGAATGCATGATGTAGATAGTACATTTCAGACTTCTGGAAAAACCAAAGGAGGACGACTTTAGTCTAGAACTGTAAGCAAACTTTTGTTACTTTGTAATAGTCGAGAGTAAGAATATACATGTTCATCTATTTGAGTGCCCAGTGATATTTACCAGTGTAAAAGGCAACCCCATATATGCTGAGTTGCAGAGAGAAACAAAAAAAAAGTGATAACCCAAACAAGAACAGAATGATCCATAATGTGGCAGTGATTTATTTTTGTCTATACCTAATGGTACCGGCCTATATGTAGCTCAAAACAGAAATAATTGGCTTTCTTTCCCATGTTTCTTACAGATCAAAGCTTCACACATACGATGATGTTGTAGAGAGAGTTGCCCGTCACATTGGACTGGATGATCCGTCTAAGATCCGTCTTACCTCTCATAACTGCTATTCCCAACAGCCCAAGCCTCAGCCCATTCGGTACAGAGGTGTGGAGCATCTCTCTGATATGCTTATCCATTATAATCAGGTGCGATTGTATTTCTTATATCGAATCTTACCGACCGGATTGTAGCACTATTTGTACTAACTGATTTGCCACTCTTTAGTGTTCCAAAAAAGCTGTTTAAGTGCAAATTCTTCTTAACAATTATAAATATAAGAATGTTAGCACCTATTTGCTTGCAGAGGGCAGTAAATAGAAATCAACTACAGAAAAGGACTAGAAATTAGACTGAATTTTTGTACAAGAATAGTGTGGAAGTACCATTACGGCACTGGTCTTGGCTTCTTTTCATAAATGATTCTGTGTGATATTAAAGGCTTTCAATTTAAGACCTGTTATCTGTTATCACCACCCTCAAATGGGGCTTGACAGCATTTTCTTTTAAGCCTCCAGCATTTTTATAAAATATACCATTATGAAGATGTGCAATTGTTTAACAAACTAATGGTTGGCATCCGCAGACTTCAGATATTTTGTATTATGAAGTGTTGGACATCCCACTGCCTGAGTTGCAGGGTTTGAAAACTCTGAAAGTTGTATTTCACCATTCTACAAAGGATGAGGTACATTGCAACCCGATGCTTATCATTTTCTTGCATATGCTCCTACATATCTGTTATTGAATGCTTTTGATACAATGATATTGGTGAACAGGTGGTGAGTCATACTATAAGGCTTCCAAAGAATAGCACTGTTGGTGATGTGATCAATGACTTGAAGTCAAAGGTACTTCGCATTTTGAATTGGGTTTTCATTGCCAAATACGACTTGTACTTGTTTGTACTGCACCTACCCAACCAGTTAGGATCTTTGTGGTATCACCAGCCTTTTTGTTTGGGTTTTAGACTAGATGTCAAACACGAAATGGTCGGGACAGAGACATTTTTCAGCAAAGTCAGATAACATAAGAAGGTACATTAGTTGTGCCTAATCAAACGGGGGCACCTGATGGCAACAATTGTGTGCTTAGTCATACTGAGTTCTAATTCTAGAATATAACAATTTGCATGCCTAAATTTCTGTATATATGTTTCAGGTGGAGCTTTCTCGTCCAGATGCGGAACTTCGATTGCTTGAGGTGTTCTATCACAAGATTTACAAGGTTTTTTTCCCCCTTCTTTTTCATTATTTTCTGGTTCTGTTTTTTGAAGTTGTAGATTGTTGACTACTAAGCTGGGGCTACTGACTGTGTATGGAATGAGCCTTTGTTTGTTGTTATCCGCAGCAAAGCTATATCTTTGGTTGTATGTGGTTGGTATGTCATGGGTTTGACATGCCTGCATCTGGCTCTCTAGAAAGTATTTCCTATATCAGACCCGGGAGATGTTTGAGTTTGTCCAAATAGAAAGACAATAAAAACTGTTTCTCACTTTACAGCTATCGTATTAACCTTGGTTTTCTTAATCTCCATGGTAGATTTTCCCTCCCTTTGAGAAGATAGAAAATATAAATGATCAGTACTGGACACTACGTGCAGAAGAGGTATATCTTATCTCAGCTCCTGATTTATTATTGTCTACAACAAAATGTATATCTAGGATCTTATCTTTTTCATTTGTTGGCTACAAAGACAAGGTCACACACACCTATAGTCATGCAATTTTCTATTTATGGTGTTTTCCTCTCTAATTTGACAGATACCGGAGGAAGAGACTAACCTTGGGTCTCAGGATCGGCTGATTCATGTTTACCATTTCATGAAAGATCCAAATCAGAACCAGGTACCGAGTGAACCTAGTTGGACTGTTCCAAGCAAATTTAATATGCTTTCAGTTCCTTCATCACAGTAGTTTCTGATTCTTGTGGTCTTCCCTTGTATCAAGGAAAAATTATTTTTTATCAAATTGGAAAGCCCAAAAGGACACATTATATTATTTGTAACTGTTATTACTATTGGGAGGGGCAGGTACCATGAAAATTTGTGCAGGTTAAGAAAAAATATACAAGTAAAAAAACAGGCAGTGCCAAAAAATGTACTACTTAAGAAAACAATTTAGAGAACAAATTTGGATTACTTGAAGTACAATATTTGGAAAGTTCCGTTTGTGAATCTTTTTGCTCTTGTTTTAATTTTCAATAGCAGGTGCAAAACTTTGGAGAACCGTTCTTATTGGTAATTCATGAAGGCGAGACTTTAGCGGAGGTGAAAACGCGTATTAAGAAAAAACTTCAAGTTCCAGATGAGGAATTTGCTAAGGTTTTCACTCTTTCTTTCTCCCATATAAAAATAAGGCCGCTCAATGAGAAATATAGTATAAAATATTCGCTATAAAGTCTCTATAGAGAATGATTCCATTGCTGATTTCATCAATAAGAAACATTCTTAGATATTAGGAGATAGAAAATGATGGGGTACTTGAGGAAGTAGAATGCCTCTCATTTCTTCAGGGTTTTAACTGGTTTTTTGAAGAGTGTCAAGTAAAATTGTTGTTTCTTTTGTTGTTGTAATTAGGTGAAGATGGATCTCCTTTCAATTATAAAAGATGATTTTCCTTTGTTCATTTGAAAGGATTGTGTTGTATATTCTGCTCTTTTGTATCATGAAAGTTGTTTGAGATCTATAACCTTTGATCCAAAATGTATAATCTTCTTCTTGATTTGTTGTCAGTGGAATTTTGCATTTTTATCCATGAATCGCCCTGAGTACCTCAAGGACAGTGATGTCATCTCCAGCCGTTTTCAGGTGAATAATTCTTATCTGTTGCTTAATCTGTTTTCTTTTGTATGCATATTTGTTTTATGTTGAATGCAACATTACTTGTTTGCATTATTTATTGGATACAGAGAAGAGATGTATATGGTGCGTGGGAGCAGTACCTTGGTTTGGAGCACACTGATACTACTCCTAAAAGACCAATGATTGCAAATCAGGTATACCTACGTCATACATGTTTTTCTCTCTTCTAGGGACAAGTCTGAAGGTTAATTCCATGGGGGATACATGCTTTATTTTATTTCCATCAGAAACAGAAAAGGTGATTGAAAGATAAAAAAAAAAATTATGCATCTTATAAAACTAGTGTGCGCAAAGTGCAAAGTTGGGTTATTAACTTATTATGTATCTACAAGCTGTACATGTGAGATGCAAAATGGGTTGCTTTAAGCATTTTCTAATGAGAAAAGGACATGTCTTGCAATTTGATTTTTCAAAGCATTGTTTACATCTTTTCATTGCAAACCTTCATTTTAATGCAGAACCGACACGCTTATGAAAAACCAGTGAAGATCTACAATTAGTGTTTGAAGAATATCTCTCCTAGTGGTTCATCTCTTTGATTGGTCCTAGTTCGGAACTAGAAACAAAAAAAGAAATGAGAGGAATTGATTAGATTGTTTGTTAAAAGTCGATTAAGAAACAAAGGCTTTTTGACTATATTTTGTTGCTGGTTTTTTTGTTGTCTTTGGTTATAAAAAAGGGCCCCATTAGGAAGGATGTCTCATTGGAAAAGGCTAGTGCATAAAGTTTTGGTTTTTTGGCAGCGGGGTCATGTATACAGCAGGGATAATTAGTCTAGTCAGAATATGTTTTATTTTTATTATTGCCGTTTATTTCGCTTTTATATGTCTCTGTCCCTCATTGTTATTTGGTAAAAAGGAAAATTTGTAAAACTTTTACCATTTCTACGATCTTTCAGTTCTAAAAAATGATGTAAACAGATGGGAAGCGGTGTTGTTTTATTCAGTCCCTATAGTTTTACTTGCATCATCTTGTTTCATTTTTCTTTAGAGTTTCGTGCTTTTTAAGAGTCCATTACCCGACTGTAGATCAATAGAACAACAGATTGTGCTTGCATCAAAGGAAATTAATCGGAATTGATTTAAATTATTGCTTAATTGTTGACTAATTAATTGAATTACATCAAAATCTAATTACAATTAGGGTTATAATTTTATTAGCTCCTGACCACGTATCAGGTTGAAATCTAAACTTAAAACATGATTGGTGAGATTGTCAATATAAAATTCATTGATATTAGAATCTAATTCTATAAAAAGTTATTTGTCAATTAATCAAAATTCAATCGATTTCTAATTAATGATATCCTAAATCTGTAATATTTAAATATAGGTGATCAAATAGATTGAGTTATGCAATATATAAAATACTAACACAATTTAATGAGTTGTTTGACTTGTATAATTTAAATAAATAGTGATGGAGGGAATAAATAAAATAGTAAAACAGTTTGACGTTTTCTTTTCAGCTAACTCTAATTTCTTCTGTAGCTTGTTTACCATATTTTCTATTTCATGTAATGATTGGATTTTCAATTTAAATATTTAATTTGATTTAGCACATGAATTTTGAGCACGATTGAAGCCCATCATGATATTGCACTTAATCTTGTAATCTATGAAGCCCATCATGAGAGCGAGAGGAGATCTAGGTGGGCAGTTAGATCAGGAATTGGAATTGGAATTGGAATTGGAATTGGAATTGCATGACTAGCTAGTTTGAAGTTTTGAACCTGGGTGAGGATCACGCTTAAGTCTCATCCAACATTCCAAGTTCCAACCACCGTTGTTCTGTTCGTATATACTATAACTATATAGTCTCAGACTCACTCTCACTTAAATTATAGTCTCAGACTTACCCCAATTATTAATTGTGGTTCAATAAGATAATTTCCCTAAAAATCATAATTATAAATTTTAATTAATAAACTATTAATTAATTAAATAATAAAATAAAATTCAGTCAAAAAAATAAATACAGTTTACTTGAAGAGAAGAGAAGAGAGAATGCTACACAGGATTGTTATAAAATTCGGAAGAATTTTGTATATATAGTTGCCAAGACTGATGCGCATACTATCTTATTTTATGAAACATAAATCTAAATCTAGTCTATATATCTGCCGATCGAGAGAAACAAACGTACTAGCCACATTACTACAAAAAATACACTTCGCCATCGGGTGAAATCGCAATCGGATTCCGTACTGATAGCTATCGCCCCGATAGAAAAAGTATACACATATGCCATCGGCTCAAAACATATGACGTTAATCGATATGCCATTGGCAGTGCACGATCAAACAGACGGCGTACGTTATCTGTTTCTTTTTGCAACCGACGTCAAATGTAATTAACGCTGTCTGTTGAATTTTAATAGCCGGTTGCAAAAGTGTCTTACACCATCTGTTTTGTTTGAGTTGGCGTTGGCAGGTCCTAGTTTGCCACCGGTCATTAATTTTTTAGCCGATTGTGATGTATATATAATTATTATGTTTTATTATTAATTCTTGTATTAGAGGCTAGCCTCCATCATATATTTGCTAGCCATTTTTAAACCCAGCAAAGCAACAATAAACATGCATGCATTATATACCCATATTTTAACCAACAATTAATATAAGCATCAACAATATATACATATACAAGTTATCCAACATATATATTAATCCATACAACAAGCAATATATAAAGTAGACAACAATTATAAACCAACAAGCTAGCAATATCACACATACAACACTATATAAAGCAATATTTCATTGTACCATAAAACTAATAACTGTTCTAAACCACATTATTAAAACCAACACCAAAGTGTCTGACCGCAAAAATCAGAAAACAAGAACTGTTTTACACCACAGACAACAATACATCAGTACCAAATCCTCCCCCCGCCAAGTACTTGCACAGTAATTAAACTAATTCCAAGAAGAACTTACACCATTGGATACGGATGTCATGTAATGCGTTTTCTTTGTACAGCATTCTGGACAGACGACACTGCATGAATAAATCAAAACATATGAATAACATATATAAAAACTTAATCTGAAAGCATGATAGAAACAAGTGATTGACAAACCTTTGGAAAATAACGTGCATAATTTTTTATGAGCATCTCCATGTTCTTCATTACATAAAACCCATACTCCCATGAATTGCTTTGCGTGGGGCTATGATCAAATGTGTATTATTTAAAACAAAATCTAATTAGTAGTGCAATTGGAACTTGAAATAAGTTGCAATGAAATACTCGATTAAAATATTTCTTATCTGAAACATTCTGACCTCCAATGCTCTTCTCCCCAGCATGTGCCGACCCCCCGGTGTATGTATGACTTATAAGCCCTAGAATTATTAAAGGTCAGTGTATGGTACCTCGGAGTAGGTCATGTTAGTATTTTGCATTTTAAATTATATGTATTTTGCTTACTGCTGCATAGAGGAACAATATATAACTCCCGGTCATTATTTAGCCCCGAGTTCAGCAAGTAGCCAACATTCTGTTTTGGGATAATAACGAGAAGCCTCCAACGTGCTCTACAATATAAGTAATAAAATAATAAATCAATATAAACTTGTTAAAAATAGACAATAAACATGAGTAGAATTAGCAGCTTACCCAGCTTCGTGGCATGGTATCGACCAAGTACGAAAGGGATTGTTCACCAGCATATTTAGTAGATGTGGCGCTAAGAGGGCTGAGATCCAAGAAATCAATGTCAACATTATTTTGGGCATCTTCAGAAACTAGCTTCATGCAATACCTGAAAATAGTCAGTGTTAGAATAAAATATCAACTGGGCTACTGACTGTGTATAGGATGGACCTTTTTTTTTTGTCCCCAGCAAAGCTGTCTTTGAGAAGAGTGACGCTACGGTGCTATGCATAGCACGGATTGGGTCCGTGCTACGGCGCAAAATTTGACTTTTCAAAATTCTAACGGTCGATCCGAACCGTTCAACATGATTATAAAATGAATATGTACTTGCAAACCAAATTTTACATTTTTTCGAATTGTTTTACTATTTTTTTAGATAGGCTGTTTTTGGATGGTCCAGAATGTTCAGATCAAGTGATTTTCGAAAAAATAGTAAAAAAATTTGAAAAAATGTAAAATTTAGTTTGCAAGTACATATTCATTTTATAATCATGTTGAACGGTTCGGATCGACCGTTAGAATTTTGAAAGTCAAATTTTAAGCCGTAGCACGGACCCAATCCGTGCTATGCATAACACCGTAGCCTCACTCCTTTGAGAATATGTGTCCTAGTGGTTCATCTCTTAATTAATTGGTCCTAGTTGAGAACTAGAAACAAAAATGAGTGGAATTGATTAGATTGTTTGTTAAACAAAGGCCCTTTGACTATGCTTTGACTCATGATGTAAATACGACATAGATAATAATAATTAATTAATTAATTAATGTATTGGGTTGAAATCTGAACTTAAACATGATTGTTGAGATGTACTTGTTTAAATTTATTTGTCGAGATAAAGAATTCAATCGATATCTAACCAAACTATATTTTAAATCTACAAATTTTCAAATAGAGGTGGTAGGATAAATTGAGTGACTTGCAGCCTGGAACGGTTGGACTTATTTCCCCACCAGACATTAATTGGAGGGGAACGAAAATCTAAAAGTAGTAATTTTATATATAATCTAAAGTTTCATTAAAAGACAACAAAGCGCCTGTAGCTCAGTGGATAGAGCGTCTGTTTCCTAAGCAGAAGGTCGTAGGTTCGACCCCTACCTGGCGCGACCATGTGGGTAATTATTTTTTTATCTTCGACTTTCATAAAATTGGTAAAATTTTATTTTAGAAAATAGAAAATGAAGAAACCAGATGGAATTATTTAAAAGAATGGAATGAGTATGAGCCGAAATTTTTATTGTTGCCACCTAAAAAAACTCAAATTAAATGAATACCACCATGTTGGGGTCTTTATCAATACTACCACCCTCGCTAACCCAGTTCGCGCACTAAATAGACTGGTGCGCGGACTGGGTTGGCGCACCAGGTGGTGCGCGGGCCTGGTTAGCGCACCAACTGTTATGCCTATTAAGCCCTATCTTACGTGGTGTATTAAGGCCTATCTTACGTGGTATAGTTCTGATGATATTAGTTCTTAAGTTATTTTCATATTACTTCTTATGTTGCGTATTTTAGATCTCATATCCCGCAATACATAATACATTAAAACATAACAACACACCATACATAAAACATAACACAAAACACAATAATGCATATTCCGCAGTCATAGTACATTAAAACATAACATATAATACATAAAACAGTTCCGAAAGCCTTAACATTAATACAAAACCGAAAGCCCTAACCATAATACATAACCAAAAACCCTAACCTTAATACATAAACAGAAAGCCTTAACCATGACATTATTGCGTACGGTTCCTAGCATCCCTTTTCCTTCTCGCATTCCTTTCAAGGATAGCTCTGTTGGTCTCATGACCCCTTCTCCGACCCAACTTCACTAACTGGTGCTTTGGCATTAAGATATTCCCTTCGTGCGGCGGCCAATCACCTTGATTGTCATACACGTGGAATTCTCCACTCCATGTGTCGATAAGTGTTTGAATGTTGTAATAGTAATTTACGAAGACATTTGGATCGTAGTTCCTACATTTTTCACACATTTGTAAGTTTCATCATGCAAGATTATTATGAAATTTTAATATACATTCGTACCTTATACGACACACTGACATCACATGAACACATGATATTCCGGTGAGCTGTGGCTTTTGACAAGAGCATTCCACCTCATGGTCGTTCTTCACAACGACCTTGTACCTACAGTTTTGGGACGTGTACACCCATTTGCCTGCCTCTATGTTAAATGGGATTTTCTCACCATGTGATGTCACCATGAATTTCCCGGATCTATTGAATGCAACCGCGCTCATTTTGTTAGTCTTTTGGATGTGCTTGTTCAGCTTCAAGTGCGTACGAGTGGAGAAAAGTTGACCCTCTTGTTGGCATTGCACGGCCTTGTCTCTTCTTTGAACGAACCATGTGACATCCTTGTAAAACGTCTCCTCAATGATTGCAGCAACCGGTAACCTACGAGAATTACAATTTACAATTAAAATAAAGATAACCTAAAATATTTCATTAATTGTAAACTATGGAAATTGTGAATAACAAACCTGCGAGAAATTTTGAAGACATTGTTCAGCGATTCGGAACCATTGCTGGTCATTATTTCCCAACGACTTCCGTCGTCCATAGCTTGATAAATCTTCCATGGCTTAGCTGGTTCTTCCTCGTCGTTTTCATTATACTTGCCACATGTATCCAAGTATATCAGCCAATCAGGTTTTCGCCTTTCGATTGCATCAAGGCCATCTTGTAATCTTCTTCGCTTCTTCTTTTTAACCATCATCTTGAAGAATTTAGAAGCAATTTTATCCTGAGTGTGTTTTCCAAAGTTCTCAAACACGTGTTGAGAGCAGAACCGGTGGGTACACTGCCCGTTCTCCTCTGACCAACCCAGATCATCTTGAATGAACACCTTTTTTATGCCCTTGTGCCGGTCAGAGACCACACACATGAACCTACAACTACTAATTACATACTCCCGCACCCACTTCATAAACCACCATCAATTCTCAAACTCTTCGCTCTCTACCAATCCAAATGCTAGTGGGATTAACTAGTTCTCCGCATCATATCCGGTGACAATCAACAACCTGCCATTGTATCTACCTGACAAGAAACATGCGTCGATACTGATGACGGGTCTGAGGTGACCTACTGCTTCTATACACGGTCCCCATGCCCATGCCAACCTCATGAAATACCGGTACCCTGCCTTTTCTGAAGGCTTCGAAACAACTTCATACACAGTTCCCGGATTTGCCCTTTTTATTGCCTCCAACAAAGGGACAATAAGCCCGTAAGACCCCTCCCAACTACCAAATGCCCGGGCAATTGCTAACTCTCTACCACGCCACAATTTGTTGTATTTTGGGACGATGCCCTCGTACTTTTCAGCAACCAGGTCACTGATAGCTCTGATACTAATATCAGCATTTTTTCCAAAGAAAGTTTTATGCAGTTGGCGACCATAGAGGACGTCAACTGCGCATGATCTGACCTGGATGTCTGCATGGCATGTGTGTTGTACCTCATTCTTCGTGATGGCCTAAGTATTACCAAAGTCTGTGGCTCTCGCAACCAACCCCCACTTGCACTTGTCGCTCTGGCACTTAAACCTCAACCTTCTTGTATCGCTGTGTGTCTCTTTGATCTCGATATTTTTCTTTATGTGCCAGTGGTGGATTTTTTCTTTCATTTGATCCTTGTCGTTGTACGTCATCCCCTCCGAAATTTCTGATTTTTCTCCAACCTAGTTGATTCAAAAAAAATTAATTATTAAATTTTCAAAGAAATAAAAAATTCATATAAGTTCAAAAACGAACCTCTGAACCCGCAAAAAAATGTGGTCAGCCTCTTGAAACCCCGAAGTGTCATGAAAAGCTGGAAACGGGTGTCTCTCTCCACGACCCGATATCAGCCACTTTCGCATACCCAGCACGGGACGATTGTCTTCCTCGTCACTGTGATCTACTGTCTGCCCACCGTCGTCACTAGCATCTTAATTTTCCTCTGCCTCCCGTTCTTCGGGATCCTCGTCTGTATTGTCAGTATAATAATGTGGTTCTGGGGTTTCAGATTGGACCTGGCTAGAGCTGGAGGATGGAACCCGAGATCAGCCCCGACTAGAACCAACCCCCACTGATGGGGACCGACTATGACCAGCCTCCGTGGATGGACCGACTAGTACCAGCCCCCGTGGATGGGGATCGACTAGTACCCGCTAAATTTAGGGCCCGAGTAGGACCCGTCACTGAATGATCCATGCCCCGGCTAGGGTTCAGTCTACGGTTTTGTCTGGGGTTGGAACCACATATAACTCTAGGAACTTGAAAGGTGTTGTCAAATTCAATGTCATTTGGGTATACAACCCCCAACTGCTATCGTCTAGTACAGTTAGCTGTTAGAACCATGTTTGGTTGCCTTGGCCAATATTTAATCCTAGCGGAAATTACCAGTTCGTAATAATTCGGGTCAATACCAAGTTCCTGGTACACTTTCCTAGTTATACCTCTGAAATCTAAATCGGGGCCGAAATTGAACATTTTCTGGGGTTGGGTACTGTAATAAGCACCATTGGGCCCTTGTAATACTTCACCACCAAAATAACAAGCAATTCCAATCATAGTTACCTGAATTACTGAACAAACCTAACATTTAATAAATTTACAAAAAATTTAAAAAATAATTAAATAATTTAAAAAATATAAAGGACTAGAGTGAAAAAAAACTTACTCTTTGGTCTTTGCGAGAATGCTCTTTGCTGCCTGCTGTCTTGCGTTGAATGGAATGAGCACAGTTACCTGAGGATATGGTTTAATAGGCAGAACATCTGGTGCGCTAACCAGGTCCGCCAACCCAGTTTGCGCACCAGCCCATTTGGTGCGCGAACTGGGTTAGCGAGGGTGGTAGTATTGATAAAGACTCCAACATGGTGATATTCATTTAATTTAATTTTTTTTTTGTGGCAACAATAAAAATTTCGGGAGTATGAGACTATGAGGGTGTTTTATTAATTTTTTTTAGTTTTTGTTATTTGTTGTCTATGTTTCTCCTAAATTAGCGGAATAGCGCTAATTGAGCTATAATTAACATCTTTTTTTTTATGTTTGGATTGCACTTTGTCCATGTTTGATTGAGAATTGAACCAAAATAATAATAAATTTAGTCCTCTGTTAGATCGTCAAAATGTCAAATATGAAATAGTTACGCCGATGTAAGTTAATGTAAGTTAAATCAAATAAATTTATAAGTGGTTAATTTTATTCTGCAACCAAATTGCCTTTGTGATCCAAATTATACTAGTACCAATTTTACCCTCTCCCACTTTGTCTTTGTCTTCACTTGCATTTCACTCCTGCGCACAACCACCTACGAGGCTACGACAGCACAAACCCACAAACGGAAGCTTCTAAATTCCCCAACTCTCCCGCCTAACCCTCTCAAAACCCCTTCATGTCAGACAATGAGCCCCACTTCGCCGCTGCTGCTCCGCCCTGCCACGTGTCATCTCGGCCCACCCCATGCCGCTGCTGCTCCGACCACCGACGAAGAATCGACCAGTTACTGGCGGAGCTCGATGCTGAGCGCGCCGCCGCTGCCACCGCCGCGGCCGAGTCGATGGAGATGATTCGACGCCTCCAGCGCGAGAAATCTGACGCAATGCTGGAGTCGAGGCAGTTCAGGCGGTTTGCGGAGGAGCAAATTGCTCGCTATCGTTTCGAGATAGAGGCGTTGGACGAGGTTTTGGTGGAGAGAGAGGAAACTATTATGTCGCTGTCAAACGAGGTTGAGGATTGTAAGAAGGTGTTTGATGATATGCCACAGTGGGTGAATGACACGGTTAGTGAATCAACTATTTCGACCCTATGTGCTAGGGAAATTAATTAATTAATTAATTAGTCAAGTTCCGGGTTAGTTAATTGATTCCTTAGCAATTGTCTTTCCAGGATTATCAGATCCGGTGTATTTGGATGCTGCATTGTCACATTATATCAGCAATTGTTGAATATTTATAATTGCTTCATCTGTTGTTACTTTGGTTCAGTGTTTGTTTGATAGCTGATTGGTTTATAACCGGGCAGTTAAAAAATGACTTCATGGAAAACATCATATTAGCTTCAATATTCTCATAATTAGATTCATTTAACAAACAGCCAACTTATGATTGAAATACATAAAAAGAATTAAGAATAAACCATGTAGTGTATTTCATGGTGCAATGTTTGACTGGTATGGTATTGAAATTAAAGATTTTCACATTTTGGAAGTTGGAACTGTTATATACTTCAATTTCTTTCTGTTTGCAACTAAAGACAGAGAAGCACTTTAATTTAATTATTTGCATTCTCCATACAATTTTCCATATTATATTACAGTTGGATGATTCAACAATAATGGAGAAACGGGTCGTCAAACAATCCCCAAATTCTCCAAATCAGATTAGACATTTGTCAGGCTCTATCTCTGGATCTCCACTCGATTTTGACAATTATGAATATGATGACATCACCGACCGTGCATGTACCATAGACACTGTACACAGTACATCAATACCAAACTATGAAGATCCTATGGATAGTAAATCTGGTTTTGTGGTGGCTGTGGAGGAAGAGGAGATCCGAAAGCTATGCGAGAGAGTGAAGGTGCTGGAGAAAGAGAGAGAATCTATGAGGGAAGTAATGGATTCTATGGAAGTGAAGAAAGAGAAGGGAGTTATATTGAAGGAGATTAAGCAAAAGTTGTATGAGGAAGCAGCCCCACAAAAGAAAAGGGTTGTTATGCGGGGTAACTTCTTCAAGAGGTTCTCAATTTTACCGATCTTGAAGGTGGTTTTTTATATTTACTTGTTATATATTACAATTCACTGCTTTAAGCATTAAACATTATATGAAGGCATCAACAGGATTTATTTGCACATAACACCTATGGTCTGTCGACAACATTTTCGTATTTGCAGTTACCACAAGACATCTACCAAACATCTAATTGTTAGATTAGAGTGGCTATGGAGGTACTTTCAGTTAAATATTGACAATGACACCCCAAATAATTATTATTTTCTGTCTTTATTGGGCTAACTTTATTTAGTAGTTTGTGTTCAAGTTAGCTAGTGCATGGAGAAAAATTGTATGAATTGATATGAAAATAGTTGTAGCAGTCAAGTTAGTTTTTTCTAAAATTAATCAGTCTGGCTAGTTAGTATATTTGCAAATGATTTAAGAAATGTGGGAGTTATTTGGTACAGGTACTTGTGGTGTTGTGTAATTGCAAAAGCTAATCTTGTAGATTCTGCTTTATGTAAGCAATGTCTCGCGTTCTTTCACTAAAAACTAATATTCTTTTGATGTTATTATCCAGTGCTCTTTCCGATGGATCAAATCCACGTTTTTCACCAGAAAGAAACCTGTGCGAATTAGGTATGTTAAAACATCTTGGAATACATCGTTTGAGTTGTGCTGTCAAACTTTTGCTCAATTGGTACCTTCTCTTGGAAATATCAGGTACACTTTTGGTCAAACAGCGAAAAATGTAGGGTTGTTAGTGCTCCTACATATACTACCTGCCACAAGGCAAAGAAAAACTCTTTGCTTAAGAGAGCCAAAGGGTCTTTAGTTTCAAGTGCATGATGTCAATGGTGGAGCCAGTGTGTGTTTATGTTTTATGTATCACTTGAAATTAAAGTGCTTTATTTGTTGATTGTTATTATAGTGATCTAGCTTCTTGGTATTATTTCTGTTGTTCTTTGTCACTATTTTTCCCACTTGTTTCCTTTTTTTTTTAATGCTTGGTGTAAATTCTGTTCAAATTTCTTTGGATCCATTACAGCTTTGTGTGTATCTGAACTATGAAAATTAATCTTTCTTAGAAGAATTTAATCTTGTAATTCTGTGTGTACCGAGCCTAGACATGACAATAGAGAGAATTTGCGCTGAGTCTTTGTCTTTATAGTCGGCCATGTTTGTCTTTATCTCTATGTATATTTATTATGTTAATGAGGATTTGTAACATTGTGTTTAGCAAAGATGAAAAATGCATCTTCTCTTAAACTCGGGGCAACATTTTATCCGAATAAATCCTCTGACTCTTGGGAATTGTTCGGCAAGAAGGTGAGGCTTAATCCGCTTTCTTTAGCTTTTTAGTCACTTACATGTCGAACACCGATTTCTTAGTGCGGACTAAGATTACCTCCTTTTAGCCTCTTTTCTTAGCGCGGTTTTATAATCCAGTTAAACTGAACTTGCCACCTCAGTAAAGATATTCAAGCAAGTGAAGGCAAATTATGTCCGTACAAGCTTGGAGAAGATCCGTCCATATATAAGTGGGCTTTAATAGGCTGTAACCAGACTTCTGACTTGTATCTTGTAAAACAGCCCATAGCCCATGTTACCATTCGTTCCATCCTCTCTCCTTCTGGCCTGCCTACTCGCTGTAACCCTAAAACGAAACTATCAGTCTTTCATTTCATCCTCCTTCCACTGTTTCCCCTGTACCTTTTTCTGCTTTTGAAGGGCTTGGCAGGAGGCAGGGGGCAGGGGCTCGTCTCTCTCTCTCTCTCTCTCTCTCTCTCTCTCTCTCACAAGCACACTGCACACACACACACACACACACACTCAACACAAATGCCTCGTGGTTTTCTCGCTGTCACCAAGCTCAAACTTACCAAACCCAATATGAAAATGAAGAAGAAAAAGAAACCTAAAACCCCTGAATCCTCACAAGACCAGGACCAAGACTCCAACTTCGCCTTCAATCTCAAACAAACCACCTCTTTTTCTCTCACGCATTTCCCCATTCAGCCTCTAGGCAACCTTCTCCTGGGTCCCACCGCAAAAACCAATTTGCGAGATACCGGTCTCGGTGCCCTTTACTGCCTCCCTGATGACCTCTTACATGACATTCTATCTCTTCTTGATGCAACCGACCTTGCGGTGTTTTCAACAGCCAGCAAGTCGACTTATGTGTTCTCGTCCCACGATCCGCTGTGGCGGTCCCTGGTTCTCTCAAAATTTGAAGGACAATTCTCATTCGTCCACTCGTGGAAGTATACTTACATCAACTCGCTTACTGGTAAACCACCTCCGGTACCAAAATCACTGAAGATTACAAATTTCTACTCAGACTACCTCTTCCAGAGCTATCTATGCGCCAACATGGAATTCAAACCTGAATGGCTCAAAAGAGATAACATTCAAAGAAGAAGGGGCATTTCAGTCGAAGAATTCATATCCTGCTTTGAGGAACCAAACAAGCCAGTGCTTCTAGAAGGTTGCATTGACACATGGCCAGCCTTAAAGAAATGGACACGTGGATACCTTTTAGAGACTTGTTCTGGGACTGAGTTTGCTGTTGGGCCTGTCAAAATGCCGCTAGAAAGATACTTCCAATACTCAGATTTAGTTCAGGAAGAAAGACCTCTATACCTTTTTGACCCAAAATTCACTGAGAAAGTCACACAATTAGGTTTGGATTATGATGTTCCTGATTATTTCAGAGAAGATTTATTCTCAGTTTTGGGGAAAGAGAGGCCTGATTACAGGTGGGTCATAATGGGCCCAGCCGGTTCGGGTTCATCGTTTCATGTGGACCCAAATTCAACCTCAGCTTGGAATGCTGTCATTAAGGGGTCAAAGAAATGGATCCTGTTTCCACCTGAAGTGGTCCCACCTGGGGTGCATCCCAGCCCGGATGGTGCTGAAGTGGCATGCCCAGTTTCCATAATGGAGTGGTTTATGAACTTTTATGGGTCGTGCAGGGACTGGGAGAAGAGACCAGTTGAGTGTGTATGTAGAAAAGGGGAGGTAATATTTGTACCAAATGGATGGTGGCACTTGGTGATTAACTTGGAGGAGTCGATTGCGATTACTCAGAACTATGTGAGCAGGTACAATTCTTTATGTGGTTTGCCTTTCCACATGGGAACATTCAAGTCTAGTTAGTAGAATTTGTTGCTAATAGTCAGATTATGGTATTACGTAAAAGTGATCTTATAGTCCCATTTCTTGTGTTTTGCTGCATTTTGGTATTGGTTTGGTTCCTTGTTTACCAGTAAGTGCTGGACTGAAACTTGTTAGTGCTGGTTTGTATTGTGTAGTTTCAGTGTAACTGGATTTCTTGTATTGTCCTACTTTTTTCAGTGAATGCAGTACCTTTACTAGGACCTGCTAGCTGGAATTTTCAGCTTCTGACATGGGAAATTCAAGTTAACAGGGAACTGATATGAATCTTTTTTTTTTCCTATCACAGGAGAAATTTGTTGAACGTTTTGGATTTCCTAAATAAACCCAATGCAAGTGTGCTCGTCTCAGGAACCAATGATCGGGTTAACCTACATGATAAATTCAAGAATGCCATTGATGTCAAGTATCCTGGCTTGATCAATCTACTCAAGCTAGAAGCCCAAGAGAAGGCTGCCAAGCAGAAAAAATTGACCTTTTGGGAATCAGCTGCTGATTCTAGTACCGGTGGTTTCAAATTTACTTTGTGAGATTATGAACAAAGGTCTGAAATTGATAATTTTTTCCCTCATAAGAAATTGGGATAGCAACTGAACTTCTGTTTTATTTCTAGTGCCCATTTGGCAATACAAGTATCTTCAAGATTTATAAGATATTTAATTGATATATCGCCCTTTTGAATTATTTTCTATCTGATTAAATATTGCGGTCTTTGCCTTCCTGTTTTTTCTTCAGATACTGAATTAAACTAATTCATCATTAGTCTGGAGTTGTCGAAGGTTTTCAAGTCTTGCTAACTATTCCCCACAGCTAGAAATTTTGACAAAACATAAATTGAAGTTCGCTATTGTATAATTAATTATGTGTAACACTTCGGAAAAGAGGTTAGAGGAAGGGAAGGAATTCTTTTAAATAAATTAATCTTGTTTGGTTAGATAGAGTGAGGCCTTGGTAATATGCATATTAGATATTGGTCCTTACTATGAATTAATATATTTGTTTTTACAGTCTAAATAATCGATTTGAACCGTTCAATATTATCTTCATATGAAAATGTACTTGCATATTAAATTTTATATTTTTGTAGAATTCTTTTACTATTTTTTCAGACAAGTAGAAAATCATTATTTTTGAATGGTCTAGATATCAAGTGATTTTCTATTTATCTAAAAAAAGAAAAAAATTCTGAAAAATGTAAAATTTGAGCAACAAGTACATTTTGATGTAGAGACCATGTTGAACAGTTTAAATCGACTCTTTGAACTTTAAAGATGGAGATATTAATTTATAGTGGGAGTACATCTCGAATTTGATTCATAGTGCACATTACATAGTGACTGTTTGAATTTGATCAACAAGTACATTTTTTAATGTTTGAGCTTTTAACCTCTCATGACCTTCAAAAACTACAACTTGTTACCCTCCAAATTAAGATGCAACGAAAGAACATAAAACCAACCACATCAGGAACAAAAAATTAGGGTACTCTTCATTCCTTTTTATCCCGTTCCAGTTATTCATTTTCTTCCTCTGTATCTCTATCTCGTGTAAACCAAATAGGATGTAAGCTAACCAAACAAGGTGTAAGACAACTATGAGTAGCGACGCTTTATGAGATGATGGTAGTGAAATTTCTCCAGCCATAGCTAAGTTAATGCCTCACAATCATGTTCTTTTAGAATATGTTATTGAATTATTTTCTGATTTTGAATCTAAGGTTCTAAATAACGATTATCGCGTCATTACGGAGAGGCTAAAAAAAACAAACTACCGTAAATAACGTAGCCATAACGGAAGCTATCTTACATAGTATTTTTTTTTTCTTTTCAAAAATTATATTCTATATTTCTACTAATTATCAACATTATCAACATTGGAGAATTGAGATAACAACCAAATAACAACTAATATAATTATATATATTTTTTTAATCATGTAAATAAAAAAAAAGATCTACAAGATAACATTTTTTAATAATTCATACTTCATAGTATTACATATTATAATAGACAAAAAGCAATTAATTTTACAAGTGAAACAAAGTATCTATTTGATCATTTTACAGATTATAATAGTCAAAATTAACTTTCAATTAAAACGAAAGACAATACTTTACAAGTGAATAATACTAGACGAAGAGCAAGAAAATAGAAGAACTAATATTTGAATATTTTCCGTTATAGAATGAGAGACTAAATCACAAATAGGAACAAAAGTACAGAGTTCAGTTTTGCATACCTAGCATAGCGGATCATGTAGTGTCACAAATAGGAACATAAGCATAGAAACCCATGTAAATTGTAAAAAAAAAAAACTCATGTAGCATAGCGGTCAGCAATAATGCTTAGTGCGTGTAGTGATAATAAAAGTCAGCTATTACAGCTATAGCGGTCGTAGCTGAAGTAATGCACTTTTATCCCATAGCTTAACTTTTATGGTCCGAAAAAGATATAGCGGAGCTAGTTATTTAGAACACTGTTTTGAACACTTCTGAACCATTTAAAGGTATATATTTATATATGGCGAGTATGTTTGTAACTGATTTTAGTCTTTGCAATTTGGACACGGTTGAAGGATTAACAAACATTCTTCTAGTCTTTGTATTTTGTACTCTATCGTGAACTGGGAAAAAGAAGAAGTGAGAATGAACAAATTAAGATCATCAAAATTAGACTAAAAATAATGGGATTAGCATAAGCAAAATTTTAGACGGCAATTGAATCCATGTATTATATATATATATATATATATATTTATGATATATGATACCCTAAACCAAAAGGACCTAGCTAGCTACAATTGAAATAAAAATTCAGCATTTTGAGGCTGTTCCAATTATACTAGTAGCTAGGGAGTTCCATGTTGAGGCTTTTCCAACCATACTCTGAAGTCTAAATATGCAAACTAGAATTCTAAATATATACAAACAAGAAAAAGACGGATGGTCCCGTTTTCTCTCCCTCTCTCTATTTTTCTCATTTCTCTTTTTCAAGGAGCTAGGTTTCTTTCTCTACTCGCTCGATCGAGAGCTAGGGTTTTCTATTCCAATCTCTCGAGACAAATTGCTAGGGTTTTCTTTTCTTTTCTTTTCACAAATTGCTACATTCCAATTATTAATTGAGAAGAAAATCAGGAGGCAAATTAACTGATGTTTTGATCCTTCATAGAAGCAGGTAGAATTTAATCATATTACATCGCCATGGCGATTGTCGCATCGACTATTGTTCCCACTTCTGTGCAAAGGGGCCTTTCAGATAAGCTTTACGAGAAAAGGAAAAATGCGGCACTTGAGATAGAAGGCATCACGAAGAAGTTGGCAGCATCAGGGGATCATGACAAGATAGCAGCTCTTATTAAAATGCTGACTGACGACTTCACCTATTCTGCTCAGGTACATAACAGAAAGGGTGGATTAATCGGACTGGCGGCAGTGACAGTTGGTCTGACCACTGAAGCTGGGCCCCACCTTGATCTGAAATACTTCATGTCTGATCACCTGGAGAACATTATTCCACCTGTTGTCAACTCCTTTCTGGACCATGATAGCAGAGTCCGCTACTACGCGTGTGAAGCTCTCTATAACATTGCCAAGGTTGTGAGGGGGGAGTTCATTGTCTTTTTTAATAGAATATTTGATGCCCTCTGCAAGCTCAGTGCAGATTCTGATGCAAATGTACAGAGTGCTGCCCATCTCTTAGACAGGCTTATTAAGGATATCGTCACCGAGAGTGATTCTTTCAGCATAGAAGAATTTGTACCTCTATTGAAAGAGAGGATGAATGTGCTCAATCCTTACGTGCGGCAATTCTTGGTGGGATGGATCACTGTTCTGGATAGTGTTCCTGATATTGCCATGATTGGTTTCCTCCCCGATTTTCTCGATGGTTTATTCAACATGTTGAGTGATTCTAGCCTTGAAATAAGGCAGCAGGCTGATGCTGCTCTCTCTGAATTTCTCTACGAGATTAAGAACTCCCCGGTAAGTCCTAACCCTCCAAATGTAGATTATGGTCGCATGGCTGAAATATTGGTCAGACGCTGTGGATCTACTGATGAATTCACTCGCTTAACAGCTGTTATATGGGTCAATGAGTTTGTGAACCTTGGTGGTGACCAGCTGGTGGCTCATTATGCCGATATTGTGGGGGCCATATTACCTTGCATATCTGACAAGGAAGAGAAAATACGAGCAATTGCAAGTGAGACAAATAAAGAGCTCCGCAAACTGAAACCTGATCCATCAGAAGGATTTGATGTTGGGAAAGTTCTCCAAATAGCAAGGAGAGAATTAAATAGCTATCATGGGCCGACTAGGATAGAAGCAATGCGCTGGATTCAAAATCTTGTTCTAAAATATCAGAATGAGATTATAATCCACATGGATGACATCTTTATTTCACTTCTGAGTTCACTCTCGGATCCTTTAGAAGAGCTTGTATTATTGGTACTAGAAGTGCATGCTTGTGTAGCCCAAGAGACTCGCCATTTCACAGATCTTTTGACCCATCTACTCTGTAACTTCAAAGCCAACAACTACCTCTTGGAAAAGAGGGGTCCTTTGATAGTACAGCGGCTTTGTAAGCTTCTAGGAGCTGAAAGGGTTTATTGTGAGTTTTCAGCTATACTTGGGAAAGAAAGTGACCTCGGCTTTGCTGACACTATGATTCAGGTTCTGAATTTGATTCTAGTGACATCAGCTGAACTGTCTGGGCTTAGAGCGACACTAAGACAGGCTTTGGTGAACTCATCTGGCAAAGAATTGTTTTTGTCCTTGTACCCTTCTTGGTGTCACTCCTCCATGGCGACTATAACACTCTGCTTTCTTGCTCAGGCATACTATCTCTCAAATTGCGTTATACAATCATTGAAGGAGGAGGACATAGACATAAGATTCTTGGTTCACCTCGACAAGCTTGTTCGGCTCCTTGAAACCCCTATCTTCTCTTACCTACGTTTGCAGCTTCTTGAGCCTGAAAAACACACATGGCTTGTGAAGTGTCTCTATGGTCTTTTAATGTTGCTTCCTCAGACTCCCGACCTATATTCAAAAACTTCAGATGAAGGTTTTATATCCAAGCAAAGGTTGGCATTCAAGATCTTGCGGACCCGCCTGAAGACGGTCCCCATGTCTCGTTTGTCAGATGCTATGGCCCAGCCATCCCCAGCCCATAATAGTATACCCATAAGAACTGAAGATGACAGCTGTAACCCCAGACAGGACACGGCTTCTATTTACCACTCAATCAATTTCCAGGCCCAGCTAGACCAGTTTGTGCAAAAACAGGAGCAGCAGCATCAGTTTGCCAAATCGAAGCTGCCACTTACTGACGACCTTGATTCTGGACTGAAATCATCAAGGCCATCTGCTCAGGAAGCAGTTCGGGAGTTCACAATGATGAAGTACCTGACCAACACCTATGTACCAAAACCGGATCCAATCGAGGTGACATCTACAGAGGATGTGCTAAGTCCAGAAGCATATGGGCCCCCCAGTGCCCCCAACTTGCGACATCCTGATATAATGTAATTTTTAATTGTATAGTGGAAACTGGTGACACAAAGTTCACTCTTTTTCAAAGACTGTATGTACCACAGGAATTATTCTGTTCCACACTTTTTTTACATTTGCTGTCTATATGACTCGTCCAGTCAAAATTGTAATTTACTAGACAGTCAAAATCTCTTAGACAGCATCATTTAGTTAACACTTACCACATTTGTTAGAAAACATTGTTGTACTATTGGATTTTTTTCAATGAACTATTGAAGTTAACCACCAGTCCATCACCAAGCTTCTTCTCTTTATTTACATACTAACTGTTTTAAACATAATTGGTTTTATAGCTACCTTAATTGCATTCGGGTTTTGGCCTTGAAAAAATGTATTAAATATACTTTGCACAAGCTAATCAGGAAGGAAGCATACAAAAATAGTAAGATAGGGAAGACACACCTTACGATGATTGTGTGACTTAATTTTTTCCTTGAGTCATCCCATTGCAGCAATACTATACAATTTGCATTCAAAACATTACCACCAATAAATTTATCCAGAATGCAAAACAAAAGGCACCATGAATCTTGTTACCCCATGCGATAAGAATGCATGAAACTAGAAGTGGCTAATATGTATGGAGCCATCTTTCCAGTACAGTGCATTACAAATTAAGTCAAACCTCCATCAACCCAAATCTCTCCAATATACAAGGCAAACCTCCACTAACATACCCAAATCCAAAACGATTTTGGTTCACATCAGTTCTAGTATTCGATCAAGAGATGAAATGAGAGTTAGAAATGGTTCACTATGATATGGAAAGCCAAGGTTACATGCATGCTCACTTGCACACAAGAGACTTGGGCGGGTGTAAATTGGTAAGCAATAAGAATTTTTGCAATATTTCATCTCAACTGTACACTGCTCCTCCCCACCCCCTCAAAAGATAATTATAAATTAAAACAAAGGGTTCCCTGTAATATAATACTCGCAGGACTATACAACTATTACATTGCAGAAAAGAAGCTCGAGACTACAAAATTTGAGTAATTGCTTAATTACATAGTTATGTTGTCTGCTTCTCTCCTCTCGATCCACAAAACTTATACTTCTATGTGGCAGATGCAAATTGTATTGACACTAGTTAGTTCCAAGTGGGGAGTCCTCAGAATCCCGACCTGAAATATCAAGGCTACAGCTCGCATTTTAGTCAGGCCATGGACCTCAACCAACCAAGCAACTTCAGAAGGGCAGCATCTAGTACTGGAGATCTCTTCTCAAGCCCTAAAATTTTACAACACTATAAATCATGCTGATAACAGGATTAGTTAGTTTACTAACACTATTAATTAGGCCATTGATTATTTTATTTTAGACGGAAAACCAACTATACAAAAAGCAGCTAGAAAGGATGCAAATACCGATATCAGCAGCAACTCTATGAGCACACATCACACCTGAAAAGGCTACGGCTATGACACCTTGTCCTGGAAAGCAGCTATCGCCTACACAGTAGAGACCATCTATAGCCTGCAATCCAAATCGGCAATTTCAATCAATCCTAAAACCAAGCTTTCCTAATTTGATTTTAAGACGATCAATTTTAAATCTTTTTGTTCATTTTCAGTTTATGTGCTGCTTTCTACTGCCTTCTTTGGGGTTGAATTTTTCATTAAGACCAATTTAATATATAATCATGAGATGAGTTGACCAGAATTGAGGCTTCTTGCTCTTAATTGCAAATTTGGAGTTATCTGTACAACAAAAATCCAGTATTTGAATCATTCCAAAAGATAATTTATTCAATTCAAATAGTTGATAGGATAATCTTACAAAATTTTATTAACCTTGATGAAAGGGGGTCAAAGAACTTACGGTGGTGTTAAAAGGCATCGCTAGCAAGCCCTTGGGTGTGCCACGTGGCATAGGCCCATAGGTGCCATTATCCCTAGCAAGAAATCTCCTGTGTGTCTTTGGTGTTCCTACCTGAAACGCAAAATGGAATTAGATAATTACGCAACCTAAATTGTAACAACTTGCTAACAATGTACATAGCATTTTACCAGCTTTAGCTAAAAAAAAAAAATAACCAAACTATGGTGATATAAAATTTGGGTATTTCTGGGTTTATTTGACCACCAAGTTGATATCTTAATCACCCTGCAAACTCTTAATTAGCCTCAAATAAGCCAAAAAAATTTAGCTAGCAGCACTTCCAAGAAATAAAATTTGATATAAAAGATCAAACCTCTTTCAGCACAATAGAGCTTTGAAGTCCTGGAAAAAGTTTGTCCTCAAGCCTTTGTATAATTTCATTTGCCACAGTTTCCTTCTTTTGCTCATAGTCCTTCCTGCCAAGCCCCTAACCGAAGTATGAAGACGGAGAAATATTGGAAATCCAAAACGTAGCATGTTAGCTCAGCAGGTACAATTCAGCTTTCTACATATTGAGATTACTAGGCTTTCAGGGATTGTTCACCTCCCAATCTTCAATTCCTGAAGTTGTGAAGATGTGAAGTATATGATGTCCTTCTGGGGCCAGAGATGGATCAAGAACAGTCGGTATGCTTAAAAAAATGCTTCCATATGGCTTTTCCAAGTTAGCCCAACCATCCTATGCATAGAAAAGAAATATAAATTAGCTCTAACTATGTGCACTAGGTTGAGGCTATGATCAAATGCTCAATCAGGATTTACATATTTTTTAAAACATTATAATTTTATTACTATCTACCTTGACTTTGTGACTACGATTGGGTTTCATTTCTAGCCTACCCCAACTTGTTTGGGACTAAAGGCTTGGTTGTTGTTGTTGTTGTGTTCAGAGAAAACCATTAGAGACCTAATGCTAAACCTAGCAGGTACATTCAAATTAGTCAGGATCAGGATAATTAGTGTTATGCTGACACTGGTACAAATGCAAATTGAGAGGTTGGGACAAGAGTAATAATCCCAGATTTTGTCACATTAATAAACAAAAACTACCTCAAGTATAAAATGGTGACAGTCAGTGTCAGGAGGCAAAACAGATGCTTTCACACCCATGTGAATTGACAGAAAAGATGGAGCCTTTACATATCTCTTTTGGAAGTTTTTCTCCTCCTCAGGAAGTTCTTCCTTTTTAAGGAGTTTCCCTAATTAAATTTAGGACCAAATTCAAGATTAGTAACCACTCAATAGTACAAGAATTTATTGCATTAGGAGTGAAAATAAGAAGTCTAAATCTCTCATTTGGGTTGCAGGTTTAATTCATTCTTGTTCTATGCATATCCTTGTACTACACCTAATAATCGCCAACTCAGCATTGACCACATCTATTATGAATTATAATAAGCGTTTAACTAAACAACAATCTGCAGGTGCGAAAACAACACTACTAAATCTCGAGTAGTGCCAATTAAAGCTGTACCGAATGTATCCCATCTAGTGGCATTTGATATCACCTTCCCAGCAAAGAATTCTTTTCCACTAGAGAGCCTTATTCCCACCTGTTACAGGATGCAGTAAATTCCATTAAAAACATGTAATTATTTGTGTAGCATGACAATTGATAATAACCTATAAACTCACAGCTTTCCCGTCCTCAAGAATTATACTAGTAACATTCGCCTTGTATTTTATCTCACTGCCCATATTGACCAAGCCATTTGCCAAAGCCTCCGCAATTCCACCAACACCGCCAACTGGATAGTTGATCCCACCAAAGTGTCTATCACATAAAACCTGTCATATAGAATGAAGAAATTTGTACCAGTAACTTGGTAAAGGGCCATTCCACATGTACCCCAGAAAAATCACAATAATCACATACAGTCCCACAATTTTTACAGGACTTCTGAAATGTCTTTTCATTATGTATGCCCTGCAGGCATGAAATCCCTATTTCCTTTTTTCACAAAAGAAGTACCCAAATTTTCCCCTCCATGTTTGACAACATGAATGAAGGTCAAATGAGGGCATCTTCGGTTACAATTTGAAAAAGTAGAAAGGGAAGTGTGATTTTGAGGATTTTACAGGGATGGCGTAGACTTATATCTATATATGCCCAATTGAATATAGCAATTGAGAAGAAGCAACTCACCATGCTTGCGTTAATCATGGGTGTTTGCAAAGCATTAACCGTGCTCACAATGAAACACTACAAGGTACAACTTTAAGTAGTGAATACAAAAATAATAAAATATAGTTAAAATATCAGTCAAACAGAAATTTACTAAAAAGTAGTACATATGTGAAACTCACAAAATGTTCACACCTCAGCATCTATGAAAGACAATAATTCTGGATCCTTAATATATTTCCGAGCAATGGCACCAGCATTTTGCGGCAAATAATATGCTGAGATAAGAAAAAAATCCGAGTGAAAAGACAGAAAATTACTAATATATAGTACAGGAGCACTAGTATATAGATCTCAGACAAGCATAAATTGGTATGCACCAGCTAGTACTAGATTTTTGTGTTTTAGATGTCTTGAATTTTCTAGCATTTGACTTCATAATTGGCAAAGGACACAAAATTGGATTTAAGTGGGACTAAATGCACAATTGAGGCACAGATGAACACTTTTTAGGCTATTAACATTACTATGAGTGGAAGATGAAATTGAAAAACCTGATTGCATATTTCACCTAGAGTCAAGCATTCCAGAGGTTTCTTGAAGAACTGTCCAAATAGATACAGAGGCTCCTCAAGTGACTTCAGCTCCATTGCATTTAATGAGTTGAAAATCTACTAAAAAATAGTTAATAAAATTAGTTAACCAACTATACAGCAACCAAAAAAAAAAAAAATCAAATTTCACAGGCGGACAAGCTGACAGACCTACAGTACAAACATTTTTTTCTTGAAAAATTTAAATAAGTAAAAAACAACAAATCATATACCTTCCAACAATCTCCATAGAACTGGAGGATCCCTTGCTTTTCATGAGGAAACTTGCTAGTTAGTTCTGAAATGAAATCGCCGTACTCTCTATGTACACGGACCGATAATTGATTTGGTAGGTGGAAGTGTACTGTAGAAGGATCAGGTATCACTTCCATCTTGTGACCCACTGCTGCCAACGCTTGTGTAATCAGATTAAGGTTGCCCTGATCACATATTGAAAACATAAAAGATAATTTCTCTAAACCAATTTAAAGAGCAATTGTTTGACACAACTTTCACTGAATTAAGTACCCATTCTACTCTTTTGCGAGTTAAGTAATAAAATATGTACAATTTAATGAAAAGGCAATGGATACTAAAATAGAAAAAGGTGTGGTAGAAAGATGCATTATTTGAAACTTGACTTAAAAGTTAAAACAGTTGTTGCTTGAAACATTCCTCAAATAATTTGAAGTTGCTCAATGAACTCACATAAAGCTCATATCAATATAAAGCATGAAAAGCATCAATTGATGGAGCCGGAGTTACATTATCAGGTTTAAAATTAATTCTGAGCTGAGCTTTTCAATCATGGTACAATAGTATAAGCTCTGATCAACAGGAAAGCACTAAACTTGAAAATTGAAAGCTTATTTAACCATGCTTAACCTCATCTCTTAAGTAACAATGAAACCGAAAATCAAAATGTAATTACCTTGTCACTAAACCCAAACATGACAGAAGAACCAACATCAAACTTGAATCCATCTCTAGTATAATATCCGGAGCTTCCTCCCGGTATAACGTACTTCTCCAGTACCAAAACTCTAGCTCCTTTGACAGCCAGCTGAGTGGCCGCCACAAGACCGCCTATACCCGACCCAATCACTATAGCATCGTACTTGTGTCCTCGTCTGACCGCATCTCTTCTCTCTGTTTTGTTATGGGTACTGAGAAGAGCCTTAGGGTTGTGATTTTGGAACCTTGTATTAAGGGAGAAGTTGGTTGAGAGAGATGGTGAGGTGGCAACCAGGAAGGAGCAGTTTTGATGGGGGAAGAGAGAGGCAGCGGGTAACTGAGAGTTTAAGCCTAATTTTAGCGCTGTCCCTTCCATGAAAGGAGAATTCAAATGGTTTAGTTGCTCTTTTCTTTTACCAAATGCGAGATTGTCGGAAGGTCGGAAGGTTCGATTTGGGGGGAGGCCAGTCACACACTGAGAGAGGTCAGACAACAGTGACCAGACTCCAGACTCCAGAGGCGAGAGCGGATCGGAATATCGGATACCGCTTCCTTTAATAAAAGTGTTCATACCTTTCCTTGGTAGGGAGTAGGGACTAGGGATAAAAGGTCTACTAATTATATTATATTATTATTTTTGTACTTATTCAGCAAAGTTTTTAACTTGAATTTTTTTTACAAATATTCAAGAAAGAAAAATATAAACACTTTAAAATTCAGGTAGAAATAATATGCATATTAAGTATAATACTTATAGTGCAAATAAAAAAAATACAGAATACGAAGTGCAAAAATAATATTTACAATTTAACCCTTCCTTTGCAGCTGAACAGGCCTGAGAGGCTGAGACTGATTTCGGACTCAGATTAAAAATGATGAATCCAATATATACATGCATATATTATTACTGGAGAGTTGACAATCATGTTATTGCAAGGACTATTAAAGCGATTCATGTTGCTTTACATAATGCTATACAGGATAAGGTTTCGTGCACAAATCTGTTAATGATGTATCGATAGGTTATTTCCAAACAGATGACGTGAGCCTACTAAAATCAACTAATCAGCAGTTAGCCTACTAAATTACCTAAGCAAACGGCCATGAATTATAGCTCAATAAGATAATGAAACCACATTTAGTCAAAGCCCAAATATGACAAGAAAGGAACTCAAAACTTTGCCCACCTCGGCTCAATAGTAGCTAGCCAAGCATCTAACCAACTCCCAACTGTGAAACAATGTTTTATATTTCTACCCTCCATCGCACAGACCACAGAGTATGCTATGCTTACAGGTCAAATTAAACTTTCTTAGGATCAGTTGATTAAAAATATTACTTTTCATTTGAACTAAACAAGTGCTACGTATAAAAAAATGAACTAAAATAAAACTTTTACATAAACAAGGTAAGAAAATCCATTAAAAAAAAAGCCTCAAAATCAAACTCTTAACTCAGAATTCGGCACCTCTATGAATTAGAAGTTAGCTCATGCTTCACACATACAAGATCATCTAGCTTATTCCCATCCATCTTATATTGTGAGACACGATCCATTTGCGCATAATGCTCTTGCGCCTCCTTTCGTAGACTAGTAATTGGAAGCAACTCCCACTTGCTATAGTTTGAGTTACGGCGGGTGTCAGTCATGTCATCAGAGCCTGAAACAGGTCCATAGTCCTGGCTCACAGTACCCCAGACCTTGCAATTGCTAAAGGGAGTGATTTCTCCTGGTTGGCCAAGTTGCCTTCTCTTAAGACGAAATACAGCGGCATGTGCTCTTTTGATTGCTTCTTTGGTTGGGATGTTTGACCAGTCTTCTTTTCTCTTGGATCTCATGGGAGAGCGTATCCGAATTACCTAGTGAAAATGGGAGAGCTTAACACTGGATAAAACGTGCCATTAGAATTGCTCGATCATATACAGCTTTACAGATACATTAAATTACCGAAAAGAAGATCAAATTTCAAATCAACCTCCAACCTCAATGAAAGAAAACCAGATTAGATGGAAACCAAATCCGATACCAACACAGAGGCCCAAATCCCAACTTATCTCAACCTGAAACAATACCAACCCACCCAAACCCAACTAAACTGAGCCAACAGAAAAAAAACCTAAGCTAGTTTGATCTCATCCAGCATGGCCTTTCAGTCAGAGCACAGAAAAATTGTAAGCCTAGGGTTAAGATGCTACGTGCTCCTGTGTTAGGAGGGGAAAGGTGAGGGAAGAGAAATATAGGGAGGTAAACCACACTAAAGTCCAAATTTCAAGTGAGTGAAGTAAAAATAAACATGTACAAGTGTTCATAACATGCTCTTCCATTAATCTCCGTTCATCTTTCAAACAATTGGAACTTAAGGGGTGAGATTAAGAGGTCTTTCCCCCTCCCCTTCTTTCACCTCCACTGACCAACACACAAAACAGACCCTGTAGCAAATGAAAAATGAAACAAACGAACGTCTTGCACTTACTCCGAGGCATTCTAGAAGTTGGTAATAAGCCCGTCCTTGCAGAGGATTATGTCCCTTTCTAGGTTCTGAGAAGTATCTCGTCCTGAAATAACAGAAACTTGTGTTTATATTTGTTATCCGTATCTCATGTTATTAGATTCCTTGCATTCTGACATAGTATTTACTAGAAGCAAGAAATCAGAAAATAAATGGCACACCAAACAAAGAAAATTCCCGGTTTACAAAACAGTGAATTTGTTGATTTTTGCCCCACAACTATGAATTTTGATATTGCACTTTTCAGGTCTATATTTCTCCTTAATTTCAAGAGAAAATGCAAAACTGATTCGACCTTTCACAAGGCCCTATGCTTTTAAAAAGGAATATGTTTAGACAGTTTCCTGATTAAGACCTATGACTAGATGAATTACAAGATTCATTGTTTTAAAGTTTTAACTTGTAATCTGAATTTAATAAAAGAAGTAACCCAACTCAGACCAACTCAGGTCCATTGTTCTCGAGAATCAAAATTGAGCGACCAAAAGAAAACATTGAATTTAGTTGAGGAATCTCCAGTAAAATTAACCTCATATGTAAGTCCCCATCTTTCCATACTTCTAAATGTACCCAAAAATAAAAAATCTTTCTGCCCAAACTGTTTCAATTACAATACAATATAAGCATTGACAGACCAGGATTTCATCCAGGAAATTAATCAAAAAAGGAACCAAAAAAAAAAAAACTTTAGGTGTATAAGAAAGTAGTAATTTTGGAGGGAACAAAGTAAATGTGGAAGTCAGGAAGTGAAATGATGCAAGGTGACAACACGAGAGTAGTACATCTAGTTATTTACAAGCAATCGCAAAACTATACTGCCATTGAAGAAATGATTATACTTTATTACCAATAAAAGTAAAATACACAAGTATTTTGTTGCAAATTACACTCAAAATAATATAGTAAATTTGCAAAACATACAAGACATTTATGGATTTATAAAACAGAAAAAAAAAACATTTTTTAAGGTTGATTGCAACAAACACCTAACCACCAAAACCAAATTATGCAAATGACCAAATTATCTGTATACTTTTGCATTACAACTAGACTGAAGTATATCATACACAGTTCATATAAGACATTCACATATGCTTGATTTTAGTTTTGATCAAGGTTCGGGAAGAAAAAACCTGACCAAGGAGATGAGCTTTTGTATTTACCGGATACATATTTCTTTATACAAAAGCACAGTTGAATTTATATATATATATATATATATATATATATATATATATATCAGAAACCACTGGGTGCAATTTGCACAAGTATTCTAATAATTGATAATTCAATTTTTCTGATACATACCACTCAGTATAGCCAGGGTCAACCGTAAAACCGTACATGTCTATGATGTCACACATGGATAGAGCCAGCTCTATTGATTTCATTCCTGTCCCTTTGGCACCCCTCCTGAGTACTATGCCTTGGAATAAATATATTGGATTTGGTAACTCCTGCTTATAGGCACTAATAGCATATTATAATGCAATATAACATTACATACATGTTTAACATAATTTTGAAGTGCAAAAGTTAAGAAAACTGTACCCTAATCGCTCGGTTGAAATCCCTATGGGTCACACTTTTTATTACAAGCACCTCATCAGCTGCAATCAGAGAATGACTTTTCGTTTAGTCTGGATAGAGATATTGCAAAGATTCAGATACTACTTTTGTTACTGTCAAATGTTGGAAAAGAGTAATGCTTTAGTTTAAAGGGTATGGACCCAAAGTGCTTCAAAACCGAAATGCAATAATAGAACCTCACTGGCCGTAAATCTTATCCAAAATTGAGGTGTGTTCAGCATCTACTACTTTAAAAGTGTTCGTTTTTTTGGGATCAAAGTACCTAGCGTATAAAAGAAGTAGTGTGAATGTCTGACTATTGGACTTCAAATTAAATTTCACCCAATTCATGAAATTCATTACCATATTCCTTTCAATATTACCTAGGTCATTCTTTTGAACAGCATCATGTGGTGGGTGGCCACCAGAAAGAATGCAATAGGAAAAAAAAAAGTTAAGCTTACAGGATCCCTTCAATATTTCACCCATGTTGCGAGCGCCCCCCCTGACGACCAGTCGAAAGTTCCTTTTGAGACCCACATGCTTTGCATATTTCTGTAAAAAAAAAAGGCAAAAATTGACATGTCTTAATTATAACCAACTAACAAGCAAATAATTTGCTGCATGGGTTTTTAATCGACACCAGACACGGTATAATACTCAGAAAGCATATAATTTGGGGAAAATTCAGGTTGGTCCTTGAACCTAAAAAAATAATTCATTCCACAAATTTTTCATTCATATAAAATTAGCTCCATTCAGAACTTCTGTACCTCAATAACAGGAGCTTCATTGTCCCGAAAAACAGCATCATGTGCATCAATCTCTCTTCCAAACTCCGTTTTCAAAAGATCTCCTGAGTTGCCAACAACTGCACACGTACTGAACTGGCGGGGGTGAAAAGGAGCCTTTGCTGGTAAAATGGGGTGAAGTAGCTCTTCACATAGAGACCGGTTGTAGCACTTGTCAGATCCTCTTTTGCATCAATCAGCGCCAAAGTGGCACTTTTGTTAATATCAAAATTTAACTCTACCCAAGATGTCATGCTCATAACAAGTAAATTTTTATGATCTTGATATAAAAAAACTCTATTACACCATTGTTGCAGCAGTTTGCATGGTTTACTAAAGTATACTGGTACAGTATGGTTATGGTGTGCATTCAAAAGAAATGTAGCAGCTAGAATCAAAGATGTGCCAGACTACTTCATCTTGTTTGTTAGTTTTAGTAACTGGTTCTTAATTTAATAATTAAGGTAAATAAATATGTTTTATGGAATTTCATTTACTAATTATACCATGCTAGACCAATTAGGCCTTGTACCACTATGGCATGTGGTATGATGTACCAGAACAAGTGGGATCTGCACTGCTTTGAGATTCCCTCCAATTTGTATGGCAACATAATTGTGTTAATGAGCTTAAATGCATTATAGAAGAAACCTGGTAGTATGATACAGTACTAGCTCATTGCTATTCTTAAGAGAGAAAATAAACTTACAATTGAGCAATTCTTTTTGCAGCATAGTCAAACCATCCATCTGGTCTTACATCTAGGTATTCCCTTGTTAAGACTGTTGTCATGTTACGGTACTGCATGTAACATATGTTTCAATTTTAGTACCCCGTTGTACTTTTGAAACACATTCTGTGAGCATCGAAATTTGAATAATTAGAAAGAAAAGAGAAATCTCACCTGTTCCCAGAGAAGGATAGCCTCACAAACATCGTACTTGTACTCTAATGGCTCAAATATTTTGAACTGTGCATTGTACTGCACAGTTTGTAAACGGGAAAAGTTAACAATTAGTCGTATGAAGAGAAACCCTGAAATATTGAGAAATTGAAATATAGAAGAGATATAGTACCCAAGTGCTGTTGGTGCCTTGAGGAAATTTAAGTACCAAATTGCAATGATCAATTATGTCAGCAGTCAAGCCAAGACCTCTTTTTGCCTTAAAAAAATATTTCAATATTAGCTCTATGATAAATGTACCAATGATAGATGTATCTTAGGGGCACAATCTCATTCCAAAAAAAATTTTTCAGTTATTGAATTTTCAATGTTTCTAACTATTATATTAAGAAGTTAGCATTCCTTTGTTTGGATGATATTGAGTATACTTAAATGTGCATCTTTCATCGTTTCATGATTTTAGATGATGAAATTGATTGTAACTCCTCAGTAACACTATCAATTGCTTGAAACAATAAAAACAAACGGTGGTAAGTTTTACATTTTAAACAACATGAACATATATTAGAATTTAATAGAAAACACCTGATGGACCAATTTCTAACAAATTCATCGTTTCATGCAAAAAAATTAAAACAAAATGCAAAAGAATGGCAACAGAATACCACGCATTGCTGGACGCTAGTTTGGAAATCGTAAAGATTCCGGATCTCCTCACTGTCCCTCTGATCCGGTTTGCCTCCCCCTAAAATTCAAAAAAAAAAAACAAAAACAAATCAAACAAGTGAAGTAGTGAACGGATAGTGCAATTGAAATCTAAATGCAACAGCACTCACGGGTGAAAAAAGAGGATTGAATGGAGAGGACCGAAATGGAGAAGACAAGCGCGGCGCAGAGGAGAATGACGACCGTCGATTGTCGACCGCCGGACGCGGGAGGAACCCTAGGCATCAGCGATCTGACTGTAGGAATTTACACTCCTCCGCGAGCTTCCCTCTCTCCCACTCCGAATAGTGAGCTTGTAAGTGTGACTCAAACTAGAAATTGAATTAGAATTCTTTCTCAGTCAGCTCAGCTGATCGGAACGCAGAATAGAAACGATTCGACGGGATTTGAGGAGGCTCAAATCCTGCGGAGAAATCACGAGAAAAAAGAACGTATTTGCTGAGAATTTGATTCACTGACGCAAAATGTCCCTTGTACCCTTGTCTTCTCCAATCTGAGTCTGTGTTGGAGCGGGAAGCAGCGGAGAGGAGAAAGTTTTGAAAGGGAGAGCAGTGGAGAGAGAAAGGTATGGACAGAAGAATAGTAGAGAGGGAGAAGGGTTTGGAGCAGAGGAGGAGGGAAGCGGTTCAGAGAAAGAGGAAGAGAGAGCGATGCGAAAATGATTCGAATGGAAATGGAGACAGAAAAACTTTTCAATGGCATCACAAGATGAAATTTATGAGAAAGGCTTGGGTCCGATGCCCATCGGACTCAAATTTAGGTCCGATGGGTTTCGGGACCGTCCATCCACTTTAAGAATTGTGAGCACGAATTTTAAAAGATACGAAAGTAGCGGGCGCGAATTCTAAAGCAGATCGGATGGTGAGAAAACCCGTCGAACTCACTTTGGCTGAACATCAGACCCAAATTTCTCCCGAAATTTATAACTATTTTAAACTATCGTCAAATCAATTCATTTTTTTTAAATTAACCAATCCAATATTCCAATCACAAAAAAATCAGTTTTAAATCATGTCTTTTCAACTCTATTCTATTCAAATAAATTGAACTGTTATTATACTTTGTTTCTGATCAAAGTCATCAGACCCTCCGATATTTTTATTAATACCCAAAAAAAAAAACAAATTATCAAATCTGCCCCCATCCCAAACTTATTTTTAAATCTACCCCAACCGCCCGTCCACTGGACGGTCCACTTTTCCCACCTGACCGCTCAGCAGGCGGGCGGTCCACTCTTCATAGCTGACCGCCCAGCTGCTGGACGGTCCGCTATTATTATTATTATTATTTTTATAAGGGTTTTATGTTTTAATTTGTTTGAATGTTTTATATTAAATTGTTGTAATGATTTGTTTGAATGTTTTATATTAAATTGTATGATATATATTTATTATTTGTTGACGATTATATTTTTATAATTGACGATTATTTTTATATGTTATGTAATTGTCTAGCTTTAATATAATTGATTAGTTTTATATTAAGTTTGTTAATGTTTAAATGTTTCTAAATGGTAATCGAAATGGTAAGTCTAAACAACAAAAGTAGGTAATCTAAATGGTAAGTCTAAAAACGAAACATAACAGTCCAAACACGAAATATAATAATCCAAACTAAAATACTAGAAACCTATCAAACTAAAAAAAATATAAAAATCCTAACGGCGATGACGAGGGCGAGGTCCGAAGAGGTCCAACCTGACAGGTGCACGGCGCTCCCTCTGCGACGGCGGACGCCTCTGGTGAACCTCATCCACCTGCATGTCATCGTGTACGGCCTCGCGCGCCCATGAGTCCTCCACCAGGTGAAATGCATGCTCCCCATGGATCCCCACTTGTGTACGCAACACCCACGGATCGGCCTCCCAAGTAGAAGGATACGTGGCCGGAGGCGGTGTGCCAAATATAGCAACGGCAAAACCATCTGCAGTCTGCGTGCCACTCCCACTGGCCTCGCCGTCGTGCTGTCTGGGCTCCCATTGGCCCTCATCTCCAGTGAGGTCATCCAATGAGAAGTCAACTATGCCGGCAGCTTCATTCTGCATGTAAACAATGTTACTTTTGCTACATAGAAATAACGAATAAATTAATTAAACAATGAAGTTTTGCTACCTCAGTGAGCTGCACTGGAACTCCATACTCGTTGTAGTACGCATTCCACGCGTTGTTGTTCAACACCCATTGGTGGATCGCCCAGCCCGAGTCATCATCTGCAGAAATGAAGATAAATTAGTAAAAATGATTTTGTAGAGAGACACTTAATAATGATAATTTGTATGACATATTATTACCTGCAGGAGGTGGCGGCATCTCATCAGCGTATATAGGGGCTCTAGGCTGCTCCGGATCTGGTGGTGAGGCCTTTATCTCGCGCCAATTGATGTCCTCCCAGCATCGTGCAACATACCAACGAGGCGCCCGTCCCAGCCAGAGTCCTCCACGATCGATGCACTGTGTTGGAGCATTTGACATCCTATCGCTCTCCAACTTTTTCTCGCCATGCACACCAAGCTGTGTGTCACTCCTCTAATAGCGGTCAAAATTTGCACACAATGTATTTTCATTATTATTATTAGAATATGAATAAATAACTATAATTTTTTTAGCATGTCAGTTTCATTTAAACATACCAAACGAGCATGGATCGGGCCGAAAGGCAAGTAAGTCCTGGATCGATATTAATAAAAATGTCGGGACCCTCCGTATACATACTCTGTGCATGAGATGTGGAATGGGTGTCGGATTCTCTGTACAGGTTAATTTTCTGACCTCTCATTCTCAACGAAGAAGTCAGAAATTCAAGAGAGATGGGATTGGGATGTGAGAGTCTAAAACAAAGGAGACCGGAGAGGAGCTTCAGAAATCAATACAAATTTAATTTAATGCAAACCCTTGGAAGTCTCTTCCTAAGTTTTCAAAAAAAAAAAACAGAAATCAATACAAAGGTCGCTGTACCGCTCACTCTATCTGCTCAAAGATTTGAGAGTAGGTCTGATGGGCATCGGACCTACTCTAGTTCTAGTTCTAGTTCGATGAATTTGTAACGGGAACAGGAAACAATTAAATGCGCAGATTAATCCGCCCACAATTAATTAATTAATTAATTAATTAATTAATTAATTATATAAGAGAAATTAAGACGCAGGCAGAGGAGAGGCTACACCAAGAAATTCCAAATCTGATCCATTTAACCCAACATGCTTTTTGTCACTTTTGATGTGATTGGTTATTCACACATTCACACGGATACGGATAATGTGATTAATTGATGAAAAAGTATTATACTAATTGTTGTCTATATCTTGAAAAAAATAGTCTTTATATTTTAGTCAAGTGAAGATTAAATTAAATGATTGATAGTTCACATTTATTTCTCAAGTTGTTAACGCTTGACTGTCTTTATGTTATTTTGTTTAGCATGTAATTATCATTATTAATTACAATATTGTTAATATGATAATATCCCCATTATCAAATTAAAATAAGAAAAAAGGGTTACAAAACTACAATCTATTTAACCCGAATAGTCCGTAAAATTTTAACGAAAAATTATGATCCGATAAGTTTACATGTGAGTTGACTTGAAAATAATTTTAAGCCTACCGAACTGCAGATTCAAGTCAATTCAGCAGAGTAGGTACCGGTACATCGGTACATATATGTATGGGTACATGTCTCTTGACTCTTCTGATTTCAGAAATCAATACAAATTCTCTTCCTTAACCTTAATCTTATCACCATTTAAGCTTGATTCGCAGAATAATTAAAGCGTTGCGAACGCAACGTAAACTGCTTGTAAAGAAATTACCTTCTAATTAATAATAAAAAGAACTTTCTAGTATGTAGTCAAAAGAAATTACCTTGTAGTAAAAAGAAGGTTCAGTATGTATGTAGTCAAACTCATAACATTATGTACCTAAATCTCACTGCACCCGTGTGTGTGGAACATCAAGAGATTGTGTTTACTTTCCACCTGAGGTTTTGACTTTATTTTAATGTACATCAAGATTCTAAATCTCAGTTGCACTAGTGTAGTCATTATAAAACAGAAAATTGTGCCTATTTTTCAACTGATATTATGACTTTATTTTAAATAAATGGACATCAAGAACTTGTAAATATACACTGACATAATAATTTTTCAGTTAAATTTTTCAACTTATTAATTCATATAAAAATAAAATTAGAAAGTGATAAACTTTTGTGTGTGAAAAATAATAGAGATTATAATATCTCATGATTTTATCTTAACATTTGAGTTTTAAAATTTTAATTTTTAAAAAGTTAAAAAGTAAAGATACGATGAAAAAAATTATTAATAAAAGAAATTAAATTCTCTTCCTTGATCATTTAAACTTGATTCTCAGAATAATTAAAGTTGCATATTGTCCGTACCAATTAGCCTGGCACTGTTCAATACCAGTACTATTAACTCGGTTATAAACTCGATCGTTATGTCCAAAATATAGCTCAACTACCTGTTTGAATAATTACTTGTCGATCATATGTAATTTTCATATTTACTCGATGAAATCAGTTCTTCTTTATTATGTGTACTCTTTTCAATTAATAGTTTGAGAAGAATTCAATGGTTCTCCATTTTGATTTCGATTAACAAAATTCAATTAGAAATCATATTTAGTAAATTCTATGGAATTGAACTATTGTTCCGATCAGAGCCGAAGTAATTTACGACTTTCACATGCATCCGTATATATCATTCATAGTTTGTTTCGATTACAACAGTGGATTCGTCCAAAATAAATTGCACTCTGCATAAGATAATCGAGTACGTATTAATTTGAGTGAGAAAATTCTCCGTGATTTTTATTTTTACCCAAAAAAAAAAAATTATTTTATATACCAGTAAACCAGTACGTGATTACAAACCAATAGGAGTTACTATGATCCAATAAGAAGTCAAACATAACCAAATCTCAATTGCAAGATCAATTGTTAATCTGAAAGGGAACATCTTAAATCTAAAGAAAGAAACATGCATAATAACAAAAGCATAACAACATTCATAGTTAAAACTAAACGCCAAAACCATATCAAATTGACTGTTAATACCAAACCAAAAGGACTAGTACTCAGCAATTTGTTCAACATAGAAATCATAGACCGACATGTAACTTGGATCAGCTAACTTCGCCTCCTACAGATCCAACGGACTCAATCCCAGTGCACAAAATTCTCTGGTAAGACCATCCATTCCAGTCTCAGCACCTTGGAGAGGCGCCAGAGTATTGCCATGAGCCACTTGAGGAGAGTCGAACAATTCCTTAGGAAACTCATCCCCTTGAGAAAGAATCTCCAACCTCGAGCTCGAAAGATGCAATGCAAATAACTCCCTCTTTGTTCGGTCTCCTATAAGCAAAACTCTCCTTGTACGGTCATAAGCAAGCGAATGGGGAACGAACTGGTGGAGCTTCTCACTGCTACCAGAACTGGTGGAGCTTCTCACTGCTACCATCTTCCACAACCCAGCTATTCTTTTCTTCTAACCTCCAAACATTTACAACATCATAGTCCATTCTGGTAAAATATATGATACCATCATAACCCGACATATCTCCTGACCCTCTGGGCATAGGCCATTCTGATTTGGCATCATTGATAGGCAGTGGTGGTTGGGCTTCCCAGTAAGTGTCAGTTGAGATATCATATCCCATCAAAAACCCAAACTTTCTATCCAGCATACTGAGCCACCTCCGATATTGCACGGTTCGTACTGTGCACTTTCCCATATTCCAACATAAATTGGACCAACCATATGAAACCATATTTATATGTTTATAAATTTTACCTCTCATATTTATATGTTTATAAATTTCACCTCTCATATTTATATGTTTATAAATTTTATTTTCCAGCCAACCCTCCTGCCCCCGCGCTATCCCCGAATAGGCACCGTACCCGTACACATCGGTCACACAAAAGTTGAGATATCTCAGAGGATACGCACTCTATCAACTATGATAATCAAAGAGTAATATTATACCACTAATGATAATGCACTAATTTTGCATACCGAGTAATCAAAGAGTCTACACCAATTAAAATTAAAAGCCAGTTCCCATCCTAAAACAAAAGGGAACCGCAGTGGCATATATTCACCTCCTTCTCCTACAAAGCCAAAATGCATGCTAACACCCCAAACTTCCTATTTCAGACACAAAAGGAACCATTGTATTACCAAAACATTAGGAGGCCACCAAAATAGGACCTAATAGATAAAAGAGAAGAATACTACTCCTGACATGGATAGCTTCCTTCAGTTGGCGCCAAAATCAAACCTATGTCAACAAGGTACTTCACAAAAGCAACGAAAGCAGCATTCATACTCAGCCATCTATCACCAAGTGCCTCCAATTGTGCTTTCAATGCAGTATTCTCTGATATCAAAGCATCTACATCAGCAATTCCATCAGTGACCTCTGATACAACTGCTGCTACCCTCACCTCTGTAAGCCGTGCCGCCTTTTCGTCGGCAATCCTCTGGCCCAGCTCCTCCTTCATCTTCATCAACAACACTGGTAAACCAAAAACCCCTTGTGCATTCTGTGGTGGAGTGAGATTTTGGTCGCTTGGGCTCGCCATGCGGCATAGACCGAGAAGACACTCCTGGACCGCATAGAGAGATTCCATTGCCTTCAACCAGTCATCGCGCATCATTTCCACTTGTTTCATCAACACAGCTTTTGTGGCTTTCAATCCATAGATGTCGGACTTCCCATCTATGGTTTGAGGTTCAGCTGGCAGCACACTTGTTTTAGACTGATGATTGGCATTTAGTTGGCCAATTCTTTTGCGCAATTCATCAATCATCTTGGAGAGCGGCATGAGAATGGGGTGAATTTGAGGATCCATTACAACTAGCTGCAATCAAGAATGTAAATTAGTAACCAATATAAAATGAAATTTAAAGCTACTGTTACTGTTATGTAGGCCAAGAGCCTCCCCTGTGCTTACTTGCACCTGCATCTAATAAAAGTGATCCTAGAGTAGGCATGACCTTGCAAATGCAAACAAGTACTCTCCATAGGCAAGTTTAGTTTAGTTTAGTTTAGTTTAGATGATGGTGGATGTGAGATTGAATCAGAACCTAGCAGATCTTTTGTGGGGGCTGTTCCCTAGCCCAAAATAATTCAAAAGTTACCACTTTTACTATATTTTTTTGAGAAAAATACAATAGTTTGTTAGTTTGTTGGATAGGAGACCTTTGTTCTATACTTCTATATATATTTTGTAATATCTTTAGTATTTAATAGGGCTGTTTTGCAAAAATGTATTTATTTTATTTTATTTTATTTCCCGCTCTTCTCCTTGTAAATTTCTTCATCAAATTGGTTGATTAATCTCTCTAACTCGGTCCTGTAAAAACCCATAGTTCAAATTAATTGTAAAACTATCCCCGCCCTAGAATTTATCCTACCCCATAACATATTTTTATTTTTTTACTCAATTAACATGACTAGGCTTGGCCTGAGTGTTGATTCTGCCTTTGCACAAGCATAGACCAACCGACTTACCAAGGCGGAACTTGAAAATTTTAATTAAGGGGACTAAAACATAAAATTTACAATATATATATAGTAACTAAGTGAGATTTGAACAGGTCTTATCAACAAAAAGTGAAATTCTAACCACTGATGGGAGCTATACAAGTTCGCATTTAGGATTTTAATCAGGTTGAACTCAAAAAATTAAAATATATAATAAACAGTTGAAAGAGAAAGAAGTTCCGAGGTATAGCGAAAAAAAAAGGAAAATAAGAAGATTTAGGGGAATGTTAATGCAAAAACAGAGAAAAAAGAAGACTACAACGTACTGTTTTAGATTCTTTCAAAGAATGATTACTTACAGAAACGAACTCAAAATGCCAAGGTATAGTTGAAATTTCAAGATATAGTGGGGGGGTAGTTGGTCGGAAAGAAAAAGAAAAAGAAAAAGAAAACAGAGAGCACTACAAGGTGAAAGCCTTTTTCCTGCTTTGGGAAAATACGAATCGACACTCTCTTGGACTTGAAGGGAAGGGAAGGGAAGGGAAGGGAAGGGAAGGGAAGGGAAGAGGCAAAGAGCTTTCTTTCTCCTTGACTCTAAAGACGACTCTAATAATAATAATACTCTGGAGTCTGGATGGATGGTAGATGAATAGACACCCAAGGCAAGGCAAGGCAAGGCAAGGCATGGCAAGGCACTAATACTATGATGGCCTATGGCCTGTGGCAGACTTAGCTCTTTAATTTTTATACGGACCACCAGAGGCGTAAGGAGCAAGCCTCCTCAACCTCAATCCTGATTGCTGATGTATTTATTCATACCATCAAAATATTAAATATTAAACATCTACTCACAATTTTTTGCAAATTTTCATTTATACTACAACCGCTAGCTTAACAATACAGCGCTCTCACTCTGTATGAAAGAATCCGCTAAATTATGTTTTTTTTTAAATAACCATAATTAAAAAAATAAAACTTACTGGATCAACACAATTGCTTAGTTTTACAAAAAAAAAAAAAAGTAACGAGTAGCTTATTTGGTACATAAAAAGAATACCCAGTAGCCTATTTGATACACCTCCTATGCCATAATTTTTCCATGGTGTTTTGTGACATAAAGAGGTGAAATTGACAAATTGGGTACCCTTTCCATGTATTGAATAGGCTACTCGGTGCTTATGGTTTTGTAAACAGCTAACTAATCATGTTGGTTTAGTCAAATTCATTTTTTTATTATGGTTATAAAAAAAATTCATAAATTATTCAGGGGTTCATTTTTATTTTTCTAATATGTTACTTCTCAACAAACATGAAAATTAGAGAGTTGTGTTTGAAAAAAAGATGCACTTAATATTTTTTGGACACTGTGTCAAATACCAACTCAACAAATTTGAAAATTAGAATTATGTTTGAAGGATGCATTTAATGTTTTTTTAGACAATGTGCCACGTGGAAAATAATAATATACCAAGATTTAAGATCAGACACCAGTGGCAGTGGCAGTCATTCAAAATGAAGTTTGTTACAAGAATTACAGTGTTCTTACATATTTACTAGTTTTTTCTTTTTCTTTTTAGTTTATTTACTAGTTTTTTCTTTTTACTTGGATTTATGATCCATATATTAATATGATTTTTCAAGCTCCTTATACCAATCATGCTAATAACATCAAAATAATGTTCAATTTAGCAACATTCTTCAAATAATTTGCCCATAAAATTCAGCAGCGTGCACTTGGGAAATCTTTTTAGCGACATTCTTCAAATAAATGATAACAATTTTGTCATATTTAGCTTAAAATCGATCTTGTGAACAAATTGCAATTGATGATATGATAATATAAATTTAATTATTTTGCTAATAATTGGCATTTAATTTACATTTTCTCAATAAACATTGTATTTTTGTTACATAACATTCTCCGAAACATCCTAGCAATGAAAATGAAAACAAATAATAAAAATCCTTACAAGCTGTATGTGTTCCAACAATATAAATATATATATGGTAGACATTTATTACTATTTTTGTAGGTGTTCACCGACTCCGCTTTAATATGTTTAAACAGATTAGTTTTTTCAATTAAATAGATCGGTTCAGTTCATTTTTTAAAATCGGTTTAATAGTTCAGTTTGGCTTACAAAATTTTAACTGGTTAGATCGAACCAATCCAAATTTTTTGAATCCATCATCCGTCCGAACAAAACATTTAAGCGTTTGGATGAGGCAAAGAGTAGTGCTAATCCGGGTTAGCAACTATTCCAAACTACTATTCTACGTACGTTTGAATGTGTTTGGGTAAGCAAAAACGGACTATTTTTCCAACTAAATATTGGGTTAGCTCACTATTTCAAATTTCAGTTAACTGGTTCAGTTTAAAACCGGTTAAACCAAACCAAATAAAATTTTTAAATCCATCTTTTAAAAAAATAAAAAATTAACACAAAAATATTTATTTTTAGGATTAATATTCTATTTCGGTTCAACCAAACAAACTAAAATTTACTTCAGTTTGTTCGGTTTGGTTCTTATTTCATTTCGGTTCAGTTAGGTTCAGTCCGATTTGATTTTTTTAAAACCGAATAAAACTTTTATTTGCCTATTTTAATTCGATTTGGACCGAACCGAACCGAATCGATGAACACCCCTAATCTAAAGACGAAAATACCACTGACAACTGGGAGCACCTTTCCAAAATTATGATAGAAACATGAGTAAATTTCGAGGTCACTAAACTTTGTCCATTGTCACAAATTGGTCACTCAAGTTTAATTTGTCTCTCTATAGCCACTGAACTTTTAATTTGTCCAAATCAAGTTACCCTATAACTTTTTCATTCAAAAAATTAATAAAATATAACTTTTCCGTTAGTATTTTGAATGGAATGAGCATATTTCGTTAAAATTTTGAACATAATGAACATATTTAGTTAGTATTTTGGACAAAATAAGCATATTCCGTTAATATTTTAGATAAAAAAAATATAAAATAACTTGATTGAGACAAATAAAAAACTCAGTGACTACAAAGAGACAAATCAAACTTTAGTAATCAATTCATGTCAAAAGACAAAGTTTAGTGACCTCCAGCAAAATTTATCCTAAAAACACGAAGCAAACACCTTTCATAAAGAGTGTTAGCAATTTAGCCCCCTTAAGTTTTCTTCTTAATTTCATCTTATACAAGCACAATTTATGAGAGAAAACCAAACAACTCAACTGATTGACTAGGCAATATACGGTGGTTCGGATAATTAAAGGTACAATGCAAGAATACTAACATAAGAATTATTTTGCTACAACACTGTAAAAAGAGTGCCAACACAGTGCTACTTGAAAGTAGTATAATTGTTACACGGATGAGAAGCGAATGCACTTGAGCAGGACTGGTCCTGAAAATTTTGAGATCCGGAGTGAAAGAAAAGTTTGAACATTCTATATATACAATTTTTTATTAATATGCCAATAGATCATATCAATTTATAAAAAATGTGGATTCTTTATATATACAAAGTTTGGCCCTAATATTTTATTTATTTTAAATATATACATATTTTTTTTTATTATATACAAACTAAAATTTCTTTTTTGTGGACCTCCTTGAATCTTGGGGCCCGGAGCCATCGCTCTGGATGCCCGGCACCAAGACGGGGCCTGCATTTGAGGTGATGGAGGCAACTGATTCTCATTATTTTTGCAATACTCCTTACAAGGAGCGTAACTAAAAAATTTTTTTAATAGAGGTGGCTAGAAAAGAAAATGCACAATATGTGGTGAGTGAAATTTAAACTCAAGTTCTCCTACCACAAAATAAACCTCTAACTAATAAGCTACAAGTAAATATTTGTTATTTATTGAGAAGACATGAACTATATAAAAAGTAAAAAAAAAAAAAAATTCACTAAATTTGCAATTCATATGAGAGCTCATTCTACCAAGTACGGTACCTGGAGATACTTCTAAATCTGACCATCCTACTCATTTATAATTTTTATTATTGACTCAATACGTTTAAAGGAACAAAAATTAAAATTAAAATTATTTATGGGTATGACATTTATTGATTAACTGCATTCCTGCATCGTCTATAATGCTAATCCTAATAGTTATCAATTTGTTATTTTATGAGATGTTAGGTTATTAGAAAAAAAAATATTTCTACGATAATTTTCACAATGCAATCACAGCTTTTATAATTAAAATATTAAATTTCAAATCAATAAAATAATTTCTAAATTATGTGTTGTCCAATCAGTCTAATCCTTTAACTACAATTTGAGGTGTCAAGCAAACCTACAAGACTACAACCTTGCCTAAAGAAAGTAGGCACAGTTTCCTATTTGACAAAAGGCATAATTTCCTAGATATTTTTCAACACATCTCCAATTTTTTATTTACATCTCAAGTCTTAAATTTATCTTATTTGTCCCTTAACTCTTATAAAAGTTCCTTATTTATCTATCACTTAATCAATTCTAAATTATCTCTAGTTAAATTAGAAAAAATATTAGTTAAACTTTGATTAAAAAAAAGACAAAATTGTCATTTTTGTAGAACAACGTGCAGATGGACGATCTGAAGTAGGGGTGTTCACCGACTCCGCTTTAATATGTTTAAACAGATCAGTTTTTTACGATTAAATAGATCGGTTCAGTTCATTTTTTAAAACCGGTTTAATAGTTTAGTCTGGCTTAAAAAATTTTAACTGGTTAGATCGAACCAACCCAAATTTTTGAACCCATCACCTGTCCGAACAAAACATTTAAGTGTTTGGATGAGGCAAAGAGTAGTGCTAATCCGGGTTAGCAACTATTCCAAACTACTATTCTACATTTGGATGTGTTTGGGTTAGCAAAAAGGGACTATTTTTTGTTTGTCTTTTGTGAGTTCGCATACTATTCTACTAACTCAACTAAAAGTTGGATTAGCTCACTATCTCAAATTTGAGTTAGCTTGGTTCAGTTTAAAACCGGTTAAACCAAATCAAATAAACATTTTAAATCCATCTTTTAAAAAAATAAAAAAAATTAACAAAAAAAATGTTTATTTTTAAGATTAATATTCTATTTCGGTTCAACCGACCAAAATTTACTTCAATTTGTTCGGTTTGGTTCTTATTTGGTTATTATTTCATTTCGATGTGGTTAGGTTCGGTCTGATTTAATTTTTTAAAACCGAATAAAACTTTTATTTACCTATTGTAATTCGATTTGGACCGAATCGATGAACACTCCCAATCTAAAGACGAAAATACCACTGACAACTAATCACTCAAAAGAGAGCAATGTTTCTTTAATATTTATAAACTCGGAAATGCTATCGGTTCGAACTGCAAGCGCGCAATCCTATCGAGTAGTATATTCGAGGTCGATCCACAGGGAATATTAGTTCAGAGTTTTGAGCGAACGAATCACAATCTTTGGAAAAGCTAGACGAAATCTGAAAATTGAGAGATGTTGTTGTGATCAATGTAAATTAGGAAGCAATTAAAAGTTATTAAAATAAAGATAGAGATGAGAATTCCTAGGGTTTCGGCACACCATTGCTACTCAATCCGCTTTGATAATATATTCCTGTTGCGTCTGATTTCCTGTTGTTGTTTTATGAAAGACACCACATAGGTCACTGCGATTTATGTTACGCAAGAATGACAGATCTTTCATCGAGATTCTATATAGGACACTGCGAGTTTCCTTACGCAAATGACTGATCTCTTAAATACACAAGTTACTACACAGATCACTGCGATTTTCCTTGTGCAAGTGATGGAACTTGGTTCACGTTTTGTTGGTCTGGTTTATGGTTTCCCCGCTAAGATTTTCTTCACATAAACCTAATAGATCTCAACGAGGCTAATTCATACAAATAGTTTATCTTACCATTAAAGCACTGTCACTACCCTAACAGATTAAACTAGATTATTGAAGTTAGATGAAGAGATAGTAAATTATAAAAGCATTTCGATTCAACAACAAGAAATCATAATTAACAGAAAATATATATATCAAAACATCAAGAGTAACAAGGTTTACTGCCTAGCCCTAAGAAAAGGAACTTAGCCGCGGAACGGCATTGTTACAAGCACTCCTCTCATCTCTCTTTAATCAAATATAACCCTAATTACAAAGATAAGTTATTCTTCTGCCCAGGGGCCTTATATAGGAGTGGAGGGACGTCTGGAGATTGAGTAGGGGCTAAGGAATTGATCTGGATACAGCTGTCGGCAGTTATTTCCCAAGGGGCGCCTTCGGTTACGGTCCGTATCAGGTGATACGGTCCGTATTAGGACCTTGTCGCTGAGGGTTTTAGTGCTTCTCACTCTATCTCCTAGTCTGTGCTAGGCTTGGTCCGTATTAGGCAATACGGACCGTAACAGAGACTTCGTCGATAAGCGTCGCTGATTCGATTGACCCGATTCTGGCTCCATTTGGTGTAAAATAGTCCCAAAATTGTTTTCTACAATAAAACATAAAGAAGAGTGACAGTAACCTTTTTCTCTAATTAATTAAATATAAGTGTGAGAAAATATGCAAAACCTAAGCCAAAACTCTACGTAAATCATCATTATTTTGACTCTGATCAACAACTGGTAGCACATTTCCAAAATTATGATAGAAACATGAGTAAATTTCGAGGTCACTAAACTTTGTCCATTGTCATAAATTGGTCACTCAAGTTTAATTTGTCTCTTTATAGCCACTAAACTTTTAATTTGTCCCAATCAAGTTACCATATAACTTTTTCATTCAAAAAATTAATAAAATATAACTTTTTCATTAGTATTTTGAATAGAATGAGCATATTCCGTTAAATTTTTGAACATAATGAACATATTTAGTTAGTATTTTGGGCAAAATAAGCATATTCCGTTAATATTTTGGATACAAAAAATTATAAAGTGACTTGATTGAGACAAATAAAAAGTCCAATGACTTCAAAAAGACAAATCAAACTTTATATAGTAATCAATTTGTGTCAAAAGACAAAGTTTAGTGACCTCCAGCAAAATTTATCCTAGAAACATGAAGCAAACACCTTAGCAATTTAGCCCCCCTTAAGTTTTCTTCTTAATTTCCTCTTATACTAGCACAATTTATGACAGAAAACCAATGTTTTAAATAGCGTTTATAGCGTCATAGCGGGAAGGCTACAAAAAAAGCTATAGCGAATAGCGTAGCTATAGCGGAAGCTATACTACATAGCGTTTTTTTTACAAAAATTATATTATATATTTGTACTAAATATCAACATTATCTAAAGTCTCATAGAACAATAAATAACACCAAATTAATTAAGACATTATAATATTCATATTGAACCAATACAAAGTCCAAATTGCTGTTCAAAATATCCATAGTAATATCATAAACTATCAATCTTTTTTTTATTCAAAATATCTTAAGAATCATGATTCATGACATAATCTATTTTTTTTTTCTATTCAAATTTCAAAATAACCTAGACAAGGGTTTCCTTCTCTATTTGGGCAAATTAAAATATCTGTATCAACAAAACTTTTAATTTATTTCGGTTTGGACTTTATTTAACTGTTTTGGGTCTTTATTTAAAGCTCATATAAATTGTCTAAAAAAGCCCATTATGCATGGCGCGCGCTATTTGCGCTACACGCTATGCACTATAGCGGTCGTAGCTCAATTAGCGCATTTTGATGTCATAGCTTGGCGTTTAGGGTCGAAAAACGGTATAGCGCCGCTATAGCGCGCTATTTAGAACACTGGAGAAAACCAAACAACTCAACTGATTGACTAGGCAATATACGGTGGTTCGGATAGTTAAAGGTACAATGCAAGAATACTAACATAATAATTAGTTTGCTACAACACTGTAAAAAGAGTGCCAACACAGTGCTACTTGAAAGTAGTATAATTGTTACACGGATGAGAAGCGAATGCACTTGAGCAGGACCAGTCTTGAAAATTTTGAGATCCGGAGTGAAAGAAAAGTTTGATCATTTTATATATACAATTTTTTATTAATATGCCAATAGATCATATCAATTTATAAAAAAATTGGATTCTTTATATATACAAAATTTGACTCTAATGTTTTATTTATTTTTAACATATACATATTATTTTTTTAATATATACAAACTAAAATTTCTTTTTTGTGGACCCCCTTGAATCTTGGGGCCCGGAGCCATTGTCCTGGATGCCCGGCACCAAGACCGGGCCTACATTTGAGGTAATGGAGGCAACTGATTCTCATTATTTTTGCAATACTCCTTGCAAGAAGCAGGACTAGAAAATTTTAATAGAAATGGCTGGAAAATAAAATACATAATTTGTGGTGAGTGAGATTTAAACTCAAGTTCTCCTACCATAAAATAAAACTCTAACTAATAAACTACAAGTAAACATTTGTTATTTATTGAGGAGACATGAACTATATAAAAAGTAAAAAAAAAAATCCACTAAATTTGCAATTCATATCAAGTACGGTACCTGGAGATTCTTCTAAATCTGACCATCCTACTTATTTATAATTTTTATTATTGACTCAATACTTTTAAAGGAACAAAAATTAAAATTAAAATTATTTATGTGTATGACATTTATTGATTAACTGCATTCCTGCATTCCCCTCTGATTTAAAATGTATAATTTAAAATAATGCTAATCCTAATAGTTAGTAATTTGTTATTTTAAGAGATGTTAGTTTATTAGAAAAAATATATTTCTACGATAATTTTCACAATGCAATCACAGCTTTTATAATTAAAATTTTAAATTTCAATTCAATAAAATATTTTTCTGAATTATGTGTTGTCCAATCAGTCTAATCCCTTAACTACAATTTGAGGTGTCAAGCAGACCTACAAGGCTACAACCTTGCCTAAAAAAAGTAGGCACAGTTTCCTATTTGATAAAAGGCATAATTTCTTAGATACCTTCGCGACATCTCCAATTTCTTATTTACCCCTCAAGTCTTAAATTTATCTTATTTGTCCCTTAACTCTTATAATAATGAGTCCGGCTAGTATAACATTGGTGTTATTTCGGCCTATATAACACCAACTCCAAAATCTATCGTATCGACTTCAAACGGTTAATCCAACCGTTCAAACCCTTCTACTTTATGAGTTGTGCGTTTACATACAAAAAAAAAAATATTTTCTAGTTATTTTAATACCAAATCAAGCGGTCAAAAATCTTGAAAAATGAATGCATTAAAATTAACTTTAAAACTCACACATTTGACCGCTTGATTTGATACTAAAAAAATTCAAAAAATTATAAAATTTTGCATGTAAACACACAACTCATAAAGTAGAAGAGTTTGAACGGTTGGATTAACCGTTTGAAGTCGATACGATAGATTTTGGAGTTGGTGTTATATAGGCCGAAATGACACCAATGTTATACTAGCCGGACTCTATAATAATTTCTTATTTATCCATTACTTAATCAATTCTAAATTATCTCTAGTTAAATTAGAAAAATATTAGTTAAACTTTGATTAAAAGAATAAAAGACAAAATTGTCATTATTTCTTACAACAGAAGCTCATCATTTCTCCTTCTCTCTCTCCCCCCAAGAGACCGCTTCAAAACTTTATCATCTAATGGTGAAATTGAACATTTGGGAGTTCGACTGTACAAAGAAGATACTGAATCATTAGGATTTGTTTTTGTCAAGAAAAGAAGAAACCGACCGTTCAGGAAGAAGGCAATCTTTTGGGAATTAGAGTGTGTAATGGGAAACTGAGTTTGTTGTAGTTTAACTGTGCAAAGGAGAATTGGAGCCTTTGGTTCTTTGACAAAGTAAAGGAGAAACAGAGCATTGGGAGGTTTGCTTATGTAATGAGAGACCGATCATTTTGGAGCTCGAGAATGTAAAGGAGAAATCGAGCCTCTAAGGAGTTCGATTTTGCAAAGGAGAAGATGAACATTTAAGAGTGTGTAACGTGTGTTTGGTTTAAAGAAGAAACTAAGGTTGTAGGAGTTCTATTGTAAAAGGATGAGACCAATCGTGTAAAGGAGATACCAAATTTGAGAGTAGCACAATCGTGTAAAGGAGAACACAGCCCGTAGATGTTCTCCTTCCCTCCATTGGAATTAAAAAAAGCTTGCTATATACAAAGCCTCAACAAAAAAATTCTAAACACAACGAACCAAAAACAAACAAAATCCTATTTGAAAAACCAAGTGCTACATGAAAGTTCTCAACCTTTCAGCTAAAAAGGGAAGAAACTACTCTCAAATAATTAGTCAGCAGAAAAAAAACGAACAAATTAGGTCCGGATACCAACTAGAACAGTATCACAAAGGGGAAATTTTAAAAAAGGGCAATTTTGTCTTTTAACTTTTTAATCAAGATTTTTTATAATTTAAGTAGAGATAATTTAGAATAAGTTAAGTGATAGGTAAATAAGAAACTATTGTAAGAGTGAAAGGATAAATAAGATACATTCAAGACTTGAGGAGTAAATAAGAAATTAGAGATGTCTTGAAGGATATATAGGAAATTATCTCTTGATAAAATGACTACACTGAGATTTAAAGATATCATATCCTCTATATTACGGAATGGAAAATAAATCTGCTGTAATTTTCGGAGAATTACATGACTCTGTAATTCCGATTCCAACTGTTAATTTTTCTCGAAATGCGTGTATAAAAACTTACTTTTCCGAGAACGTTTCCGAAATCCGCGCACGGAAAAGTTGGAACGGTTGATCTCGGAATTTCAGGATTCTGTAATTCCTCTCGGAATTACAGCAGATTCGGATTCTACGGAATGTGCATTAATAGATCTGGACTATCGGATTGAGATCCGCATTAATATTAAAGGGACCCGTGCGTCATAGGTGTGGGCTGAATTGACTTCAATACTGATTAGACAGCCGAAATGCATTAAACTCAAAAGATTCTCTTTTGAGTTAATGCAGAAGATGCGATTTAAGGCATCATGTTTTCATGTTGAGCTACATGGCTAGAAAAATCTTTGCTAACACCGCAGGTTGGTACTATTATTTTGCGAATCTAACTGAAATGACGATATTTGGTTGAAATTCAAATTATAAAATAAGGAGTTTAGACTTTATTTATTTCATTAAAGACTGATTAATTAGATTGGTTTAATTAGACGTAATTCTAAAATTATGATTTTAAATTTAAACCACATCTCTATGTGGTTTAAAAGATTACTCTATGGTCTAAGCTATTAAGAAATAGTATTGATTAAAGAAGGTGGAAAAAAAAATTAGATAGTCGCTAATAGTGGAACCATAGAGAGAGTAACTTTTAAACCACAAGAAAATGTGGTTTAAATTTCAAATTCTAATTTAAAAGTTATATCTAATTATATCGGCCTAATTAAAAGGTATTTGATGAAATAAATGAGGTATAAATTTCTAACGAACACATTAGTCAAAGTGCAAATTTGTATCTAATTACCAACGACATCAACAGTGACAAAAGGCATATTGGATTGGATGGATCAGATTTGGTTGGACGGATTGAAATTTCTTGGTGCAGCCCGGGTCTTAAGTTTATTTTATTTAATTTTGGTTCTCCAAATTCTATATTTTGTATATTTATTCATGCAACACAAGATTCAAATACTTTTATTTTTTCTTGTCTTCATAGTTTCTTAATTTTTAATTATTCAAACAACAACATTTCAAAATTCAAACTAAAAATATATATAATCGTTTATATACCATTCAATTAAAAATAATTATAAAAGAAAAAAATCCAAAACATAAATAAGTTGATATAATTTAAAATTTTAGAAGTTCGCAAACCCTACTAACGGAGCGTAGTTTTTTTTTGTTTTTTCTGTTCCGTAAGTTTTGATCAGCGATTTCATCATGCACAAATTGAAAATCAGATCGGACGGGATTAAAGGTTTGTTATAAAATTTGCTGAAATTCCAATATTATAACATTAATCAGACTCTCTATAATGATCAATGTTGTATAAATAAGGATACACATACCATATCGGATACAGCGATACGGTAATTTTCAAAATTCAGGATACGATACGGCTAGTATATATATTATTTTTATTATTTTTATTAATCAAAGCTTGTATTATATAAATTAAATATAAAAAATTAACTCAAGTATAAATTAAATATAATAGTTAGTAGTTTTTAACAACAGCTTAGTGTAGTGGTGAAGGAGTATGTTGCTTAACTCACATAACCTGGGTCGATTCTTGGATGGCGTTAGAAAAAAAATTTTGCCTTGCCAGTGGTCCATGCACGGTTCACCCTGGTTTATGGGGCGTATCTCGTCCATATCGGCCCGTTTCAATCCATATAACACAATATATTATAAAAAATTATATGACCAGTAATTCACTGAATTTGTCCAAAATCTTATTCTTTAAAATAGACGAGTCACTTAAAAGTTCAAATAAATAAGCAGGTTTGGATAGAAGGAAAGCATAGTTGGGTTTTGCAATTCTTGGATGGCGCTAGAATTTTTTTGGCTAGTGGTCCAAGCGCAGTGCATCCTGGTGTATGTGACATATCATGTTTGTATCGGGCCGTTTCAATCTGTATAACATAGTATATTATAAAAAAAATTATATGGTTAGTAATTTACTGAATCTGTCCAAAATCTTAGACGAGTTACTTCGAAGTTCAAATCAATAAGCATGTTTGGAGGTTAGAAGCAAACCATAGCTGGGTTTTGCGATTCTTGGATGGCGATAGAAATTTTTTTTTTCCAGTGATCTATGCGCCGTGCACCCTGGTGTATGGGGTGTATTCAGTCTGATCGGCCCATTTCAATTTGTATAACATAGTATATTATAAAAAATTATGCAACCAGTAATTCACTGAATCTGTTCAAAATCTTATTTTTCAAAATAGACAAGTCACTTCAAAGTTCAAATCAATCAGCAGGTTTGAAGGTTGGAAGGAAGACATAGATGGGTTTTGCAATTCATAGATGGAGCTAGAAATTATTTTTGCCAGTGGTCCATGTGCGGTGTGTTGAGTCCAAAGTGAACTATTACTTTTAAAGATTTATAAACTCTAATTTTTACTTATGTTCAGATCATAAATGCATGATCCTACCGTGTAGTATGATTGGGGTGTCGATCCACAGGGATAGTGTATTAGATTTTAAATAATTTTTACTAGTCTAGGTTATCGGATTTTTTAAAAGTTTGAGGTGGTGGTGATAATTGCAATCAAGGTAAAGGTTAAACAGTAGATAGAGAGTCTCTAGGGTTCATGTTTTTGTCATTCTTAATCATGTTAGTAAGTTTTGACGTCTCTCTACGTCACATGCGGCACTGTCACTGTCGCATGCGACCTAGATTGCCCCACACCTACCCCGCATGCGGCACTGTCACTACCAGCAGGGTGTGCTGGGTGTTTGCTTATGCGATTTGAAAAGTTTTTCGATCTTGCGATCGACTTTTGGGCTATCAAGACTAAAGTATTTTAAGTACGCAATTATATTATTTTCTCATACTACTCCGTAGTTGAAATATCCCAAATACCCTATTTAATCTAAGTGTTTTCTAATGTTATTTAAAGTACAATTTAGGTTATCATGCCAAGGGAGCCCACTGGGTTATAATTCTAGTCTTTGAACCGCTGTCAAGTCTCGTTAGCCAAAGTGTTTGGAGTACTTACATGCATTATCCTTCTCACACAAGAATGCAATGACTTAAGAGCATCTCCATCGGCTTGCAAATACAATTGCAAGTGCCGATGTGGCTCCGACATACTAATTTCATCGTCTCTTTCAGCGATGAAGACGGACTTGCGAATATGAAAGCTTTCATAAAATGAAAGCTTTCATTTCGCTGATATCGCTGACGCTACGGAGAATAGAAATCAAATTTGCGAGACTTCGTCGCCCCGTCTCCATCGATCGAGCTGAAAGTTCTTCTCCCCCCTTCTCCTTGCCCGTTCCCGTTCCTCCGCTATCACCTTCAAAACCTGTCCGTCGCTACCTCTCCAAAATTTCTGAAAATTACCATCTACGATCTTTTAGTTGGGAATGTCGCAACTGGAGACTTGAGGAGGAGGCGAGTGAGAAATTACCATCTACGAGTTCTCTGGTGCGATTGGGGGATGCAACCTCGACCACACAAGGCCAGACCGTTCGCTGATATTGAGGTACGTCCTTCCCCGTTTAAAAAATTGGCTGCCTTAATTCAATTTGGGTTCTATTGCCATTAATTACAGCCTTTGTACATGTTCAAATTGGGTTCTATTGCCATCAATTTGGGTTCTATTGCCATTAATTACAGCCCAGTGCATGAAAAGACAGGATGCTCTAGTGATAGACGAGTGAAATTAAGTTTTATTTCTTTTTGCTATGTTTTATTGTTGTAATGTGTTATGTCCTTTGATTAAGCCGTACTGGTAGCAGCGAAATAGCAAGCAAGTGTAATTATGTTGGATGTAGCAGCCAATTTTGAATGAGATCATTATTTCAGAAAATCCTTTGCCAGTATCAATTATGTTAACTGTCATAAAAGTTACCCTGCTTGATACATAGTTGCTACTGGCGAATTTTTTTAAATTTACCCTGCTTGATAAATTATGCAGGTTAATTTTCTCCGACAAAGGCGGCCTGAAAAGGAACCACAGTCCCTGTCACTAATCTATGACAATGGTGAATGCTCTATTGACTTGGTAACTCTCTCTTGCCTCGATTGTTCTCTTTTTATCTTATTTTGTAATTGACGGCTTGAATTTAGGTGCTAGTAGTGTGGTTACCGATATGTATGTGACATTCATGAGCTCAGTTACTTGCTGGCTAGGAATTAATGTTTTTTCTGGTTTTCAGATCAACTAAAATATAATGTAGACAAACTGAAACAAAGAAAGAATGTGGTAATATAACCCTTTACTGCTCTGTACAATAATGAAATCGCATCAGGGTTCCATGTACTTACAGCTACAAGACCTGAACTGTACAATTTAATAGGTTAGGATTATAAATCCATTGTACAAACTGTTATTAATTGTTACTTTCCATGACAAACCTGTTTCTGAAATTAAAGATCCAAATGCATTTATGTGCAGGTGAAAAGTTTATACAGATTTTTGCCCGTGAGGCCCGCATACTTGACGGCTCATATATGACTTAGGAGCTTATTTTCAATCAACACAATTCTGATCTGGTACCAAGTTCTTAACCACCTGCAACTGCATTTGTCTCCATTGCTGACCCATATGTCATGCATGTGCACTGTACCATGATAAGGGGCCTCACCCGTGGCTCTGTACCACAATCACTGGTGCTTGGCTCTCTACTGGCATGACTGAACCTATGGATTCAACCGTCTTATCAACCAGCAGTGGCGATGTGTACTGCATGGTCACCTCAATGTTTTTTTTTTGTTTTCCTCGTTCGTGCTCTGCATGATAAGAAAATTCAACCAAATTCCACCTCAATTTCTTTTTTTTGGTTTGGAACTAAAGATTTTGTTGTTGTAAAATGCTAATGCTGTATAAAAAGATCAAGTGCGGCACTCTTGGAATATAATTAAAACTAAAGTTCTCAATGGATCTTTGGTTCTTCCTTTTATGATATTTTGATAATACTATTTGGAACTCTTTCTTTGTAGGGTTTCTTGAAGTTGTCAGCTGCTTGCTGCATTTAACTATGATAACTGTTGGCCAGTTCATAAGGTAAAGTCTGCTGCTTTGATTAGGACACATGCGTATAGTTTCGTTAAACTTTATATTTTTATTATGGAACCATATAATTATGCATAAACCCCCTGCAATTCAGCAATGTAATTGTAATGTAATGTCTCTTCTTATTTTTATAGACACTTCAAAGAAAATTAAAGTGGCCTTTTTCAATTTCCATTTACTCTTCTGGCTTTTATGTAATTGTAATATTTTTTCTTATTTTTATGATAGGTACCATTTTGTTTTCTCCATTATAGACAGAGAGAGAGAGCGGGAGGGAGAGAGAGAGACAGAGAGACTTAGCCAGATGGTACCAGCGGTACTGGCACACGAATTATCACAGAAGGTGGTATGTGGCTCAAGTACTAGTAAGCTACCGGTACACTGCTGGTTAGCTACTGGTACTGTAAGATCCGTGTGAAGTGTTAAAGGAGAAGATGAATTGGTTTGCTAATTATTGTTTAGCAATCAAATTGTTGTAATTTCTTAGTAATTAAGTTTTTGGATGTAATTTTTTTGCAACACCATTTTCTTTGAAACCTTGTTTCATGGGTCTCCTTTGAAATGTTTCTTACATAGGTTTTCAATTAATAATTCAATGTTTCAGAATAGCCACTTACACGGGCATAGTTTTCTTCTGAGAGAGAGAGAATTGTTTATTGAAGTGGTGACCGGAGGCTGCCATGAAATTTCTCAAAAAACGTCACGGAGAAAAAGAAAGAGGTCAACAAAAAAATAGAGATCGCGGTCAAAATGAAATTAAATTAAATTTCATGAATACAGAGACCATGAAATTAAAATGAATTGAAATTGTAATTATCTTATGACAGGCTGTTTAGCAATTGCAAAGCCTTTCACCAATGGAGATGCTCTAACACCTATTAGTATGTGGAGATTATTGGCATACAGTAGACATAACTATGTATGCAAGGATACAATAAAAAGAAATTTAAAGTGCAAAGAAAAATTCAAACCATAACATAAACATATACTAAGAATCCAAGTACAATCCTTACTCTAGAGATGAAAAGTTTAACTTCTCATAGCCATAGCAAAATAAAAGAAATAAAATAAGGAGAACATAAATTACAACCCAATTGAAGATGAAAGAACCTCTGTCTCCTTAGATGACGCTTTCTTCTCTTGCTTGACTCCTTATCTCTCTAAGTAACTCTCTAACCTAACCTAACATGAGGATTACTAATCTACTATTCTGGACTTGATACAATTAAATACGCACACCAAACCCTATTACATGAGGGGTATTTATAGTCTTCCTAAATGAGAGGTGGAGTAGTGGAAGTAGTGGAGGACGTGAGATCCACCCATTATTGGATAAATGAAGCCAAAAATAGCTTAAATAACTTGGCTCTTAAGAAAACGTGTCCTTCTAGAAGGCCCATCAGGAATTCGCATTCTTCTGGAAGGCCCATTAGAGAAATCGCCTATTTTTAGGACAGTCCACGGATCGTGCGGCATCAGAGTATGCCGCATGGAGGATGTCATACCGGTCAGACACTTAATCGTATTTTAGCCGTAGTTTGGTCATCCAATCTCCGATTGAGGTGATTCAAGGCTCGTTGGAAAGTAGAAAACGAGATTTACAACTCTATGTGGAGCTTTGCCTCAGGATTGGTGTATAGGATACTTTGAAGTTCATACAAAGTGAGGAACTTTATTGATCTTCATGGCTCAGCTATGCTACCATATGTGTCATATGTCGCGTAGACTTCCGGACTTAGCCGATTCTTAGCTCTTCTACTTCATGCTGCTTGCCATATATTAGCATATTTTCTTCATAATGTCTTCATTTCGCATGTTGTGCACTTCGTATGAGGTGTTGCATATTTCATGTGATATTCTATTTTGAGGCGTTATTCAAAAATCGCCTAAATGTGACAATTTTGCTCTGTTTTTGCCCTAAATACGCAACTTTCTCAAAAACCTGCCAAAAAGAACTAAAAACACGTTTGCGATAAATAAATTGAGAAAATGGCTACTTTGCATTCACTTTTCGCCATTTTTCGGAAAAAAAAATAGTGATTTTTGCTATATGTTTTGGCTTTATCACGGTGCACCTTAATGTATGGGGCATATCCCGTCCATATCAGCCTGTTTCAATCCATGTAACATAGTATATCATAAAAATTTATACGGCTAGTAATTCACTGAATATGTCCAAAATCTTATTCTTCATAATAGACAAGTCTACTTTAAGTTCAAATCAATCAACAGGTTTGGAGGTTAGAAAAAATGCATAGCCGGGTTTTGGAAGGAGAAGGCAACAGTGAGGCGCTCTGCCATTTTTGTTCCCCAGTCATTTGCGTATGACCGTGCAAGAAGAGTTCTGCTTATAGGAGACCAAACGAAGAGAAAGTTATTCGCATTGCATCTTTCAAACTCAAGGCTGGAAATTATTTCTAAATGGGATGAGTTTCCTGAGAGATTATTCAACAATAATCCTCAAGGTGGTCATGGCAACACTATCAGCCTGTTACATGAAGGTCTATGACTTCTTTGCAATTTATGAGGTGTTCTTTGTTGTACAAGTCTTGCTAGCTAATCACTGGTCCTGGTTTGGTTTAACGGTCTATTTGATATGGCTTTGACGTTTAGTTGTAACTATGAAAATGTTGTTACGCTTTTGTTATTATGCATGTAATCTTTTTTTAGATTTGTGTTTGATCCTTGTCTATTTAAGCTGTTCCCTTTCAGAATGGGAATCGAACTTTGTGTTGAGATTTGGTTATGTTTGGCTTCTAGTTGGATCGTAGTAACTCCGATTGTTACACTGGAAAAAAAAAAACTGTGTAGGTAATTTGCCGTTGCAGATAAGTCTCAAGATGCAAAAAAATCCAAGAATTTAAATAGCTTTTAATGATTATTAGATCAAAGTCGTAGTTAATGCAAATGAACGTTCAAGCGTTATTTTTATAAGATTCAAATATGTTTTATTTTCCTCATATAAACAACTGAAGCAATTAAACAGAGTTTTTTCAAAGCTCTTGCAAACTCTTTTATCTGCAAGCTTTTATTTTTGAGAAAAGAAAAATCTTATCAATTGTTAATTGAGCGGTGAAATCACCTGTTATGAGTTTTATTTCACAAATCACAATGTATACTGCAAAAGAAACTTTCCTTTGTCGTTATTTATCATCCTTTTAAGGACCGTTGCGCAAAACTTTTTTCTCTGGGTCAAATTGCAAAAGAAATCCAGCCTCGAATAGATCTACAAATTTCTGTTACACAAAATGCACAGAGAATATAAAATCTGCTAGGGTAAACGCAACCATGCTTTGTTTTATATATATTGGCAACTGAAGATAATTAACTGGGTAAATACCGAGATAGAACTAGCATCTCTTAAGATATTGGCAACTAGCAAATTCAAAATATATATTACTTCATATCCTCAGCTCTAGAAAGACCCAATAAAAGGCAAACAAAAATACAAATACAAATAACACTAGGCAGAGATTCAAAGGAGAAATATCATACACCAAGGCAAAACTTGAAGCATTTTCTCACAGCATATAAGCTGCCAATTTATCTCTTTCTCTTCCCAGCTGAACCACGAGCAGGCTTCTCCGCAGAGCCGGTGGCTTTTGATTTGCTTGCCGAAGTGGCCTTTTTCCCTTTTGGACCCCCTGAGTTTTTCAAATCGAGCTGCACCTGGATACCTAACAGAGGAAAGAAAAAAGCTTCGGATTAAAGGAAAGATCCTACTATTTTCCTCTGCAGATATATTCATAGTTTTTTAAGATGCTATATTTTTCCTATGTAATATACTTTCTGACCTGAGGTGCTTTGTTTCACTTTGTGTTTTGACTATGAAAATATAATAAAGAAATAAATCTTGATGTTAAAAAAAAAAACCTTTTGATTTGTCACTCTGGAGGTCCATCTTTGGTTTTGATTCGCCAGAAATTAATTCATCTGGCAGAGAGAGAGAGATTTTAATCATAAGCTTTCTACAAGAAAAATAAAATAAAATTTTCATTGGAGCATGAGTTCGAATTTGGTTTTCCTATATAGCATCCTCATCAGCAGCATATACCAAAACCCTCATGCTTGCGCTGACTTTGGACCCCACTTGACAGTACTAATTTGTATTATACAGAAAATCCAATGAGTCTCCTCATGCACAGAAAAGATCTTATTTCACAATTGAAGGGAGATTAAACAAAAACCAGTCGTTGTTGTAAATATAGTAGTTGGAATCAAGAGCAAGAATAAAAACGTATTAAGAAAAGCTAATTGTTGAACTAATCCGATAAAGAGACCAAAGAAATAAAATACCATCATTCTCAGCATCTGATGAATTCTCTTCTTCTTCACCTTCCACCAATGCAGTTCCATTTTCTTCAGGAGTCTCTGTCTCAACTGGAGGCTCCAGTATGGCCGCGATGCGCTTTTTTGGGGCTTTCTTCACACCAGGTAGGGTGATCATATCTGCAGACCTTACCACTCGGGAGGTACTACCGTGTTTATATGCCTTGGTTAGTGCCGCCTTAACTGCTGGTTGTATACCTTCCATTGGATTGGGATGTCCCTAAGATGAAGATAAATATACATCACAAGGAAACTCAGTCACGAGTACTACTATGTCCTGTTTCTGTTTGGTAATGACAAGTTTTTTTATTAATTAATTTATTTATTTACAGCATATTACTGGCAGGAACTGTCCTGGTTGAATTTTCTTTCTTGGATAAAATAAATGCAGGCTAGAAAATATCAGCATATTATGCATGATGTAAAACATTAAAACATTTAAGTGAAGAGAAAATGAACAGACCTTAAGCTTGGATAGTTCAACAAGGGTGTCAAAGTCCTCCTGGCTTAAAGAGTAAGTATCCATCAATTCAACTACCTTTTGTACAGCTTCGTCCTTTTGCTCAGAGAGAGAGGGGGGGAGGGAGGTGAAAGTGTTAGCACAAGTAAATGCTCCATAACATCAGACCATTACATTAGGCGAAATAGAAGCCAAATTAATTACAGCACATATTATCTAATCTAAAAGTTTCAATTGAGCTTAATCAGAAAAAACCTTGGGCAATGTATGTAGAGGATATGTCAACTGTTTCAAGAGAAGAGTAAGGTAATCCAATCGCAAAGTTTCCCTGCATTTTAAGGTTTTCTAGTTAGGGTCTTATATGAAGAATTTATTTAAATTGCCAAATAGAAAAATGAGAAAAAAGAGTATTGTTCGTCATGGCAAATTGTAAAAAACAAGTGTAGCATTCTTACCTGTCCAGATTAGTTTGCTGAGAGGCAAGAATATGGACATGTACATCTTCCAAAAGTCGCATGTTCTTACCCATAGTTGAGTTTTTTCCAAGCCACCCTCCAAATCTATTGAAATTACGTTCTCCCTGTTCATCAAATAAACTGTTTCACAGAGTTTCTGAGAAGCACCAAAGAAGGGGAAAAAAAAACAGAAAAAATGTAGTACCGGCGCAAGTGTTTCCCTATGACCGTGCATCAGTGCAGCCCTGGTTAGAAAGAAAAAAAGGGTGCAGAGAACAGGCATAAAATTTAGCATAAAAATATTGAAAATATTACAAAAAAGATTCTGACAGATGGAGCTCCATGTGCCAGACAGGTCAACAAATTATTAAGTTGAATTTGGTAAGTAAAGAAACTCGCAAAGATGTACAAGAACAAAAACAGCAACATGAAAAGACAAGTTTCAATACTGTTGTCCTGTAGGTTTCTATGGCTGGTATAGTATAATAATATCGGTATCGAAAATAGTTATTGTAGATGCCAATACATAATCTACTTACGGCACAATGCTAGAAGCAAATGAAGAGGCTTGGGACAGCTGCCACTGACGGTATCGTCTGATTTGTACATTCACGATATCACCATCTGATATTGACTCTGCAGCTTGTGCAAGTGCCTTCATTCTTTTCACCCCAGTTTCATCCTTTCCAATGCTAACTGGATTGTAGTTTATGTAGTTTTCCTGCCATTCAACAGTTACCTTATAAAGGTTTGTACCAGTTACCTTATATCTCTGTCATTCTCAAGGTTCTAAATAGCATTTATAGCGACATAGCGGGAAGACAAAAAAAAGCTATTGCTAATAGCGTAGCCATAGCGGAAGCTATCGTACATAGCGTTTTTTTCTTTTCAAAATTTATATTCTATATTTCTACTAATTATCAACATGATCAATATTGGAGAATTGGGGTAACAATCAAATGACAACTAATCTAAATCTATACTTTTTTCAATCATGCAAATAATAAGTAAAAAACAGGATCTACAAGGTAATATTATTAAATAGTTCATACTTCATAGTATTACAGATTATAATAGACGAAGAGCAATTAATTTTACAAGTGAAATGAAGTATACCTATTTGAACATTTTATATATTATAATAATCAAAATCAGCTTTCAATTGAAACGAACGGCAATAATTTTACAAGTGAATACTAGACAAAGAGCAAGCAAAGGGAAGAATTAATATTTGAATATTTTTCGATATAGAATGAGAGACTAAATCACAAATAGGAACAGAAGCACATCGTTCGGTTTAGCATACTTATCATAGCAGACCATGTAGCATCAGAAATAAGAACAAAAACCCATGTAAATCGCAAAAAAAGCTCATGTAGCATAGCAGTAGTAATAGCGCGTAGCGGTAATAGCGGCAAGCTATTATAGGTATAGTGGTCATAGCTGAATTAGCACACTTTTATCTCATAGCTTAGCTTTTATGGTCCGAAAAAGCTATAGCTAGCTATTTAGAACACTGGTCATTCTACAGGTTTACCTACTGCAGAGGAATGACACTAAGTAAAACAAACCTGAATAATAAGAGGAACTAAATCAGGATCGCTCATGCTATAATCAAGCCTCTCATCCATCCGCAGCTTGCCACCATTAAACCCAAACAACCTGAGAAGTTAACTGACTAGTAAGAAGTAAGAATAGAGGTGATAGCTTACACACATGAAAGCTATGTAAGTTTCATTCCAGATGTAACTCATGTATGATGTATGGATAGAAAAGAGAGGTTGAAGTACTTGTCAACAGCAGTGAACGGAGAAATATCTTCATCCTTGGCACTACTTTTGAGGCGCTCTCTTACATCATCATATTTAATTACTGACATCTGGAGGCTCATGTACTGCAACTGATTTATTGCCATTCGCATATCCCCATTCACTCTATCGGCAAGCTCCTCCAGTGCAACCTATTTACTCAAAATAACAATAATTGCAGTCAAGCAAAAACACACAAACTAATAAATTTATAATATAGTCTATTAATTTGGTTTCCTTAATATTTTGCATATTTTCATTCTCATTTTAAATACATTTTCTTGCAAAAAATCAAGAGCTTGATCCTTGAAATTATAGTGTCTGTGCATACATAAATGAATTAACAATCCAGACTGATAAGTTAGCTCTTTATTGTACCTCCTTAACTTGCAGACCTTCAGAATTTGCAATTTGCATCAGCCTTTTAGCCATCTGCCAGTAGGAAGGCACAAATCAGTAAAGAGAAAATAACAGTTTCCTAAATATTTCAGGTTATAATATGTTAATTGCTGATCCATGTAGTTCCCAATATCACAGCATTGAAAACAGTTTTACAGGTCATGTCAATGAATGTAAGGCAGTTAATATTATATAAATGAACTTGCATTAAATGTTGATTTGCCAACTTCTTATTTGCTAGTAGACCCTATATGATATTAATCCTTAGTAACGTCGAAAAGAGCTAAAGGGTTAAGAGCAACATATCCTTCCATCTATCTTGGCATTCGTCTTTTTCTTTTTGTTGTGATATCTATGCAATAATGCCATAAAGGACAGCTTTTAAGAAGTATACAAAAACACCTTTGAAATAAATACAGTAATATATAAAACAAAAACCTGTTGTTTTGTGGGCTTCCTAAAGTTAAGTAGCATGCAATAGTTAACAAGGCTCTTCAGCTTCTGGCTATACCGGTCATTACAAATGCATATAATTGGGATTTTTGACATTTTAATGCTAGCAATTAGATCAGCAACACCGCCTCTGTCACCAGCTGACATGCCATCTACTTCATCCATTATAAGTACTGACTTTGGATGCTTCGAACTGTTATATCAATTTAAAATCATTTTAGAAACAATCAAAGAGAGCAACACCAGCTTCTATATATCAGTACTGCAGTACCATCATGACAAGGTTAAGCTTTCATTTTGGATTATGTTATTTGGCCACGACTTGATGTTTGAACCTGAGCTGACTCCACAATAGCATAAATCAAAGACTAACTAAGCAACCAACAATTAGACATTAAAATAAAAAATAAAGAAAAATCAAACTGGTATCAACAAGTACAACTAATTTTCTATTCATAATGCACCAAACTGATCATCCTAGAGCACTCAATACAGAAATAAACCTGTTAGTGCCATAGTTTAATGTGGAATTGCTGACAAGCTCTTTGATGGAATTTGAAGTGTTTCCACCAATTCCTTTCACAATCTTTGAATCTGCCTTGCCACGACTATCACTTGCATTAACCTACCATCAAATAATTACCAACCAAACAGTGTTCAAAATTGGTAGCTAAATATTGGTTTTCTATATTTTATTTTAAAAATTTGAGTAAGTGATTCTGATATCCCCCAAAATCTCCAATATTGCTTTTCATATGGCATAATCCATTTGTACAAAACATGTTAAAAATGTCATACCAATTTTAATTACTATACAGTTATAATACCAACGTATAATAAAACAGTCTTGCAAAGAGTGTGCAATTTTGCATAATTATATAATCTTTTGAAATAATAAAATTCGTATTAGATATATTTCCGCTTCACCATTTCTCTAACAGTGATTAATATTTTATCTCATTAGCAGTATATGATGGTATTTTTAGAAGTACCTCAATAACTTGGAACCCAAGCATCTCACTAACGAGTTTAGCGCTTGTGCTTTTCCCGATACCAGGTGACCCGCTCATAAGTATAGCCTTTTTAGATCCACTATCTACTTGTTTTTTCCCTTTTCCTTTTTGGCCAGCATGCATGAATTGATTGTCCCAACTTTTTAACCAATCCTGTAGTTGCTTCACCTATAAAATAGACATATTACTTTATATAATATGACTGATTAGCAACTAACAATAGAACTTGTTACCAATGCGAAAGTCCATAACTTGTCAGAGATTAAACACATATCTCCAGTAAAGTATTATATCAATTGCATGCCTTGCATCACCTTATACACAATTACTATAACCAAAGAAATCAATCTCGGTTGTGATGGTGCTAAAGTTTGTGAGAATGGTAGTCAAGGCAAATGATGAGACCTACCACTTATCCATATTATATAGACTACATCAAACTAGAGAAATCACAAATATTGTTAAAAAGATGAAAATAACATACAATAGACTGGTTTCCAATAATATCATTTGAGGTCTTTGGCTTATATTTGTCTGTCCATGTAAGTGAACTGGACACTCCAGTTTTGGCCTTCTTATTAGGAGAGATGCTAGGTTTGGTGCTTTTTGGAGCTTCTTTTCCTTGCGGGGAGCTAATGGAATTATCTGATAAATAAGACGTCATTGTTAGACAAAGTATTCTATAGCAACTCCTTCCTGGATAATAATCCGATAAAATCAAATAACCTCACGAATTGTTTCAACTCTAAATTTCATTACCTTCTGTTTCTTATTTCATTTCATATACATTTATTTTGCTTTTCTAGTTGAACTCAGTTGTAACAATGCTTCAATTTCTATTAACTCCACTAATCCTAGAAAATTTGAAAATTAAATGAAGCAATGCACTTCAAACAAATAGCTTTTGGGGGGATTCATTTATATATTTTTAAAAGTAAGCACGCATACCTTTCTTCACTGCTTTTACAGGGCTGCTCTTTGTTTGCACTTTTGCTACCTTTTCCGACAACTTGCCCTTCTCATCTTGCTTTATATGTGCTTTAGAACCAGAAGGCTTTGATTTCAGGATCAAATCAAACAAACCATCTTCAGTCAAAAATGGGCACCTAAGTAGAAACACAGAAGAGAAAGCAAGGTCAGCAATCAGTAATGTAATCTTCTGCACATTATACAAGGTGTAATTATATTTGGAAGTTGTACCCTAGCTCTTTGGCCTTTTGAGACTTTCTTCCCCCAATGTCCTCATCACATAATAAGTAGCTCTGAAAAATAAAACCCAAATTTAAACATTGAAGTTGCGAGTACAGCAAAAAATAAATTAAATCTTATACAGATAGCAACGATAGCAATAATTATTCAGGAAACGGCCAGAAGTTTCTTTTAAAAGAGGCTCTAAATGTAATATTTAGAAAATATAATAAAAAATCAAAAGATCTACAGCTGCTTTCTCTGGTGACTTGAGGTATTTTACAGGTTAAAAAAGGGAATGCAGGAGCTGGACAACACGTTTGGTTGTTTCCAAGAAATTGAAGGGTTGTATGTAAATTACCATTTCTACAAGAGAATAACATTTTCCCATTATTTTATCTGGAAGAGTAATAATAAAGATTATCATGGTCATAATTTACCGTCTTTTTGCTCACAGATCCAGTAATACGACCACCATGACGCTTAATCAGGTCCTCGGCTTCTTCTCGTTCCAAGCTAACAAGTAACAAATATAAAATAGCAATACAGACCTTTCATGGAAATTTGAAAACAAATAATTAACTAATAAATATTGAGTTCAATGTCGAAACCATAATATACACCTATCAAGAGTCCCAGAAATGACAAATGTCAGACCAGATAAGCACTCAGGGGTCCCTTCAGGTACTTCCTAAGAAAAATAAAGAAAAAAAATAATTGCAAATTCAGATATAGACAGTGCCATATAAATTAAAAAAAAAAAAATTTTGCTTCCTATACAGTATATACAGATCTGATAAACACCCATAGACTTTTCTGTGCTCCATTACACATTTTTTTAGACTGCATACAACAAGCTCATAAAATCCTTTCTTAATTTAAAATACCCGATACAATTTTCTTAGTTAATACTTAATATACCTCCAAATGTGGTGAGCATTTTGGTAATAGGGGCATGGTCAATATGAACAGATCAAGCCACAAAAATAGTATATAATGTTGACATCCACAAAAACATATACGACACTGGTACCATTTTAATGTAAAACCAGTATCAAGTCTGCAGCAACGAAATACTGAGCATAATCTTTGAATAAGAAATTAAGTCTGTAGTAAATATCAAAGCAAACAAATAGTCAATTGATAAATAAAACAATACCGTACCTTCTCTCCTTTATGAGGCGGATCCTGCCTTTCGCCAAAATTTATAAAACCACCCCTCCCACCACCTCGCCCTCTCCCTCCAGAGGCAGAGCCTGTACCCCTTCCCCCACTTCCTCTGCCCCTTCCAGCTCCTTCTGCGGGCAACTCCTCTTCCTCCAACTCATCTTTCACAGCAACTGACTTGCGGGCAACTGCAGTTCCGGACACGCCCTTTGACTTCTTCGCTGCAACTGGCTTCACAAAGTCATCATCCTCTTCTATTTCTTCTTTAGGCTTTTTCTCTACATGGGGCTTCTTGGCTGGTGTAGGCTTGGGTCCTCCAGAGGCAGAGCCTGTACCCCTTCCCCCACTTCCTCTGCCCCTTCCAGCTCCTTTTGCGGGCAACTCCTCTTCCTCCAACTCATCTTTCACAGCAACTGACTTGTGGGCAACTGCAGTTCCGGATACGCCCTTTGACTTCTTCGCTGCCACTGGCTTCGCAAAGTCATCATCCTCTTCTATTTCTTCTTTAGGCTTTTTCTCTACATGGGGCTTCTTGGCTGGTGTAGGCTTGGGTTCTCCTTTTGTTTCAATTTGGGTTTTGCGCTTGGCGGGAGGTTTTTCATCTTTTGGCACCTCTTTAGAAGCTGCTTCTTTTGAACTGGATGAGGCAAAGTATTTGCTTGTCTTTTTCCTGGCAGGAGTATCAGGCACCTATATTAAAATAGTTTTCAATTAGCTTTACCCTGCCTACGCATGCTTATAAATTAAGCAGGGAGTGAAAAAAACTGATGCCCGACAATAATTTGATACATCTGGTATTGTAGTTAACTTGGTGAGTTATGATACTCTCTAAAATGCATAATACCAAGCATAAATTTTGGGCACTTCAAGATAACAATTAAATTCCAGGTAGCATTTTGATTGAAATCGCTGATATAAACCGAAGAATATCCGTATATTCTTTGAAACAGGGATGATTAGCCTAAGATACACCGAATTCCTGCCAACCAAATCCTTGGATGTTGAGAAGGAAAAACACTTTTTCTATAATGAGTAGAAATATATATATAAAGAAAAAGTATATACAAAAAGCACCAGTTTCTATTTCCTTACCCACATACAAGAAAATTGACAGACGAAACTCAAACTAAACCTTAAAGAAAATAATGTAAATGAAAAACCAAATATAACCTACAAACGACCAAACAAACTTGTACCGGTTTCTCTGGGAGAGCTAAAGTGGGTTTCTCTGAACTTGGTTTTGCCTCAGGCTTAGAAGCAGCACCATTGCCTTTATCATGCTGCTTAATGAACCACTTCCTTATATCAGATGTCTTCATTTCCATTCAATCAAAGAAAAAAACAATGAGACACATTAGTCAAGAAATAAGTAAAAAAAAAAAAAGAGGATATTTTGTACATACACCCTGAGCACCTAATTTTTCAAGAATAACCTCAAGATGTAGGGAATAGCCTTTTTATTATCTAACACACACAATAGATCACTTATAGTTGAAAACGATTACTGTTATTGTAAAATGAAAGGAATTACAAAGAAAAAAGAAAAAGGGTTTTGCTAGGGTATAAGTGTAGAGACGGAGTCCCTAGCAGTTGATCAGTAGTTCCATCAATTTGGCAGGTTGTAACAAAAAATGCAGTAAATGAGAAACCAAACATGCTTGAAAGAGATTTCCATGCTTATGTTTCGTATACGCTCCTCTACCAAATAGACGAGACGTGTACAATACAATTAGTCGAAGAATATGGAAAGGGATTCCAGAGGTGCCCAACTTAATGAAAGCAGTAGGTCGAGTCTTCGCAAAATCCAACTATTGTGAAGGGTACAAGTTAAAAGCAAGAAAGAAAATACCAAAGACTCACCATTTCGGAGAAGGGAGAAGGTCGGTCAGATCCTGTTGTGCGTTTTGTGAGAGAGACAGACAGTCGACTTGTTGCGCCTCGTGGCGAGAGAAAGGAGACAAGGAAAGATTGAGCAGTGCGTTGTGCTTGTGCGAGAGAAGAAATCAAATTAAGAAATCCAGGTCAGAGGAAGATGGAGAAAAAGCGGGGCCTAAACGTCAGTGGAATTATGTCGCATTGTCGCAACGCAACGCCCCTGAACTTTATATTAATAGAAACAAAAATAAAAAAAATTTATAAAAAAAGAAAATACCATAACGTCCGGCAACCAAAAGCAAAACCTTACTTGAACAATGGTGAAGAACCGACTTGAGAGCAGGAGAGGCTGGGGCCAGGATGGGGCGGAGATTTAGGCCTCGCTCCAGAAATGGTTAACGGAAGGGAGCCAAGGCCCAAGGGGAGGGTTTGAACTTTGAACTGAAAAGTTTACTTAGCATGGGCCCTGGTCGGTTCGGTTCAAACCGAATGAAAATAACTGAAAAAAACAAAAGTAAATTTCGGTTTGTTCGGTTGAACCGAAATTTTACAATTTTACCCCTCCAAAGCTTGAACTGTATCAGAATTGAACGAACTGGTACTGCTGCGTGCATCAAAACCCCTTGTACTAAGTTTAAATAATTAACAAGAAGCACAAGAAAAAAAATGAATTTTAAGAACCAAGCTCAATGTAGAAAATGAATTTCTCGTAAGTCGTACCTCCGTCATTTCTTAATTTCTTCAACAACGGCTTCTCTAGTTGATTTGATGTTTCACAGTTATATTTGCAATTAGAACCCATAACACTTTAGGAATCTTCTTGTATGCGATCTTGGTTTTAAACTCAACCCCGAACTACCATAGGAGAGAGGAAAATGAATCAATAAGACAGGGATTTGAGAAGAGAAAATAGAAACGGGATTTAGGTCTGGGTTAGATCGGGCACAGCCGCACAGGGAAGAAAGCGGGGGCATTTTGGGTAGAACGAAGCGATTGGGGATTTTACAAGACACGAAGCGCTTGTGGGGTCTGGAGAGCGCGATGCAATTGGCCAAGAGTTCGGTCGGTCGGTCGAACCGATTTTGGAAAATCCTAAACCGAACCCAATAAGATAAACCTAACCGAATCATATAAACCGATAAACCAAACTGTTTAGTTCAAACTTTTCCGGTTTGTTTTAAAACCAAATAAACCGGACCGCTTGAACACCCCTAAATGGGCATTGTTCTATAGGAATTGACAGACTTATGTAAGTTTACTTAGCATGGGCATTGTTCTGAAAATGTTTTGATTTTTTTACTCTATTCTTATGTTGAGTTTTCCGAAAAGGGAAGTGGGTTTGATCCCGAAATTTTTATTAATACTCTTAGAAAAAGAAAAAAAAATAGTAAATTTGTTCTTGGTATGAAATTTTTTTCAAAAACACCCTGACCGCTCTATGTTTGGGCGGTCCAATCTCAGTACCAAACTGCCCCCACAGTGGGGCGATCACCTCTTCATACCATACCGCCCCACTATGGAGCGGTTTGATTTTTTTTTAAATGTTGTGCTATTTTTTAATTTTGTAATTACAGTTCCATTTTTTATAATGATTTATAGTTATAATTTGTTATAATTTATGATTATACTTTTATTTGTTATAATTATTTATTGTAGTTTTATTTGTTATAATTTTTATAATAATTTATACTCATATTTTTATAATTGACGATTATAATTTTATTTGTTGTAATGTTTTATAATATGTTATATATTTACTGTAGTTTTATTTGTTATAATTTTGTTTAATGTTATAAATTGGTTTTTTCGACTAGATAAACAATAAAACTAAATAATCTAAATGGTAAGTCTACAACATAAATCTAATAATCCAAACATGAAATATAACAATCCAAACATAAAATCCTACAAACTCATCTAACTAAAAAAACATAAAAAATCTAACGACGACGATGACGACGACCGGAGAGATCCAACCTAGCAGGTGGATGGCGGTCCCTGGGAGGCAACTGACGCGTCAAGTGAACCTCCTCCTCCTCGTCATCCTGGAGATCGTCCACATCCATCTCCGACACCTCACCGGCCCCGCAGGGATCCTCCTTCTGCAAAGATAACTGTGTACGGAGGACCCATAGGAGATCCTCCTGGATCACCGCCTGTGTACGCATCTCCTATAGATCGGCCTCCCAGGTAGAAGGATGCGTGGGTGGAGGCGGTGTGCCAAATATAGCAAAGACAAAGGCATATGTAGCCTGCACCCTACTCCCACTGGCCTCGTGATCGTGCTCTTTGGTTTCTGCGTATTCTGGTCTGTAGAGGCTCTGTACCTCATACCCGGTATCATCTCCAGTAAGATCAATCATAGTGAACTCGGGGTTAGCCTGCCATGTAGGAGCCCCATCCTGCATGTAAACAATGTTAGTTTTACTACATACAAATAACTAGTAAGTTAATTAAATAATAAGAAACTCACTGACATCGCCAATTTTGCACCGGAACTCCATATTTGTTATAGTAAGCGCTCCATGCGTTGTTATTCAACACTCATTGGTGGAACGCCCAATCCGAGGTATCCTTTGCAGAATTGAAGATAACTTAATAAGAATAGATTTTTAAAGAAAAATGATTGTGTATGGCACATTCACATTAACTTGTAATAACCTGCAAGAGGTGGCGACATCTCATCATTGTAGATAGCGACTCGGGGCTGATTCAGATCTCGTGGTGTGTGTTTTATCTCACGCCAGTTGATGTTCTCCCCACTGTCGTGCAACATGCCAATGAGGCACCCGTCCCAGCCAAAGTCCTCCACGACTGGTGCACCGTGTTGGAGCATTTGACATCCTATCGCTCTCCAACCAATCTTCGCCATGCACACCAGGTTGCGTGCCACCCCTCTAATACCGGACAAAAGCTGCATAAAATATTTTTTCATTATTATTAGAGAAACACATAAATAAACATTTAAATTTTTAAATATTTCAGTTTCTGCTAAATTTACTGCGAGAGCCTGGACCGGTCTGAAAGACAAGTAAGTCATAGAGGCATCACCTATGAGTCTCCGTCGAAGGGTCTCACCATAGTGCCCCTCTAAAATCCTAAATCCTAAACCCTAATTTTGGATAATTTCTAAAATTCTAAACCCTAAACTCTAAAAAATTGTCGTACATTAAATGATTTAAAATTTTCACATAACATATTTATAAAAATTAGTGAGATTTTAAAGAAAGCTGATACCTCGCATATTTAGTCTATTTTAGGCCTGTTTTAGTACCAGATTCGTGCCCTAATTCACCAGAATCATGTGCATTTCATCGATATATCTTTAGAATTTGGTACTGCTGAGTGTTTGTTTGTTTTCTGCAGGCTTGGAGCAAAACACACGAAGAAACGACGATTTGGGATGATCTGGTACGGCCCTTACCAAGTTTGGTACGGGTCTTACCGGACTTAGCCATTTTTCAGCTCATCACGCCTGGTACGGCCTGGCCGTACCAATTTGGTACGGGCCGTACCTAAAGGCGGCCTGACAGATTCAAATTTTGGCAGAGGCTATTTAAAGCGGGGAACTCTCCAATTTCGACATACATTCCATTCCAGATCTATTTGAGAGCACAGTAAGAGAGAGAAAGAGAGCTAAGGAGCTAGGAGCAAGAAGGAAGGAAGAGGAAAGAGGCGAAACTCGACGGATCTAGCTTCCTCCTCTCGATCCCTTCGATCCATGGCTATCTCTATCCCTTTTATTGTATTTTTAGATCTTTAGCAAATGAAAAAGGCTTTAATGTTTTTCATTTGGTTCGTGTGTTGTGGATCATGTGCTGTGAGTAGTTATTTTAGTTTCTAGGGTTTAGAGATGGATTCTTGATTTGTTTTGACTTTCTTTGACTTGTATCTTGTATGAACTCTTTTGATTGATTGATTGTGATTTCTTTGCTATCTTTTGCTTTGATTGCTGTGATTGTGTATGATGAACCTCTAGGTTTAGATCGAACCTATCAAGGTCATGTGATCATCTCAATCTCTCAACCAAATCAATTGTTTAGGGTAGACTTGTTCGAATTGAAGCCGAGAGGTTGAATTCTCCTCTAATCGACAGATTAGAGGGTGCCTTAGGTCTCCAATCAACCAATTAGGGTAGATTTGTACCAACACACGAGAGTTGAGGTGTAGAAATCCCTAAAAGGCAATCAATTGCATTCCAACCTAGATCTTGATCCAACAAACGACAGTTGAGGCTTAGGAACCTTAGGTATGGTCAATTGAACCTTTCCAAAGAGTTTAGCACAAGGTACCAGCAAGGAAATGCATCAACTCGAACTGGTAAGCTCTGTTCTGGGAAGCCAGTACGGGTCTTACCAGAGTGGTACGGCCTTGCCTTACTAAGTTAAGTACGGCCTAGCCGTACTGACTTGGTACGGGCCGTACCACTAGAGGCAGATCATAGATGAAGTCTGAAACCCTGGAAACGCCTTTTATCCATAATCAAAACACAATTTACATTTCTTCTAGCATTTTATTACATCTTTCTGAATTGTTTGAATTGACCTTTTTAGGAAATTAAATACCAAACCAAATCTTTCTCACTTCTAGTTTTTAATTGAGTTTGGTAGATTCTAACCAAGTAATTGCCCGTCCCTGTGGATCGATACCCGATTATACTACTCGATAGGGGTTGTGCACTTGCAACCCTTACTCGTGAAGTGTAAACGCGGTTTTAAAAGGTACGCCCTCAAGCGTACTGAAACTTGCGTTGCGCTTCTGCGCGAACAAAAGCCTAAACCCTAAACTCTAAGTTTGGATCCTAAATTCTAATTTTGTCAACTCTAATTTTGGACAATTTTAAAAAGGGTGTAACAGTAAAATGAATCGCGTCGGGAAAATCAACAACCCGCACACGATATTCAACAACCCGCAAAGCAATTCCTTAACAATTTCTAACAATTTCAGTTGCAACAATTACGAAATATAAAAAATCCGAGCAATTCAATCGCATCTGGAAAATCAAAAACCCGCACACGATAATTAACAATTCAATTTCTACCAATCGCAAGACACAAAACATAAATAAAATAAGTTATTTCAGGTTACCCGGAAATAATCGGATTGTGCTTCGTGATTCGTGCTCTGGCCTCACCTAACCTCAAGCTTCGTGGGTGGGAGCGGCCTTGCGATAGAGAGAGAGGGCGGCCGAGAGAGAGAGGAAGAGGGGGGTGGCTGAGTGAGAGAGAGCCTGGGGGGCGGCCTAGCGAGAGAGAGGGAGAGAGAGGAAGGGTGAGGGCGGAGCGGGGGCGGCTAGGTTTGGTGGGGTTTGGGCGGAGCAACAGGGACAGAGAGAGAGAGGAATGGTGGGGTGGGACGGTTTGGTTGCGATTTAAAAAAAAAAACACCAAACCGCCCCACAGTGGGGCGGTCTGATATGAAGAGGTGACCGCCCCACTGTGAGGTGGTTTGGTACTGAGATTGGACCGTTCAAACATGGAGTGGTCAGGGTGTTTTTGAAAAAAAACTCATATCGAGAACAAATTTGTTATTTATTTTTTTTAGGGTGTTAATAAAAAGGGAAAATTGATTATTTGCCACTCCAAAACCTTGAAATTGTAAAAATGCCATCCCGAAATTTGAAATTGTAAAAATGCCATTCCAAACTTCATTAATTTGTAATTTTGCCACTCCAAATAATTAATGACTAAAATACCCTCCCTTCTTCTCCTCCTCTTCTTCTCCTGCAGGGGGGTCAGTATTTTGTGCTTTGAGATTCGTGCAGAAAGGATTTGACCAGTCCGGATTTACCACAGATCAATATTTGAGATATTTCATGTGTTCGAATTTCCCGCAGCCAATTTCGAACCCCATATACCCGCAGCCAACTTAACATGAAATTCGAACACATGTGTTAGATGAACCCCATATACCCGCAGCCAATTTCGCCAACAGATGAACCCCATTCGCACCTGCAGATGAACCCCATTCGCACCTACAGCCAATTTCGCCATGGCAGGAGAAGAAGAGGAGGAGAAGAAGGGAGGGTATTTTAGTCATTAATTATTTGGAGTGGCAAACTTACAAATTAATGAAGTTTGGAATGGCATTTTTACAATTTCAAATTTCGGAATGGCATTTTTACAATTTCAAAGTTTTGGAGTGACAAATAATCAATTTTCCCTGAAAAAAATATCGGGGTTTGATCGCTGTCCAGTGTCCAGTAACCCTTTCACGTCCAGCAAAATTTTCGAACCTTCTTAGTTTGGTCAAAAAATTTCTACTGAATGAATCTGGTTTCACTCTAGGCTTTGATACTTAAAATATTTGGAAAGGATAATCAAGCTAATTATAGAAACTAATATAGCAGCGCTAATTTTATAATATAAATATCATATAGGCTGTACTAGATGGTCGGCATAATTTTACTAGAAAAAGGAAGGTTGAAATTCAGTCAAATTATGTGATTCATGAATTATTATTAGCTATTGACCAATTAATGCTAACTAACGGAATTAAAGTATGTATACTATGTTTTAGTCTGTGATGCAAGATTCGACCGGATCAATGTCTGATATGGGTTATATGATAAGATAGGACTCAAGAGGCATTGCCTCATAAAAGTTCCGAGAAGCAGGTAATGCAATATATAGTATAGGTTCACCTTCGGCTAGTTTAAAATTTATATAGAATATACAAGGATTCTCTTGTTTTTAGATAAGTTAGATTTCATCTTTAGCTGATTTAAAATTTACTTTTGACATTTAGTGTTCACTTTCAGCTGAATTCAAAATTAATTACCTAGTTTAAAATTTCAATTTGGGTTTTGTTACGGTTCATCTTTATATAAATAGTATGCACGATCATTAAAAAGACTTCTTTTCGTGTCATCTAATAACAATAATATGAATTAAAGCTGCAAGGAGTAGTTAATCCAAATGATTTGAAAAGAAACACTAATGAAAGCTGCAAGCTGCACGGTTCATCTTTCTTTCTATCAATTAAGTAACACTAATGATTTGAAAAGAAAACGCAAGAATAAATTTAGCATTTAGCAACTCAAATGAAAGAATAAAGATAATGATAAACTACAATGAATCAGGATCAGGTAGCAAAGAAATATTCACAACAAAAAAACAAGGACGAATGGTCAAGTGAATATACATACACAACCCACAATTTTGGAATTTGAAAATAAAAAATAAAAACAACTATTCAGCAAGCAACAAATTATGACACAAAATGTCTCAACTTCCCACCAACTGCTATTCACATAGAAGTGTGCAAATCACAAACAATACCCAATTGCAAACAACTTATCAACCATGAACTGAAACTTCATTGGAGGCAGCAGCCATAGGTACAGAAACAGGATTAGTATCACTAAAGGTGGTTTCTTCTTCAACCTTTTCAACTGTGTCAGAAATGGTGGTTTCAACTGGTTTCTCCTCCTTTTTTTCAACCTTTGCCTTAGATACTCTGCCTCTATTGTTTGCAGCTTTCATGGTCTTTACTGCAGTGACTTTGGATTCAGGTTTTGTGACGGGCTTGTGGATGGCATTCTTGGGGCCTCCTTTGTTAGATGTAGTGATCTCAGCTGCTTTTGACTTGCTGGTGGTGGTGGTGGTGGTGGTGGTGGTACGAGGACTAGAACAAGCATCACTTCCCTCTGAACCCATCCCAGTTGTTGCACTGCTCTTGTGTCGACCCAGCTTTGGTGACCTAGCACGTGTAGGAGGTACCTGTTGTATGGGAAATCACAATCAGAAAGACAACAAATTAGCCCCACTAATTCACACACAACACTAGAAAAGATAATAATTAGTTAGGGAAGAATGATGCTGACATGTGCTGATTGCAGTAAACATGGCTTTTTCATACAATTATATTGTACCCCCTCTATAACTAATGATATCCACTACAACAACATCTAACCTGCAGCTCTTCAATTGCATGGAAATGTTTGATGTTCTTTTATCATTACCATTATTCTTTGAGGATCGCTTGATAATGGTTATTTTGACAATCTTGACAATGGATATTAAAAAAAAATGAAAAATGAAAAGTAAATTTTAGGTAAGTTATTGGACATACAGATAGTCTAACAATCAAATTTCATGCAATTTAAGTATTGTTTGATGATGCATCAAGAACCGTTGACATTTCAGTTCTCTTGATGTATGGTGAAACATAAACTAGATCATGCCTGAAATTTCAACTGTTAAGCTTTAATTTTGTAGATTGTCAAGAATATCAAAATAAAAAATTGTCAAGTGCATGTGCAGTCTTTTTGGGCAACCCAATTAGTAAATGCAGACTGTTGCTTTACTTGTTTTACTGAACAAATACAGAACTAGGTATAAAGAACACATTGTTTGCACTGAACCTACTTTTCTTGTATATTTATTAATTTGACTGATACTCCATTCGACATATACATAGTGAAATATTAGAAAATACCCAAAATTTTGTATCACAAGCTGACGGTTAAACAAAAAAGATGCCAGGTGAGCCATCTACTAATCTACGCACAAACCCAGCCATCTTAAATTAAGTTCTTACAGATCAGAAACATGTGTTTATTAGTGAGTCGATACCTGTGTTATTTTGTTACACCCAGAACCCAACCAAGAACTAGCCAAACAAATATTTATAATTTGTTGCACCAAGATGTTATTTTTGTCCTCCGAAAACAGAAAGCTATTATTTTCTCAGAACAAAGGTCAGTATTCTGATATATCCATTAAACCTCCTTATTTTTCTTAAATCAAATAATCAAAATACTTTCCATACATCTTTCTAAGAATCACGATTATGATAACAAATCGCATATTATATTATGTCAGTTATAATTTAACTTTGTAAAGAATAAACAAAATCTTTGTTGTTTGCTAGAACCAACAGCACTGAAGTCAAAATACAACAAAAGGATGAAAATCAGCACTGAAGTCAAATCTTAAAGAATAATTTTATTAAGAAGACCATGAGTACCTTTTTTAGTTCAGTTTTAGGAGGAACAGGTTCTTTGTAGAAGCTTGGCATAGGCGCTGCTTTGAAGGTGAGGCTCTTGCGAAGCAACTTGATCTCTGCCTCTTGGCTCTCCTGTATAAATTAACAACACACAGTAGCAAGTTTATAATTAAGCTAGCCATGGATCTAGAAAGTTTGCTGCATTAGGGATTGCACAAATTTGAAGTACTTCCAGCTGAGTTCAAAGTTGCTCTAAGGATTCTACATCTTTCTTGATGGAGATGCTTTCCTACTGCTTTTTGAGGAAGAAAACTTTTGAAGAACTCTGATTGAGGCACCATTTTTATTTATTTTTTTGCCTTTATCCATTAGCATTTTCCACTAGAGAACAAAAGATTAGCAAATGAAACATTGCACCAAGGATGGTTCTATCTTTTGGGTACATCAATTTCTTATTATCTAAGATTTAGGTGCTTTATAGTCTATATTATTATATTCATTAAATGAATACATACTTCAAAAGATAAAGCTACTCAAAAAATAAAATATTTTAGAAGAAATATTGAAAGTGAATTAGTATAAATTTTAACCTTAGATTTTGCCTGCATGTTATTCTTTTCCATTTCTTTGGCATGAATTTTTTCCTCCAGCTTCGTGAAAAACTAGAAAATGCAAGAAAAAGAAAACCAGAAGGACTTCCGTATCGGTTAGCATTTCAAGAGCAAGGCTAAAAGTTCCTGACGAAAAGAAAATGACATAATCTAAAACCAACCCTTATAGTACTAGATATCGGAACCTTAAACCAGCTCGCATAGCCAATACCTTATCAATTAAACTCGAGCCAAAATCTTACTTGGAAGGCGATTAGATGGACTTAAGATAATAACAGATCAGAAACCAAATTCCGTGAATGCAAAGGATGACAGAAAACGTATGCACACAAAACTGAGTATACCAGTCATGTCCATACCGCATTCCTAGTGTAACTCTTTTCTTTGTATGGCATGAAATTTTTTAAAAATAAATTACATACAACAAATAACTCACCTCCTTCCTCTTCTCAGCACGCTCCTCCAATTTGAAGTTGAAACCGCTGCTGCTGTTCTTCTTGAGAGCCGCTGCTCGAGGGGTGTTGGTACTACTGAAAAGTAAATCAGTATTATAAAACACCTTAAACCCACCTAAACAATGATCTAAATGGGAGGGAAATCCACTAGCATTATAGCATTTCATTTAGTTTTTCACTATTTCTTTAATTGGGACTTAATATTTAGACACAACTAACCTGGGTGCAAAAAACTGAACAATAAGAGGTTCTATTAACTGGCTCAGCTTCGCATTAGTTACTTGAATCAAGGAATACAATTCTTGGATTTGACTAAAAAAGAAACAGTTTGAGAAGAGAAAATACGAGGTAATGGAGTGGGCATCTTCCTCAGCCTTTTCCAGTGGAGGCTGCCTCAAAGTAGCCGGGTCATCGTCATGTGACCTGTACAAAACATACAGCATATCAGTCACCTCTTAATAAACTTGTCTTTAAAATTAAATCACTAAGGAGCTAAAACTTACTGCACAGACTCAGAAGAAGCTTTGTTGGCAGATCCATTGACAGATCCAGACTTGATAGCCTGATTGGAGGTAATACTTCAAAAGGGTTAGAGGTTTACAACACATTTCTAAGAGTAAAGAGATTGAGAAATCAATTAAGTTTCTACAATGACACTGACCAAAGATTGCTTGGTGGCCGGTACCTGGCTCAAGTTAGGCTTCTTTGAATTACCTCGCCCTGAAATTTTTAAATTCATTTTCACATGATGTTATTGCATGGTGAAGGTTAAATGAGCTTATTACATACATTTGTATGCAACAAATCAATAATGCATCAGTACCATACCCCATTAATCATAAAAAAAACATATTAAGAAGAGGTCTCAAAAAAAGTTAGAAGGGAAAAAGTCAAACCGGTTGTGGCTTCAGAACCATTTGTCTGGTTAATGCTTTTGGTGTCAGACTTGGCAGGCTTAGAAACCTGTACAGTGTTTTTTTTTGCGGTAGCCCTAGAAGTTAAAGAGAGGCTCTGAGACAAGCTTGGCTTCTTGGTCAACGGTTCCTTCTGTGCTTTGCTATTTTTGGATCGAGAAGCATCAGATCCAGATTTCTACAGAAAATTTAAATCACAGATAAAACAAAACTCAACATGTTATGACAACAACAAGCTAATGGAAATATGTTAATTATACTGATTCTTTTATGGCACTTTCTGCCGGTTTCTTATGGATTCAACATGACACATTGTTTTCTTTTCTATTTGTTTATTTTACTATGTTTTTTTTTCTCCTAAATTGCAATGAAAATCAGCTCCTAACAACCTGGATAATCCAATAAAAGGAGGGATAATAAAACAAACTGTTCCTCAATCGAAGTGTTATATGGTGCTTATCAGCAATAAAGTAAATGATTAGATTTGATTAATAGATTCTAGAAATAAACTAAAGGACACTAAATATGCACCTTCTTAGCACGGACTGTCTTGTTTTCACCAGTAACAGCAGATCTTTCAGTACCATCCTTATTGGTAGGTTCTGGATTTACACCATCTTCAACTACAGGTGGTTCTGAAATTTCACCATTACCTTTGGGCTGGTTCACATCTCCAGTATCATCCAAAGCAATTTCTTCCCTCTCAGCCAATTCATCAGTCTCTGGAACCTTCTCTACCCAACCGTTGTTAATTTTGGGTTCAGCTTCCATTGTATAAGAGAAAACTAGACAAGACTTGGACGCAATTCTGCAAAAAAAAAAGATATTGGTATATTTGGTTTAGCTCCCATAAAGATAGCAACAAAGGACAAAATTCCCACTTGATTAAATATAACATTATATTTGATTTTTAGATCAAAAATATCAGATGGAGGATGGAGCCATACTACTTGACTACCCTTATAGTAACAAAGATATGCTAACCAGGCAAATACTGGTCCGCATTTAAAAAAAACCAGGGTCTGAATTTTGCATGCATAATTCTTCTGTGCATACGGAGAAATGAAACTCAAATTCATTCAAAAGGGAACAAAAATTTGTCAGAACAGATTGGAAGCGCTGGAAAAAAGGTAACTAAAAGGTTTCTAAAAAGTTTAACTAGCAGATTTGATTCTGGTGGCTACTAATGCAAATTATGTATTTGCATGGGTTTATGTGCAAAAGGGAAATAAAAAATCAGTTGAAACAACTTGGATCAGTCTCCAAAAAAAAAAAAAAGATCAAAGGAAATACTAAATTGCAGTCTACACACTTCCATGCCCCAATAAAATAACTCTAGAAATCAATGAGAAACACTATATATCCACCTGGATCAGGTCATGCCTAATAAGAAAATCACTTGGTGTTAGTGGCCCCTACTGAAGAGCTATTACAGATCTCAAATGGTTTATTAAGGCACCGTGATCCATGACCCAGATCTCTATGCGACATTTGCAACGCTTTAAATCTCAGAAAACATCAATACAACGAAGATCTAACTCAAATGATCATTGAAAAATCGAGATCCGTACAATAAAACAACGGATCAAAACTGAAGTAGACACTCTAATTTAAGTGGGATTTGAACTGGGTAGCAACACAACAAACTCGGAGCACAAAAATACACTGTACCTCGGAGAGTAATAACGGAAAAGAGCTCATAGATCAGGATCAAACGGCCTCCAGCAAAGCACCAATCCGAAAACAGCCGCCATTTTTGGGACACAGAAAAGTAAAGAGAGGAAGAAGAAGAGAGAGAAAGAGACTTATGAGTGCGCTCTCTCACACGCAAACACACACAAAAAAACAGCGCAAGCAAGCAATCAAACCAACCAACCAACCACCACTTCCACTTGACTAAGGAAAGGAGTGGTCAGATAGTAGAGAGAACCTAAGAAGAAGGGGGGATGGTGGTTTTCAAACAAAAGGAATGGATATTCAGTTATTTACAAAAATGCCAATTCTTTACTTGAACCAATATACCCTCGTGGGACCGCCAGAAATTATGACATAACCGGTGAAGACTGAAGAAGAGGGGGGGGGGGGGGGGGGGGGGGGACGGAGGTGCGGTTTTCACGAGTTTGCTAGAGAGGGTACTTTTGTCCATTAATTGTTCTAACTTGTCTTTTCCACAGTACAAAATATTAATTTTGATTAGAATTGGATCTCTAAATCTTTATTACAAGAAAGAGATTATGTCATAGTCTCGACTGACTCTCGACAGCAATATTAAAATGTTCATATACTAAGTCTTTTTACAAGATCAGAATATCAGATGAACAAAAATTTTAAAAGACGAGATAGATGTAAATAATGTTGGACAAAAGGACTTGATAGTAATAGTAATGATAATGTAACCCTAAAACCCAAGTAATCCGCAATTTATTATAGATCAACAACCAATGATGTTTCTATTCACCGACTAATTAATAATCCCATTACTCGTGTCATTTAGCATTGAATCAAGTCTTTTCGAATCAACTTCGTTCATTTTATGATGTAGTTCAATGTCAGTAGTCAGTCGTATATAATATAGATAAAATCATTTATCCGGAATGGTACTCTGCAGGGGCATTTTGGTCATTTTGCAGCAGTGAGAATTGAAAAGGAAGAGGAGAGGAGAGGAGAGGAGAAACAGGAAAGTGGTGATCGACCTTCGACCCTCCTAAAAATCGACATTTCATCGGTAGAATTAATTACCCCATACGATTTGATTTATAACAAATCACCTAAATTCTAAATACAATGAATCTTTTTTTATTTGATATTGCTAAATGCAAATGAATCATTGACGCGGCGCGCATTGTGGTCAGCGAGGACCGAGGAGGGAATGAATACTAGGCAGGCAGGGGTATTTTGGTCATCCTGTCACTGCTGTAATGGAGAGAGCAAAACGTGTGTGGTTAACAGGAGCGGTTTCTCGTCTTTTCTGCTGACGTGGCCGCCTGGCTTCTACTGGCATCACTTTATATCAGTTATAACTAAGGTACAGAGAATATATATTTGATTTTGAGAAGACACAACACAATTAATGCATAATATTTTAATTTATAACCGTTCAGATTATGATTATGAATGAATAGACAAATGAACTTTGTTAACAGAAATTTTCTGTACACAGGTGACTGAGGTGAGCAACAGATTCGGTTCTCTTTAATTTCTGCCCATTCTCTATTTTGTATCCTTTTCTTTTGGACACGCTTTCAACATTTTCCAAGTGTCTCTACATTTGGGTACCGCTTAAAGGCTGTGTCTAAAATGAAAAATAAATCTGCTGTGATTCTCACAGGATCCTGCGATCCCATCTCAACTGTTGGTCTTTTTCGAAATACGTGCATGAAAATTTACTTTTTGAGAACGTTTTCGAGATCTGGGCAAGAAAAATTTTGAACTGTTGATCTCGGAATTTCAGAATCCTGTGGTCCGTCTCGGAATCGCAGCAGATTCTGACTCATCTAAAATATATATGCATTCTGTGAAGAGAAAAGAATCAAAAGATATCGATCATAATGAAGTTTTCAGAACGAACGAATCCAAGAATGCATGCAAGTAGCTAGGTTGGTGAAATAAGTGCTTCCAAGAAACAAAAGTTTTTTCATATAATCTTTTCTTTTCTTTTCTTTTCTTTTCTTTTCTTTTCTTTTTACACGGACTCATTGCTCCTGGACACCTCCCTTTTTTTATTTTATGAACACTTTATTTGAAAATATATAGTTGACATCAATTGTATATATAGCTAGGTTTGAAGTTACAAGAAAACAAATAACAGATTAATTTTATGAAATTGTGTTCGAAAATAGATGACATTATTCAGAGAAACGGCCTCAACCTCAATATATATATATATATATATATATATATGAATATATATATGAATGCCGTGTTTGAAAATAGGTGATTCATTTTTTATTATCAGAATTAATGCGCCAAAATAATTAACATGTAAATTGTTTTTCTTTCAGACTATATATATGACCAAATAATCGCATGAAATAAGAAAACAATAATTCAGATGCAAGTCATGTAATTTAAAATCAGATGATACTGTGAACAAACCAGTTTGATGTTTCTAAAATTATATCTCATAATAGTTAAGTTCTAAAATTCTAACTAGTATCGTGTCCGTGCGTTGCAACGGAAACATATTACAAGAGAACAAAAAAATCTCATATAAAATGACATATTTTTATAAAAAATATAGATTAAATGACATATTAATTGAAATCTACATGTAAATAACATTCCTTAAATGACATATTTTTTTATCTTTTTGACATATAAAATTACATATAACATTTCTTAAATGATATAAAAAAATAGAAAGAAATGAAGACATGGCCAATCAATTCAAAATTTTCTTAAATTAAATTTTAAAAAATAGAAAGAAATCATGATCAATCAAATAGATATACAATTTGTACGTGGAGAGTACGTGTGATGAGTACGTGTCTAAATAAATTTAGACTTCTTCACGTAAAAAAACGTAAAAAAGATACATAGAATCAGAATATTTGCTGAGAGCTCATCTTCAATCCGAAATTTTATCTTTTAATCAAAACTGCTGGTGGATCAGAACATCTACGTACTTAATATAAGAATAGAAATATTTCAACAAAAGCACATCAGGTCGTTTTTTTTTTTTTTTTTTGTAAAATAAAGCACTCATTCTAAAAAAAACATTTGCATTCCTCTAATCACAAAAAATAATTTTGTTCGTGATGTCAGTGAATTTAACAAATATTTGTGAAAGCTGAGATAATATGAACAAGTACTAAAATTCCTGTCAAAGATGCAACTTCCTCTCGTCAAAGCAGGTGAATAGTGCGTTTTATAGCAAATTCAATTATGCTATGCCCTATACTGCTTGGCTTGCTAATTGCTATACAGAGAGTTTGGTAAAATATATTGAAGATCCAACGGTAGTGGTGACTTGTGAGTTGTGATCCGAGATGAATCAGCTGGGCAGATTAATTTGACAAGAGGCCTTTCTGACCTGGAATTGGAATTGGAATCGGAATTGGAATTGGAATTGGAATTAATGAGAGCGGATTATTCATACAATTGTGAATATTTGAAATTGATAATTGAAATACCCAACTCTAATTAAATTATGTTATCACTTGCTAATTTTTGAATGATTTAATAAGGAAGTTATTTCTTGGAGGAAAAAATATATTAGAAAAATCCAATTTATGATTGCCATCATGTCATGTGTTGCTGTATGGCTGTGTGGTCAAGGAAGGAATGGAGGATCCCACATACACCAGGTGCAGCCAGGAAGAAATAGAGCGGCACCGTTTGGGCGGGTAGCACGTTGCTCTCAGTCTTCATAGCTGGCGACAGCGTGGCCTCCTCGCTGTCTTGTCTCCGAAATATTTCCTCCTCTCCATTTTATCAGGACTACTAATATCACGTTGAAATTTTTAGGATCCAAGCATCTATTCGTCCAGAGGCGATCTCAGCCGTTCATTGATTTAATCTGAGCCACTCATCAAAAGTATATCTCAATCTCAGCCTTGAATAAAATTTTTTGATTTTATGCTTCTGTTTCATATGTCCAAACGTGTAGAAGTCTAAACTAAGATAAAAACGTACCCGTTTCAATGCAAAACAACACATATGTTTTTTCTCTGCTATTGTGCGCCGAACGCGCTTTCCTTCTTCCCGATGCAAATGACGCGCTTTTCTTCTCTCCTTCCCCACGCGGTCTCCTTCTCCTCTTTCTCTTTCTCCTTCCCAATGGCACCGACTCTTCTCACTTGTAAAAACACAGTGGCTCCAGCAGCGGCGCCCACTTCGGTGGCATCGATAGTTGCCGCATTTCCTTTTCTCTTTTCTTGCAGCAACAGTCAAATTGGTTGATTTTTGTACTAATAATCTCTACCTGTTGCAACAGTCAATTGTTCCTTTTTTTCTTTGCTTTGCTCTGTCTATAGGTCTTGATATTTTTTTGGTCTTTCTCTCTCGAAGGCTCTTAAGCGGCTCGCCGCATCTCCTCTCTCCTTCAATCCGGACCTGCCCTCCTCTGCCAGCGAGCTTTCTACTCCGACCAGCGGTACCGTTCCAACCTTTCCGACCTCCAACGCCGCCTCCGCCCCTTTGTCTCTCTCTTTGCTCTCTCCGTCAAGTCAGCTTGCGCCTCAATTCCTCTCTAAACCCTTCTCTACTTTCCTCAAGTCTGACCGTTTGGGTTGATTCTCTCTCTCAAGCGCATGGCGCGGTTTCTTGGTATCTATCTCTGGCTTAGTTTTTCTCTCTCAAGCGTACCTCTCTTTCTCCTCCCATTCTTCTTCCTCTCCTTCTCTAATCTCCACCAACCTTCTCCTCCTCTGCTGATTTCCTTCCACCCTTGAACACATTTTCCTTCCCTTCTCCTTCTCTGCTCATCTTCCTACCTTGAAGGCAATCATCCATAAGGTAATGAATTAATTTTTATCTATAACTACCTTTAAATTTAGCAAAGCTGCTTCCATAATTTCAGTTAATAATTCAAGGAATAAGGTAATGGGGGCACTGGGATTTAATTGAAGTTAAATTTGTTGTAATTGAGCCTCTTTTAGGTTTATAATAGAAAGGTGGTCATATCACCGATTAATTAGATAAACAATTTTTGAGGTATGGATGTAAAAATTAATTTCGTGCAGAATCTGATTTTATGGTACAAAATTATCATTTGTGCAAGTTAGTTGTGGAAAATTGAACAACGATCGAGATTGGAAAAAATTCTAAAATTATTTCTAAGCTATTTTGAGTGGTATGTCACTCAAATAAGAATTGCGATGCATAGCAACTGTGGTGTTTTTAGAATCCTGTTCCATATTAATTATCATCTTCTCTTAAGTAGGTTAATTAAAGTTTGAAGTGGTGCAGATTGCCAAACTAATGGTAAATTCAACCTAAATCAGGATATTTGGATGCATATGTTAGATAATTTACAAATCAGTTTGATAATTTGGTTTTCATTACTTATTTGGGGCAGGGACAATATGGTATTGATCAGGCAAATACCAGAATGAAATACTATATATGTCTTCTCAAATTTCGCAGGGACCTGTACTTATTGTATCGACTGAATACCTGCTCTAAGGAACATACCAGCAAGGATCAAAGAATAGTAATTAGCTTTTTATTTTTCCAAGAATAATAGTTAAGTAATGTGCATCAGAATGAGATGTTTGCTCGAAACAACTAAGTCTCATTGATAAAAGAAAAGTTGAGGAGAGTTTGATGGGTGTAAAAACTGTTTTTTTTTTAATAAGGTGCCAGTAATATTTGTTTTCACTTTTATCAAAACCAAAAATTAAAAATAAGGTCCATGTGTTAAGTGACTACAGTGAGCCTTAAGTTTCATTGATTTCTTTTTTGTTTCACCTTAATTATTGTCATATGGCACCATGTATCAATTTCAAAAGCTTATAATATAGTTTAGCGGTCCGCCCCATCTCCCACATATAAAAAAAAAAATCTTTTGCCTTATTGTTTGACAGATGAAATTCTTTGAAAAGTTTTGGATCCTAATGTTGTTATGTTCAGCTTATAGAATTTTCTCATATTCAATTTTTCAAATAATTAATTCTGTCTTTCATGCACTTAAGGTTCTTCGGGACAAGACTTTGGAGCTCAGGTTTTTGGTGCAGAAAGCTTTCTCGAGTTCAATACATTTTGCCCAAGGTATGCTCTTATCTTCTCAAAAGGTTTATATCAAAATTAAAACCTAATAGACTTATTTTTCTTTTAAATATCTACAATATGGATGAACTTGCACACCGAGTCCTTTGAAATCAATCCTTCTCTATCCAATTGATAATAAGGACGGGTTTCAAATTGTCGTTATACAATTACAAGTTTACTTTTATATATACAATTGCAATTTTGACTCCAGCATAATAGTGGGAAAAGTGAATAATAAAAAAACTGAAACAAGTTGGTTTTGGTTCATTACTGGTTACTCCTGCTCCTGCTGTTCGTATTTACCTCTAGAAGCTAATTGAGCCTTATTTAGCGCTGAAATCAATGCCTGCCTCTCTAAAATTTGTGAGTAGTACGATTAAAAAAAACCAGTATAATGTGTCAGGTTTAACCAAGCATTTTCCAGGTCATTCTATTTCTCATTTGCATTTTTTATTTTTTTAAGATGAAATGATTATTTGAGAAATACAGTCTTAGTGTTCCTAAATGACATGCCAAAAATTACAAATGAATGTAGGAAAAGGCAAATGCTAATCACAGTTATATACCCTTTAACGCATTCATGGTATAGAATAATTAACTCATTCATATAGTCTAAAGTATTTGTGTCAGCAAGTAGTAATATGGAATTCCCATGTGAGTAGTAATGTTGAATTCCATGCACTAGCTTTCAGGCAATAACTAAGATTCTTTCTCATGTTCATTAATTGTTTCAATTTCAGTCTCAGAGAATCCGCAATGAGCAGCAGTTGTAGCACTGCCGTTCGCGCGACAGAGTCGACTACATATTAAGTTTTCTGATAAGAGGAGCTTCCTTCCTTTCTCTTTTTCGGGGCCCTCGGCATGCTAAAGAGGAGCTTCAGCAGGAAGCCTAGCACTAGCTCTAGCGCCGGCGACAAGCTCAATCTTGCATTGGTCCGGCGCCTGCTGTGGATTTCAAAGTGAGCCTCATCCCCTCCATGGGCATATGCGGCCGTTCTTCTTTTGCTGGTAGTTTCAATCAATTTACCGTTGACAGAACACCAAGTGACATCGGATCAGATGACCATCCCTCGAATCCACTCTTTTCTTCGTGCTCGGTCAAACCCGCCATGTGTTCGCTACGCCCGGTTTGCTATCAAGTAAGAAGTGACAGTTAAACCTTTATTGTAGTGGATTTTAGCTGTTGTCCAAGACATGTAATTATACAGTATAAAAAAAATGAATAATTATATTGTTGGCAATTTCCGTTCTCATATATACTACACTATCGTTTTCATTAGATATGGCAAGAGGTATGACAGCTTTCAAGAGATACAAAAGTGATTCAACCTCTTTCTTAATATTTTTGTTTCCCATTGAACCCCTGTAAGCTAACTTTTTACTTTGAGTTGGTGTGTATGTGTGTTTTGGGGATCTTTATTTTTTTGGTGGGCCTGGGGATGTCGAGTATGATTTGTAAAGCTGTTGTTAGGCGTTTACTGATTATTTTGTTTAAATATGTTTATGAGGAGTTTGTTCATGCTAATTATTCCTTTTTTATTTTATTTGTTGCAGATTGTTTGTGATTTTGACTGGGAACTGAGTGACCTGGAGGTATAATTGTTTAAAAAAGATATATGTGTTGTCTTATGTATTATATGAAACGGCTAATTATTCCTTTTGCTGTAATTAACCTGGATATTTCAATGTTTGGTTATTGCATCATTGCATGCTATTTTTGTTTACTGAGTTTTTCGTAAATATTTTATCTGTTAATGGCGTATTATAATTTGTTTTCTTCCGAAGATTAGTAAGAACTAAAAGCTTTTCTCTTGTGTGATTGTATTTGCCAATATTGTTTGATGAGGTCATCCAAGAGGTAATATACTTATTTTCTTATTTTTGAACTTGTTTTTTTATAGTTCTTTAGCTTGATATGAAAATGTTTGGAATACGCAAGTCACATTGCTTTCCCCGACTTAAAACTCTGATTTTTTATAATTGGAAGTAACTTCAAAATTTGGGTATTAGTTGCAAATATGTTAAATATTTGGTGTTATTTGCTAATATGGCAAAAATAGTAGAAATTCAAAATATTACACACGTAATTTCTTTTGCCTTTTAATTTCAGAAACAACAAGCATAGATATGTCAATTTGTACAAGAGAAAGTTAGAGTTGCTGCAGAAAGAGCAGGTTAACTTTTATCTGAGACATATTTAAATGATACTTCTGAAAAATTAGAGAAATATTTTGTTGCTGGTATCTTATTACTATGTAACAACTGTGCGTCTTATATTGACTTTTTGTTTGAACATGTTATTTTCAGATTTTAAGCACAGATACTTTGCAAGAACTAGAGGGAAATGGATAAAGAATGTGACATTGATGACATCTTGAACTATAGAGCATGTGCAGAGAAACAGTTGCAGGTTCTCTCTCTCTCTGTCTTCAAACCTTAGCAGTGTGCGTGTGTGTAATATTGGGTAGTCTGTTGACCTGAGTTAAGTTCACTAGCATGCAGTAGATCAGATTCCAGTTTGGTATAATTCAAACTAAAATTCTTTCAATCTTCTTTAATTAGGTTCTTTAGATGTCGTAATGTGCTAATAAGATTAATACTATTGTTTGTAATAGTATTGATTGTAGCATCTTTATTGGTTGTTCGATAATTTAGAAATGAATCTGCATTGAGAAAAGAAAGAAAAGAAACATGGCCTTGAAAAATTGTCTTTGAGAATATATCACACTTTTAATTATGTTTTTGACTGTCAAAATTCAGAATTAAATTCTGGACAAACTAATGAACCAAAATTTTTGTTCTTTTTATAAAAATATCGAAGAAAGTTCAATCTAAGTGTCTAGCAAGTTTCAGAATTTTTGAAGTTTTGCAACTATGCCTAACAGATGCTTGAATGTAGGGGCAGACTGGTAAATAGTGCAATAAAATAACAGTTTTTGATTTTTTAAAGGTGAACTCTGGAAATCCTTACAAATGCTTATAAAATCATCAAAATGTAAAATTTCGGTCCAGTTTATGTGTTTTTGAATCCTCTATCTGATTATAACCTTGATTTTGTTGCCATAGCACAAATGTTTTTTTTATGCTTTGATGATATTCGTTGTAGTCTAGCTGGTTAGGATACTCGGCTCTCACCAGAAGGGACCCGGGTTCGAGTACCGGTAACCAAATATGTTTTTCCCCAACTTGTTTGGGACTAAATGGTTGTGTTGTTGTATGATATTTCTTGTATTCCCCCTTGAAAACCTCAAAATGAGAAAATCTTTTGAATCTCTTATTAACCTTAAAAAATAAATAATATTATTTATACTCCTTTTGGTCAAATTTTCAGAAGTTAGCAACTTTGTCCCTCTGTTGCCTCAATTTTGTATCAGTGCAGGGGGGGTGTTTTTAGCCTTTGAGTGTTTTTTGTAAAGAAAAGTGAGAGGTTTTTCTTTTCTTTCGTTTATTTTTTTAATTTGATTTTCATGTCACAACTTTATGATATATTTCATTAATGATGTAAAGTCAACTCCTCCTTCAAAGCATTTCCTTGCGGGATCTGCCTCTCCGTGATGTGGGTCAACATTCTTTTCAATTATATTAACTGAAATATTTTTGCTTCATGAATTTAAAATGATGGTTAACAAACTCCAAAAACTTTCAGATACTTATTTTATCTGATAGAGTGGTAGTTGGTGTTGGATTTGATTGCAATCCAATGATCTGCACATCTGATGATACTGGACCTATGGTAAGTATCATACATACCTACTGTGCATCTTTTGTTTCTTTGATTGAAGAAAAAACCCCTGTTCGAATCATAATATTAACAAATTGCAAGGAAAATTAATGAAGACACAAATGCAGTATAATAGTTGGTTACATACTGTCATGGTACTTCAACCTAGCACATTTTATGCTGTAATATAACCATGAACTCAGTCCTGTTTTTTTTTTTCATTACATGTGCCAATACCAGTTACTGCCTTTGGTGAAAACAGCTTGATGGCATGAATTCTCTACTCCATAAAAAACAATTAACATAATAAAAAAACAACCAACTGAATTTTAGGTGAACATTGAGACAATCGGTTGTCTCAGGGGAACATTCATCAATAATCGAGTTATGTCTCATATGAACATTGAGATTAGGTGCAAGGAACATCTTTTGTTATGAATTGATAGTCTTTGATGCTAGAGATCTACTTCATCATAGTTAGATTAGGTGGAAAGTAAGCATTTGTATTACTTTGACTTTATTAAGTATTTGATTTTTTTTAGCATTATTAAATAATTGAGTTGAATAATTTATTAAATAAATTATTTTTTTGTGTGAAAAGAACAGTAGTTTTCTATTTGTAATATTTTTTTGTGTCTGTTGATATAATGAATAGAGGCGCAACTATTTTTTCTGTCAATTTTACAATGTAATATTCATGTTTTATAAGCTTTATTTTCTATTTATTTTACATTCAAATAATTTTCTGTTTTGGTTGACTTTTGTAATTTAGACATCTTGACATCTTGTGTTCTTATAAATGAAAAAAGCTTCATAGTTAAGAAACTGGAAAGAAGAAAAGATAATTTTTATAAATGAAAAAGTAAATAACGTGGTTAAGAAATTAAGATAATTTTTACAAGACTTTCTCTTTCTATGATTGGTTTGTAACCCAAGCAAAGAAACTAAAACTAATTTCACAAATGAAGTGGTTAAGAAATAAACATTGAATTAGTTTCTTTTATTACTAAGAAAACTGTATTTAATTTCTTTTGGGTTTCACAGGTGTAGAATTGGAGATGCTCATTTCTTCTCCATTTGTTAAGCCAATCAGCTGCCTCCATTTCCAGCAATTTCTTGTGTTTTCTAATTCATTTCAATATCTTTTCTACTACTCCAAAATTCATCATATATATTTTAAAAATGTGTTATCATCTTGGCATATTTTTAGGATCAAACACAAAGATTATCATTTGCTCTCATTATTAACTAATACATAATTATGCAATCAATCTTTAAATTAATTACATTTAAAGAAAGTGATTAAAACAAATTTTCAATCCCCACGGCAACGCATGGCCGGCACTTAATTTTTAAAGGTGAACTTTGTCATATTGTAATTGTACATTGTTCTGTCATTTTATTTTTATTCTCCTTTACTCACAACATTTGTGTTGTTGAACTCTAATTAATAAGTTGTTTTGGAACTACAGATACTAGACAAGGGTGAATATGTATAAAGCACTGATGTTGTACACCAGTGAGCAAAGCACAACCATATGATTCTCTATTTGATCTTGATCCATTAAGCCACTGTTTCAAAATTGAAATTAAATGAGACAAATGTTGTTAAGCAAATATGCATGGGTCACTATGCAAAAATATGCTTCTTCTTACAAGCCCAACTGTTTCAATTTCAATACATAATTGATTGGTAAGGAAGTTTCTCTTTTAAATTGACACGTTTTGTATCTTATGATCTTATCATTAATTATCTTCACAAATAATATATTAACAAGCTCTAAAGTTATTGTTTGCTCTTGTTAGTAATTAATACATGATGAAGAAATTAAATAAAAATTAATTATATTTGAAAAAATGATCAAACAATATTTAATTTTCCGTTGCAACGCACGGACACTTAACTAGTCTAATAAAACGCACTATTCACCTGCCGTGGGGTCGCCACGCCAGCCACCTGAAAGGGATGGATGAGGTCCATGAGGATGAGGATGAGTGACCTACTTCCTAGTTAAATGCAAAGTCATCAAGTAAATTTGATTTTAGTCACTATTGATATGATTGTCTTATTCTTTTACCTCTGTAACTGTGTATGGAGAAGTATGATATTATTTTTATATATTTTTTTAAGATAAATATGTGAATCAATTTTTTTTACTTTAAATATTTATATAAGATTTCGTAGTTAAATTTTGAACATACAACTTCTCACGTCATTAAGAGGATATTATTTTATTCACTTTTGATATGATGAGCAAAATTAAAATGTGTTGTGCTCGTCAAATCTTTTGGTGAGTATGACTCCAAAATCTATCATATTAATTTCAAACGAGACAGATCTACACTGTTGAAACTGATATAGTTTACGAGTGATGCGTGTACATGCAAAATTTTGAAATTTTCTAATTATTTAGTATAAATTAGTCAAGCGTTCAAAAATATAACTCTGTACATGCAAAAAAATAAAGTTTTACAAGTTATTCTAATGCATTCATTTTTTACCACTTGACTTTATACTAAACAAATTCAAAAAATTTAAAATTTTGCATGTACACGCATTGCTCGTAAAGTTGATCGGTTTTAACAGTTTGGATCTATCTCGTTTGAAGTCAGTATGATAGATTTTGGAGTTATGCTCACCAAACCCTTTAGTGAGCATAACACCCCCTAACTTTGCTCAATATTTACTAATTTCTTATAAATTTTACTTCTATTTCAATATCAGTCAAATTTAAAAATTGTGGGTTGAAATGACTGAAATAAATAAATGAAATTATAAAGTATTAAGCCTTTTAATCTCATCTGTGTCAAATCATCTCTATATTCAGCTGTCTGATTCAATTTCTCCCTCTATAAAGTTGAAATAATCAATTCAAACTATTCAACATGGTTTCCATATAAAAATGTATTTGAATTATATTTTTAGAAAATCATCCGATTTAAATTTCTTTAACCATCCAAAAGTGGTGATTTCTACTAATTTTAAAAAATACAAAAAATACAAAAAAAATGTAAAATTCGGTCTCCATGTACAATTTTCATATGGAGATCATGTTGAAAGGTTCGGATCGATTGTTTAGACTTTGAAAACATAAAGATATTAATCCATAGCACGGACCGATCCGCGCTTTACAGAGTACCGTAGCCTCACTCATTTATAAAATTAATTTGTTTAAATAAATATATTTGTTTTTATCGGAGTAAACCCCTTAAACAGCTTTAATTTGGAATAACAGTCGCTCTCAAGTCTCAATCTTCTATTTAGTGTGAGATGAGATGAGATATATTTAATTGAATTGAATAGAGGTCTGTCCATGTCATCATAAGATGACAACAAAAGTAATGTGGTTGTTGAGTTATCCTAGAAGCAATTAATTAATTAATATGAAGGGCAAAAGATATACAACTATTCACATTAGTACATGATTACAGCGAGCTTAATTAGCCTATTATGAGAATAAAACTTTGTTATGCCAGCCAGGGCCCAGGGATATTCCTTTGTCAACTTCACCTTCCTTCTTATCTTTTATCTTTACTTCCTCTGCTTTTTCTTGTGTAGTCTTATCGCCATAATTCCGACCTAAATGCCCGGATTTTTTTTAAAAACCGTAAATCAAAAAATTAATTCTACCAAACCAGCATGATGGCCTCTGTTTTTACAAAAACCATCAGAACCGAGATGCCAATTCGGTCCCAACGATTTTTTTTTCTCCGGACCGAATTGGCAATTCGGTCCCCCTCTTTTTCACAACAAATCAATATTAGATCGTGTGGCTCCGAACAGGCCTGGACCGAATTGCCAATTCGGTCCGAAGGATTTTTTTTTCTCCGGACCGAATTGGCAATTCGGTCCAGTTTTTTTTTTTTTTTTTTTTTTTTTTTTTTTTTTTAAGAGACAAATCTAACACTGAAAATTAAATTTTTAAGAGACAAATCGTCGATCCAAACCGTTCAACATGATTATCTAAATAAAATGTGATTGCAAATCAAATTTTACATTTTTTTGAATTTTTTTACTATTTATTAAGATGGGTACAAAATTCAATGGTCTGAATATGACTATTTTTTGTAAAATACTTAATAAATAGTAAACAAATTCCAAAAAATGTAAAATTTGATCTGCAAGCACATTTTATTGTGGAGATCATGTTGAACGGTTTGGATCGACGATTTGGACTTTGAAAATGAAAAAAATTGTTGTTGTAACTTTAGTATGAATATGCTAATATATGTCAAATTTTGCTCATCTCTAAAAAAAAAAAAAAAAAAAAAAAAAAAAAAAAAAAAAACTGGACCGAATTGCCAATTCGGTCCAGGCTAAAAAAAACCTCTGGACCGAATTGGCAGTTCGGTCTGGCTTGTTTTTTGATTTTCTGTGACGCTTTTTCTACAATCGGTGAAAAACAGCAAGACCGAATTGCCAATTCGGTCCGGAGAAAAAAAAATCGTTGGGACCGAATTGGCATCTCGGTTCTGATGGTTTTTGTAAAAACAGAGGCCATCATGCTGGTTTGGTAGAATTAATTTTTTGATTTACGGTTTTTAAAAAAAATCCTAAATGCCCATAGCTGTCAACCTTTTTTCCATACAATTTCAATATTATTTAGTATTTGATTAAATGTCATTATATATAAAACGTTGTAAATTTTATATCATTTGATAAACAGTACAACTTACATTAAATTTCATTATTTTCCATTTACATAAATAATTACACTTGTTGAACTTTTTTTTTTTTAAAGTAAAAGTTGGAGCTCAAGTTGCTTAACTATTTAATATCCATCAGCAAAGGATTCACTCATCAAGGTTTCGAACGTGCCGACCACCCACACGGATGACATTGCCTCTACTACTAGACTAAAGTCTAGTTCTCTGCATTTGGTTGAATTTTAAAAATATACTTTAATGTCATCAAAATTATCAAATTCGTTGTTAACAAATTCATGTCTTTATCTATATGTGCAGATTGAGGAGAGTTCAAATGCCTCCACTTTTTGTGTGTCTATTATGCTTTCATTTTTAAATTTTGTAATAACTTAAAATTTAAAAGTTAAAAAGTTAAAATAAAAACGTTAGATAATGGTATAACATATAAAGGATTATAACATTTTGACTTTGTATTGATTGGTATCAAGAAGCTGCAAAAATATACCGGTGTGAAGAATTTCTGGATGTTGATTTTTTAAATTATAGATTCATTTAAAAAAATTCAAAAAATAACTATTTTTTATGTGCATGTAGAGAAAATAACAAAGATCGTATCTAATGGTTTTATTTTGACATATAAATTGTAGTATTTTTATTATTAGAAAATAAAAAATGAAAATATAATAAAGATATAAAAAAACAATAGTATTTGAATCTTTATTGCAATTTTTTTGGCAGTTCAAACAATTGAACGAGGGGAAATTTAGGGAGCTTTTGAATAATTAGATTGGCTACTGAGTTCAAGAGTTAGCCAACCCATTAATTCCTTTTACTCAAAGCCAAATCACAACCGTCCATCGGCCATCTAACGTATCAAAGAAATTGGGTGACGTAGGGTTTATGAGAGCTCAGAAGACTAACGCTCTCTCAGGAGTAACAATTATTACTTAAAAGTTAAAACCCATGAAGATGATATTAGTGTTATAACTTATAAGAAAATGTGTAACAAATTGATCAAGGTTTTACGTATAGCATAGTAATAATTTCCATTCACATTTGATGAGATCTGCTTAGTAGACCACTTTAGATAAAATAATATAATATTAATTTTGACCATCCAATAAACTAAGGATACTGAGGATAATATCGACAAGCTAAACATAATGAGCGCAGAGTAAGTTTGATGGGCTTTGGATCTACTTTTGGTCCGACGAGCACCGAAGCTGTCCGATCTTTAAGATTCGTGCACACAAATCTCAGCCAAAGCAAACAAATCTTAAAGCGCATCAGACAGTTCCGGTGCCCATTGAACCCAAAAGTAGATCCCAAACCCATCGGACCTATACTTTTCTCCAACATAATTAGTTACATATTTCTTCGTAACAAATTATACAATTTAGATCGTTAATTAACATATGATTGAAATCTTTATTTTAGCACTTAAATAAAATGATAAAATAAAATGTTTCTTAACTATTTAACCATGTTGGATTCTCATCACATATCGTGGTACATATATAATTATAATATTTTTGTCAAAAAACTTTCTCATCATACAACATCTATCCAATCAAATTAACAATGACCATATATTTTTTTTTAATATACTGGACACGTACTGACCCTATTTTTTATACATGAGGAATGAACAATCCGCACTATTCAATGTGTTAATATCAAAATTTAATAGAAAGCTACTTTTGTTTTTGTTATATTTTCTTCATTGTTTCTTTCTTTCTTTCTTTCTTTCTTTTTTGATTGGAAACCGTAGGCAAGAGTAATAGGGATATCAAATGTAACTAATTATTGGGCCCAATAACTAAAATACAGGGGGGTGCATGCTAAATAAGGGATATCAAATGGGGGCCCAATAACATTATTTTAGCACTTTGCTCATCAAAATAGGGATATCAAATGTAACAAGTTAAATAGACACTTGATTAATACCTTGCAGCAAGTGTACGTAGAAACTAGAAACGCAATGGAGGCCCAATAACTACTCTAGGGGGTGCATGTTAAATAGTATATACTAGAGGTTTGCCTCGCTTTGCTTCGGCGGTGGCAGTTGAAATATATTGAATAAATTGTTGGTGATATGATAGAATGAAATCAGTGACGCAGAGGTAGAAAAAAAATTATATAAAATGTTGGAATAATTAGTTAACATTCAACTTAATTAACATGCTTTAATGTGTCAACAACCTCTTCCACTTGTTAGCTTATGATCCTTTTGTATGAGAAACTCAGGAAGGATGAAGTGTATCTGCCATTAAGAGCAAGGAAAGATGGGAAAAAATTAAGTTAATGCTTGTTCAACATTTGAATATTAGTATAGTATGAGGTGCTTCCAGTATTTGGTGACAGGTAGATTTTCCTATTTGGTTCTTTAACTTCTACATTTCCTTTTTGTATAGCTAGATTTTATCCAATTGCATAGCCAAAAAATAATCCAAACTTCTTAACATTACTTTTCAGGGATAATGAAAAGTGGACAGACTATTATTGCTCTCTCTATTTCAACCCAAGATCAGTATTGCAACAATTATGCAATGAATGAAGAATATGGGCTGGATCCTTATTCCAATTTCAAAAAAATGGCAGCACTGAGATCAATTCAAAGGTAAAAAAGTTCCAAAAGTACTTCAAGCCAATCCGACTGTAGCTTGCAGAGACATTACGGCTGATGCGTGGTATTTCTCTGATTGTATCCTCACTATGAAAAATACCACTTGCACACCCATGTTTTAAACTAAAGTAAAGACAATCTAAAAATTGAAAAATTGTTAAGATTTTATCTTTAGTCATGCTACCAGCATGCTTCAGTGGTAATTGAAGTCTATGAATCAATATTATGATGCTTCAAAATTGTTAGCATCGGTAAGTTGTTACGTAATCTAGGCTTATATGAAAATAGAGTATTAACATATAATGGTAACAACTTAAAGCAAATTATCTTCTTTGAACTTCGCAAGGATAAGCCGGATTCAATCAAGGACCAGTCCATCAGCGACTCAATCTGACATCATTGCAAATTGGCAGCACGCACTCCTTTACAACATTCACATGTGCTGGGCAGTTTTCGAATTCCAAGAGCTCCTTCAATTTATACCTATGATGAATAAGATTAGAGAACGTGTTAATTTGATTTAAGTATACCTTGTATTTGGTATCTTATTGAGCCAAATTCAAACCGAAATCAATAAACTACCAAATGATATCTAAAATTCATATAAAGATCCTCTGAACTAAAATTTGCAGTGTTAATACATATTGTATATACCATTGATGCGGATCCCAAGGAGGTAAATATTAGTTAACAGAACAGAAATTTTGGACCACTTTAAGGAATTTTTTCTAACAGGCATTTCACCAAACTTTGTATATATCGGCATACTACAACCAAGGCTGAATAGTTGTAGATTTTGTTGAACAAATTAAGAGAAACATGATTCTTTCTTCGTAAGATTTAAGAATAACCTAAAATAGAAAGTAGCTGACCATATCCAAGTAGAATCGAATGAAGCGAAGCAAACATTGTACATGCATATACACTTCTTAGCATATGCATCCACTTCATCCTCTTATAAAATACTGATTTGGCATAGCTCTAGACCTTTAATGGAACTGAAACTTCTCAAGCATGTAATAGACACCTTAGCATGTATGTCCATATAAAGAACTCAAAAAATGGTGTAGCCAATTGCTGGAAATTAAATCTCAAAGTCTGGTCTGTCAGAAAATCCTGAACAGCAGCAGTGCTGGTACAATGCATGTAGATTGGACTTTCCTCAATTTCGGCACAATCAAATGATAGGGGCAACCATGCCAACCAAAGTCAAACCTCCATGACCATCACCTCGCAACCTTAGCACCAAATGTAGCCTTGACCCTGCAATTTTATAATTTCTTTACGATGGCTAAATAGCAATTTTATTAAGTTGGCTATACTGCAAAGATGGAACCACAGTTTAATTACCTTTCTGGATGCTGTAATCAGCAAGTGTGCTTCCCGGTGAATATCAGGCCATCCTTTTTCTTATATAAACACAAAAAAGAAATACATTACAACCAAACTTCTTTAATAATTGCGACAATTAATGTCATAATTAAAAATAACACTAACATGTCGTAACTGTGCATTAACCTCAAAGAGAAAACCTTCATCAAGGTGGCCTTCTTGCTCTTTGGTTGATGAAAGCATATTTTCAACCACAACTTGCTCGACCTACTTAAGAAAAGACCAAATGCTATAATTAAACCGATCAATTGTACAATTGTACTATAGTTTTACTGAATAAGACTTTCATACCAAGAACTTGCCGAGCTGTCAGACACTTCTTTGGTTCAGGATTTGGCTTCCCTTGTACCAAGTCCTTTACATTGTCAGAGACCCTAAGCCAAGGTTCTCTTTTACTGATCTAATAATAGTTTAATTCAGCTCCTTGTTCCGTTTGTACACCACAGAAAAATTAACATAAATCATGAATCAACTCAAAGAGAAATAATTGGAGAAGGGGTAATAGCAATTGTACCAAATTCACCATGACCAAGCTCTCGGCCAAGTTGGTACCGGATTGAGCGTCGATATGTACGAAAATATGGCAGGGAGAGAGTACCAGTTGAGTAGAGTGCTCGGTGCTCGGACTCAGAGAGAGAGACAGCAGGGGGAGGTTTTGGGCTCGGTGCTCGGTAGAGAGAGAGAATGGAGGAAATGGTGCCTCGGGAGAGAGACAGGAATGGTGCGGAGAGGGTCTAGACTTGGGTCGAAGGCGGCGATGAGGTCGGGGTCTGAGGCGAGAGAGCGAGAGAGAAAGGTTTTGGGTCGGCGGAGAGGACTAGCAAAGAGAGAGAGAGAGAGAGGAAGAGAGGAGAGGCAGTGGGAGGCGGGGTCTAGGTTTGGGTCGCGATCGAGAGGGAGAATGAATTTTAGAGAGAACTCGCACAATTTTTTTAGTGGTCTAGTGCGATATATTTTCTTAACCTGTTAAAAATAACGGCTACAATTCAAATTTGTAAATAACGGCTAGTTAGTAATTAATAGATTAGTGGTTAGTGGTTGGTAGTTGTAATTAATAGTATAACGGCTAGTTTTTGTTCTTCTTTATAAATAGACATATATGTAAAATCTGAAATTAAGATTGCAATAATAAAATTATTTTCTTACATCTATTCTCTCTTACAAATTTAACATGGTATCAGAGCCAGGTTCTCTGTGACCGAAAAATCGAAAATACGTGACAAATTTCAGCAAAAAGAAAATGGCTCAAGAAGAAGCAGCGAACTTCTCGAAGCTAACAAATACCTTGCTCAATGGAAAAAATTATGTGTCATGGGGGGCAAGGGCAGCATCCAGAGCCCTGAGTGGTCGAGAGATGTTAGAATTCATTACGGGTGAAGAGAAAAAACCAGAAATTGCAAACACAAGCAAGATAACACCCGAAGAAACAATAGCAACAAAAAAATGGAGAACTACGAATGACAGAATTGTTACTTTACTACTCAACTCCATGGAACCGGCCGTATCCGAACTCTTCACGTTGGCCGAAACGGCACATGAACTATGGGAAGCGGTAAAAAGTATGTATGGTCAACAAAATAATTTTTCTCACATTTATCAACTTATGCAGGAGATTCAACAAGAAAAACAAGGGTCAAGAAGTCACACTGACTACCTTAGTGCTCTTGAGAAAAAACGCAATGAACTTCAATCTTACCGGCCGTTTACAACAGATTTGGCCACACTTCAGAAACGAGCTGAGGAGGACGATATTTTTCAGTACCTCGCGGGTCTAAACCCGAGTTATGAAGCCGTAAGATCTCAAATCATGACCACGGTACCTCTTCCATCTTATTCTCAAATTAAAAGTTTAATTCAACAAGAGGAAAGTAGGAGAATTGTCATGAATGGTCAGATTGTAAGCCATGAGGGACACGAGACCCATGGCTTAACCGTAAAAAATTTCAATTTTAATCAAAACCCTAGCTTTCAAAATCGCCCAAATCAATCAAAAAATGAAAAATGTAACCACTGTAAAAAAGATGGCCACACTCAAGATAGATGTTGGCACCTATATCCCCATCTTAGACCAAAAAAATGGAAGGGAAATGATCAGAATCGAAATTGGGAAAAAAATGGTGAAAAAAACAGAAGTTATGTAGCTTCTGTTGAAGAGAAAGGACTTAATGGGCTAGTGGGTTCGGCTGGAAATGGATTCGGACCCAATAACACTAGCCAAACTACTAATGGATTCAATTCCAACCCTGGCGGACCCAATAAGGAGACACCAAATGGACCCTCCATTCCAGGCGCTGGCGGGTCATCCTGGAACGGGTCAGGCGCTGGCGGGTCACTCTGGAACGGGTCAGCCGCTAGCGGGTCACTCTGGAACGGGTCAGGCGCTGGCGGGTCATCCTGGAACGGGTCAGAGGCTAATTTTGGCGCAAATGGGTCATTTTCAAGCGGGTCAAGGCCTGGAGATCAAATGCAGCAGTATTTTCAGCAGTTCTGTGCGATGATGAACAATCAAAACAATCCCAGCATATGTGGTATTGCTTCTAACTCAAAAAATTTCTTTTTTAATCAAATTATTATAGATAGTGGTGCAACAGATCATATGTTTGGGAATAAACAACTACTGTCAAACCTCAACCCGACCAATGGTAATAATTTTGTATTGGTTGCAAATGGTATGAAGGCAAAAATAAATGGCGTAGGAGAAATTAATCTATGCAATAAACAAATTAAAAATGTTTTATATTTAGAAACATTTCCCGTAAACTTAATTTCTGTAAATAAATTAACACAAGAATTAAATTGTAATGCAATATTTTCTTGTAAAAACGTTGTATTTCAGGACCGGGAAACCGGGGTCAAGATTGGTGAAGGATTTCTAGAAAATGGACATTATCTTTTGAACTCCAAATTAAATTTTTGTGCTTCCGCAAAAGTCGTTAATTCTGATATTTGGCATAAGAGACTTGGGCATCCTTCCGACAAGATTTTAAATAGTATTTTAGATTTTAAAAGTTTAAATTGTACTACTTGTGAAATTTGCAAATTAGCAAAACAAACAAAGCTTCCTTTTTCTCTTTCTACGAGCAAAAGTAAAGCTCCTTTTGATTTAGTACATTCCGATGTATGGGGACCGGCCCCAATAGATTCATATAATGGATTCAAATATTTTCTTTTATTTATTGATGATTTTACAAAAGCAGCTTGGTTATTTTTACTTAAATCCAAAGATGAAGTGTTTGATTGTTTTTATGAATTTTTATGTCTCATAGAAACACAATTTAATGCAAAATTAAAAATCTTTAGATCGGATAATGGAACCGAGTTTATAAATAGGAAGTTTTCAAGTCTCTTTAGAGAAAAGGGTATTATACATCAAACAACTTGTATCAATACTCCCGAACAAAATGGTGTATCGGAAAGGAAAAATAGACATTTATTAGAAATGACACGATCTTTATTATTTCAAAATAATGTTCCTAAAATTTATTGGTCGGATGCCGTACTTTGTGCCACCCATTTAATCAATAGATTACCTAGTGTTATTTTAGAAAACAAAAGTCCTTTAGAAATTCTTTATCAACAAAAAATCACTTATGACCATATGAGAGTATTTGGTTGTACAAGTTTCGTACATATCAAAAGAAATGACAAGCTTGATTTTGTATCACAAAAAACTATTTTCTTAGGATACTCATCTTATAAAAAGGGTTATAAATGCTATGATCCAATTAATAAAAAAATATATCTTTCTAGAAACGTTTCATTTTTTGAAAATGAACCATATTTCAAAGAAAAAGAAATATTTCATCAAACACATTTAAATGACAATATAGTTTTACCTTACTTAGATGATTTGAGTTTTATTCCTAGAAATAATCATCAAGTTGAAAATAATCAAGAAAATGAAACTAATGATGACATAAATGAAAATGAAACGGAAGAAAGTTTACCGATTAGAAGAATATCATCTAGAGAACGACAACCATCAACTAGACTTAGAGATTATGTGACATATTCGGTACAATATCCAATTGAAAATTTTGTTTCATATGACAACATCTCAACCGAATACCATACATTTCTCACTAGTATTGAAAAAGTATTAGAACCAAAAAATTACCAAGAAGCAATTAAATGTCCAATATGGTGTAAGGCTATGGATGAGGAATTAAAAGCCTTAGAACAAAATAAAACTTGGAATATTGTTTCTCTACCAAAAAATAAAAAACCGGTTGGTTGTAAATGGGTGTATAAAACCAAATATAATAGTGATGGAACCATAGAAAGGTATAAAGCAAGACTTGTAGCTAAAGGATTCACCCAAACCTATGGCATAGACTATAACGAAACCTTTGCACTGGTTGCAAAAATGAATACCGTAAGAATTTTGTTTTCTATTGCCGTAAACAATGGTTGGGACCTCTACCAAATGGATGTTAAAAATGCATTTCTTCAAGGAACACTTGAAGAAGAGGTGTATATGACATTACCACCCGGTCATAAATTGGAAACAAATTCTAACTTGGCTTGTAGGCTTAATAAATCAATTTATGGATTGAAGCAATCTCCACGGGCATGGTATGGCAAGCTTAGCTCTTATTTAATTTTTTGTAATTTTAAAATTAGTAATGCCGATCATTCTTTATTTACAAAATGTGACGGTATCAATACTACTCTCATTTTAGTATATGTAGATGACATCATAATTACCGGAAATAATTTTGAACAAATTCAAAACATTAAGAAACAACTAAAAGAAAAATTTGACATAAAAGATTTAGGATATCTTAAATATTTTCTAGGAATAGAGGTAGCCACTTCGGATAAAGGACTTTTTATTTCTCAAAGAAAATATACACTTGGCATCAACCGCAAGTGAACTAACATGGATCAAGCAACTCCTATTGGACATTGGATTTAAAATTCAAGAACCGATGAAAATGTATTGCGACAATAATTCGGCAAGACACATAGCTTCAAATCCCGTGTTTCATGAACGAACAAAACACATAGAAGTGGATTGCCACTTTATTAGAGAAAAAGTTCAAGCAAAAGAAATTGAAACACCATACGTTAAAAGTGAAGATCAACTCGCGGATATCTTCACTAAAGGCTTATATCCGAGTCCATTCGAGAAAATTACAAGCAAGCTAGGATTGTACGATATATACATTCCTAGCTTGAGGGGGAGTGTTAAAAATAACGGCTACAATTCAAATTTGTAAATAACGGCTAGTTAGTAATTAATAGACTAGGAGTTAGTGGTTAGTGGTTGGTAGTTGTAATTAATAGTATAACGACTAGTTTTTGTTCTTAGACATATATGTAAAATCTGAAATTAAGATTGCAATAATAAAATTGTTTTCTTACATCTATTCCCTCTTGCAAATTTAACATAACCAAAATTTTCAATGCCGGCGTATGCGCGATTCAATAGAGCTCACCTACACCATATGCTGGCGTTTGTCGTAGCGCCGCATAGGTTAGCGCCGACAAATACCATATTTCTTGTAGTGTCCTCTTCTCGCGACTCCATTCTCGCATAATTATAGTTGAGAAGACCGGACGAGGAGAGAAGAAAACATTGATTTTTTCCTCAAGTGAAATCGAAGTGCGATTTTTACCTCGAGTTAGATGCTCGCTCATCTCTTCCTCGAACGAAATAGAGAGAGGTGAGAGGAAAGCATCGATTTTATTGAATAGAAGAGAAGACTGGAGTATTAGGAGAATGGTGGAAGGAAGAGTCGGAATTCTAAAATAGGAAGATGAGCGGAGGAGAAGGGGAGAGAGAGAGAGAGAGGCTGGAGGCTGGAAGGGAGGAGACTTGTGGAATTTTCCAGACAGAAAGATGAAAACGAACCATAAGTTCGCTAAAAACTGGGTCCCATATGTCATCCGCACTGTAGAGAGTACTGTTCACATACAGTATCAAAACCCGTCCAAAATTAGATACTATCTATAGATTTGTACCTAAAGGAAAGAATATACACTGGAACGAAGAATTATGTTCATGTACAAGTTATGTTCAAATATGAATCAAGAATTAATATAGTGTTTACCTCTTTTATTATTCTTTTGTTGAAAGCATGAGGAAGCAAATTTATAATTCATGAGAAACTCGATCAATCTAATTAACCAATCTATGTATAGAAACTCCAAAGAATAATTTTTTTTGTAAAAGATTAGAGAAAAAAACCAACAAATCAACATTGTAAAACCTAACATCTGTCCTAGGTCGATCTCTACAAAGTCACAATTCATTCCCAAAATGAGAAAAAGAAAATCAAAATTGGCCTTGAATCTTGATGCATGAATTACATATTGATTTTAGCCAATTCACCCCTGCCATCTCCGGGAATTAAACCGCTCAATTTTTACACTGCTCATCCAACAATTAATACCAGTATTAATTAGTGGCACCAGACTATTACTTCATTCTGCAACTCTATTACTTAGTGTGATGAAAGCATTTCTGTTCCTTCCAATAGATTACTTTGCACTTGTTGAAGCAACTTTTACTGCAAAAAGGATTTCTTTCAGTATAATAGAAGTTTAGAGATACAAGTTCCACCCTGGTAGTAATTAGACTGTGTTTGTGGTGCCATGTTGTGTCTTATGAGGTGAGGTAGTATCGTTGTCGGATTCTGTATCATTGGAATCCGTGCTGCTACTGGTGAGGTGGCCGACTTTCAGGGCATCTCTCATTGCCTGTGATAAACTCTGGTTAATAGAACTTATCCTACCAAAACCGATATCGCCTTTGTTCATCATCGCCACAAACTCGCTGTAATCTATTCTTCCATCCTACCAAAATATATAAAAATAAGTGTTAAGATAAAAAGAAAACTACAATTTAAACATACAAAACAGGAAAGATGGATGAAAAAAGATATACATTGTTTTGATCAACTTCTTGGATTATATCCTCGATCTGGCTGCCTTCAATTCCGAAATCTTCACAAGCCTTTTGCAACTCATCATGAGTGATGTATCCGCTTTTGTCTCTATCAAAGTATTCAAAGGCCGTTAGCAAGTAATCGTCTCTTCTTGCCTTGTTCCAGTGCATGGTTGCAGCCACAAACTCTGAATAGTCTATCGTGCCGCTTTTGTCGATATCAGCCTGAAAATTACAAATTTTAATCTAACCTTCATATATATAAATAAATAAATACCAGGAACTATAAGACATGCACGTCATGAACAGGACAGTATTTTCCACTTTTCCAGCACCGACCTGATTTTGCCTTACATATGAAGTTCCCCCAGGACAGTATATATAAGACATGCAAGTTATGAACTTTCAAATTAGAAAATGATAAAAATATCAATATTTTTCATTTTCTTTTTGAAAAACAGATTGTAAATTACCGCTTCCATCAATGCTTTGACTTCTGGTTCATCGAGGTGCGCACCAACTCTGGCCAGTCCTGCTTTTAGTTCCTCAAATGTGATCTGGCCACTATTATCTGTGTCTATCATCTTAAACATCTCTTTCAAACCCGCGATTTCTTCTTCAGATAGATTCTCAGCAATTACCTATAGTCAACAAAAATTCAATCTATAATATTTCCTGAAATGCTTCAAAACTGAACAGCGACAGCACCAATAATGACTGATGTAATTAACGGGCAAATGTAAGAATAAATATCCTAAAAATTGTCTTAACAGGTGTTTATGGCTACAGATATATAGCTAGAAATGTGGATTGAGGTTCAGAATTTCTAAATATATCCTTGTCCAACAGATTCATACATCTATTTTATATGAAAATATTGAAAACTTCCAAAGCAAAATAAATTAAAGGTGCATACTCTAAGAGCCATCTTTTTGAAATTATTAGTTGCTGAAAATTGCTTCAAGCGAGACAAAACGGCTGAATCAAGCGGTCTATCAGGTGCCGCCCCTTCAACCTGTAGCCATGGATGGCCTGTAAAGGAAAGAAAATATAGAAAGAACTCACTTAGAACAACGATCTTTCACTTAGTTAAATGAATATAGCTTTTGATCATTCAGTTTATATTATTTCAATTATTGCTAATATCCCCACATAAGGTGGAGTCTGTCAATTGCAATAAATTAAACACAAAAACTTACATAGTACTTCATGAGCAGTCAATCTTTTCTTAGGATTTCTGACAAGGATCCGCCGTACGAGATCTTTAGCACTCTCTGATATGTTTGGCCATGGCTCTGAATCAAAGTCTAACTTTCCATTTAACACCTGCTCGAATATCCCTTGCTCGGTTTCTGTTGAAAAAACAAACACCAAAGGACACACGTCATACAGGTTACTATCTTGAACCACAAGCCTACACAATTAAAAACCTCATTGCATGATGTTGTTTTATTGGGGTTGTGATCATCACTATTATATTTATCATCCTTATCATATATAAATAGAATCATATTCAGAGGAATTCTACAAACCAGCCCAAAAAGGAGGCACCCCGCATAATAGAATGTAAATAATCACACCAGCACTCCATACATCGGACTCAGGTCCATAACACTTTCTTAGTACTTCGGGCGCAACATAGTAAGGGCTACCGACCACATCATTAAATACTTCATCTGAAAAGAAAGACAATTGTTCCAACATCAGGTGCCAGTTTCCAATAGCATGGAACTAAAATTCTAATTTCTAAATGCATATGCAATCTACAACAATGTGCATGCGGGTAAATAATCTGAGTTTGACAACAACAAAAAAAAACCACAACAGTACTAATCAATTAATCATTAATATTTTACTGTTACTGACCTGGTTGGAAGAAAATGGAGAGACCAAAATCAATAGCCTTTAGCGGCGCATCCTCATCCTCATTTACAAACAAGAAATTTTCTGGCTTGAGGTCTCTGTGCATAACCCCGAGCGAATGGCATGCCTCCACCACTCCTACAATCACCCTCGCCAACTCAGCTGCTCTTTTTTCGCTGTAATGCCCCCGCTTAATAATCCTGTCGAACAACTCTCCGCCGGTGCACAGCTCCATAACTACGTGCACGTGCAGGCTATCCTCGTACGCACCCTCAATGGAGATAATATTTGGGTGCCCGCACACATGGTGCATGATTTGTATTTCCCGTCTGACGTCCTCCACATCATCATCTTGTATTAACTTTCTCTTGTTGATGGACTTGCAAGCGAATTCCTTTCCCGTGACTTTGTGAGTTACAAGGTATGTGGTGCCGAACTGTCCTTGGCCGAGCTTTTTGCCTGTTAATGATCATGGATAATGTTACGAGACAGAATGATAGTAGTCTTAAGATACTGAATTTGCAGAGATATAAGTAGTTATATCCAAGCTTCTTTGACATTTTATAGTTAGTGAAATTTAACCTAAAAATCAATGTGAACATGAGATAAAAATTACCAACGGTGTATACATCCTTCATCATCTCAGTCTTGCGGTTAAGCACGGATTCAACACGCAACCCGGCAGCTGAAGGAACCCTCCTGTGGTGTGGTTTCCTCGATCCCTTTCTCTTTGGCTTTGATGTGGTGGATGGTGATTCTCTAATTTGGCGGGTTTCGTTTTGGGCTGCATTCATATTTTTGTTTTGGTTCTCGCCTTGGCCCCGGGGTTCGTTTTGGATGTCATTGTGGTTGGTTTTCATGTTTTGGTGATTTAGATCTGAGATTTTAATCGGAACTGGTGCCGCAACTGTAGATGGTTCACTGACAACAACTTGCGGCAAGGACCGTGAATTAACACCTTCAACATTAGTGGTGGGCACAGCGGCAGGGGCATTGCAATTGTTGTTAACATTACTAATAACATTACTATTCTTATCATTGTTATGATTTATGTTGTTCGTATCGAACTGCGGACGGTTGGAGGTTCGAAAGAGAGAGTTAGAGACAGATTGCATGATGCTGCTACGGTTGCTGTTGGCGTTGCTGATATCTCTGGAGGTTGAACGCCGGTTAGATCCCGGACATATATTGCCCATGGCGGATTCAACAAACCCGAGAAATGTTATAGTTTACTGCAGCATTTGCCAAAGATTAATCCGTTTTGGCAATAAAGAAAGGATTATCCTTCCAACAGCTTGAAGGTGTGGAGAAGCTTATATTTTTTGCAGACGGTGATTCTTCGCTTGTGTTGATTGTTCTTCCCGTTTGTGTTTTTGAAGAATTCTTGTTGAATGAATGATATACAAGAATATGTACAGCCCAAAGGATCGAGAAATACGAAGAAGGGCAGGAGATAAACTAAAAATATATACAGAGAACACAGGAGAGAGATCTTAAATTGAAGCTAAAAATAAACAGGATGTAGATGGGGCAAAAAAAGAATGTACAATGATTATACCTACAACATGTCTTTCATCTTAAAATCCACTATGGCTGGAATTCAGATAAAAAAAGGGAAGAAATTGGGTATGAAGCTCAAATGGAGCTTGGAATTCTTTTTCTATTACGAGATTTTGCTATGTATCTTAATTTACAATAAGAGACGAGAAAAGACAAGAGGAGAGAAGGAAATCCTACGCAGGCCAGCGGTTAGGATCCGTGGCGAACAGATACATGGTATTACTTAGGTAGACCCGGTCTAATATTAAATGTTTCTGATAAAAAAAAAAAAAAAAACGGATGAGAATAATTTTGGAGCAGTACCTTAGTCACTAGACACTGGACAAAGTCTGAAAATTTTATATTATCTGATTATTGCTTATTAAAAAGTCAATTCAGCTTAAGTTGACATAGTTAAGGCAACCATGAGTTTGCAATTAAATTTAAACACAAACTATTGTCAATATTAGAAATGTTAAACAACTTGAAATATGACATATGTGCAATATTGATGGACATTAATTAGTTTTATCGGTTGAGATTTTTAAATAATCCTTTTGTAGGTAGCTAATAAGGTTGTTAAATGAAATATATATGATTAGTTATTAGTTGATATAACATGCAAATTGAATTCCTTTATTTTTGATTAGTTCGGTCCAAAATTTGAATGATAGATAATTAACCTCCTTAGTGTTCTAAGAAAAGCGTGTGCCAGATGTGATGTAACACCTAAAAACAGTAGGAAGCAACTGATTTATTAATTTCTTCCGTAAAAATGAGAACCTTTTATCTTCATGACTTTATTTAAGAAAAACAAAATTATATTTTTAACCGCCAGTGGAAAGATATTTAAAGATATATTATCTTAAGACATTTTCCCCTTCTGAAAGGCAGTATATATACAGTGTTAAAGAATTAATATTTAATAGTAATATGGTAATAGGAGTAAAACATGGGTGTTTGTAAGCTCACCAAGCCTCTAAGGCTCTAGGTGAGTTTAATTCTGTCAGATTTTTCTCTTGTACCACACCTAAGTTGAATGTGTGATGCATGCCTGATTGCCTGTACAGTGTACATAGCAATATAATTTAATTTTGAAGTGATTTAGTTCAGAAGACAATTCTACTAGAACATAAAATTAGAGAAAGATGGTATTGTTTATTGCACAGGATTACAATTCAGTGTATATGATCTGATTGTACAGATACATACACATATTTGGAGGAGAGTGACTCGTGGTCATTTTCATTAATAGACCGCTTACATTTGCCATATATATATATATAGAGTAAGGCTACGGTGCTTTGCAAAGCATAGAGGCCTCCGTGCTTCGGGGTTACTTTTTGGATTTTGAAAATCCAAACAACCCATCCGAACCGTTCAACATGTTCTAAATATTGAAATGTGCTTGGAGACCAAATTTTACATTTTTTGGAATTTTTTTACTATTTATTAAGCCACTTTGAAAATCCCAAAATCCAACGGTAAACAGTACAAAAATTTAATTTTTTTACTATTTTTTTACTATTCATCATGATCTCATTTCAATTTTTCGGAACTGGACATATCCAGTTGGGAGCACAATCAAACAGAACGGCCCCTTTCCGATCCGTCTCTTCCCCTCTCCTCTCCTCTCCTCTCCCAGCGACCATGGAGCAACCAAATTTTGTTCCTGCACCATGGAGGAGGCGCGGTATGTTCCTCTCCCAGCCCCTAAATCGGCCTCGTCCCACTCCTCTCCTCTCCTCTCTCGACGTGCACCGCACCGCCGCACCACTACTAAAACCCTAACCCCGCCTCCTCCCGCTCCTCTCCTCTCTTCCCCAACGCCAGACCTTAATTCACTCACTCCTCTCGCTCCTAACCCTAAATCGCGACTCCAGCCACCTCGCGTCCTAGCTGGTTGATTAGAAAGGAGATTAATCACTTCAATTAACTTGTAACTGGTTGTTTAGAAAGGAGATGAATTTGATGAGGGCTGAATTTGAGGTCTGAGTATTGTCTGGAACAAGTGAGAATATGAGCAAATTAGTAAAAGCAGTGTATATGTATATTTGTTTTGTCTTTCTTAATTTGTCTGATTTTTGTAGGATAGAGATTTATATTGAGTTGTCTCAAAGCAATTTAGCAGGAAAACCAGAAGGATGGAATAGTAAGTTCCAAATCTGAAACCATTACTATCAGTACCAGTAAAAGACTATACTATACCTATGTAAGTTCTAATGAAAAAAAGTATTGTTATGTGGATTTAAATGTAATAGAAGAAGATCTTTTATTCTTTCATGTAATCAACTAAAGTAGATGATGGTACCAATCGGTACCAGATATAAGAATTTTTATGTTTCAATAAAACAAGTGGGCGTGCTCCACTTTTATCCAAAATACTAATTTCAATATTGACGTTTAATTTGATCCTTCTCATTGTTTGTAGGATATGAAATAAGTAGTGGATCGGTCTCGAAGCAATAATGAAGCATAATGGATGTATCTTTAGTTAAAATTAGTATTTTGATGCTTTATGTAATTTGATGTTTTGTGGGAGTAAACTGCGCATGAATGTAAACAAATTTTCTTTTTGAATGTGCACTTTTGTGTATTTTATAGGAGACATGAGCATGATTTCTAAGAAAGTAAGAAGTTTGTTTATAAGCAAATTTTCAAATTCAGTTGTACACATGTTAAATTTTCTATGAATCCTTTAATCCAAAAATCATGCTAAATTCATGAATATGTACTCTAAAGCATCCTCTTTGAGCTGTACACATGTTTATAAACATGGCACAAAGCAAGATTTAATCAAAGAAATCAAATTACCAGAAATCAGGCCTATGGTGCTGGCCAGTAAGAGAATCAGGTCTATCCTTAAAACCATGCCAGTATCAAATTCATGCTTATGTTCAACTAATATAAGGATTAGATCCACATAAAGCATACATGTTCAAAAATCAAATACTAATTTACAATTTTTCCATGTAATATGCATATCACTCCAACTAAATATTTATACTACATACATCATAAAAACTCAAAAATAAACACATAATTCATTAATATTGCTTCCCACAATTCACAAACAATTTCATTGTTCCAGTGCATTACATAACAAACAACATGATACATAAAAAAGATGCCAACACCCAGTTCATCTTCTTCATTTTTTTGAGAATAATCTGAAGGCTTGCTTCATTAAATATTAAGCAAATTACAATCACAAAAAAAAAAAAAAATGAAAGGGAGATATTGGTAAGCAACAAATACGAAGCAGCAAAAAAAGATCAATTGCACAAATTTGCACCTATTTCAGAATTACCAATTTCAATTTGCACAAATTTTTATCACATTGACTTCTTATTAGAAAAGATATATTTCAATCCATAGCAATCCAGCATATCTTTTGTTAATACACTTTGACAATTCACAAAATAATCATACATAGCAATCCAGCTTGGAATTTGCGGATTCAACCCTTCTTCTATTTTGTTCTTTTCTTTCTGTGAGCTTCGGAGGAGAGCTCGAGCACTGCAGCTGCCGATGTACCGTAGCAGCCAGACAAGTCACGAAGGTGGAAATGACGGTGATCACCTAGCAAGCGGAATTGTTTCAATAAATGACCTGCATGATCTGCTGTCTGAAATCTGCATCAGAAAATTAGACCCAAAATAACAAGGTACCCGCATTCAGCTTCTGATTGAAAGAAATGAATTTTGTCTCTTTACAATCAATCATATAGTACTCGCCGCAGCAGCTTCTGATTTTTCGCGAGAGGGAGAGGAGAGCAAGGGGCTTTGAACCAGCAAGGGGCTTCTGATTTTTCGCGAGAGGAGAGCAAGGGGCTTTCGCTGGAGAGGCGTGAGAGAGAGAGGGTCGCTGGAGAGGAGAGGGGGGGTTAGGGTTGTCGCTGGGAGAGGAGAGGAGAGGGGAGGAAGAAGAGATCGGACTGGGTTTGGAAATCCGATTTTGCTCCCAACTGGACCTGTCCAGTTCCGAAAAAATTCAAATTCCATCATTATGATCTGCACGACTATTGAAGCAGATCCAACGGCCACAAATCCGAAGTAAAAGAGGCTGTTTAATTTGCAAAGCACCGTAGCCTTACTCTATATATATATATATATATTTCCAATGCACTATGATAAGATTCATTTGGATATATAGGGTTTTGTGAACACAATGATATATATATATCGGCAAGTAACTCTTTCAGGGAGGCATCTTTTTCTTTTTATTATTTTAGGAAAAACGTGTGAAAACAGTTGTTACAAGAAGAGCCATTTGATTTTACATCTGAGCAGGCTTGAGACTAAGCTGATCACAAATTAAGTACACTGGTATCAAATGGTTTACTAATGAGAAAGATTTCTAGAAAACATTTGTAAATAATGAACATTCAAATTCCAGTTCTTGAAAGCTAAATCATCAAAACATAAGAAATTTACAAAAATTATAGTCTTAAACAGGCACATGAAATAATATAAATTATAACCTGTTTTCATCGCTTCGCCGCTCCCTATAAATCTATGTATCGTAATTTCTTTTGAACTCACCTTACTGAAACTCGGACAAAAAGAGAAAGAAAAAGCTATGATCCTCTTGTGCCATTTGCGAATTCATTCACTCAGCTACAAGCAAACACTGAAAGAGGCATCCTATTGCAATACACTATTAATTAGGAAGAAAAGTTCCCCGTATCCCTTTTCTGTGTGTGTGTGTGTTAATTCATGGTCGTATGAACATCCACATTCCATTCCAGATCGGTGAGGATCTCGATCTTAACAATTAGGATTTAGATATGATCTTTCACTGTGATGCACCAGATCTGCCAATGCAACACTGCCATTTTTTACTTTTTCTTTTTTTAATGGTAGTTGGGCCCTCAGCATTGAATCCATTAGCCTTCTTTAGTGTTCCTTCATCACTCACCTTCCCATTTTTCTCTCTATGCAGGGAAGAAGGCATGGCATCAATTCTGCAAATTTTATTTGACATGAATATGAATTCCATAACCAATTTCTCTTTTGCAAGAAAATAATCCATAACCAATATAATGCATAATGGCTTTTATAAAGTTCCACAAGACCCACAAAAATATTGAAGAAAACACACACCGAAAAAAGAATTTTTTTACTGGCAGGGGAAATAGGTTACTGGCAAGATATCTATCTATAAATAACACCTACCCCATCTAAAGCATTCAGGCATTTTGACATGCACATTGCACTTATTACTATATGATATCCTATGGGTTCTTACATCAAGAGCTCGACATGTGAGGTTTTGGTTTCTCGATTTTTTGGGGTTTTCGGTGCAGCATAAATATAAAATTGATGTGATGTGATCTGAATGCACATAGTGCGTTTGTATAACAATTCCAATGGATTACTCGTAGGGGTGTTCAACCGGTCGGTTCGGGTCAAACCCAACTTTTTTTGCCGAACTGCGGTTTGAACCGAAGTTTGAAAACCCAACCGAACCGACTGAATTAAAATTCCAAACCGATCTAAAACCGAACCGATTAAACCGATTTAAACTTGGGTTTGTTCGGTTGAACCGAATATAAACATTTCAAGTTACAAATAAACATTTCAAAGCCGGTTGGTTCGGTTCAAACCGATTTGGATAACATTTTTGATAACCACACAAGCCGGTTTTTGATAAACCGATTTACCGATCCATTATAAACCACACAAAATAAACCGATCAATTAGAAACCAATCCATTTTTTATTAAACCGGTTGGTTCGGTTCAAACCGATTTGAAGATCCCAAAACCGAACCGAACCATTTACACCGAACTTCTTCAAAAACTAAACCGAATCGAACCATTTAAACTGAACAACCGATCCAATTAAACCGAAATTTGCCGGTTCGGTTTAAAACCGAATAAACCGATCCACTTGAACACCCCTAATTACTCGTATAGTTCTAAAGTTAAAGAGCTCAAAATAGAAATACTAATTTGACTTCAATTTGGAAACTGATCCAGCTCTTTGAAAAGACACTTGTTATTTTTTGAACTAACCTTGAGTCTCTAGGTAAAGGGCCTTCATACCGCCACCCATTTAATAAAGAGCTATTCGCCATATCAGCACCATCCATATCCAGATCTCCATTCCTGTTCATGGGACCCGTCTCGGAGTCCGAGTTAAACCTCACAAACTTTCTCTGAAATTCTTTCGCCGCCTCATTTTTGCCAGATGATCCGTTTCGACGCACCTTAGCTATTGCACCATCTAAGATAGACAAAGCATGTGACACGTCAGGACTTACACATGCTGCACTGGTATCCATCATTTCTTGCTGATTACTTGTCACGGGACTCTCAGGAATCTCGTCCATGGCCTCGTACCACTCTTCTTCTTCTTCTATCTCAGTAACAGATGTACCATTTGTTGTGGGTGAATTTTGCTTCACTTGTTCGTTGGTAGACAAGGTGACTTCAGCCGCTGTTGGTTTGTTCATTGAGTGTCTAATTCGAGCATATAAAGGGCCTTTTAGGGCTTTTTTGTAGTCTTCGTCAGAGGATGCAACAGTGCTAACTGCCTGAAAGGATTTAGATACAACATTCAGTGTGTACCTTGTTAAGTAACTTTTGTGTTCTAGAATAAAACATGTTAAACATATCACAAAAAATTAAGAGCAAGGAATCAGTCTCTTCGGAACTGCCGGGTTGCTAAGAGGCTATCCTTCTGTTTTTCTATTTAAGAATTTTGACTATACCCTTGTATTATTCATTTTGAATTAGTCCATCTAAACAGACTAGTCAATACTAGCGGTTATTTTGCAAAATTAAATTATTATATATGTTCAATTAGTCAAGTATGGTCCACATCAGCTGAATATTATAGTACCTAATTTAAGAATAGAGAATGCAAAAATAAAAAATGCAACCCCCTATCCCACCCAACTCAAGTCACCCATCCTGATATATGAGTAAACATAACCACCAACTGGAACACCGCATAAACTGAAATGCATCTAACCCCAAACAAAACAGTTGAAACTCTGGATAAGTTTAATGGTTTTATTTCTTCTGGACTCGACCCTGAGTGGCTGAAATCATTAACTAACTGTTCATCGAAATCATTAACTAACTGTTGATCCTAAGCCATCCTGCACCCAAATAATATGAAACTTAAATTGATTTGGAACTTGAATAATTTTGACCTGAAACTCAAGCAAAACCAATTCAACCAACCAGAGTTCAGCCCTCTTTGCTACCTATAGGTAACAGAAAGAAAAAAAAAAGTTAATAGAACAGAGAAAGAACCTTTTGGAAAAGCTTGAATCCACTTGCAACTAGCTGTCTTGATGCGAAGTTGATCATCGATGCTGGAACAAAATCCAATTTTATATCCACATTATATATTGCCCTGAAAATTGAAAGAAAAGGTGAAAAGATCTAAAAAGTCCGCCATGTAAACTTCCCAAAGATTAGGCAAGTTTTATACATAATTACATATAACAGGGACTTGAATATTGCCTTTGACAAAACTGCATACTACGGAGTGCAGATTCCTCATTCTACACGGTGAGTACTACCCCCCCCCCCTCCCCCCAACCCCGTCACACACCAAAAAAACCATCTACATATATGGTCCATATAGTATGTGATAGTACCGGTATGTCTTTATCCAAAAACCAGATAGGTTAAAAGCTTAAACTGACTGTAGGAGTTTCACGTAAAATACAAATTATCAAAATAAGACTCCAGGACAAAGTAGTTTGTTAATCTTCAGAAACAAAAAAGGACTGGAGGCATAGGGACCTTTTTCATATTTTGTACAGGGTATTTTTGGTATTGCCAAATGTAATATTCTCCCATCTTGAAAGGGCATAGAAGAAATATTGACAACACCCACAGTATAAATGAAATTCTTGACAATATATTACCTGAGGTAGCTCTTTTCTTCATTGACCTTTTGAAAGAGAAAGCCCCCAACCAAATCAAGCCTTACTGTACCATCTGCTTTAGGAATTCCCTCTCTAGTAAATCCATGTGTACTTGTATCCACCTCTTCTTCATCTGAAATCTAAATGATTTTTTAAGGTAAACCATGCAGCATTCCTCACAGGTCATTCAACTCAGACTGTTATTTTATATTTATGGTGTCTTGCTACGCACATTAAATTATGATTGAAAAAGAAAGCATCAAATAATTTTGCAGTTTTTTCATACACACATTAATAACAATGTGATTGAAGGTTTGGTCTTAAGAGACATTAATTTAATATATGTGTTATTAAAATAAGTAAGAAGATGAAAGATGTAATCAAATAAAGTAGCAATTTACCGTATTGATAAGTACAAGCACGAGATCTTCCTTTAGGTATTCAAATTCAAAGAAATGCACAAGAGCTTCTCTTTCAGAGACTGGCCAAGGAACCTTCACTCTTTCTTCCACATTTTGTCCAAAATTGGAATAGAAACCGTTAGGAAGAAAAGATTATAACAGATGTCAAACTAAAGGCATGAGTCAAAAGCAAACCTCATGAGAAAAATCTCTTCACCAATTCGAACTTTCTTTAGAACATCCGACGAGATAATTTTAAAAGTCGGGAAGTTATATTGTGGCCACCTTGAAAAAGATAGAATAGAAAAGAATCTTTTAAGTATGTAATTTGGGCATAAAATAAACTAAGTAATAGCAAGGTACACGTACCATTTTTTATACAAGTTGGGCTCCCACGACACACATATGCCTAAATAGAATAACAAAGAGATATCAATCCAATGAAGTTATTAAGTAACAGTGTTGCAACTGGGAATAACTGAGAAAGAAATACAGGACTCACTGTTACAGTAACAACATAGGTGCAGAAAGAACACTAAAAAGAGAAACATTTTCTTTGGGTTCTGCAGACTCGATTATTACTCAACCATGCATCCCAACACCATAAAAGTGTCTGGGGTAAAGTCAGCCAAGACTCAACCATGCAATTTAATACCAAGATAAAGGTCAAGGATATCATCCCAACTGGCAGCAATGATCTTGATAGGTACAGCACTGAGATATGGTGTGTGAAAAAGCTTAACTTACAGGCATCAATAGGTCCATCGACAAAGCCATCGAGAAGCAGAGTATGAAATGGCGTACCATGCAGGCCCTCACGGTACAAGACTCTATATTGGTCTGTGTCTTGTTTTAACTACAGATAAAAAAATATATATGAACAACAATTTCAACATGCTGTTTTTCAGTGTGAACACTAGAAAGAAATTTTTTGAAGTTGAAGGTACATTATGTGATTGTTTTGACATTACTTCTCTTTAGTTTTTGAGATGGAGATAAAGCTAGTCTAACATAATGTGCAAGGGTATTTTAAAATATAAACAAACTGAGGTCATTTTATTTCAAAATGTGGAACCTAATTAAAAATGAGTATCAATTATACTTTGAGCTATAGAATGCACTAAATCATATTGAAGAAAAAAAATTCTTTACAACAATAATGATATATATCGATGCATCTAATATAAGAAAATATATCACCTTCCAGTCATTGCTTGCTGTTCCATGTTGCTTAAGTACTGATTCATCATGTCCAGAAGCACTCCTGAACATATCTAGACAATTTGATACTTCTTTTGTTCGCTTGTCCACTATAAGGTCAATGTCACCTAATCAATGGTAAAACATTAAAAGCGAATCTAATAAGATATATGGGGAAATTTCATGCATTCCTCGCAAAATGTCACATCATAAATGTTCCTAAACTAGAAAATAGGTGCATAGTCCTACAACACAGACAAAGAACTTTTATCCCCCCAGTGCCGATTTTTGCTCTACGACTGAATGGAGGAAAAAAATTGTTTCATTATTCTCTGAAGAAATGGGATAATATAGGCTTAAGCAATATTTCCATGTTTTAAAGGGTTAAATGAGATAATTCTCAATAACAACAGTTACCCGGGATAAATTTTCAGTGAGAAACTGTACAAGAGGAGTATGCGGTGACAGGTCCGCCTTGCAATTCCACAAAACCATGGTCAATTTGTCGTGGTACAAGCACTAAACATTTGGGTACTTTTAAGGAGTGAATCACTAAGCCAATTCAATACAAAGTTACAAGTCGTCGAATGCCCACTCAAGTCACAACTGATGTTTCCCTTTTTAACTAACAAGTGATTTGAAAGGTGTAATAGTATTTAAGAAGGTTACATGAGATATTTCTCATTTACAAGAGTTATCCAGGAACATTTTTCACTGAGAAACCATCCAAAAGGAGAATTTGGTGACCGGTCCAACTTGCAATCACACAAAACCATCGTCAGTAGAGCAGTCAATTAATAGTGCTAAAAGCACTAAGCATTTCGGTACTTTTACGAATGTATCATACTAGTCAGCCATTTTGACTCAACTTACAAGTTGTTGAATGCCCACCAACTAATTTACCTAACAATTGAATTTTTACCATTTTTGACTAAAACCTAACAACTAGTTTGAAAGGTGTAAATGTTTGCAAGCATAGCTCAAAGAACCCAAATTGGATGTGTTGGACTTGCCAGAGACAACGCATCTTGCCAATTTAACCATGCAACCAAGAGGCATTCCATTGAAGTGCTTAAATAAAAGATTTTAAATGACAACAAAGAATTATTTTTTTGTTTGACAACTTTCAAACCTTCAAGGCCAGAACGACGAAGCTGAGATTTCACAAGCGACCTTATCAAATTTATATTTACAAGATTGGGCGAGGCCAACGTTTTGTCCAGTCGTTCTCTTACTTCCACAATCTTCTTGTTTTTCTCCATCTTTATGTTTTCCTTTTTCCAATCAGAGGAGATACTGATAGCTCCTAATAAGTTTTGCTATCTCTTTCTCCCTCTTTCTCTCTCTCCAGTAGCTGGATATGAAACAAAACAAAAGGAGAATCCAATAATCAGCAACCATATGGTCAATAGAACTAAATGACCCTTCAATAAATATCTTCAATGAAATAATTTGAAATTAGAATAGGAAGAGATGCAAGTTATCTAAAAATTATATTATAATGATTACAAAAATATAGAGAAAGGTAGCAGAACCTCTCTCTCTCTCAGACTTCGTCAATTTGGACCAATAGGGAAAGAAGAGGACAAACTCAATAATCAGGAAACTAAATTAATATAGACCTTTACAAAATTAACTCAACTGTACTGTAAAGTTCAGTTCATTTATGTACCTGGTTTCATATGATTGGAAAATCCTATATATTTTTTAATGTACGGTTATGAATTTCTTTCCAGAACCGTTGATTTTCAAGTTTTAGCTCAAAGATATTTTTTTTTTCTTTTTAGAAAAAAAAAATGGCCCATAGAGTTTATCACATAGTCAACACCGATTCATTCAACACCTACACCTCTATTGTAGAAAATTCAGCTCGATCTATTCTGCTTCCATCAATGAAATTAAAGCAAACCCACCGTTAGCAATCAGATATTTCCCTGGAAGGTAACGCGCCATGCCATAAAACACCAAACAAACAGAGCCTCCTTGTCGGATGTGGAGAAGCACTAACATGATTTGCCAAAAGAAAGAAAAAGTAAACAAACAAAAAACAGCTTGCTTTTACCTCGTCAGCTTCTTCAACTCAATAGACGGGGAGAAAGAAAGGGAGGTAGGAGATAAGCACCAACATGGTAGAGCGTGAAATGCTGTATTGCTGCTCTTTTTGTCAGTGCGAGCAAAAATGTGAAGAGAAAGAGGGGAACTTTTTCATGTGGTAGGAAAGAAAGATGGACAGTTCAGTTACGGCTTTAATCATGCGGTTGAGAGCTGCTCTCAACTGTACTCCAAAATGGCAGATATCCATTGATGGCTTGATGATGCAACAACAGGACTGATGTGGAATAGAGGTTGCCTATTGCGTATATGTAATAGAGAATTTGTGTAATGGTCTGTCTGGTTTAAATGGGACTATACTATACCTAGCTAATTAAATTACCTACCCACTTTTGACTGTTTGAGTATTTGAGGATGACCCGCTATAGGAACCACACCGAGATGACCAACTTTAGCACGCACACGTGGATTGGAAGAGAGCGACTGAGCGAGAGAGCGGCAAAGATGAACGGTTGGGATCAGAATAACAGGAACCTGTTATTGCTTTGGAATAACAGCAGATTTATTTCGCGTCGGTCGTCGGCTCCTATGATCCTATGATCCTATGATCCTATCCAAGGGTCCGGATCCTCTGAGTTAACTCAAAATTTGAGTTTAGCTCCGGACCGTCCGGATTCTCCAATTCGGCTCACGCCTTGGGATTCAAATGTCTTTGATATTCGGGTGGATTCAAATCAGATGGTCCGGATCTGAACTCAAAATTTGAGTTAACTCAGAGGATACGAGGCTTAAGCTAGCAGATCAGTGTCTGAGTGTTCTGTTCTCCACTCTCATCTTTTTAAAAAAAGTCACTTGTGAAAATGATTTTATAAGTTTTTATTTTAAAAGTATCATTTTGTCTGAAAACTTAATTCTTTTATATATTTTAAGTCATCATTACCTATAAACTAATTAATTTTCTTTAAAATAGGCGGAATTAGAAATTTTTGATAGAGATGCTGAAACTTACAAATGCAGAATGCATAATATATCTCCATTCTATTATTAAACATGTTGATGTTCTTATCCGCCAACAGTTATGATTGAAAGATGAAAATTCGAATTTAATATCAGCTCTCCAATCAAATAATTTGTCTTCTTTTGATTAAATGCATCTATTTTATGTGTAGAAGTCTAAATTTAATAATAGACTTATTCGCCACATGCAAGGCCACAGCAAAAATCACCCCACGGCAGTACTCCACTGTTAGATCTCTTCGCTTCCTTTCTCTTCCAATCGCACCCCTGAAAAGTTCCGTCCTCCTCTAAGCATGCACCTGGTTCGAACGGTTCCTGAAGAAGTCACAATCATCCCCTCTAAGCGCTTGCGCAACAAGATCAGCGGGTTCACGGCGCCCTTATGCGCCAGATCCCCGTCCGAAGCATATCGCTCAAGTTTTTTTTTAACTTCCTTAGTTGCTTTCTTTTGAATATAGATTTTTTAGTACGGATTAAGTTTTTATTTTGAAAGTATTATTTTGTCTAAAAACTTAATTCTTTTTCATGTTTTAAGTCATATTTACCTATAAACTAAGGGTTTGATTGAAACCACCACTCAATAGAGTTCAATAGATATGAATTCCAATTGAATTTTGGTAATCGGAATAAAAATGAAAAAGAATTGAATTCTTCTTACATTTTTTATTAGAAAGTATATTAAAATGACACTTGTGCCCTTAAACATATGATTAGTAATGATATGATGATTTGTCTCATATTAACACAAAAAAGAATATTTATTCGGTACTGTGTCATCGATCGTACCAGTAAATACCATAAGAACTTAACCGTAAAAGACAAAGTATAAATTACTTTTTTTTTTTTAAACAGGTAGGAGCTGCCAGTAATGCATTAAAATAGATAGTACAGCTAACATTGTGCTATTGGTTCATTACACAAATAGCCATCCAAACAGCAAAAAAAAAGAAATAATAGCAATTGAACTTCGTATAGCAAAATAGATAGTACAAACAACTCTGTGCTATTGCCTGTTATTCTGTTGGACTCCACTAAGTAATGTTGATTTCTAAATGGAATAAGTTATCAATTTATGTACATTTATTTTAAGATGTTTAATATGGTTCATATAATTTTATATGAAGTGCCAATTTTTTAATTTTCCGGAAGAAGATTTAAAGAAATTTTCCTGAAGAAGATATATATAATATAGAAAAATTAATCTGAGAAGATTTAAAGAAATCTTTCTAAAGAAGATTTATATGATGTACAAATTTTGTATGATGTTCATTTTGTTATTATTTTTTTAATAATTTAATCTTCTCGAAGAAGATTTCAAAATATATTAAGAAGGTCTTCCTGGAGAAGATTTCAAAAGATATTAAGAAGTTCATCTTGAAGAAGATTTCAAGAAATTTTATATGATGTCAAAATTTATATGATGTCAAAATTTACAGGAACAAACATTGATAAATTGAACACTTCATACATTGTGCTTATTCCCAAAAAAGAAGAGGCGAAGAAACCACAGGACTATAGACCAATCAGTCTAATACACAGTGTACAAAGGATAATCTCAAAAATCCTTGCTAACAGACTTCAAGCTTACATTCCGACATTGGTCAAGGACAGTCAGACGGGATTCACTAAGGGGAGACAGATAACAGAAGGATTTTTGTATGCTCAACAAATTCTTCATTTGGCGAAAGAAAATAAAATTCCACTGGCATTATTTAAGGCGGACATTCACAAAGCCTTTGATACAATTAGTTGGAATTTTTTGACAAAGGTTATGCAAAGCTTAGGATTTCCAGAAAAATGGGTGGGATGGATTCTAAATTGTGTGTTGAGAGGATCATCACAAATTATAATAAATGGCCTGTTGGGTAAGAGGATTATATTGAAAAGAGGAGTACGCCAAGGAGATCCTCTATCCCCTCTATTATTCATTATTGCAATGGATTTCATTCCAAGATGGTTAGACAAACTCGCAGCCAATGGAACATGGCAATTGCCGTTTAATGAGATGAGGCCATGTTTACTCTATGCGGATGACTCTTTATTTTTCATCAAACCAGAAATAAGACAAGTTCAGGCTTTAAAAATTGTCTTAACAATCTTCAAGCAGATATCCGGCTTGACAGTGAATATGGAGAAGTCAGAAGTTTTATTTTCAATGGAAGAGGGCCCTAATTATCAGAGCTTGGTTGATCTACTGGGATGCAAAAAAGGTTCTTTCCCATTTACGTATCTGGGGCTGCCTCTGTCAGACAAGAAGTTACCGAAATCTGCTTATATTCCTTTGATACAAAAGATAAACAACAGGTTGCAAGGTTGGGCAGCAGCACAGTTGTCAATTGCTGGTCGGCTAGTCCTTATCAATGCAGTCCTCTCCTCTATACCTACTTATTTTATGTCAGTTTTCAAGTTACCGATATGGGTCATAAATGAAATCGATAAAACAAGAAGGAAATTTCTTTGGAAAAATAATGGAGGTGAAGGAGGGGGCATGGCACTTGCTAATTGGGAACTAGTATGCAAACCAAAAAAGGTTGGAGGTTTGGGTGTGGTTGATCTATGTGTATTTAACACTGCACTTTTAGCCAAGTGGTATTGGTACTGGAGCAAACCGGAAATGAGACTTTGGAAATCTGGCATACTAATATCGCATACTGGTAGATTGTGTGATATTCCGGATTGTAGGTTTTTTAAACAGTCCCTTGAGAATACGAGAGCCTTGTTAGAAACAAATATGAAATGGGAAGTGGGGGATGGAAAATATATCAGATTTTGGCATCATGATTGGGGATACGGATTGCTAAAACACGAGTTTAGGGATCTGTATATGGAGGTGATTGACCAGAATATCTCATTACATGAAGCTTTAAGTACACAGGATATTACATCCTGGTTTCGCATGATTGGATCAGCCCAATTCATATCACAGTTGTTGAATCTCTCTCACATAATGGTACTGGGACCAGCATCACAAGCAAATCAAGACAGTGTAGTTTGGAAACTGAGTAGTACGGGCCAGTTTACTGTTAAGTCAGTATATCAACGTATCAAGGATACACCAACTTATAAGGTCATGATACACAAAATCTGGAAGATGAAAGTACCTCCACGAATTAAAGTCTTTGCATGGTTGGCTTACTACGGGAAAATTCTGACGGCTGACAACTTGGCGAAAAGAGGGTGGAATATGCCAAGTATGTGTGTAATGTGTAGAAGGGAATGTGAGACAATTGCACATCTGTTCTCAGGATGTAATTTTGCAATACAATTGTACAAAAGGCTAGCGCAAGTCTTTGCACTACCGGCGTGGAATTGGAAGTTTCTATTAAGGAGACAACAAGCACAAATTTGGGTGGTGCACACAAAAGGAGAATTGAAGTCAAGGGAATTACTGCTACTGGCAATGTTTGTTTGTTGGAGGGAGAGATGCGCAAGAATTTTCACGGATAAGACCAAATCCATAGAAGAGTTGCTTAGAGAAATACAGGAGCAGTGGAAATATTTACATTAACTAAGTTGCTAGAGGGTGTCACGGGATGGACATTGCAGATTTTCAGTAAAGAGAGGGATACTGCTGTGAAGATCAGGATACTGGTACGAAACAGTGGTGGTATCCGATGCGAATAAGGGAGAGGGAGGATACTGGTACGAGACCAGAGTGACTGGTACGTACGAGGTTTGGTTAATGGAACAAAGGCTGGTACGGAAAGGTGGATACTGATATGAAAGAAGGAAGTTAAGTGAAGTTTGGAGCAGCACTAATGGTGCGGAATGGAAAACAGTGCATTTATACTCACTGACAAGAGATTTGGCAATTTTACATTTTAAACCCTGTCTTTTTCCTTTTTTCTGATTTTGATGTTGTCATCATTTTTCTATTTTCTCTTTTTATCTTGTTTTCTTCATAATTCAACTAAGTTGAATAACATTGTCTTTTTGTAATTGGTTTCATGTTGAAACCTTCTTATGATCAATAAAATAAATAAGGACTAGATCCTTATTTTTTCTCAAAAAAAAAAAAAAAAAATTTTATATGATGTTCATGTTAATTTTATTTTTCAATAATAATATTCCTGAAGAAGATTTCAAGAAATATAATTTGTTCAAAAAGATTTTAAGAAATTTTCCTGAAGAAAATTCTAAGGAAATTTATATAAGCGCAAATTTAAATGATGTTCATACTATTTTTTTCAATAATTTAATTTTCTTGAAAAAGATTTCTAGAAATTTTTTGAGTAGATTTCTTGTATCCTTATGGTTGAATAAAATAACGAGTTGTTGATAATCATGAATTTAGTCCATTTAGTGATTCTTCATTCCCTGAAGTGAATGTAGCAACACATAATAATAATAATAACAATAATTTCTGAACAAACTCGTAGATGTGGACGTGATAACGAAGAAAAGACATTTCCACAGGAAGTGGAGAAATAATGAGAAGAGAAAAATGTACATAATAGCAAATAAGATAATTCATGTTATTGTTGTGGTGATAAATATCATTGGTCACGTACTTGTCGTACACCAAAATATTTTGCTGACCTATATTTTGTTGTGGTGATAAACATGGAGAATTTTTTTTATAAGTGAATATGATCTTGGTCTTAGCCAGATTGATGTTAATTATTCAATTTGAATAATGTTGTTCATTAAAAAAATTATCACTTTATTGATCTTGATAGTTTCAATTTAATTCGTTGCTTGGAATTTTGAAGTATTGTTTATCGTCCAATAAAATGTGAGTTTTTTGTAACAAATGTTTAGGTGAAGGAAACCGAATCTCCTACCTCATGTGGACAGGAAATTCCTGCCTCTAAAGTCACTGACACGTGAGTCTGGGGTGAGTTTTAAGGCAAAGCTATATCCAATATTTAAATATTAAAATCCAACCCCGGACCCACGTGTCAGTGACTTTAGGAGCAGGTAATCCGGTTCCTTAGATAAAGCTCTGGGAGACAACATGTTCTATTTGTGCAATTAATTTCACCTTAAATTGGCAAATAATTAACGATATGGCATTTAATTTCTGTCTTTTAACTCTTCTTCTCATCCAATGAATAAAGTTTTAATCACTTGATTCCATCTAAATTATTTATCTTTGTTATTGTTGAAGTGGTATTTATTGCATTTTTTTAAGGACAATACAAGTTTAACTATATTATTTTTATTGTTGAAGAGTTATTTATTTATTTTTAATTTTTTCATTGAAGAATGAATATTCCTTTGGTCAATGCAAGAAGATAAACAAATATTTCTCTTATTTAGTAATGCAAGAAGAGAATGTTAGTATTATTTTCGGTAGTACAAAATTGATTGAAGGCTCCGGAAGAGCAACCTTCTTGTTACATGGAGGAACACAAATTTATATTGATGATGCATTATATTCTTCTAAGTCTCAAATAAATTTGTTAAGTTTTAAGGATATCCGCCGAAATGGATATCATGTTGAGACAATCAATGAAGAAGATGTTGAATATCTTGTTACTAGCTTAATCTCAGATAAAAAAAATGCATATTGGAAAAATTATCTATGTTTTCCTCCAACTTGTATTACACATATATTAGTACAATTGAAGCACATGTTATTGTAAACCTGAAGATTACAAATAAGAATATGTTTATAGTTTGGCATGACCGGTTGGGCCATTCCGGATCAATAATGATGCGAAAAATAATAGATATTTAATGTGAACATTCATTAAAGAACCAAAAGATTCTTTAATCTAATGAATTTTTATGTGTTGATTTCATTTCTAGAATGTATATAAGATGATATTTGTGGACCAATACATCCACCATGTGAACCATTTAGATATTTTATCTAATTGATGCATCAATTAGATGATCACATGTATGTTTATTATCAACTCGCAACATGGTGTTTATGAGATTACTTGCTCAATTGATTTGATTAAGAGCATAATTTTATGATTATCAAATAAATATTTACGTCTAGACAATGCTGGTGAATTTACTTCTCAGATAATGCATGTATATTAGAATTGATGTTGAACATCTTGTAGCTTATGTTCATACACAAAATGAGAACATGTTATTTTGTATGCAACAACACTAATTCGCATCATGCCAACGAGTTAATATAAAACTTTCCCTTTATAATTGGTTTTTGGTCACATACTTAATATTTCCCATATAAGAATTTTTGGATGTGCGGTATATGTTCCAATTGCTCCACCACAACGCACTAAAATGGGATCTCAAAGGAAATTGGAAATTTATGTTGGATTTGAATCTCCATCTATAATAAAGTATTTAGAACCAATGACAGGAGATTTATTCACGGCAAGGTTTGCCGATTGTCATTTTGATAAATCAATATTCCCAACTTTAGGGGGAGAAAACAATCAGCTGGGAAAAAATATTAGTTGGAATGAATTATCATTGTCTCATTTTGATCCTCGTACTAAAGAATGTGAACTAAATGTTCAAAAGATAATTCATTTGCAAAGATTAGCTAATCAATTGCCAAACGCATTCACAGACTCAAAGAAAGAGACCAAATCACATATACCAGCTGTTAATGCTCCAATTAATGTCGATATCCCTGTTGGATAGACTAATAAAATAATGACATGCATGAAGCGTAAAAGACAAATCGGTTCCAAAGATAAAAATCCTCGAAAAAGAAAAGGAGCAAAGAATGACAATGGCTTAAGTTAAGGATATGATAATTTAAGATAAAACTCCAGGAGAGAATCAAATTATAAATAATATTGGAGTTCCAGCAGAAACTCAAGTATCTGAAATTCATGAAAATAAAGAGATCTCGATAAATTATATCATTAATGAAATAAGATGGAACCAAGATGAAATTGATATCAATGATTTTTTTTTGCATATAATATAGCGCTAAATATAATGAATAATGAGGATCATGACCTGAAGTCTATAAAAGAATGTCGATAAGGAAATGATTAGCCAAAATAGAAAGACGCAATTGAGATAGAATTGAAATCTCTTACAAAATTAATAAAAAGTTTTTAGGCATGTAGCCCCAATACATGAAGGAATATATTCCAAATAATAGAAATTGATATTTACGTGAAAATAAAATGAGAAAGGTGAAATTTTGAGATATACTCACTTGTGGTGGATACAATAAGTTTTCGGTAATTAATTAATTTGGCAATACATGAAGGACTTGATTTGTGTCTAATGGATGTTGTTACATCATATAGATATGGCTCACTTGATAATGATATTTATATGAAAATCTCCGAAGGATTTAATATGCCTGAAACATATAATTTATGTTATCGAGAATATTATTTAATTAAATTGAATAAATCTTTATATTGATTAAAGCAATTTGGACACATATGGTATAATCATCTAAGTGAATATTTATTAAAACATGGATATAATAATAATACGATCTGTCAATGTATTTTCATGAAAAGATATGGAAATGATTTTTTATAATTGTAGTTTATGTTGACGATCTAAGTATCATTGGAACCCCTGAAGAGCTTTCAAAAGCAATAAATTATTTAAAGAAAGAATTTAAGATGAAAGACCTTGGGAAAACAAAATTTTGCCTTGGATTAAACAATTTTATATGGATAAAATCACATCCATTGAGCACTCTGATAGTTGTAAGATCATTAGATGTGAATAAAGATATTTTTAAACCTTGAGAAAGTGATGAAAAACTTTTTGATCATGAAGTACCATATCTTAGTGCAATAGTAGCATTTATGTATCTTGCTGGACATACAAGATCTAATAAATTATTTGCTGTAAATTTATTAGCAATATATAGTTCTTCTCCCACGCGAAAACATTAGAATGAAATTAAACATATGCTTCGCTAACTCCGAGAACTTTTAGCAATACACGAAGCAAGCTGAGAATGTGTTTGGCTAGATATGTGATTCAACACATTCGTCAGACATGTGACTTGTCTTCTGGAGAAATGATCCTGACGATCATATATGAAGATAATATTGTATGTATTACTCAATTAAAGGAATGATACACTAAAGGAGATAGAACAAAATATATTTCATCAAAGTTATTTTTCACACATTATTTTCAGAAGGATAATGTTATTATTGTTCAACAAATCCGTTCAAGTGAAAAATCTAGCAGATTAATTCACTAAGGCACTCCTTACTGCAATATTCGAAAAACTAGTTCGTAATATTAGAGTTCATCGAATGAAAGATCTTGATTGATGTTTTCATGAGGGGGAGTTAATATGCACTATATTTTCCTTAACTATGATTTTTCCCACTGGGTTTTCCTGATAAGGTTGTAGTTGTGTATTAAAAGATTAATATACTCTTTTTCCCACTACTATTGGAATTCATTTTTCCATTTATTATTATAATTAATGTAGATGGCTTTTCATTCACAATTTGTGGTCTACTAGAGTCTTTGTAATCTTGTACAGTACACATGAGAAATATATGAATAAAGAGATTAATCCGGTATGAAATGTATGAATAATGAAATGTACACATGTGGTCTACTAGAGTCTTATTTGTTATTCTTAAAAAATTCTACTCATCAATGCTCCTCAATCCAACTTTTCTTTGATTTCGTCGGAATTTTCAAACCAAGATGTTCTGTGGCACAAATTGCATAAAATAATGTGTAACGAGTCAGCAACAAAGAAAGATGGGTAAGATTTAGTCCTGCGTCTCTCCGTAAAAGAGACGTGATCTAACATCTCTGTGCTATGTCTGCGGACTACAGTTGATGTAAATCTTTATTAAATTTTTTCCGAGAGAAAAATAATCTTTATTAATTAATTAAAACTGATCAAAGTATTGCCCAATGAGAATTGAGATTGAGCAATTTATATTTTTCTTATCATAAACGGTAATTAGAGTCAGACAGCATGCTAAAATATATCATGTGCTTAATTCAGCGAAAGATAGAGAGAATACCAAGAAAAAATGTTGCTCGGAAAATGATTCCAATTTCCATTGATTTTATATATATTTCTGCACTTGACAAATTATTTTCAGTACCAAGAAGCAGACTATATTGACCTCGTGTCAAGATTTGAAAGATACATTTGATTCCATTATATACCACATGACATTCTTTGTTGATTAAGTTTTTGACATGATATCCATTGTTCATACAAATAGCATCAAGAATTAATATATTCTTTTAAAAAAATTCCTGCTTTACAGTGGATCGGATCCTCAACTCCCAGCAGCTGGGCCTAACACTGGGCCCAGTACCAACACATTCTCAAGGCCTACAATACCAACTGCCACTTGCATAAATGCGCTCTATATAGGCAATCTGCTTAAGCACGAATATTAAAGGGACTCCGTGCATTCCACTTCGGGCCGGATTGGCCTGGATTCTGATCAGACGGTCCTGATCTAAACTCAAAATCTGAGTTAAAACAGAGGATCCGGACTCGGCAACCCGAACTCGAGTCCAAACGGGAAAATCGTCATAAAACACAGCAAAGCGTACAGCTCCGAGGAGGAAATGCCTTCTCCGGCGACGGCGTCGAGGATACTAAGCCGGTGCTTGTCTACAGCCTCTTCTCCGTCGGGCCTCCAGCCGTGGCTCTTCATCGGACTCGGCAATCCTGGCGAGAAGTTCAAGCTCACTCGCCATAATGTAACCTTCTACCTTTCCCCTAATTTATAGACCACCGACAAGAATGGTACTTGTGATAAAATTTGAGTGGTCTGGTTGACAATATATAGTGTTTGTAGCATGATGCTGTGCTACTTGCTGATTCTGATCCTTCTTGTTATTTTTTATTAATGTTGGAAATATCAGGTTGGATTCGACTCGATTGATGCCTTTGCTAGATCCGAAGGGATCCCTATGACGACAGTCCATTGCAAAGCTTTATTCGGCGAAGGTTCTCTTTCCAATTTACATAATATGGATGATTTTTTTCTTAGATAATCCATTATTTCTGATTTTAGAAGTTAAAAATATTATTTAGTTTCAGTTCTAATTTTTAAGAAACAGAGAGTCATAAGAAGAGTATAATGATTGAAGCAGAGACAATTGATGTATTTATAAAATATTGATGTCACTTCTCTTGCAGGGATGGTTGAAGGTGCACCTGTTTTGCTTGCAAAACCTCAAACTTACATGAATCTTAGTGGAGAATCTGTAAGCACACATACATTTGAAAATTGTAGTAATTTTGTTCTTTAGCTCATTGTTAAATTTATGCTGTTTCTTGTCAATTAATCCAGAGTTTCACTATCTTATTTACCGTATTTTTCTCAGAAAGAGAAGAATATAATAGTCATCAGTATGTAAAACTAGAATAATATTTTTCTTTCTTTTTCTTTTTTTTGGGCATTTTTTTTTGCGCCTGTATGTGATTTCTTCTGTTTGGGGCTTATTACTTTAGCTTGATCTTAGAAATTTCTTGGTCAACTAATTATCCTTTTTTACTTTGGCCTCTTTGGTTGTAGACAGGGCCGCTCGCAGCCTACTATAAGCTCCCACTCAACCGGGTTCTTGTGGTATAAGGATTTTATTATGATTAGTTTAGCCTAAACATATGTAAATTATGTGTGTATATGTATCCTTGCTGAAGGTTTAATATTTATTTTTAAGTTTTAGATGTATGATGACATGGACTTACCATGCGGGGTTCTTCGGTTGCAGCCGAAAGGGGGTCATGCACGCCATAATGGGTATATCAAGTTCTTTACGGTTTAAAATTTCCTAATTGGCAATATCATTGAAATTTTTATCTTATTAATTTTTCAATGGAAATTTGTATAGAAGATTATGTTTGTTGTAAATTATTTGAATAAGTTCATGCGAAGGGATTAGAAAACTTCGAAAAACTCAGACAACCAAAAGCCAATGTAAATAAAGCTATATATGGTACAACACTATAACTCATTAGGTACCAGTCTTACTGATATGCACTTGAAGCTCCTTCTTTTTCAACAATACACCTCCAAACTAGTAACATTTCTCAGTGAAGTTTGTTTATGCTATTGACAGGTTGAAAAACGTGATCTACCATTTTCGAGGGAACAAAGAATTTGGTCGACTCAGAATAGGTTAGAAATGAATATTTTTAATTTAAAATGTTAAATTGTGTTTGTCGTTATCTTCGTAACTTCAGATTTAAATGGTTTAGGAATAGGTAGGCCACCTGGGCAGATGGATCCTAAGGCATTTCATCTTCAGCCATTTAACAAAACAGCTCGTGAAAAGGTAAAACCAAATAACTAATTATTGTTTCACCACTTATGTAAATGCTAATACAATAATAAATGCTAAATTTTATGGTTGGTTTTCCCCTCTGGTCATCAATTGAACCCAATGGAGTTCAGTTCACCTATACCATCAAATTAAGTCTCATGCTCAAATACTGCAGTTTCCTAAATTAGTGCAGCTTTCCTACTTTATAATCCTCAATCAAGCATGTTTCTAAAAGTATAGTCTAGATTTAGTTTGTCTTCTGCAATTGATTACTTTAGAAAATTGACAAGGTAAGCCTAATATTGGCGCAAATCAGTAGTTAAACAGATACCTGTCTCTGCAAGCTGGCCACTGTAAATTGTATTGTTATGCTGTTCAATTAAACCTAAATAAACCTTTGGTAGTGCAACAAGACCCCCATTTAATCTCAGTCCGTTGTTCTGTTAATTGAAAACAGAAGAAAAATGGTTTAATATCAGTATGTTATTTTTACATAATAAGACAAAAAAAGCTTAAATGTCGGTCAAACAGGAAATAAGCTGGTAGTAGTGCCATGCCAACTGGTACATGCTGGTTCAATTAACTTGTTCCTTGTGGTCTACTTGACCAGATTGATTCAGCATTAGAGGAAAGCACAGATATTCTAAGGACTATAATTTCAAAAGGTTTAACTGAAGCTGCAAGACTATACAATACTGAGCAGAAATACAAGCATCTTAGAGTGGATAGAGTCTCTCCCTGTGACTTCTGAGTTGCACTCTTTGGGATTTTGATTGGGCTATATATATATTTATTTTTTTCTGTAAATGGTTTGGATTATTTTGACAATTGTCTCGCCATTTATCTTTCAACTTCACATCATTGGGCCGTAGGTTAGTTTCTGGTCTATTGGCAATATCTGGTACAATCCGTACAAAATTTTGTGAGAGTTAAGGATGATGTTCCAGCAGAATCAACCAGTTTTTATTGTGATTTTGGAGGCAAGTTGATTAAATATACGAAGAAGAGTAGTAGCATTCTAAAAGCATCTACAGGTTTCATATTAATGAAACGGGCATATGCCTTATTTAAAAAGAAAAAGAAAAAAAAGGCATCTACATCTTTGAATATAGTTTTGAAACTAATTATGGAGTTGAAGACCAATAAGCATGATACAAGAATTATCATCCATCTTATTTATTTTTGTTCTCTATGGAAATTTAGTTTGTGAACTTGTATATCTGGGTATTTATTTTCTTCATGTTTTATGATTATGGATTAGAAGTTTCTTTTTTGAAGAACTATGAACTAGAAGTTTATGACCAGCAATTTGTGATAATATGGTTTTTTTTTTTTTCCATTTGAAACAGATATTTTTGTTGACATGTTCTCTTTTTGAAAGGACTGAGTGGGAGCCCATGAGAAAAGAGTTGCCCGTCAAAGAGCAACACAAGTGACGGCCTTCTGACTCAGTTGCCCCATTCCTGTACAGCTGGAGGTGATATGGAGATCTTATCCGAAAACTCCAGTAACTGTGTCGAAAAGGATAACGATTTACGTCAGCATAAAAATTAGATCCATATTAGTAAAGAAGAAAAAATGGGAGCTTGGTAACAATCGCCAGTCCCAGTTTTCTTCCCGAAATTTTTATTAATAGAAATAATAATAAATTAATGTCAACATAGAACAAAGAATTCGTTAGATATCCAAATCTAACAAAGACGTTACTTTTCGTAACGTCCAGGGGACGTTACCAACGATAACGGCCCGATTAACCACCATGGAATCGCTAATCGCAGCTGCTAAGAAGCTGGCCGTTGAGAACGGTGACGTCCAGAAGAAAAGAAAAAAAAAAAAAAAAACTGTGGCCGTCGTCAACGATGAGTCTGGACGTTATCTTTGGCAACGGCCACGATTTTTTTTTTTTTCCAGAGTCTGGACGTTCGCAGGCCGTCATCGTTGGCGACGGCCACAGTTTTTTTTTTTTTTTTTTTCTTCTGGACGTCACCGTTCTCAACGGCCAGCTTCTTAGCAGCTGCGATTAGCGATTCCATGGTGGTTAATCGGGCCGTTATCGTTGGTAACGTCCCCTGGACGTTACGAAAAGTAACGTCTTTGTTAAATTTGAATATCTGACGAATTCTTTGTTCTATGTTGACATTAATTTATTATTATTTCTATTAATAAAAATTTCGGGTTTTCTTCTGTCTGTCTACCTCTCGCCCACACGAATTTTAATGTGCTAGTACGAATATTGACACTCCAACGTAGAATTTGAAGGGCGAAACAATTTAATAAAAAAAAAATGAAATTTATTACGACAGATGTCAATCCAGTACATATTTAAATTTATATGTTATATTTAAAAAATAATAATATATATAAAAGGTTCATAATTGACCTCTTGATATATTATTGTACCAAACATTCTATACATATTTAAAAGGAGATGCTGATGCATCAGAGTTTGCGGTCCGGTGAACCTGGATTCGCATCCAGTGCAATTAGCAATTAGCTCCTATGTTACTTTAAACAGACACCAAATTTTCTTCTAATCAACAAAACCTTTTTAGTAAATTTCAGTAACAAACAAACGTGCCCAGTACAAATGCTGATAGATGAGAACTGAGCAACTGACACACTTCCGGATCCGCATCCGCATCGTCTTCTCCTACAAGGCTACAAGGCTACAACCATCTCCTCTCTCTTCTCTATCCTTCCAGCACTCCAGTTGCAGATGCTGAGCACTCTCGCAAGGCGATCATGGAGGCAGCGACTGCCACAGCTCCATCTTCCTGTGCAAAACCTCGGCTCGACTCTCTTCTCCTCCGCTGTGCTACCCGACGGTGTCGACCGGAACTCGGACGCCTTCTCTCATAACTCAGCCGCTGCACAGGACCTCGTATCTCAACTTCATTCCCAGATTTCCAAGGTCTCTCTCCCGTCTCGATTACAGTTCAATATCATAATATATTGCAAGTTTGAGAACCAGTCTTTTCTTTTACCTGCTTGAGCCTTCACAGACAATTGATAAAGCATGCAATAATATGGGAATTGGACCATTAATTTGTATAATTTTCACTGGTTTGTTGGTCAAAATTGCAAATATGGACCAAAAACATGCCAAAATATAATTTGTACCAGTATAGAAAAAAATGAATTTCAGGTTATGTTTTTTTTTTTTTTTTAAATTGATTTACTTGGTTTTCATTTTGAAGATTGTGCATTATATATATTATTCCTTCTATTAGGTTTTAGGTGGGGGAGGGGCTGAAGCAGTAAAGAGAAACAGGAGTCGAAACAAGCTGCTTCCAAGAGAAAGAATTAACCGTCTAATTGATCCAGGCTCATCTTTTCTTGAGCTTTCTCAGGTACATTGATTTATTATGAGATTGGACATTGTGCCATTGTGCTTTTGAGTTTTCATAAAATCGAGGTGTGGGATGTAATTCCTGTTGTGTCTTGGGGTATTTTATGACGGGTACAATATCAGCCCAGTACACTGCCAATACCATCATGGAACACGATATTGCAAATTTTGATTCTTTTTGAGTTCGTAGAGGAGAAGAAAGGAAGAGTGCAAAAATAACTCAAATGCTCACAAAATAGGGGAAAAATTAGATACACAGAACCTTAATTGACCACTACTTTATGCGATAAAGCTTGCAGGTTATGAACTCTATGAAGAATCCCTCCCATCAGGTGGAATAATTACTGGAATAGGCCCTGTTCATGGCCGATTATGCATGTTTGTAGCAAATGACCCCACGACAAAAGGCGGGACCTACTACCCTATCACAGTCAAAAAGCACCTGAGGGCACAAGAGATTGCTTCTCAGTGCAAATTACCTTCTTTATACCTAGTTGACAGTGGTGGGGCCAACCTTCCAAAACAAGCAGAGGTGTTTCCAGACAGGGACAATTTTGGAAGGATCTTCTATAACCAGGCAAAAATGTCCGCCGAGGGGATCCCGCAGGTTGCTCTGGTTCTGGGTTCGTGTACTGCTGGTGGGGCCTATATACCAGCCATGGCTGATGAGAGTGTAATTGTGACGGGAAATGGAACCATTTTTCTAGCTGGGCCTCCTCTCGTAAAGGTAGTTATTTTTTTTCTGCCTTTTCGCAATCAGCATGGCTTGTTTGTTTGCTAACAGAACCTTTGCTTTAAACTAGGTTACGTCTGTTGCTCAATTGCCTATCAAATGTTTAATTTTCTACAAAAATGTAGGTCAACATCTAAATTCAATCAGGCTTAGGGAAAAGAAAATTCAAGAAATGTAGGTTAAATTTATGCATTTTCGACAGACTACTATAAGATAGGGGCAAAATAGTCTACAATTTACCCGTCAAACTAGTCAATGGTTGTTGTTTTCTGCAATTTAAGCTATTTTCACAACTTATATTGTGCCAATAACCTCTGAAGCTTGGCTAGGAAAAAGTTTGAGGCCATTTCAGAAAATCAGTTTTGTAAGAGCTTAAATGTTTTCTTCTAGGCTGCCACAGGGGAAGAAGTATCTGCCGAAGATTTGGGAGGTGCAACAGTGCATTGCAAGATATCAGGAGTTTCGGACCATTTTGCTGAAGGTTTCTTTCAAATAACATAAATTTAAGTGAGCATACACAAAGAACAAAAATGGAAAATAAATAACAAATACAGGTAGCAGTACGTAATGAGCAGGATTTACTGGTATTGCGGGGCCAATCATGCAGCACTGCTTTACTAATATATCAATAATTTTATATTGTAATATTATTATGCAGATGAACTTCATGCCTTAGAGCTTGGGAGGAACATTATCAGAAATATTCACATGGCTGGAAAAGGACCGTTTGATTCACAACATATTCCTTCTGAGTATAAAGAACCCCTATTTGATATGCAAGAACTTCGAGAAATTGCACCAACGGATCAGAAACAGCCATTTGACATCCGTTCTGTTATTGCACGTGTTGTAGATGGAAGTGAATTTGACGAATTCAAGAAATTATATGGATCTGTAAGAACTTCATCAAGATCTAACATTTAAACTTTTGTTGGGTGTCCTTTCGAGTAATGTACTCATTGAATCTCACCAATAATGACCAAATTGGCATCCAATGAATACGTATTTTTTTTTTTGTTCTTTTTAGACTGGGAGAGAGGGAGGGGGAGGGAGTCTCTCCTTTGCATTGTTTTATTTTTTCGTAAGAGGGGTATATTGGCCAAATTGTTGTTTTGGGATTGGATAATTCAAGGATTTACTATATCTTTTGAGTACCTTTACACCCGAAGACGGAAGATCACAAATGTGACTTCCATACCAATTCATGACTGTACTGATGAGGGGGATTTTAATTGTAAAAGGACGAGAATTAAACTTTGATCTAAACTGTAGGAAACCTAATCGGTGTGAGCTATTGCTAATCCTTCTTTATGATTGCTCTTTCACTTTTTGCTTAAGTTTAGTATCTGCTTCTTACATTATGAACTGCAAAGACACTGGTGACAGGATTTGCAAGGATATGTGGGCAGCCGGTAGGAATAATAGGAAACAATGGCATATTGTTTACTGAATCAGCACTAAAAGGGGCCCACTTCATTGAGTTGTGTGCTCAGAGGAATATCCCTTTGCTTTTTCTTCAAAATATCACTGGATTTATGGTGAGTACCAAGTACTCTAGTTCTGCATTCACATCTGCACTTTGTGTATGTCAAAATCAAGGAATCTCAATCTGTACCAGTAAAGTGAATTTTTATTCTGTCTTTACAGTACCTGTCCTTTTTCTGTTTTTCAGTGTACAAGTCTGGTCTTACAATTGAGCTGATATAGCTCAACTAACCCTCAATTTTGTAATTAAGACTACGATAAGCGTGATAAGATAATCAATTTTCAGTGGGACCTCTAGCTGATTTTTTGCCATTATTCACTCTTGATTTGATCAACCATGTCAGCTTGGTTTAAGAAAAATAGGATAGGCATTAAGCTCACTATTCTTGTGATTATACCTCAAGAAAGACACTCTGTAGCTGCAATTGACAATAATTATTTATTATACTAGCGACCAGTAGACAAACTATTAGTTATCCTAGTAAGCAAATCATTATCTGTACAGAACCCCAGTCAGATATCAACTAGTCATTAAATTACAGTCTCTTACTAGCATTTTAAATACACAGCTGAAGTAATCACGAAAAAATTGTTGGTAATAGGTTGGTTCAAAGTCTGAAGCAAGTGGAATTGCCAAAGCTGGTGCAAAAATGGTCATGGCTGTTTCTTGTGCAAAGGTTCTAATCCACTTTCTTATTTATGGAACCAAGTTAGCCTTTTGGCTGTTTGTAATTCCTTAAAAGGAAATTGTCGCTGTTGTCTTGTACCGAACCAGTCAGACGTAGTATATAGACCGTATATGGTATGATTCTTGTTTGGCACCCTCCAAGACCCAAAATGAAGCATCTCTTACATTGGTACTTAAACTGTACTTGTACCCACGGGTTCCTGAACCATGAAAGGCAGGTTGATATTGTGATTCTGGAACTGCAACTCTGTTTCCTTTTTTTTTTTATTATAACTAAAGTGATTCTTTTCTTGCAATACTATGTAACTTCAACAGGTCCCAAAAATTACAATAATTGTTGGTGGCAGTTTCGGTGCTGGGAATTATGGAATGTGTGGACGTGCATATAGCCCCGACTTCTTGTTTCTCTGGCCCACAGCAAAGATCTCTGTCATGGGTGGTGCTCAGGTAATTTCTCAAAAGGAACCATTTTTTTATTGGGGAATTCTAACTGCAATTTATCCATTGAAAATATTATCCTGGCTGACCTTGAACTTGAAATTCTTTTTGAATTATTATAGAATTTACCTTACTTTTCTATTTAATTGCCTTTTTAATGATATGGAGTTCACATCTTTTTAAAATTCGTACTTTTGAAGAAGCAAACATGAACGTCTTTCTTTTGCATGCTTGCTGTTTTATACATGGATGGCAGTAAGTTTGTCACAGCTATTGTTCTCCTTACTTTTTCCTATGTCCGCAACCCCCCCCCCCCCCCCCTCCCATTCTGTGTGTCTGCAGTGCTTGTGAATTTCGGCTGATCAGTCAACTTTGCAGGCTGCAGGGGTGCTTGCTCAAATAGAGAAGACCAACAAGAAGAGGCAAGGAAATGAGGTATACTTTTTTCTGCCTCGACTTTGATGGACCTTAATTTAACCTTAAGGCCTTTATGCCATGTATACAAAACATTTAAAATATATCATTTCCTCTTTTTCTAATTCTCTTCAAAAGATGTGAAATCTCCTTTCTTACTAGTTTCCTCTGTCGATTAGGGTAAAAAATTTAGGTTTATATTTGTTAGAAGGGTATGGGTGATATTTTTTATTCCAGGGGTATCTATGATATTTTCTGGTTTTGTATGGGTTTTTTTATGAAGTTTCTCTTAAAAATACCTACCGTACCGGAGTGAACAGATTATTACAAAGAAAGGATAAATCTTTTCCTCAGTGCTCCAAAAGAAAAGGATGGAGTATAATAAGAAAACTAATTCCCATTTTAGCTGCATTCATTTAGCCCAGTTACTCGCAAGGTTAAATTGGATAGTTCTTTTTCTACCTGGTACCAAGCAATACCCACTTCTGGTACCCATTCGACTTTTAGTGGACCTGACTGCCACCATAGCAATAAAAACCCTACATCTGTCAAGTTTGTGAGCCCACACCCAGTTTACATGGATCTCATACTACGGCTACATGCCGATATACACCTAACCGTGCTCAGCATGGCTAATTTTCTCATTTTGTGTTCCCATACAGTGGACCCCTGAAGAAGAGGAAAGATTTAAACAAAAAGTGATAGAAGCTTATGAGAGAGAGGCTAGTCCATATTACTCCACAGCTAGGCTTTGGGATGATGGTATAATAGACCCGGCAGATACTCGCAAAGTACTAAGCTTGTGTCTTACTGCCACAGTCAAGTCAAGTCCTGAGGAAACAAAGTATGGAGTCTTTAGAATGTAATATTGGTCGTACATATATCAATGCATGAGATTGAACAATGATGGAGGGGCAAGATGTGAATTTGCTACCTCCATATTCTGTCTGGTTGCAATCTCTTAACTGGGTAAATCTTCTTTACTTGGTAACTTTTTCAATAAAGAAATCATTTGTTGTTGTTGTTGTCATGGTGCACCTTGTTGTGTTTCTATTAGGTTATGGGTTACAATTTTGGTTTTCGTATTTGGGGTCAAAAAAAGAAAAGAGCAACGGCATGGAAGGGAAACTTTAGCATTTGACTGTTCTATGTTTTTCGGTAAAAAGTACATGTTGTGGAGCAGTTGACTAAAATCGAAAACTGACTAGAGTGAGGGGCCAAGGAGGGAGATATTTTAATTTTATACGGTGGTATGTCAAATATGAGAGGTGAAGCTCAAGCTTTAGTTCCGTTGAAACTTGAAAGTGTTACCTGTCTTATGTTGAATAATTGTATTTCTCCATCGATAATACTAGTTGAAACACCTATAGTGGTAGCCATCCTTCATTTATAGAAGCTTGTTACTAAAAACATGAATTTCTATTATTCAGTGCATATATTTTTTGCCACCCAACATAGCTCCGTTTGCCGCTCTATTTTCACTCGTTACATTTGTATGCATAAATCCGTGCTAGCACCCATCTCAAAAAACTTCCTACAGATCCACGGTGTGAATCCACACTGGAAAATTTGAGGGTGATAAGAGGATCCGAACCTATAATTGTCCAATATGAATGGGTAGGATCTAGCAAGGTCTCATTTTCATCTTGCATATCCGAGATAACTGAGCCCCGCTGCATGTGTCAATGCTATTTTTATCCTAAGACAGTTCTTATTTTACAAAGACATTGTAGACAGTTAGTTTTAGCGAACCAGATATGACGATGTGTTGTAAACAATTGTTACAATCCAGAGAAAATTTTAATTGGTTTAACATGCTGGTAACATCTTTAGTCAGTCATATTAATAAGTGGAGAGGAGAGGCACTAAGCCACTAACAACCATCGGCTTTTCTTTTTGCCGCCTGATTTCTGAATTGAATATATGAGCAACAAATTCGTTGCGAATTATTAGAATATATTTTTTTACCCTAAAAAGAAAGTATACTGATTTAAATAAAAGTATAAATTCTGGTTTTTGGAAAGGTACTGTGCATTATATTACTGTTCCTGTTAAACATTCTATTAGAAAATGTTGTTATTCAAGGGTGAATAGTGGAGTTTGGCGCTTGCTATTGATAGTATAAGACGGGACCTACCGCCTCGAAAACTTATCAAATGTGCTTCAAATGACAAATTCAAACTATTAATATTAACATATTTCACGAGCAATATTGTTATGTGCAAAGTTTATAAATTTTTGAACACTTGTGAAATAGATCGATTTTAATATTTGAATTTGTTGTTCGAAATCTACGTGATATATTTTTTAGACAATAACACAGCATGTCGCTATAATATCGATAGCACACTAGTTAAATTCAGAATAATATTTTGGAAATAGTTGACAATTTTGTCATCAATTTCATCACTGAAATATCTATTATCATCTCTACTATTACCGATTGAATATTAGTTTGTAGGAGAACCAAACCTCCCCAAAATACATGTGGATAGAACATTCAAGTATTCAACACACTGAGTATACATCATAAAACGCAAATTTCAGAGATTTGATATGCATTCTTTAGATCCTTCAAATATAAAACCCCTTGTCGTAGTTAAAGGTCCAGCCAATTAGCTTGGTGCTTTGCCTCCATTATTCCCATGTCAAATCGTGCCCGTGCACAACAGTGCACGGACGACTTATTATAAGAGAAAAACAAAATTTTCATAGAATTTATATTTTTTATAAAAAAATTAACCAATGAAAACAATAATTATTTAACAATATTCATGAATGATATTAAAATAGATTAGAATAAAGACATATTATAAGAGAACAAATATGTTTAAAATTCAGTATTTCATAAAAGATAAGTTGGAGGGCTTTCAATTCATACGCATGTTGATTTTGTGCGGTGTTTTCTATTATAATAAAATATTACAATTTGTTATTTTATTATTTTATCAATTTATTATAGTCTTGTTGCATGAAATTTGTATAGCTTTTGCTATAAATGTGAATCTGTAATTCTTGTTACTATTATGTGTAAATCTGTATCCTTATTACTATTAATGTGGATTTGTAATCCTTATTGCTATTATGTCTTAAATAACATACAACATAATTTGTTTTTGCAACAATCACTGTAAATTTGTATTCTTAAATGAAAATGAAAGATATCGAGTACCTGATAATAAAATAAGAGAGGGGTGGGGGTTTAGGAAATATTTCGAAAAAAAAGTAGGATTCATGACATCTACATGTGACGAGTAGGTATTCAAATAAATTTAGACCTCTACATACAGAAGAATCTTTGAATAATATTAAATAGAAAAAGAAAAAGCCAAAATTTTTAATTAGAAGCCAAAATTCAGTTTATAATCCAGTTGTTGACGAATAAACTTATGCTAAGCATAAGAATAGAGATTCGTCCGACATTTTTATTAATACAAAAAAAAACAAATTATCAAATCTGCCCCCACCCAAACTTATTTTTAAATCTACCCCAACCGCCCGTCAGCTGGGCGGTCCACTTTCCCCACTTGACCGCCCAGCAGCCGGGCGGTCCACTCTTCATACCTAACCGCCCAGCTGCTGGGCGGTCCGCTATTATTTTTTTTATAAGCAGTCCGACCCCCCAGAACCGCCCTCTCTTCTCTCTCTTTCTTCTCTACCTCCCCACCGCCCCGCGTCTCCACCGCCCCGCCGCCCGAAACCACCACCTCCAGCAGTGGTCCCTCTCTCTCTTGAAGTCTCTCTCTCCCTCTCTTCCTCTCTCTCTCTCTCTCTCTCTCTCTCTCCTTCTCTTCCTCTCTCTCTTCCTCTCCCTTTTCCTCTCTCTCTCTCTTCCTCTCTCTCTCTCTCTCACCCGAACCCTAATTTTCGGCCATCTCGGCGACAATCCGATTATTTTTGAGTAAGTTTCTAAATAATTTTTTTAATTTATATTTTGTATCTTGTATTGGCATTGGAAAGATTGGTAGAATTGAATTGTTAATTATCTTGTGCGGGTTGTTGATTTTCCAGACACGATTGAATTGTTCAAAATTAGGATTTCCAAAATTAGAGTTTGTAGTTTAGGGTTTAGGGTTGACAAAACTGAAGTTTATAAATTAGGGTTGAATTGTTAATTATCGTGTGCGGGTTGTTGATTTTCCCGTCGCGATTTAATTGTTAAATTAGGGTTGAATTGTTTAGGGTTGAATTGTTAAATTAGGGTTTAGGATTGAATTGTTTAAATTAGGGTTGAATTGTTAAATTAGGGTTTAGGGTTGAATTGTTTAAATTATGGTTGAATTGTTAAATTAGGGTTGAATTGTTAAATTAGGGTTTAGGGTTGAATTGTTAATTTAGGGTTTAGGGGTTAAATTAGGGTTGAATTGCTAAATTAGGGTTTAGGGTTGAATTGTTAAATTAGGGTTTATGGGTTAAATTAGGGTTTAGGGTTGACAAAATTGGAGTTTATAAGTTAGGGTTTATAAATCAGGATTTATAAGATAGAATCTTCTGTTTATTGAAATGTAGTATGGTCAGAACTAGACGGGGACGTGCATGGGATGCCCCTCTGGAGACGGGGGAGAGTTCACATGATGCAGATGATTCCGGTGCAGAGGCATCCGGTGCAGAGGCATCCGGTGCAGAGGCATCCGGTGCAGAGGCATCCGGTGCAGATGCTCCCTTTGGAGATTATCCCCCTCACCATCCTGACACATTTAGTCCTCTTCTGTGGACCCCACATGTCAGGCACCGTGTCTCACTTGCATCTATGGAGGTACGTTGGTTTTGTATTCCTAATTTAAATAGCATTATTTAATTAGACGTTTATATTGAAATCACTGTAAAATGCAGGACGAGACAATGATGACAGTGAGGCATCGCACCCCCGAGATACCATACGTCCGTCACCCGTTGATGGTATGTTTAAATGAAACTGACATGCTTAAAAAATTGTAGTTATTTATTCATCTTCTAATAATAATAATGAAAATACATTGTGTGCAGATTTTGACCGCTATTAGAGGAGTGGCACACAGCTTGGTGTGCATGGCGAGAAAAAGTTGGAGAGCGATAGGATGTCAAATGCTCCAACACAGTGCACCGATTGTGGAGGACTCTGGCTGGGACGGGCGCCTCGTTGGTATGTTGCACGATGCTGGGGAGGATATCAATTGGCGCGAGATAACGGCCCCACCACCAGATCCGGAGCAGCCTAGAGCCCCTATCTACGCTGAAGAGATGCCGCCACCTCCTGCAGGTAATAATATGTCATACAAATGATATGTCATACAAATAATCATTATTAAGTGTCTCTTTAAAAGATCATTCTTATTAATTTATCTTCATTTCTGCAAATGATGACTCGGGTTGGGCAATCCACCAATGGGTGTTGAACAACAACGCGTGGAACGCGTACTACAACGAATATGGAGTTCTAGTGCAGCAGACAGAGGTAGCAAAGTTTATTATTTAATTAATTTACTCGTTACTTCTATGTAGCAAAATTAACAATGTTTACATGCAGGATGAAGCTGCCGCTGCCGTTTTCTCATTGGAGGACCTCACTGGAGATGAGGGCGGATGGGAGCCAGCTAGCTCCCACAGATCGCAATATATGGAGCCTAGACAGCACGACGGCGAGGCTAATGGGAGTGGGACGCAGACTGCAGATGGTTTTGCCTCTGCTATATTTAGCACACCGCCTCCGGCCATGTATCCTTCTACTTGGGAGGCCGATCCGTGGGTGTTGCATACACAGGCGGGGATCCATAGGGAGCATGCATTACACCTGGGGGACGACCCATGGGCGCGCGAGGCCGTACACGATGACATGCAGGTGGATGAGGTTCACCAGAGGCGTCCGCCGTCGCAGAGGGACCGCCATGCACCTATTAGGTTGGAGCTCTCCGGACCTCGCCCTCGTCATCGCCATTAGGGTTTTTATATTTTTTTTAGTTTAATAGGTTTCTAGTATTTTATGTTTAAATTATTATATTTCATGTTTGGACTGTTATGTTTCATGTTTAGACTTACCATTTAGATTACCTACTTTTGTTGTTTAGATTTACCATTCAGAAACATTTAAACATTAACAAACTAAATATAAAACTAATCAATTATATTAGTTCTAGACAATTACATAACATATAAAATGATCGTCAATTGTAAAAATATAATCGGGAGATTCGTGTCAGCAATTTAACAATTCGCCGAAACATACATTACAGCCTGCCACTACAGTCGCTTACTTGCGGGCCCTACTTTTTCCAAAAATAAACCTGGTCTACCAATACTATTAACTTCCCCTCGTAGACCAAATGACCGATCAACCTGGCCCAATTCCATTCCTCTTCCCTAGCGCTAGGGTTTGGCGGAGGATCTGAGATCTAGGGTTTCGCGAGCGGAGCAGGCTAGGTAAGAAAACAATGGCGTCTGAGAGCGCGATTGACCGCTGTTTTTTGTCCTTTTGCTTTGTCCCTGCTTTGTTTTGTTCTTTTCTGTTCTTCTTCTCCAAATTTCGTCGAGAACCTAAGGGGCGAACGACGCAAGATATTGTGTGTTAGTAACAAACTAGAATTATATGCGTAGGAGAGTGCTGAGCGAAAGATAAGAGGGGAGTGCGAGGAGAGGTGAGCAGTGGTCGAGAGAGACTGAGGTACAAAGTGAGGTCTTGCGAGGCTTGCTTGAGAGAAAGAGAAAACAGAGAGAGGTACAGAAATGGACAGGGAAGAAATGCGCGAAAATACTATGTCTACAAAGCTCGTGGTTAGTTTTTTTTCTGTTCCTTTCCCCCCTTTTCGACAGTTTGTTCACGAGTTGATTTAGATTTTTAGTGAAATTAAGAACCTTTCTTTTTCTTATGAATTCTTAGGTACTTGGAATTCCATGGGACGTTGATTCAAGGGGTTTGGAAGAATACATGAGCAAATTTGGAAAGATTGTAGATTGCATTGTTATGAAGGTCAATTTGAATTTTTCCTTTTCTTTTGCTTAGGTTAACTGTTTTGATATATTAATTCAGATTATTATCTATTCTTCAATTATTTTATTTCAGAATGAAGCTATTATATATGATAAATGTATCTTTCAAATAACAGGAAAGGTCAACTGGCCGGTCTCGTGGATTTGGCTATGTAACATTTGCATCAGCTGATGATGCAACGGTAATATCTTTTTTTCTTTTCTGTGTTCACTGAAATAATCAGAAATCGTGTATGCATTACGAATGACTTGTGTATACTGCCATTTTTCTCAAGTTTTCAAATATCACCATACGAGGAATGTATATATGTGATAAAATATAATAACAGTCCTAATAATACAAAGGATTACCGACTAAAATATGGCGAGTGATGCCAAGATAGTACATCACATCATATGTAGTTCAGTATAAACAAAAACTTCTCAACTCACCATGAAACGTGGTTCTAATGCTTTAATATCTGGAACCCACTTATGTTGAATGAGTAAAGAGTTTAAAAAATGCTGTTACAACCTGTGGATTTGTAATGCTTTTTAACTTCTAAAGCAGTCTTTAATGTTGCAATCCTGGTTTTGTAATTATTAAAATTAAATCATGGCCTTATAGGCAGTAGATAAATGTACTTAAGGTCTATGGTTTATAAAATGCTTTTTGTTGTTGAACCAGTCTTTTATGTTGCAATTCTTGTTTTGTATTTATTTAGTTGTGATTGGCATTGTAGACAATAGATATATGTACTCATGGCTCTTACCATGCTAGGTTGGGTGTACGTTCCCACCCTTTGTGGTTTGTTTCTGAAGGACAGATAGTATTAACATTTGAACAGAAATCTAAATTAAAGTGAGCCCTCATTTATGTCATAGCACTGGTTAAAAGTCATCTTATTATCTGACGTGTTATTGTAGGGGGCACTTGATAGTGAACATGTAATGGGAAATAGAACATTGGAAGTGAAGATAGCTACACCAAAGGTGCATATATGATATGACTGTTTTACACATGTTTTCTCATATTTTTAAGTAGGGATCTATTGATTTCCTATTAACTGTGATTTATATTTGATTTTAGGAAGAAATGAGAAGCACAAGCAATAAAAAAGCAACTCGGATATTTGTGGCCAGGATTCCACAATCTGTCGATGAGTCTATGTTTCGTAGGTTAGTAGATGGAAAATCTCAAATACAAACATTAAATATAAGATAAGAGAAGAAAATGCTTTTGCTGGTTCCATGGAATTATTGGATGGTTAACTATATGACTTCTTTTATTTACATTACACGAACATTCCTCATGCTGTTATTTTGACTTTTGATGGTTTGATGTCTTGCAGTCATTTTGAAACTTACGGAGAAATCACAGATCTTTACATGCCGAAAGTAAGAAGAAACCAACTGATTTGTTCTTTTATTAGGCCATATACTAATTTCTAATGTTTATCTCACTTTTATCCATGCTGAAATTTTAATTACTATGCAAGTGTATTCTACGTACATGACTGTATACGTGAATATTCCAGTATCTAAACAGCAGACAGTTTGATTATTTTAGTTCAAGCAACAAGTATATTTGCATACCCTCTCATTAACAATGGCACAACAATCCCTGTACATTTTCGCAGGAGCCAGGTGCAAAAGGCCATCGTGGAATTGGGTTTATTACATATCAGAGTTCTGGTAAATTGTTTAGTTTTGCCATTTTGTTCTTGATGGGAATTTTGTCAATGCTGATTTATGTTTTTTCCAGTAAGACAATTTATAATTAGTATTTTATTGATTTAACAGATTCCGTTGATAAGTTGATGGATGAGTCACATGAACTTGGGGGAAGTACTGTAGTTGTGGACCGTGCTACTCCTAAGGTACCTTCTACTTGCTTGTTGTAAACTTGTTCAGGCTAAAACTTGTTGTAAACAAGCTTATTGATGGATCAGTTTGAAAACTATGCTGTTCTAATGTTGTATTTATAACATTTGGTTTTGAAAGGAGGATGACATGAGGTACCCAAGCAGAGCATTCCAAGGAGGGGGTTATGGTGCATATAGTGCATATATATCAGCAGCTACGAGATATGCAGCCCTGGGTGCGCCTACTCTTTACGATCACCCGGGATCTCCTTTTGGAAGTATGTATTCTTCTGAAGGCTACTTATCTAATTTAGTTCATTCTTTTATCAACTAATTGCATTGTTGGTTAGCAGAATTTTTTGGCTTCATTTTCGTTTGCATGTGGCCAGAAACAATAACTCGGGCTAGTTTTTTTTTTAGCTGAATAAGGTTTCTGGGGGTTTCACTAAATATTCAAGACTTAATATTGTTCTATGTTAACTTGCTGTAAGACCGAAACTGGGTAGAAACTAAAACCTGAAAGAATCCAATAATAATGGTGATGGTAATATTAGCAAAAGTAAACATAATTATCTGGCCCCTTGATTATATAATATGAAATCATAATTTGACTGCTCGCTTTATTGTAATAAGACTACGATTGTAATGTTCTGTAGGAGTAGGATCTTTTCTTGGAGCAGCACCCCGTGGTTTAGGTAAGAAATTGTTTATTGGAAGGCTTCCTTTAGAAGCAAATGCTGATGATCTGAGGAACTACTTCAGCAGATTCGGCCGTGTCATTGATGCATACATTCCTAAGGTAATCTGATCTTCCTTTTGGGGTCTGCAACAATTTATGTTGTACTGGTATTGGTATTGTTATAAGATTAAGTTTACTTTGTTTTTCCCATGAATTCCTGGTGAAGTTTTCTGTGCCACCCTTAGTAGTGCCTTACTCAGCCATAGATCCTCAAGCTAAGTATATTGGCTACAATTGAGATGAGTATGGCTGAGTTTATTGATTATATTGTTTTATCATAACTGTATGATGATTAAATTACTTAGATCTTCAAGCTAAAAATATTGATACAGATTGCATCAGTCAATACTTATTGTTGTGTTGCATTGAGCAGGATCCGAAAAAATCAGGTCATAGGGGGTTTGGTTTTGTAACTTTTGCTGATGATGGTGCGGCGGATCGTGTGGCACGCAGAACCCATGAGATTCTGGGACAAGAGGTATATAGCAAAATTATCTCTAATGAGCAAAGGAGTAACTCAAATCTTGTAAATTTGTTTTCTTAGCAGCATGATGTGTTTATTAGTTGTCTTTACCAGTCCAACTTGACTTAAACCACATTGAATCTTCATACCCGTGAGGTAATGCTGTACTTGAAGTCCTGTTAGAGGCTGTTTATATATTATTGGTGGAGACAAATCCAATATTAGAATTAGACAACAAACTAAACACAAGGGCAAAAATAAGAGTTTAAGAGTCCTTGATCATAATGATGCAGGTTCTTATAGACACAGCTGCACCACTTGAAGCAGGTGGAAGCGGGAGAGACAGAGACAGAGACAGAGACAGGAGCAGGGACAGGAGCAGGGACAGGGACAGGGACAGGGACAGAGACAGAGAAAGGGAAGGTGGCATCTTAGGTGGTATGGTTGGAGGTTTTATCAACCCAATTTCAGCAGAGGCCTTTGGAGGCTATGGTCCTATGCGTTCTTATGGTCGACTCTATGGTAGCATGGATTATGGCAGTGTAAGTACCAAGCCATAAGCATTCCTAATGCAAATTTGCTATCATTGATACCAGTGATGTTTTTCTGAAACTGACAAAAATTAAATGTGACAAGTACTTTTATCTATTATAAAGGAGCATCTGATAATTGATCCATATGTGAAATTTCTGGAGATACAATGATTCCTTTGTCCTACCTAATCTTCCTAGCTGAGCCCACTAAAAATGATCCCTGCATCCTTTCCACCGTGATCACTAGTTACCAGCAGATATCCGGGCCAAACTTCAATCCCCGTCAGCTATAGGCTGTACATCTTTTCTATGCTGTCTGGGGATATGTGAAATAACAATTTACTGGTGAACCAGGCAACAGCTTTCTTTTCCTATATTTACAAGTAACAACTTCCAGTTAAATCAAATTAACTTTAATAATGATTCCTAACTTTGTTTGAATTATTATGAACTTGTGAATTAAAATTTTGGTCTTGATGTAACTGTAACCACTTCATGTTTTGGCATTACCTTTATTTCAATTAGAGCTGTAAATGACCAAAACATTGGTGTTACTCTTTTGATCTGAAAGGATGGGTGTTTTGGGCACGGCAAGAACAATCTGGGTTTTAGCTTTCCAAGGAATGCATGGAACTGGGGGAAATCACTGAGAAATACGTTATTTGTATAATATATCAACATTTATCATGAATTGTATTCACATTGTTATAATATTCACTGCAGTATGGTTATGGGCATAGCGGTGGCAGTGGCGGCAGCGGCGGCGGCGGCGGTAGCAGCAGTGGCGGAGGCAGCGGCAGTAGGGCATCAAGAATGGATTATCGATACCGACCTTATTAATTATATGTTCAAATATCATCATTTGTTAATGTTATAATGTTTAGATGTGTGGGGTTTATAAGAAACCTACTTTTACTTGGGATTAAGTTATGTGTCATGCAGTGAGCTTGTTGCTGAGATGATTAGTCTCTGTTACTATGTGATGTGAAATTAATAGTTTTGAGTTTGCAATAAGTATAGAGGCTTTTTATATGATGCAAGTGTTTTTTAAATTTCATTATAAAGGTAAGGTGGGAAATTGATTGTTATCTATCACCTTGTTTGGTTGTGGCATAATTCGGGGAGCAGGCTGCCAAATAAGGATAAAACCTGACTAAGAAACGTTTTAGGCCGTTATAAGTAAACCCATCTGCTCGGCGGCTCCTCACCTTTATTGCGTGATTTTCTTTAATCTTGTTAAATTAACCCGCCTACCTCAGCTCAGCTTTTGTTTTATCTCTGTATTTTCTCTGTTTTTCTAAACTATTGCTATCATAGAAGAAGAGAGCCGACACTGCCGGTCTCCAGAACCCTACCTCCGCTCCAGATCCAGACCAGATATCTCCATTTGCAAGTATTGGATTTTTCTCGAAAGAAAACACCCACATCTATTTGTGCTTGACGATCTAACCTTTTACTATTTACATTTAAGATAGGATGACTAATACCAGATCTAATTTTGACGATGAATAATTACAAATCCAGACATCAGTTAGACGCACTATCAAATTTTGAATAATCTAGATTTTATGTACCGTTCTTTTTTATTTCAAGGCCAAGATTAAATGATCCAACTTAAATAAGAAAAAGATTAAAATCTCCTACTTGCCGGAAAATCTCCATCCCAAAAATAAATTCTACTGCCTAACAGTTACATATTTACTACTCGCCGAAGCTCTATAAAGGAATGATTTTTCCAAACAAAAGTCAACACGAACTGCACTAGGTTGAAATTTTCATTTATTTTGAAATATCAATAGCAACCAAATCCCTAAAGTTTGGTGATGTCCACCACTCAGCTCATAAACAAAAAGCAAAGATTAAAAAAAATAAACAAAGCAGAAATCTAAACTATAATACCATGAAATTCAAAATAAGATCAACTCTCAGTCTCAACAGCTGCACTTCTGGCAAGTGCTTCTGCAGCATGTTTCTGTTCTTCTTGAAGCTTCATTTGGCGCTCCGCATGTTCTCTCTCACACTGGCTGATTCCCATGATAATATCAAGCATGGTACCAGTTGTACCGAAAAAAACAAGAGGTGCCAGTGATTTCTTTTTTATACCTACAGGAATTGCTAGCAGTGCCCCGCCAATTGAGAACAACCAAGTACCAAGTGCTGCACTGCATAAAAATATAGAAATTTACATCAAGTACAGAGATACTTATTTTATTCCTCACATTTAATAGGGCTTACTTTCTATTTTATGGATAACCATACAATTTATTAGTCTCACAGAGTATAATAGAAGTCCTCGAAGTTGAAATTGAAAAGGCAAAAAAATCAGTAGAAGAAACCAAAAATGTGAACAGCCAGTCAAGTCCCTTACAATTATACCAGTACATATCTACCAGCAACAAATATTTCAATATTTTGGGGATAATAGATTTTTAGTGTTTTCTTGAGGGGATAGCAAGAAAATTGAGGCTAACCAAAGGTTCCTATTATATTTCAAAATTGAGGTATGTACTGATATCAAGTTAGACCCATAGCAACCCCTTGGATTAGACCACTGGTAACAGTTTCAGATATCAATTCGCAAGTATACTTCAGAAAGGAACCCTTGAATTCTCTCTTTTTTTTTAACTGTCACATCATTCCAATTTACCATTGTGCACTCATCTCTATACCCTCATGGCCTCATATATACCCGAACTAAATAACAACAGAACGATTCCCCTGACTTCCAGCCGTACTAATGATAAGTGGAGAACCAAGGCTCTCGAACCATGTGGGCTCCATTTCCAAAAGCAATGGAGAGAGGGAGCGAGAGAGAGAGAGAGATCTACTCACTTGGCAACGGTACAATCCTCCAACTGCTTCACGCCATCACCGCCTCCGCCGCCGATCCTCTCCATTTTGTGGTCCCTGCTCGCTCGAATTCAAGCGCCTGAAGGAGCTCTCGGTCTATGATCGGATGGGTAATCAGGGCGGGCGCTCTCCTCTCCTCTCTCCTCTCTTCTCTCTCCACTTTTTTTGGGCCGAGGAGGGGCTCAAGTCAGTGTCTCGGTACATGTAAACCATGTGCATTCTATGATATTTGTGTAAATTTGGGCTCTTTTTGCGTCATGTCTCAGAAGAACTACGTATTCTCATAACATACTTTAAATTTGCACATATGCCCTAGAAAGTTTATATTTATATAAATACTTCAATAGTTCACAACGCTGATAATTTAGTTAACGAAATTAGATATCTGAAAGCAGTTGAGAGCAACAACCAAAAATATTATATGAAGACACTAACTAGCTCGTTTTATTTTGTCAGCTATATCATGCATAGAATATTTATAGATATTGTCATGACACTCACATAATACTAGTCTAGTCTCTTTCTCTCTATATTAATGCTGATTATATCTAAATTATCATACTTTTAATAACACCATCAGGCATCAGGCATCAGCTGCTCAACTCCTGATGTCATACAAAATTATAAATATTTGCCAAGGATCCATTGTGCGGTGACAAAACAATATCTTGCTTTGGTAACACAACCTCTTGAGGCTCCTGAGGCAAGACTCTGTCGTCTCCTCTCTTTCCCCAAATAACCATGTAGAGCCCTAAAGTTATCACAACTGCCCCTATTAACCTGCATTCATAATAAAAAGGAAGTGTTTAGTGTTGGTTCAAAAGATGAATATTGTTCTACCTAGCACAATTATTCTGGTTCAACAATAGTTGATCCTGATAATGTTTTCTGATACAATACTTCCATAGGTTATTAGTCCGGGTACAACTTTTCCAGATGCAGAGTTTTGGCAGCATTTTGGAAATCTTTTTACTGTTAATATCATCTATCCCTGAAAAGAAGGGAGTTATATAATTTACTTTTTTAATGTTAATCAAATTAGTGTACCAATTTGGGAAAATAATAATGCAAGTTCACTTGTGTACTAATTCTAGGAAAAGTTTACTTGTTCATCTTTGGACCAAACAGCAAATTGTACAAGGGGCAATTCTTGTTATTTGGCAAATTCAAACATGAAAAATTTGAGATTTCACAGGGGCACACACGGGAGTGTACAATTTTTTTTTTTTATGATCACAAACAAAGAGTAATATGCATACCTTCCGACAAGCAAGTCTTCTTCCAAGAAGAAAAGTCCAAAAATTGAGACAACAATCATGCTCAAAGGGCTAAAGGCGGTTACAAAAACAGGCCCTTTCTCTTTTGTCACATAGCCTTGTATGCAAAATGACATTCCCGAAACAACTATGCCCTACATTTTCATGCAGAAGCAGTTTATTTAACTAAAAACCCTTAGGGTACAAAGCTAGGAAGTGTTCTTGTTTTAATTAACTTCGTTCCTTCTTCGCACCATTTACCATGGAGGATTGTCCCTGAATGGATAAGAGATAAGGATTGACCAGTACAAGTTTGGGTTTCTGTAAGTTGCACCAGATATTTGGTTTTATTTTCCAAATTCAAACAACATAAATCACATGTTTGCAATGAAAAAGCAGCATTACATGGGTCATTTGCCAATATACCCAACACTAAAAAAGAACTTAATTCTTACAAAAATATGGCTAAGTTGGACATGGGAAATCTGGTTGACTTGATTTTCGGTCCATTTTGGTTTTGGAAATTGTTGTAGTTAGTAGAGGAAAACTTGCTGGTAACTTGTATAAACCTCTTCCCCAATTCCAAAATGGTAGGTGTAATTTGTTTCGTAATTACCTGAAACTTTTGGACATGAATGACAAGTATACCAATGTTTCATTCTTTTGCAAGTAAGATAAGGAAGGGGGCATTATTTGCAAAAGAAAAGGAACACTATATAAATGCTTATAAAACATATAATGCCTATAAGAACTTCTGGCCTGCTATGTAATTACACTTCTTACCAATCTTTCAATGGCTTACCGCATAAATTATTGTGTATAATTTCCAGCCAACATGTAGTTTCCAGGCTGCAATATCATGCTCCAATATAATCTCAGCAGCTATACCAAGTACCATACCGGATAAACATGTCAGTCCTGCAACAGTCAACTCAAATGGATAATCCCTCAATACCATAGCCTACAATAAAAACAAAAAATGTGGTTATTAGTTCTGTAGAACTTGCTAATATCACTTTCTGGTAGGCTCTAGTTGTACCATTACAAAGTGAAGATTTCATGGAGAAGTACAACAAGCCACAATTAAAAAAAAAAAAAACTAGAGTAGCACTAATCAAACAAATATGATGAAATAAAGGGGAAGAAAAATTCACTGGTTATGCTATACCGATCATGTATTGATTAATATCATTTACATAAATAGAAGAAATTTTATAAAAAATTTGAAGTCACCAGACTCGTAACTTACTTGAAAAATCATATAAGAAGACCAGCTAGAGAAACTTCCAAGTAGAAGGAAAAATCCAGAAATACTGTTTTTATTTGCAGCCCCACGATGGTACACATGTCCCACTGATTTTCCACGGACTAAGCATCGCCCTTTGTAGATAGGCATTGATACTGCGCCAGCTACCGAAATAACAGTCCCCAGTATTTTCATCTTGCTGCTTCCTTCACTCAGATTCACTCTTTCGATCCTTGAAAGGAAAAACAGTGAGGCAATGAAAGATTCATCTAGGCGTTTTTTTTATTGTTCTAACGAAAATATAGTTTTTTACTTGAATTACTTGTCCTTCTACTCCCAGTTTCTTAAACTAGTTTGATTATTGACCGCAAAATCAGGAAGGAAAATAAACTATTAATAAAGGATTAATTAAGCCCTAAAAATGAGTGAAAAGAAAATATATTTTAGAACTGATGTATCAAGTACTGACTGGTAAATAGCGGGTACTGTTCAGTACCAGGATGAATCTTGAAACTTGTTGCCAGGCTGGCATGCGTATCTATTAATATGTTACTAAAATTTGAAGAGAGTACCTTAGAATCCAGGCAAGTACAAATGTAATTGCTGGTAATAAATTGCTCATGATCGATGTGATGCTTGCTGAAGTACTCCTCATGCCAAGGAAAAACATGTTTTGGTCCATTACTGGCCTAGTTATAAATAAAAAACAGATTCTTGAGTTAGCATACATATTTCTTTAACTTAAATAAGGGATCCAATATTTGTAACGCTACTGGTACAACAAATGATATATCACCCAAGCATTCCATGGGGGTATTAAAGCTTTATTTTTACCCCAAAAGCACAGTAGGCCAAAAAAAAAGAAAAAAAGGAAAGATTTTCATTTTGTGTGTGTGTGCATTCATGCAAGGTCTCATTTCAATCACTCACATGACCTTTCTGTTTATGTTCTTTACAATTTATTTACATGAACTTCTAAATTTCATCCAAGTTAATACTAGAAAATTAGGTTCATGAGACAAAGGAGAGAGGGAGGGAAGGAGCACGGAAGAGAAAGAGGGAGAGAGAGAGATTGATTACTCTAGGAAACTGAGTAGCACAATCTTCAAAAATGTGGAGTTGGTGAGCCTTCGCAGTGCATCCCTGAAAATAAGTTTATTTATAATTCAAGCTAATTATGTTAGAACCCTAAAATGCTATGATGGTACCAAAAAAAAACTTAACTAGTGATCCAACAACATCTTCTCATGTTTATCACACTACATACACAGAATTAGTTTATCTTAACTTACTAAATGCAAAACTAAGCAATATACTTTGCCTGCTGTAGTGCTGTAACAGAGGTATCTGCAATAAGCAATATAACCTATATAAGCATAATAATGGAGAAGTAGAATATACTTACCTCTCTTTGCACAGAGCAAACGGCATGATTAGTAATGTGGCAATCAAGTGACGATACACTACAAATGTGTAGGGTGTCATGCCATCATTTAATGCCAAGTCACCAAGTATTGTCAGCCCGGCAAGGCCAAGTTGAACAAATATCATAAGCAAATATAGCACACAAGGATGACATCTTCTCTCTGAATTTTCATTTTCATTGGTTGCCTCCATTGAGCCTCAGTTTTTGAGCTCAATGAGAGGAAAAAATAAACCTTCTCGTTTTTGTACTGATATGTTGATATGAGAAGCAAGATCTACATAGTAGATATATAAATAGTACGGAGAAATGGAGAGAGTTCATTTATGGTGCTATACATGAAGTGGTTCTGTAATTACGTCATGCACTATGTTCATTTCATGATTAGTTGATCACTTAATTTGGCTGGTTTCATGATTAGTTGTAGAAGGAAATTGGACATTTAACAAAGCTACGCAAGGGAGAAATTGATTTGTGTTGATTATGATTTTTACTAGGTTTAGCAATATTATGGTTCAATGAGTGTGACAGATATGGAATTTCTTAGATTGGGGTGTTATCCCTTTTTATCTTGATTAGTCTTTAGATTTTTATGGCAATTTCATCCAATACTAAATATATATTAGTTCTGGTAACTTGATCATAATTGATTTTTTCATGCGTGTTGTTTATGAAAAAGTTAAAACGCATGCGTTGGACTGTTTTTCTGAAAAATATGTTGAAAGATACGAGACCCAAAATGTTTCAAAAAAAACCCAATTTACTTATGCCTTTAAGAAAATAAACTAGGGAAGAAAAAAGGCGGCAATGTTACATAATTTCATTTGCAAGTAGAAATGATTGTCCATATGATCATGAACTGGACACAGTCCAGTTGTCAAACAATCGCAAAATTGGGTATGCTTGAGTTATAATTGTGATTTTACCTCCATTATAACAGTATTTACAGTGCCAACCACTCTTAACTTCTTCCATTCTGTTAATTCAAGGAGGTACCAAAAACTGCGCCGAGTTCACATGATGAGAAAATGAAATTCAGCTGTCATATAATAATTCCTGTACTTGTTATTTAGAATTTGAAATAGATAGTTGTTTCACTGTGCTGTTCTGGAATTTCCTTTTATAATTGGAGATTTCACCAAATCCATGACCCACAATACATAACTAGCTCTTTTCCCCAGTACCTGAAAGGAAAGACAAAAAATAAAGAGGTGCAACATTCAAATAGGCATGCATGAACAAACCAATAACATAATTTACTAAAAATGCTTTTAGTCACTTTATTTGAAAAATTAAGGCTGAATTATGTTCATTAATAAACCACCATTTTGGCAGTTTAGTACGTCTATTGCAGCTAAATGACGGTCGCTGGGAGCTTTTAGAAAGCTTTCTTGGAAGTTTTGTCATGTTCATATGAAAAAGCAAGCAACATCCAACTTTCATAACATCTTTTTCCTATTGAGTTTCTTCAAAATGAGCTTTCTTGCAACTAATGATACACCACTTAAGCATTTCAAATAAATCGGCAGCAAATGACCGGACAAGATGGATTACGCATGGATGCCATTTGTAAGACGTACTTTTCCATGTATAAACTTGTACAATTCAAGATGTAAAGTGGTCTGGTTGGTGGAATACTTATGCTTAAGCATAGAAAACATTCTCAAATAAATGGATTTAACATTTAAGTATATCTAGTTGAAGTAGATGTGGAAAACCTCCAAATAGCATTACATTCAGTACAGGGTCATTTTTTTTTTCTTTTTAGTCTATTAGTAGGGAGTATAGAAAAGAGAAAGAAAATTTATGAACAGAAATGTACGAGGAATTACCGAGGACTCAGTTAGCTTCATTTTTTGTACCAGTTTAAATTCAACACATTTCTTTTTTCTCTGGAAAAGCATATTTGCAATTTCCAACTATGGACATATTAATGAGGAAATTAATGTCATCAATATTTTACACCAAAATAAGAGAATAATATAAGAGATAAAACAGAAACTACAACATACAGCTCAATTAATTTAACAAGGTTGAGCTAGTCCTAAAAAATGTGAAAGTTCCCCTTTTCTTTTGTCTTTACTTTTTGTAGTTTATTTATTTATCTATACATACTTGTTAAATAGAAGGACAGTTAATTGATACAAAAGGAATTATACAATACTAATACTGCACAAGTGTTCAACTAAAGCAAGAAAGATGCGAGAAAAAGAGATCGCAATTTTAGTTGACAGTGATATATATCTCATCATGATCAGATACGTTTTGCTTTCCTTCCACAATTTTCTACTTCTGAACTTGATAAGTCTATATTTTTCAAAGTAGAAACTTAATAAGTTTTCATAAGTGGCTTCCAAGTGTAGGCGTATTTAATATGCAATGTTTTCTATATATATAGTTCTCAGATAACACGCCATACCATAATTATATCAGACGATTTCATGTATACCCTTGGAAAAGCTCAATGTCATTAGTGTATTTGTATATACAGGATGCATGTATCACTTGTGTGGTTTTTAACTTCAAAACAACGGGCATTAATTATTATTATAGTTCAAATAATTAAAAAGAGGGTTAAGGGAAATATGTTTATTAGTCCTTAAAGCAGAAAAGATTGGTGAATGAGTTGGATTATTTTGTTTTTGTTTTTTTCAATTAAATGAGGATACAGATCATCCTTTTCATGTTTCATAGACTAATTGGGATTATTTTCTATCTATACAAGATATACATGGTCATTTTATTGAATATTGTATCAGGTTTAGTTTCATTATAGAAGCTGGTGGTAAACATTCACCACCATTCTTTTTATTTATTTTAAAAAATGGTTATTTAAGGTTATGTAGGCCATATTATTTAAATTTCTAATATATAAGCGCCTCTATTATAGGAAAAGGCAAAAGATACTAGCTAGTAGATCAAATCTACATAATAACTTTACTTCCCCAACTATAGGTTAAGATGTAGTCAATTAATTGTCATCAGTATACGTGGATGATGCGCTGCTTTTGTTTAATTTATAGAAAAGGTGCCAATGAAAGTCTTTCTTAGACAATAATAAACCCGACAATATATATCCTATGTAAGTTTCTTTGATTAAGCTACATTAATTAATTTGCAAACAAAGTTGGTATGTTTGCTTATCCATATGCAACAATTGCCAAGTACGTCAATGTAGGATACCAAACAGAGTCACATAAAGACGTAATTATGAATTTGAACTAAGAAACTCAAAACAATGATTATCCTGAGATTGCATCAAACAATTGTATGTACTTTACCAACCCAGTACATATCTGTACCAGTCAGAGCTTTGGCTACATAGGAGAAAAATAAGGATTTAAGAGGTTGCCTCCAGAGAGTCCCCCCTTTTTCTTTAATAAATTTATCTAAATAATTTGGCATGTAAAAATTGTCTGATAAATACCCATAATTGAATTTGAAGGGATCTCTTGCACGGGATGGACCACTAAATGGAGATGACTATTCAGATTGAGGTTACCCAATAACTGGTTACAATAATTAAACGTCTACAAAACTATAACAATACTAAGAAGCAGCAAACTAAACTGAATCTAAATCAGCTCTGCATGCTTCTAAATTACAGAGTACATGACAAGCAATGCCAGACCAATACAATTAAGTTCTATCAACAACAACAAAAAACAATTCCTTAAAAATAGAAAAAAAAAAAAAAAAAGGGTAAAAGACCTACACTTCTTATCAGGTGTGGTAAAGATATGTACAAGCACAAAGCCAGCAGACTGCTCGTTAGCACTGAAACATAAGACGAAACCTGAAAAAAAAAATAAACAGAGAGAGAGAGAGAGAGAGAGAGAGAGAGAGAGAAGAGAAGAGAAGAGAAGAGAAGTCAACACTAATCTTCGTTATCGTAGTCTTCATCCTGATCCATATGCATTGTTAAATGTGCTGGTCCTGACGGGTCCCCACTTGCTCCGCCTGGCAAACCCCAAGGAGCTAGTTCATCCACCTGAGTTGCATCCCCAATTTCACCTACTGCTGGTGGCGGCACTTGAGGTTCTGAGGTAGTAGTGTTGCATGCAACTACAGTTGCAGGTTCAGAGATGGGTTCATCAGAAATGGGAATCTTCTCAGGAAATGGATTAGGTTCTTCTTCGAAAGGGGTATAGTTGACTTCTCTTCTCTTTGGTGGTCGGCCACGGCCACGGCCTCTTCCCCTACCTCGACCACCACCCCTTGGACTAGGGTTCGAAAATGTCATTGCCTGTTTAGGTCATAATAAAATTACTTTTACTATTGTAGTTACCTTTACAATTTTAAAGAGTAGATTAAAATTTTTTGCTAGAAATTGGTCCTATATCAAAAACAATCAGAGGTGTTTGTTCAAGAACAAATGAAAAGCTGGCTTGTTGAATTTTTCATTTTTTTTTTTACTTTTTGCATCTTCTCCGGGTTTTATAAAAGGATAGAGACTTCAGTGGGGCCTAAGATTAAAATTTTGGACATGAAAGGAGAAGGTAGAGAACCTAACAGGGGACAGTTTTGGTCCAGCACCGTAAAAAAGAACTGTTGGGCCCACTTCTGGTATGCAAAGGAAGGGGCCAAGATGAACCTTCAGGACTAAAAAGAAAAATCCAGGGGCTTTGTTGTCGAAAAGTTACAATCTGCAGATGTACTCAACAGAGTGAACTCCAGGACAAGGTTGCAATCTATCTTAATTAATTATCAGAAATAGAAGCTTAAAGTACCACTTTGTTGGACCTTGGCTCTTCACTGTACTCCATGCTGCTATCCACTGATAGCGTTTTCCTGACAAAATTGCATCAGAAATTTATTATTTTCTATTACTTTCAAAATACAGTTACTCTCTTGTACTACATTAACATCAGTAACATGTGAAAGGGTGGGAATACCAAGTATAACTGGTCTAAACAAATCTAAAGACTATACATGAAACTCAGTTGCATGCAGCCACAATTGTGTGACACATGCAACAGGTTTTCTTGTGAACTTAGCAGCCACACAAACTGCTTGTGGTCATATACTATCAGACTTGTAGTCATCGTCTTGTAAATTCTTTTAGACAAGACATACTATTATCATTTTTCCAAAAAGCAGGGATAGACATGCTAAATATTTTTTAGTTGCAAGTATATGAAGTGTTGGTTATTACTTCCATTTAAATACGGCAAACATGCAGTTATATTGCACGGAAATCCACTACATAATTGTTAAATATTAAACAAATACAGTACCTTCTCCTGGTAATTCCCATGTCTTCACCAGACGGTTCTGAGGGGCCAAGGCTGGGAACCTTGTTTACAACTTCACTTAAGAAGTCAAATGCACTGTATGTCTTCACACATTGCTTTCTGGGATTTTCACACAATTAGAATTCGACAAGAACATTATTTAATTTCTTAAATAATTGAGAGGGAAGGCTCTATTGCAGCAAGTAGTATTACTACAGGCAATCTAGTGTGTACCTGTTGATAATAATAATTGACATATGTTCTTCTTTTTTTATTTCCCTTAATTTTTATCTTTTTATTTGGGGCCTTTATGCAACCTAGGATTGGTACTTGTATTCATCATTTTTTCTCTTTATATTTTGATAGTAGCACATAATTGCATAACAGCACTTTGCTCAGGGACAGAGGGAAGTAGGAGGAAAGGAGGCTATGCCCCCCTATAAATTGAATTTTTTTTATTTTTTCCCTTTAAAATTTCAAATTTTTGCACAAATACAATTTGCCCCCCTCATAAAATGAATGTGACACTTATTTATTAAGCCCCCCACCCCCTCAATTTTTTGGCTCCGTCCCTGACTTTGGCCTCTGTCAGTAAATCATTATCAAAATAAATATATAGTAATCAAGTGAAACATCAAAGGAAGAGAGGTAATTTGATGACTGGATGTCACTTACAAGTGAGAAGAATTTAGGGTCTTAGCGCCCCTTTGAAGAGTTATTTCGTAAGTTCTGTCACACAGGTCTTGCAAAAACAACTCCAAAGCTTTAGCTGTACAACAACACCAAATAAGAGACAAAATAGCCCCATAAATATCCTTATAAAAAAATTACAATTACACTTGCAGTAATGTTATAATAATTGAACATAAATGACTAGATTACTAATACTTAGTCAAACACATGCACATAAAGCAAAATGACAAAATTATACCAGAAAAATAACATAAAAGGGTGCATTATAGTCCTGATATTCATTTTCTATAAGACAAGGTTTCACCATGGTATACTTTTTGCTTTGTTTTTCTTCTATTATTGCTAGGTCATAAATGTTTTCCTGCAAATGCACAAGGATCCCCTAAAACACCAATGAGAATTTTAAATTATTTACCAAATTTTACAAGCCAATGAAAAATAAAGTAGTGGTAACTTACAGACTAAAACAGGTACGGCAAGTGCAATTTTACCAACATCTTCATCTGCTTGCATAATCTTTTTTATCCTTGACTGTCAAATATAAACAGCAACATGATAATTTAACAACTGAAACTAGTACCTGCTACATCAGTAGCGCGATAGTTGCGAGAAATTGGTATATAAAAGAAAAAGGAACATCAAATTATGACCAGGATCTAAGTATAATACAACCAATTGGTACAAATTGCACTGAAGTCTTCAAGTCCCGCAAAATTTTCCCAAATCATGCCGATCTGGAGCAGCAGTTTCCCCTAGGAATGATTTATTTTTAGCTACCCCAGTCATTGCACATAGATAAACTAGTGGATTAGAAATATTAAATCGGGGATTGAGAATCACCGGATCTTATAAATTCCCCCAAAAAAGTTTCAAGTAAACAGTAATCAAATCAGCTAACGAAGAGAAATAACAAAACTGTAAAAATAAAAACAGAAAGGAGGAAAACGAACCGCAGGAAATCGAGTTTCTAACTTCTTCCTCATCTCCGATCTTTCTCGGCGGATCTTCCTCCAGATCTCGGATCGTGCGCTCAGATCACAGACGGATTGTCTGAAATCGGAGAAAAATATAAAATTAAAAAAATACACTTGCTAAAGTCGAATTTTAAATATGCCCTTATTTGTTGAATACGTTGTCTTCAAGTTCATTCGACATTTAATTCTCAAAAGTTTCCAGGATCTACATGTAAACTCCTTCCGGCCAGGGACCACAAGGGGGAGTGCTCTTAAAAGTAAAAATTAAAACGATGCCTCTGACGTAAGAGGGGCTTATTTGTGTATCTACCATTGTCTTCGCATAAAAGATAGATAAAGATAAAAGTTAGGGGTTCGTGCATAAAAGAGTTCTTAATAAAAAAATAAAATCGAGTAGGTCCGCTTGCGGACGTGCGAAACCACGTACTGGCTGGCACTGGCGAATCAGAGTCCATGTTCCTCTGTAGCGGATTTCTTCTTGCTATTTCCTGATATGTGGGTCCATTGCAGAGTCATTTGTAGGATCTACAACTAGTATCCGCTATATTTCCGTCTACAGAACTCACGGTGCAGCATTAGTCCGACCGTATTTTCCGTCTACAGAACTCCTAGCCGTCTATTATACGTATTATCGTATGTCCGGCTAATTTATTGGAATGATACGATAAATAATAAGCCGACATTTTTATTAATATCCAAAGTTAATTACAAATTAATAAATATACCCACGTTAGCTGGGTATTTTTAAAAATGCCCAAACCGACTATTAAATGGCCGGTTGGGACATTTTTGTTATTGTTTAGACCCAATAATTACGCTAAATTACGCTAATTATACTGAAATACGGTAAATTAGACCGATTTTGTGTCATCTTTTATAAATCATAAAAAATAGTAAAAAAAATCCAAAAAAGTAAAAATTGGTGTTCTACAAGTTCATTATATAACCAATTTACTGAAGTACTTAGATCAAATAATAGAAATGAAAATCTTAATCGGAAACTTCAACTCAAGTTTTAAGGCTCTTCCCTTTGTTTTTTGGTAATTTTAAATTTCGAAAAACAGCAAGCAAAGCTGTCCCTGACGCATGCGTATTTTTGCAAGCTTTCCGAAAAGTGGTCATTTGCTGAAATCGGACACTCGAGCACCGTTTTATGGCCGTTTGAAGTTCGTTGTCGTTTTTCGCCTTCTCCGTAAAGATATTGTCTCTTTTATCAAAAATTTAGCTTAATTTAACATAATTTCAAGTAATTTAGCGTATTTTAGTATAATTATACTAATTATACATCACAAAAACTAATCTAACAAATATTTCAAAATATAAGTCCCTAATATCCAAAAGTATAATAATATTGATAAAATTAGCCGGACATACGAAAATACATATAATAGATGACGTACATTGTAATTTTATCAAAATAATATTGAGCATTAAAAAAAAAAAACCAAAACAAAATAATATTAAATTACAAAATAGAAAAAAAAAAAAAAAAAAACTTTCATGCACCTCCCCAATCCGTGCACCAGCCCAATTTGGTGCACGGACTTAGGCTGCGTGATTGGTAGGAATGAAAAAAATAGAGACAGAATGGTATTGATTTAACTAAAGAAGCCTGTTTAAAGTGATTTATTTTTTATTGTATGGAGAATTTAAACATCAGCCCTCAGGACTCAGGAGTGTACTTGTATATTTTAATTATTTATAAACACTCGTCGAAAACCTAAGATCATTTGCTCCCTACAGTTGCCAAATGGTTTTGGATAACTGTCATGACGAAAACTTATCAATGGCCCATTTTATGCATATACTTCAGAAAAGAATATCCCAATAATTCGATACATAAAGTCACTAGCTGCATTTAATATCAAATAATTCTAAGGTACTTAATATTGTTTACACAAACTAAATTTGTCACAAACACAATATTAGACCCTACCCACATTAATGCTAACTCATTACAAATCCTAATCTATGCTACAAATGAGATAAAAATATCCTTCAATAGCACACTCTCGCTCTCTCTCTCTAACACTAACATGAGCATAAGCATAAGCATACACCAGGTGTCTATTCCTACAATCTGTCATGCTTAAGCCCGTTTCTTTTGCCGGTAGAGAGCTAATTACTATCCTCACCTCCATCTGCAAAATACCAAAATAAGCAGGCCCATCAGTAGAGTAATTTAGCACTTTCTGTTTTGTGTAGGTTTCTTTTACAAATTAACCCATTAGCATGAGATCTTATTTGCAACTAATGCTAGCATCTGATATTTCTTGTTCACTCCACATGTCTGAGTTACATCTACATAAGAAAATAGTAGAAAAAGTACCAACCATATCTAACTCACCAGAACCTGTAATAAACAAACTTTCCTGTTTATAACTTCAGAAAAGATAAACATGCTATATTTCCAACAATTTCGGCACTGTAATCTAACTGCAGTGTTCTTGTTTGTTTGAACTTGGCTTGGAAGAAAATTTGTACAATTTTAGCAAACTATACCCTAATATCCATCATAATGCCTGTTAGTGTTCTTTTGAGTTCATGTGCAGTGTAATCAGCAAAAGTAAAACAAATAAACAAGCATATAACGTGAATTGGAAAAATAATCATATTAGATCAAATTGTACGAGCAAACTCTTGCCCTCCATCAAAATAGAACAAAGCCACTGCTAAGAATATTAAAATAACATGAACCACCTTTCATCAGCTTAAACGAATCAGTAGCAAGTATGCATACCTTGACCAGATCCTTTGTCTTCATCACCATCATCATCATTGCCATCATCTCCGCCGTCATCAACATCTCCAACGGCATCGTCATCGTTGACATCACCTTTCTCCATGTCAACATCATCATCATCATCATTGTCATCATCCTCATCCTCATCATCATCATCAGAAGAAGAAAGTTCTAGCTTTGGTGGTTTGGGGGGTGGTATGTAGCTAAAGGCAGAGCTTCTCCTACGAGAACTTGTGATGATGTTGCTCATGTCAATGCCCTCCAGTTCCTTGGCTTTCTCCTTCCTCTTTTTCACCTCTTTTATCTCTGCCAGTGTATTATACCACAATCACAAACAATGCTGCAACCCACTTGAACACAAAAATAACACAATTCGCAAAAAAAAATACTACAAGAAAGTAGAAAAAATAGCACCGTCATTTTCTCAGTATTCGCCCCTGTTATACAGTATATTTCAGGAAAAAAACTCCAGCAAGCAACACACATAAAAAGCAGAAACCCCAAAATAAAAGGTGATGAAGATGATGGTGATAGTTATGATAATCCACATGTTTAGTACATTATCACGCACAAAAATGTCAAGAACAAGCCCACAAAAATATTAAAAATATTAAAACCAGTACCAACTACCAAGCCTATGGAAGGTAAAGAAGTCTGGGACTCAGTATTATAAACTTCCAAGGCACAACGAAATATAAGAATACCTTTCTCAGAAGGATTAGTAGAGAGGCCTTCTTTTATAAGTATTTCTCCTAGTTCTTTAATCAAATATTCCTCCCTCTTGTCCTCTGGTGCCTGTTTAGCTCTCCTATAGACTGCTGGAGGGATACTGGAGAGTGGAACGGAAAATAATCAAATCAATAAAAATTACTGCAGTACAATATTCTACAAAATGCATCTAAGAGGATTGAATTTTAATCACCTGGCTCCACATGATTTGATTATGGATTTCAGATGCTCTACTTTCTTCCCGTACACTTGCAGAGTCGGTTTTTCTCTTTTTTTCTGTCATGTTTGGAATTTTCTTAGTCAGCTAAAAGCAAAGTTCACCCTCAGCATTTTTTTTTAATTTTACAAAAATTAGAAACGATGAGTAAGAGGTGCAACCGAACCTGAGAGAGGCTAATTCAAGTTACAGTTAAGATAACCAAGAATGAACAGGATTAAATAAGAGGTCGATAAACATCAGAGTTCACAGAATGCACTTTAATTTACTTCAGCAATAATTTAATAATTGAGATAGCCACGTAAAATCAATTTTAACTAGAAAACTATCAGAACTGTAAGCTAATTCAAGTTACAGTTAAGATAACCAAGAATGAACAGGATTAAATAAGAAGTCGATAAATATCAGAGTTCACAGAATGCACTTTAATTTACTTCAGCAATAATTTAATAATTGAGACAGACACGTAAAATCAAACTGTAAGCTGCCTCTTCAGAGCTAGGTTCAATTGGGGTTCAATCTCAAAATTAAGGGTATCAAAGGCTTCATCTGTTTACAAAGGATTTCATTAAAAATTAAATTAAGCCCTTACAGAGCAAACAAAGTTTACCTGCGCATCCTCTTCTTCATCAGAAGAATGGGACACGTTCTTGTCAGAAGAACTGCCCCCTTCTCTCTCTTCATCAGAGTTATCTTTCCTCCCTTTCTTTGCCATTGTTTTGCTCTTTGAAGAAGCAACAGACTTCTTCTTTTCTTCTACTGAATTCTTCTGACTAGCTGAGTTCTTAGTGCCCGCTTTTACTTTGGATACCACTTGTTTTCTCCTCTTCGGTACGACCTCCTCAGAATGTTCTTCCTCTTTGCTTGAATTGTCAGATGGGTCAGATTCCTCATGGGTTCTTTTAGAAGCTTTACTTGTATGTGGTTTTTCAACCTTTTGAGAAGCCTGTTTGGACTTTTTTTGCACACCATTTTCGGACTTTTTCATCTCCATTGATGCCAAAACCTGAATAAGGCACAAGCTCAAACATAATCAAATCAAAAGGGGCCAGCTATTGGATGAGACAATAAGAAAAAAAAAACATTATTGCCAAAAAATGTTCCTCATACTCTTAAATGGACAACATATATCACCTTTATACTCCCTTCACCATTTTATGAAGACGATCAAATTTCTGTTCTGCCCCCCCAACCCCACCCCACCCCAATCCAGTACTTCAGTAAAAGAAAAGAGGCTTTGTGGATAGTCTATCTTTTACTGCATTACAGGATATTTGAGGGTTTTCAATGGTTAAATATAACTTTAAAAAGAAGCCAAAGAAAAAGACATGTTACCTTCTCTAATTCTGTGCTTATAAAAGCTTTCTGTGCATCCAAAGCTTTGACAGAAAGGTTGAGATCTTCCTCCAATAATCGGCGCACCTTCAGTAAGGATATAGTCCTATAAATTCAAATAAAAGTAAACATGGTCAAATAACAATTCCATAACAAAGAATAAATGAAGTGTCTGGGCTTTTATAGTCATGGGCAAGGAACAGAAGTCCCTTTGTTGCTTGTTTCGTGTTTTATGCAATCTAACACTTACATGAAATACCATAGAATAAAGTTAAACAAGTCAAACTAGCCAAGATTTAGTCATATCGAATCCATAGCAAACTTGACTGTTAAGGTAAAAACTAATAAATTAGAAATCTAGTAATTACTTAAGAGTGGATGCCTATACCTAAGAGGTGAGTTATAACAATGCAATAAAGCCCTGAAATGAAGAGACTAAAATTACTAATTGACCCAAGTTAAAAGCAACACATAATAAGTCACTCAGGTCACCTCAGCTTTTCCGTCTTGAATTACAGTATCATAGCAGTAAAGACCAGATCTGCACCTCCCCAACCCTCAGTATATATATATTATTTTTCTTTTCCTTTTGAGGGAAAAGTAGCCTCAAAGGCTACCTGTTTGGTTTCATACTTTTTCTTTTCCTCTCCTCCAGAAGGAGAAATAAGAGACTAGAATTTGCCTTCTATTTTATTCTATTTCTTTATCCAATGCAGATTGCACTACGTTACAAGCTTGGGGCTTTATGAGAGGATAGCTACTTCTTCACTTGCTTTTGGCAAATGAAAAAGATCCATTTGCCAGCAAATCTGCTTTGCTGGTATATAGTTTACGTGACTAGATCATTTAGCAACAACTGTCTTTCAGTCTAAAGGAACTTAGATAAGATAGAAAGTAAACCAACTGCAAGTGACAACACCCTTCAAATGGACTTGAGATATCATCGTATTGAATAATTGTGCTAAAAACCGAAAACCCTAATTATTAATATAACCAACTAAAATCTTCATTTAGATGCTCATCTCAATTGATCAAACAGTAAACCCTAATATGGATGGATGCCTATACCCTAATTGACCTAATTTAACACCTCAAATAACAACAAAAAAGATTCTTTTAAATTATTTGGCTAGTGTAAGGAGCTCCATCAAGCCTCCATTATTCAGAGTACCAGACAAGCCAAAAAATAACCAAAATAAAAAAATAAAAAGTGAATTTTAACTGGTAACCAGGAATCAGTGGACAGTAACATACTCTGAATGCTTTTTGAAGAAAGAAGCTCTTTTCTTGATCGCCTCCTTGATCATATCCTCACTGACTTCATTTACCTCGGTTTTAATTTCTGTGTCTGATGCATGTGTTTCGTCAAGGTTAGATGAACCTTCATTCTTCAGTTCTGATGCATTTTGAGTCTCCTCTGGTTCTTCTATTGTTGATTTTTCAGCTTTTGATTTAGTGCTTCCAGAAGGTTCTGGAGCTTTCTCCCCATCATCAGCACTGAGACACTGTATTACGATATGAAATTAAGCAGAATGGAAAACAAACAGAAAGGAAAAGTAACCTACTTAGTACCTGTTCGTATAAAAAACAATTTCCCATTCTTTTTACACCTTACAAAATCTGCTGTACGATCATCAACAAAATCCATGAACCCGGACTACACTGTTTGCTAACAGAGAAAGCAAGATTTGGCACAGTTATGCTTCTAATTTTGCATCGATTATATACTAGAATTATCTGTTTGGTCGATATTTTATTCTATTAAAAACTTTTAGCGGATTTCTGCCCACCAGAAGGCTTAAAAAAAGGCAAAACAAGTGACAAAAATAAATATTAAGTAGCACCTACTTGAGACAAAAGGTTAACACACCAAGGTCAGGAAACAATTGAACAATGTAAGTTTGTCTAAGGCACAAAAATTATTCTACAACAAATTTGTATACCTCTTCCAAACAACGCTTAATAAATTTCTTATGAACATCAAGCGAGAACTGCCTCATGCCTAGATCCTGCTCAACCGCCCTTCTAGCACCTTCGAAGGTCAATGAACTACACGCAGAAGAAAACATAAATATGATTTATATAATAGTTAACATCAGATCAGCTATCATCAGTAAGAATTAACGTTCCACATTCTAATTGGGTTGAAGATTTCATTAATGAATGGGCATAAGAGAGAATGAATATAATATTATTGCAGAAGAAAATGGTTCCAAAATGCAGAAAAATATTAGTCCAAATTTCAAATTAGTTAAGAAAATGCCAGAGTTACAAAAATCAAGGAGCACAGACTAAGGGTTTTGTTTTTTAAAAATCCAGAAAAGGAAGAAAGGGAAAAACAAAAGAGAGAGATTTGTTTTCTCTAAATAGTTGCTATATTATTACCCATGAGATCACCAATCATATTATTGCATGAATCAGAGAAAAATCAAGGCTCGATGGGCAAATGCAAGTTGCATGCCTGCTCAAAAATTCTAGTCTGAATTTTTAAAACTAGAAAGAGAAAAGTTCTTCTTCAGACAACAAGGTCGTAGAAAAATTAACGACTCAGCAAAATTCCATAAGCTGAACACATACTTTGTCGTGGAAATAACAATTTCTACAAACAGAAAAAAGAATACGGAGGATTTTGTGAGAGTGGTGTGTGTGTGTGTCAGTCGGGGGTTGTTGAAGGGTTTTAACTTTTAAGCATCGATTAAAATATACTCAGCTAAACTCTCTAAAGCTTAACCCGAAATATCTACCATGATTTCGGTAACATCAAGCTTCAAAGTACAAAATTCCTTGAGATTTTACACGCTCAAAGACCATTTCCACCTAGCTTTCTAAGATATCTTTAAAAATAAACTAACAACTCAGAAAAATCCACAATCCAGCACCGTGTTTAAAACAGTGAGAATTAAACTTCGTACGAGAAAAATTTGGAAATAAATATGTATAATAGAAAAGGGGAGAAGGAAAAATAATCGTGTTGATTTTGCAAGGGTTTAAAGGGAGAGGTAGTTCATACCTTGCTTGGGCCTTGAATTCGGGCGCTCGAGCAAGAATCCTCTTCTTCACCTCCGTCTCCAGTTCTTCCTTGCTCCATTTCTTCTCTGCCATGGCGACCTCTCCTCCCTTCGTAGCGACCTCTTTCTCTCCCACACGCACTCTCTCTATTTCTCATATTTGTAGGCGGTAAGGAGGAAAATAGAGCAAGCGGAGGTGAGAGGGGTAATCGGGCTAGACTTGGTCTATCAAGTCCATAAAATGACTCTTGAAAAATTTCAGGAATTTCTCGTATATTCTTTTAAAAAAAATTAAAATAAAAATTATATATTTATTTTTAATTTATAATATCACATTTATTCTTTTAAATTTTAAAAATTCATAAATTTATTATCTTTTTTATTAAAACTCATTTTAAATTTATAAATTTTTTATTTTAATCTTTATCAATAAACAAAAAATATGTAACAGGTGTAAATAAATGTCTATTTTTCTAATTAACTGGTTTATGATTGCAGATGATTTATTTTTCTACGAGTGATTCAAATTACTATGTAGGCATATGGTTATGCATGCATACTAGTGTAATCCAAATGTCCAGTATCCAAATGCATATATCAACTCCCATGAAAATTCAAATTTATAAAAAAATTTAGATCTTCGTCGAATATAGAATTAAAGTTTTGGTAGGTCCATACCGTTCAACATAGAACAAACACTTGGACTTAGATGGCAACGTTCTGGTGCCAGCTGGACAATCTGTAATGCGTTACTTTAGTTGTGTTCACAAGTCACGGAATTTACATTGTTCGAATTAACTGAAATTTTGAGTTCGTGAAAAATCCGAATATTCCATTACAAATTTTAAACTTTTTCAAATCTAACTTTTAAATTAATATGATTCTTACAATTGGTCCGATTTGAAACAAACTCAAATTTTGAGTTACCTTAGAATATACGGACTCCACCCCATAGAAGTGAAAAGAAATCTAATCTAAAATTCACGCATGGAGAAGGTTTAGGAAAAAAAAAATGAAGTTACTTTTCTCTAAAATTTAGATCTATTCGCTTCAAATTTATAAAGAAATTTAGATCTTCGTCGAATATAGAATTAAAGTTTTGGTAGGTCCATACCGTTCAACATAGAACAAACACTTGGACTTAGATGGCAACGTTCTGATGCCAGCTAGATAATCTGTAATGCGTTACTTTAATTGTGTTCACACGTTACGGAATTCACATCGTTCGAGTTAACTGAAATTTTGAGTTTGTGAAAAATCCGAAACTTCCGTTACAATTTTTAAAACTTTCCGCAATCTATTAATCTACATCGTAAACTTTTAAATTAATACGATTCTTTCTGCAATCAAATTTTAAATTACCTTAGAAGATACGGACTCCACGTCATAGAAGTGAAAAGAAACATAACCTAAAAATCACCATTTTCTCTGAATTGTTATATTTGCTTCAAACTTAAAATATATTTTTATATTTTTTTTCACTTTTCACTTTTCATTTACTATTTTTATTTATAAGCTAGTATTTGATAAAAGTTTCGTGTCTGCAAAATTTGCTTTCGACGCAACTTTATATTTTTTTTTCTTTGCATATTTTCATTTTCATCCGATAAAGTTTATAAGACAACTTTTCTTTCTCGACACTCGAGACGAAATGTCCATTTCAAATTTTCAATTACAAATGATTTTGTGATAGAATTGTTTTGAAGAACTTTTAAAGAATGATTTATGTGTTCCCCCTCACATCTCGTTTAGGCCCATTTAAAAACTTATTGCGTGTGGTTACGTTGGCGCTCAAATTAAAATTGTCACTTTTCTCTTTCATATATATATATATATATATATATATATATATATTTTTTTGATAGAAGTGGCAAGCCACCTGTTGCATTAGAAACATTAGAGTTCATACAAAGCTGAAAAACTAGAAATGATAAAGATCCTCAAGGTGTGAAGCACCAAGAAGATAGCTAAGGCTAAAGTCATAAAGCATACAGGCGAACATGTTGCCAGGATAATTAGAACTTATCAAGAAAACTAAGACGAAATACCACAAAACACAAATTATAGACAAAATAAACTTGACAAGCACAGACTAATCAATCCTAACAATAGAACGAGTAGAGGCATTAGCAAATGAAGAACCAGAAGAACCATAATCTATAATAGATGGGTCAGCCGCTATAAAAGCAGCATCAATAGCATCATACTCAGCACGGTCTAGAAGGTAATCGAAAGATCAGAGCCCTCTAGACCAAGATATGGGTCTTCTTCTGACTGACTGCTTACCCTTTCCTGGGTATCGATATTCGACAAAATTATAATGATGCATGCCTGATTCAAAAGAGTAATATTCATGGACAAAATTAAAATTAATTTAAAATAAAAATTACCTAAATTAGCTTTACACCAATAAGAAGTAAGTGTAATAATCTGACACTCAATAGATCTACTAGAAAATATTGGTGCATCATTAAATTCTCTTTCATATTAAAAGTTGTATCGCATGTCCATAAAATTCAGAAATTTTGAATGCTACCTTTTTACTCTTTATATAATAATTGGCCAACAAGATATAAGTTAAAACAAAAGTTCAATATCATCCTCCTAAATTGACAAAAATAATATTTAATTCACTCCAAATGTGCTTGGCAATTGAAGATGTTAATAGAACTTGATGTAAAATTTTATAAAAAGTTCACTTAATTTAATTTAATTCTAAGAATACCGCTTCTTTAGTATTCACTCTTTAATATATGATTAATACTTTTGTGTATATTAATATGTGGCTCGCATCTCAATATTAATAGGTAGTTCACAATTTATTATTAATACATCTCGTTATTACTTGCCTGTGGAAATTGGATTCATTCGGAAACGTTTTTACTTTTTTTTTTTTTTTTTTTCATCGTCTACACACACCGGGCCCACCTGATTAACGCACGAGGCGCTAAGATGGCTGTTAGTAACTAGTAATTGATGCATCTCACTGAAAGGTGCGACTAATTTCAAAAGCATCTGGGTAATATGATATCATATCAGTGTCGTCTCAGTCAGAGACGGAACTAAAAAATAGAGATTGGAGGCTAAAGAATCAAATATAGAGGAAGCTAAAAGATATTAATACATATAAAAATTATAAAATTTAATAGACCAAACTATAAATTTTCAAACTATAGGGAGTGCTTAGCACCCTTTCTCCACCGCTATGTTCTGCCCCTGGTTTCAGTCTATATATCACTAATTCTAAACTTATCGAATCGACTTCATACGGAGAATCCAAACCGTTCAAATCGATCTACTTCATTAGTTGTGTATTTATATGAAAAATTTATAATTTTTCGAATTTATTTAGTATCAAGTTAAGTTGTCAAATGTGAGAGTTTTTAAGTTAATTTTAATGCATTCATTTTTCAATATTTTTGACCGCTTGACTTGATACTAAAATAATTCGTAAAATTAAAAATTTGCATGTAAACACATCACTCATAAATAAATCATTTTAAACGCTCTAATTAATCATTTGAAATCTGTTCAGTCAGTTTTGAAATTTGCATCATATGACATACTAGCTGGACTCGTTTTAGAATAAAGAGAAGTTGTTGATTTTGAGAAACATAGGGGTAAACATTTTAACAGAACATATTAGTTTCATGCAACGCACCACTGTATACAAAACTGTTTTGATTCTATAGTTCGTGTGCTGCATTGAGCCAAAACTGCCCTGTTAAATTTTTACCCAACATATTATGCCAAAACAAAAGTCGGAAGTCATTAACTAAACATTTCCATTTACTTATTGGCAGCGAAGCATTGGAAAATTCAAAATTCTCATCGGCTAACAAAATCAAATCTTGATTAATATTTCTAATTAAACATTTACGAGAATTTAATTTTTGAGGGAATTCCTCAAAAATTTCAAAATTACTTATTTTTCCCTCTAAAATTCTTAATATCATATTTACGTTTCTAAATTTCAAAAACTCGCAATTTTAACCATTTTATTGTCTTTTCTATTAAAAAATATTTTAAAATTTATAAAATACCTATCGACCCTTTATTAAAAAATAAAAAATACGTAGCTTATTTAAGAAAATTTTCAGTCTTTTAATAGGTTGGTTTATGAGGACAAATGATTTTCTCTACTTATGACGTATACATAGTGACATTTAGGTATACGCTTGTGTATCTGTCATAAGTAGAGAAATTGGTCATTTGTCCTCGAAAACCGAACATACTTCTGCTATTCAGATCCGACCTGAATCAGATGGAGATGGAGATGGAGATGGAGATCGATCGAGAGGCAACAGAGAGCGGGTGCGTATAGAAAAGAAGAAAAATAAGAGGTAGAGGGACGATCCGGGAGAGATCCAGCGGCATGCATACTTTATTCTACCGTCTCTGAGACTGAGGTAACTGGATTCTCTTCTTGTTTCTCTGCTGATTGATGATCTTTGGCATTTCTGTATAAATGATTGTGACTAGGTTTGTTGACACAAGCAAAAACTGTGACATTTATAAGTAGGTGGGAGAACAGTCTGGTTGGTATAGGAATTGATTTGGTACTAGGTACCAGACAGCTCTGGCATCTGTACTGTGTTCATTCCTTTGATTTGGTACTAGGTACCAGATGGCGCTTGATGCTTGTGTTTTAGCTCTCTTTGTTAACCCCATCTGACCAGAGAGGCCCTACTTAGCTTTACCTGGGTTTTTAGAATTTTGAGGGTAGTTATTATAGAATAAACAGTTGTAATTCTTGCCTTTGTTTGATGAAAACAGATATCTAGCTAGAGGCTACTAGTTTCATATAAAAAAAAAAAGCCTGAGCTAGTGATGTTGACAATTCTTATAGTAGATTTTATTCATGATGCAATGTTTAGTTGAAGTACTCTGACAAAAGTTATTTTCAATTTTTACATCTTGCAAATATTTAGTGTCAACATTCTTACTTAGGCATTGTATTAAATCTGGTGAGAAAAGAATTAAAAGTTTGTCCTGATTGGTAACACCTAAAAAATAACTCCTCTTTTGTTGTTTGCAAGAGTTTGTATTGTTAGCGTGAACAGTTCTTAGGATATATTGCTTTGGTCATTTTGATTCTCATGGAGTTTGTTAATGATAATCATGATTACCCCCACACAAACATAGATTTTAGAGTGATAACTTTTCCACAAACCATATTTATATACAAGGAAAAATAACGGACTCATGACTTTTTGTTGCACTATTTTGTTGAAGAGATTTCTATTGGTTAAAATATCTTTCAGTACTGGGGAGTGGGGACTAAAAGTATACACTTTTGTTCTATCAAAAATTGTGAAGCACTTGTCAAATTAAAAATGGGGATACTAATAAATAAGTGAGTTTAGATGGGGATAACTAATTTGAAATTTTGATGGGTAAATATCTAAATCATGAAGTTGGGATGGGTATGTATATATAATTTCTCTATATCAAGATAAATTCGACCTGACCCACCAGATCGAGAGAGACTGGAAGAGAGCTGCTGCAGGTAGGAGAAAAGAAGAGACCTGATCAAGAGAAACAGAGAAGATTGAAGGCTGTGTACGGACAAGCGAGGCGGACAGCCAGCGGCGTGCGTACCTGATCTACTGTCTCTGAGATAATTAGGTTGTTCTTCTTGATTTTTTTATTAATAGATGCTTTTTGGAATTTGAATTAAGTAACACGATTTAGAGAACATGAGTCGGTTTAAAATCGGTGTGCTTATTGATCACTTGTAGTGTTTTAAAGACTAGATCGATCACTTTTTGTGTTTTTCAAAATCAATTGTTGAAGTGGAGGTTATTATTGATGTAATAGTTTTGTTCGAGTCTGTTATTACTTATTAGGCATGAAAATTTGTTGGCTTTATTCAGTTCAGCACTTCAGCAAGAAATCCGTGAAGTTTATCTGAACTGGAGATGATTTTAAGAAATTCAGTTCTGAGGTGTTTTGTAGAAATTAAGTTAGTTTTGAGGACAAGTTTGAAGGGAAATGAATCAGAAAAGTGCAGTAAACGGACTCAAATTAGAGAGGAATGCAACACAGCAGGATACAAACAGTTTCCAATACAGACTTAATACATAACCTTAGATACATCAATTAATTCACTAAAAAACTTAAAAACATAACCTTAATTATATACAATGTGCTAAAGAGTGTACATTATCATCCATGGCAAATATTATCACTAATTCACACAAATGATAATCAAACACAAGTCAGGAACGCAAGCAAATATATGAACTGTGTCAAGTATCATAACTTTTTTATATTTAAAAATTGTGAGGGTATTTGTATTATATTGTTGAAATTAGAACAAGTCTAGTCAGCTGTGAAGAAACTAGAAAGTTAATGCAGCTATTGTAGCCAGACTAGGGCAATTTTCTTATTTGGGATACTCATATCCTCTCTTCAAACCCCTGATGTAATATTGCTCAGTGTTTGTGTTGGTGTTTTAATATGCACCAGGGGTTACTGGTACGAGTGTAAGGATAATTGTAATATGATGTAAACGCTCTGTTAAAGATATGCCTACGGGCTATTTCATCCCAAAAAAAAAAAATGCAGCTATCAATTCTATCAAAAAGAGCTAGATTTACACATAATGCCACTATTAAACAATATAAGCACAAAATTACTACTAGAAAGAATTTAAATGTCTATAAAGCTCTGCACAAACACATCCATAAATGTCTATAAATTAAGTTCTAAGAGGCTGTGAAATTGGAGGCGCTTCGATGGACAACAAATCAAATGTAGTCTGATATTAAAGCTGTTCGATTCGCATCAAGATCCGCATATATATAATACATGACAAGAATTTAAACAAACAATTACTGCATTTTTTATTCATTTCTTGGAAAAAAAAAACATGTTTCTGTTCAAATTTGTAATACATGGTGATTTATTTAGTAATGATGAGAATGGATTTGATTTGATCCTGCCCATGTAAAATTATAAGCTGTAAAATTTTGCAAAGACACTTTAATTTTCAAAGAACGCGTATCCTCTCATGTATGTATAACGTGGGGTTTACTATTTTATAGCTCAGATTAATTCAAAAACAGTGTCTATTCGAGGTAGTGCAGGGCCAGAATTATTTGTGCTTTGAGATTCGTGCGAAGTTAAAAGAACGGTCCGGATTCATTAATTCTAAAAGATTCTCTTTTACGGTACAGGGAGGATCTGAATTCTAAAAGATTCTCTTTTACAGTACCCTGCAGTGTTACTCGAGTTATCAAGCAAATTAAAAAAATGTTACTTGAGTTACTAGATTTTTTGTTGAAATTTAATAAAGAAAAATATTGCTAGAGTTTATTGAAAAATCTAACCAAAAGTGATTTCTTATGTAAAGCTAGTGTGTGCTATGCTCGTTAAGAAAATTTGAGAAATATAGCTCCAAAATTTAACGGATTGACTTCAAACGGTGCAAATCGTTGAAATCAATTGACTTGTATACTGTAAATAACGAATATATGAAATTGACTTCAAATAACGAATATCCAAACTCTATTGGATTGTCGTGGTGCACACTCAACTGTGCTAAAATGCACATTCATTTGAACTAAAAAGAATACTCATCTATTTAATTTAAAATAATTGTTAATAATTATCATTTTTTTTATTGGTCTCAAAATGTATCCTCATAACTATTTCGTACTCTCTAGTGGCAGAGTATGGGGTGGACACTATCTGGCTCAATTTTTTTCTTTCAAAAATATACCTCTATTTTTATACTTTTGTCAGAAAATTTTATAAAATATATTTAGAACACAAAAATTACAAAAAAATTCTCTAAAATATGCTTCTATTTCTATTTTTTCCTAAAAAATTATGAAAATGAACTTAATATTAAAAATAATTATAAATTATGTTTCACTCTAAAATTTTGCTCTACCTTACCGATTATTCTGGCTACGCCACTGGTACTCTTTGACTTATTTGTCCAAATTCTCTTTCAAATATTCACTTGTTGAAACTAAGATAAATATTATCTAAATTTGAATTAACACTCTTCGGACTCCTCTTCAAACATGAGGAGGGTTCCAATGCACTCAAATTTCTATGCTCCCAATGCACCCACTTTTTTTATCTCCTTTATTTCTATTTTCAAAGTCCGAACAGTCGATCTGAACCGCTCAACATGATCTTCATAATAAATTATGCTTGGAGACCAAATTTTATATTTTTTAGAATTTTTTTACTATTTTTTAAGATATGTACAAAATCATTGTTTTAAGGAGATTCTGGACCATCCGATAAAGTGATTTTGTATCTATCTTAAAAAATAGTAAACAAATTCTAAAAAATATAAAATTTGGTCTCCAAGCATATTTTATTATGAAGGTCATGTTGATCGGTTCGGATCATCTGTTCGGACTTTGAAAATAGAGAAAATAAAAATTAGGTGCATTGGGAGCATAAAAAAGAGGGTGCATTGGAACCCTCCTCTTCAAATATATAGCTGTTTGTATCGAAACAAATATTGTCTGAATTTGAATTAACACTTTTTTGAACTAAAATATGAAATAATCTTTAATTGAAACGAACACTTGCAATTTTACTAATTGCTGACGGCTAATTATGTGTTTTAGCCAAAATAAAAATATATTTTGACAGCTACATTAAATTTCCAAAATCATCACTTGAATCTTCTCTAAATAATACCTGGATTTCTGGATAACATCCAAGTGTTAAAAATAGAGAGAATTTCATGTAATATCCATCAAAAATTTTGAAATTACGTATTCTCCTTCTAAAATTCATAATATAACATTTACCCTTCTAAATATCAAAAACTCACAAAATTTACCTAATCCCTTGTCTTTTCTTTTAAAACTCATTTTAAATTTTATAAAAAGTACACTTTACTCTTTATTAAAAAAAATAAAAAAATATATATTATTTAAGAAAAATGTCAATCTTCTAATTAGTTGGTTCCAAAGACAAATGGTTAATTTGTCTACTTCTGACGTGTACACAGTGATATTTAGATATACGTTTATTTATGAATCAGAATTAGATAAATGAGTCATTTGTTCTCGAAACCGACTAATTAGAAGACTGACATTTGTTCTTAAACATACTACATATTTTTTATTATTTTATAAATTTAAAATGAGTTTTAAAAGAAAATACAATAAATGAGTAAATTTGTGAGTTTTTGAAATTTAGAAGGGTAAAATATGATTTTATGAGCTTCAGATCGAAAATACATATTTTTAACGTTCTTTCAAGGGCATACTTGAAAATTTCCCAAAAAAATATGGAGGAAACTAATTTTTAAAATTTGAAAGGGTAAATGCGGAATTGAGCATGATCGTCGCTAGTGTATTGATTTTATCCGGGCGGTCCAACCCGACCCGCGCAAACCCGGGACCCGGATCCGGACCGACCCGGATCCGACCAAGAATCCGACCCGAACCGTCCTAGAGTGATGGGTCGGGTCTAAAACGGGTCGGATCCGGTTTTCTGGGCGAAACCCGACCCCCGCCCTCCCGTTTCAACCTGTGACCCCGAACCCGACCCGGACCGGACAAAACCCGATCCGAACCGACCTAACCCGACCCAAAACCCGAATAAACCCCCTTTAACCCGACCAAACCCGCCCAAACCCGCCCAAACCCGCCCAAACCCGACCAAACCCGACCAAAACCGGGTCAAACCCGGGTCAAACCCGCCCAAACCCGGGTCAAACCCGCCCAAACCCGGGTCAAACCCGGCGGGACCCGTCCCGGACCGAGCCAACCCGCCCCCCCACCGAAAATTTTCAAATTTTTTTGATTCTAACGGCAGTTTCCCCCCCCCCCCCAAAAAAAACACCCTTAATTAAATATACCCCCATTCTTCATAAATTTTCACATCTCATACTCATTATTCTCAATCCTCAATTTCTCATTCTCTCAATCTCATATTCTCAATTTCTCACACTCTCAATATTTTTATTATTCTCAAATTTTATTTTTATTGTTTAAAAAAAAAGAGTTGCAATTTATTTCATTCTACAAATACGCAAAGGAATACGAAAGACGAAAGTAGAGGAATTACGAAGGATTTTTTCATTCTACAACCCGCAAGATTTTTCCGCGAGATTAAAAGGTTAGATTTTTTTTTAGTAATTGTTAAATAATTAGAATTAGTTTAAATAGGTTAATTTAGTAATTGTTAGGAATTGTTAGATAATTTTTAGTAATTGTTAGTAATGTTTAGAAATTTGTAGTAATTGTGAGTAATTGTTATTTGTTAATAATTGTTAGTATTTTTTAGTAGTTGTTAGTAATTTTTAGTAATTGTTAGATATTGTTAGTAATTTTTAATATTGTTAGTTTTTCTTTGTTAAATTCGGATTTATTTTTAAATTTGTTAGATAAATAAGCTACATTTATTTGTTTGTTCAAATAAATGTTATATTTGTTAGATTTTTGAATATGTTAGATTATTGGATTTTATTTTTGAATATATTAGATTATTGGATATGTTAGATTATTGGATTTGTTAGATTATTATATTTTATTATGAAATTCGGATTTATTTTGAAATATGTTAGATTTTAATTTTTAAAATTCGAATTTATCTTAAATAGGTTAGATTTTTTAGTTATTTCTTATTTTTGAATTTGTTGGATAGTTAGATTTATTTCTAAATATGTTATCTTTATTTTTAATAGGTTACATTTGAATATTTTCAAAGAAGTTAGCATATTTTAGATTTATTTCTAAATATGTTAGATTATTGTATTTAATTTTGAAATATGTTAGATTTTACTTTTTAAAATAAGTTATTTTATTTATAAATAGGTTAGATAAATAGATTTGTTTGATAAATATGTTATATTTTATTTTTTAAATTTTGAATATGTTACATTATTTGATTTTATTTTGAAATTCGGATTTATTTTGAAATAGGTTAGATTTTATTTTTTAAAATTCGAATTTATCTTAAATAGGTTAGATTTTTTAGTTATTTCTTTTTGAATTTGTTGGATAGTTAGATTTATTTCTAAATAAGTTATCTTTATTTTTAATATGTTACATTTGAATATTTTCAAAGATGTTAGATTTTAGATTTATTTCTAAATATGTTAGATTATTGTATTTAATTTTGAAATATGTTAGATTTTACTTTTTAAAATAAGTTATTTTATTTATAAATAGGTTAGATAAATAGATTTGTTTGATAAATATGTTATATTTTATTTTTTAAATTTTGAATATGTTAGATTATTTGATTTTATTTTGAAATTCGGATTTATTTTGAAATAGGTTAGATTTTATTTTTTTAAATTCGAATTTATCTTAAATAGGTTAGATTTTTTAGTTATTTCTTATTTTTGAATTTCTTGGATAGTTAGATTTATTTCTAAATATGTTATCTTTATTTTTAATAGGTTACATTTGAATATTTTCAAAGATGTTAGATTTTAGATTTATTTCTAAATATGTTAGATTATTGTATTTGTTAGATTATTGTATTTTATTTTGAAATAGGTTAGATAAATAAATATGTTAGATAAATATGTTATCTTTATTTTTTTTAAATTTATAAATTTGAATTAGACATTTTTTTAAATTCGAATTAAACTTATTTTTTAAATTTGAATTAGATTTTATTTTTTAAATTTGAATTAGATTTTATTTTTTAAATTTGAATTAGATTTTATTTTTTAAATTTTAATTAGATTTTATTTTTTAAATTTAAATAATTTATATTTTATTTTGTTAGAGTTATAAGTTGAATTAAACTTTATTTTTAATAGGTTACATTTGAATATTTTCAAAGATGTTAGATTTTAGATTTATTTCTAAATATGTTAGATTATTGTATTTGTTAGATTATTGTATTTTATTTTGAAATAGGTTAGATAAATAAATATGTTAGATAAATATGTTATCTTTATTTTTTTTTAATTTATAAATTTGAATTAGACATTTTTTTAAATTCGAATTAAACTTATTTTTTAAATTTGAATTAGATTTTATTTTTTAAATTTGAATTAGATTTTATTTTTTAAATTTTAATTAGATTTTATTTTTTAAATTTTAATTAGATTTTATTTTTTAAATTTAAATAATTTATATTTTATTTTGTTAGAGTTATAAGTTGAATTAGACTTTATTTTTAATAGGTTACATTTGAATATTTTCAAAGATGTTAGATTTTAGATTTATTTCTAAATATGTTAGATTATTGTATTTGTTAGATTATTGTATTTTATTTTGAAATAGGTTAGATAAATATGTTATCTTTATTTTTTTTTAATTTATAAATTTGAATTAGACATTTTTTTAAATTCGAATTAAACTTATTTTTTAAATTTGAATTAGATTTTATTTTTTAAATTCGAATTAAACTTATTTTTTAAATTTGAATTAGATTTTATTTTTTAAATTTGAATTAGATTTTATTTTTTAAATTTGAATTAGATTTTATTTTTTAAATTTTAATTAGATTTTATTTTTTAAATTTAAATAATTTATATTTTATTTTGTTAGAGTTATAAGTTGAATTAGACTTTATTTTTAATAGGTTACATTTGAATATTTTCAAAAGATGTTAGATTTTAGATTTATTTCTAAATATGTTAGATTATTGTATTTGTTAGATTATTGTATTTTATTTTGAAATAGGTTAGATAAATAAATATGTTAGATAAATATGTTATCCTTATTTTTTTTAATTTATAAATTTGAATTAGACATTTTTTTAAATTCGAATTAAACTTATTTTTTAAATTTGAATTAGATTTTATTTTTTAAATTTGAATTAGATTTTATTTTTTAAATTTGAATTAGATTTTATTTTTTAAATTTGAATTAGATTTTATTTTTTAAATTTGAATTAGATTTTATTTTTTAAATTTGAATTAGATTTTATTTTTTAAATTTTAATTAGATTTTATTTTTTAAATTTAAATAATTTATATTTTATTTTGTTAGAGTTATAAGTTGAATTAGACTTTATTTTTAATAGGTTACATTTGAATATTTTCAAAGATGTTAGATTTTAGATTTATTTCTAAATATGTTAGATTATTGTATTTGTTAGATTATTGTATTTTATTTTGAAATAGGTTAGATAAATAAATATGTTAGATAAATATGTTATCTTTATTTTTTTTTAATTTATAAATTTGAATTAGACATTTTTTTAAATTCGAATTAAACTTATTTTTTAAATTTGAATTAGATTTTATTTTTTAAATTTGAATTAGATTTTATTTTTTAAATTTGAATTATATTTTATTTTTTAAATTTGAATTAGATTTTATTTTTTAAATTTGAATTAGATTTCATTTTTTAAATTTTAATTAGATTTTATTTTTTAAATTTAAATAATTTATATTTTATTTTGTTAGAGTTATAAGTTGAATTAGACTTTATTTTTAATAGGTTACATTTGAATATTTTGAAAGATGTTAGATTTTAGATTTATTTCTAAATATGTTAGATTATTGTATTTGTTAGATTATTGTATTTTATTTTGAAATAGGTTAGATAAATAAATATGTTAGATAAATATGTTATCTTTATTTTTTTAAAATTTATAAATTTGAATTAGACATTTTTTTAAATTCGAATTAAACTTATTTTTTAAATTTGAATTAGATTTTATTTTTTAAATTTGAATTAGATTTTATTTTTTAAATTCGAATTAAACTTATTTTTTAAATTTGAATTAGATTTTATTTTTTAAATTTGAATTAGATTTTATTTTTTAAATTTTAATAATTTATATTTTATTTTGTTAGAATTTTAAGTTGAATTTATATTTTATTTTTTTTTAATTTTTAATTTTTTAATTTTTTTATTTTTTGTGAATTTCGGCCAATTTGAATTTAGAGACTTAGAGGCCAATTTGAATTTAGATTTATTTTTGTTAGACTTAATTTATATTTAATTTAGATTTAATTTGAATTAGAGGCCAATGAGAACTTTAATTTATATTTAATTTTAATTTATGTTAGGTTTATTTTAGACGTAATTTAGAATTAATTTAAATTTAATCTAATTTATATTGAATTTAGATTTACATTTAAATAGGTTACACAATTTCGGATTTATTTTGATATGAATTTGGTTTTAATATGTAGAACAAATGGATCCCGAAATGCCCGAATGGATGCATGGTGCTCAAAGAGCTTCCGCCGATTTTTTCAACCCTACGCCCGATGGCCAACAACAAAATATGGAGGCAATAGAAAGTAGGATTCAACCACAAGAACCACCTATTTATCCACAAAATCCCTCCCAAGTGCAACCGCCGTATCCACAAAATCCCTCCCAAGTGCCACCACCTATTTATCATCAACAATATCCTAACTATTATCCACAAAATCCATCCCAAATGGCACCACCTAATTACTATTATTCTAACCCTTCATATGGAGCAGGTACGGCTTCTACAGGATCGACTCAATACACCGCCCCTATAGGAAGCGGTCCCTCGACAAGTGTCCCGGAAATTGAAGTTGTCCCCGCAACCCAAACCGAAGTTGTTGCTCCCATTCCCATCGAACCACCGAAGAAGAGGAAAACCAAGACACCCGAATACAAGGCGGATTGGTGGCGGTATTACGAGAGGACATTGAATGCGAGTGGAGTTGTCCGTACTCTAAAATGTAAGGTACGCGGTTGTAAGGTTATTTACGAGTATAAACTTGCAAATGGTATGTCCACTTTTAAGAAACATGCCGATGGTCATGCGAAAAAGGGTGAGCAACCGCAAGAAAATGCGGACCCGCGGTTAGTCCAAACCCTTATGAACCCGGATGGTAGTAGAACCCACCAACGATATGATGAAAAATTAATGCTTGAAGAATTTGCCCGATATATTGCCCACAAGGAACAACCAATTAGTATGGGTAATTGTAGTAGTTTTGCCCGGCTCTGCATTCGGGGGTTAGCTCAACCATTGTATAAGAAAATCCATCATAGGAAAATGGTACGTGAAATGAAAAACCAGTTTATCCAAAAGAAAAACGAGCTACTAGCTACATTTGGATATGCCAATTATAGTGTCTCCATTACCTCCGATATATGGATTGCCGGTAAACACGGCCTAGGGTACTCTTGTATTACCGGTCATTGGATCGATGAGAATTGGGTTTTACAAAAACGGGTTTCAAGTTTTCGGGTGTTAGATTCCCCGCACACTGCACAAGTTATTTACCATTCAATTATTGAGGTTTTACAAGAATATAATCTCAAAAGGGATTTACGGAACAAGGTTTTTTCTATCTCGTTCGATAATGCTAGCAACAATGTAGCGTCCATCAATCATTTCATCCGGTCCCTAAACCCAATCATGAATGGTGCACTGTTTCACCAAAAGTGTGCTTGCCATATACTAAACCTTACCGTAAAAGATGGTCTTAAGGTAGAAGCCGTAAATGACTTGATAATTAAATTCAAGGGAGGTCTTGCCCATATTTATTCAAACCAAGAAAGAAAACAAAATTTCGCAGCGTTGTGCGAAAGAATAGGTTTGGGCAAAATGAGGGTACCTTGGGATATAGACACCCGTTGGAATTCCACCTACAGGATGCTGCACCGATGCATTCCTTACAAGGCGGCTATAGGGGAGATGTTGAGATCGACGAACGAAGGACAAGCTTTGGATCTCACCGACCTCGAATGGCAGCTAATAATAATGCTTGCACAATTCCTTGGAACCTTTTTCATCGCAACCGTGAAATTATCTTGCTCGTACACACCGACGGCACATGAGTTGCTGCACCATCTCTACTATATTTCCAAGGTGTACCGTGATATGGAAGATAGGGATAATGAGGATTCCCCTCTCCATCCGATCGTAGCAGCCATGAAGGTAAAATTTCTTAAATATTGGAAAGAGGTACCCCTCTTGACCGTTCTCGCAAACTGCCTCCATCCGGCATACAAGAAGAAGTTCACGGTAAAAATACTCGTAGCCTACAAGAAAAATCTAAAATTAAATTGGAGGGACGAGGATCCCCGCGTACAAAAGGCATTGGACGACATGTTTGCCATATATTACGAAAGAAGAAATGCCGACCAACCGCCTTCGACCGGTGGCGTGAGGTACGAATATAAATATACATATGTTTTTAATATTTATTATTTATAATATCTACATTATTTGTCCACTAATTTTTTCTATTGTTTTAATAGTCTATCCACACACAGCAGTACTGGATTGTTAGGCGATTTTCAGGATGATGACGACCCGACGGGATCCCAAGGTAACACGAACGAGTTAATGAGCTACTTATTGGGGACCACCGAAAGTGAAGGAGTTGACGTCATGGATTGGTGGAGGAGGAATGCAACTGCCTATCCAACACTGGCGATGATGGCCCGCGACATATTTGCCGTGCCCGTGTCAACCGTCCCTTCTGAATCATGTTTTAGCTCGGCGAACAGGATCCTTACCGATAAACGAAGTAAGCTGGGTGCACATGTTTTCGAGAGACTTGTGTGCTTGAAAGACTGGATTGATGCTGAAAATCGCACGCAACATGCCATGAGATTGGAAGCGTCATCATCCGGTGTCGACACTCAAGAAAGCGGTACCGAGGGACCTGAGCCTAACGAGGATTCGGACGGTGAGCAAGAGAGCGACCTATGGTATATGCACAACAACTACTAGATAGGTAGTGTCGGTATAAAATTCTATCCTCTTTTAATTTTTATTTACATTTTTTTAAATTATAATTTCTAAATATTTCAATTGTTTTATTTTAAAGAATAATTACTAACAAAAAAAAAGTTAGAACTCCGCCTATGTTATTTTACATAGCCGGTCCCAAGCCCGGAATAAAGGAGGAGGGTAACTTTTGTTTTTAAATCTATTGTTTTAAAATAATTCGATTTTAAAGATAAAAAATAATTCGGTTTTAAACTAATTCGGTATATCTCGGTTTTAGAATAATTTGGTTTTAACAAAATTCGGTTTTAACTTAATTTGATTTTGTTAAAAGTTATAATAAAAATATATTGAGTTAAAATAAAATAAAAAGAAAAAAAAAATGCAAAAAAAAAAAATTTCTCTCTGCCTGCCGCTGCCCTCTGCCCCTCTCTGCCTCTCTGGAAACAGAAAACAAAAAAAAACAGAAACCGGAAAAAAAAAAAAAAACCAAACCGGACCGGTCCTATCCGGACCGGACCGACCCCTGACCCGACCTAACCCGCCCCGTCCTAACCAGCCGGGTTTAGACCGGGTTAGGTTCGGCCGAGTCAGACCCCAACCCGCCCCCCTACCCGACTCAACCCGTTGACCCGGGCTAACCGTGCCCGAGTCAACCCGGGGACCGGGCGGGTTTGGACCGGACCGACCCGACCCGACCCCTTTTCAAACCACTAAATTCGTCGCCTCGTACCCTTTTGTCTCCCTTCTCTTACATCATCTAGGGTTTGTTTCTATTTCAAGTTTTCAATACGGACAGGAAGCTCTCCTCTTCAATTGGTGATCAGATTCTATATTTTGTAAGCAATCATAGCTTCGTCACACTGTGCTTTCGCTCTTCTCCTTAATTTATTCTTAATTTTTTGTTTTCCTTACAACCTGTTTTGAAATTTCAGTTCCAAAAGAACTACTTGGACGTGATTTTGCTGAGAAGAGAGGGGAAATTGCGAAATGCCTCGGGATTTGTCGCGGTCGCCTTCTTACAGGAGGAAGCGGTCGCCATCTCCTAGATACAATAGTAGAAGAAGTAGAAGAGATAGGAGTCGATCTCCTTATTTGCATAGGTGATCCCGCTATTATCACCTGATAATCTAATTAAAATTTCTTTCTTTTGTGAAATTTTAATTATTTCTTTCAGCAGCAGAAGGTTTTTGATGAGATGAGGTCAAGCTAGTAATTATTCTTGATTTGTGATATGTATATATAAATTGTCCAAGGACAGGATTTGACCTGATCTGCTTAATGGTTGGCTGTTTTATGTGCAAAAGTTTCTTAAATTGAAGCCGTCATACTTGAAAAACTCAACTGTCCAAGTTGAAGTTGGGGAAAAAAAAAATCTTGGTCCCAAATAAAATTTATGAATCCAGTACCTAACGGAAGCAATTAGGAGAATGATACAAACATTATATTCTCTTAATGTAATACTTGTGTTGTTTTGATGATTTGATCATCTCTCTCAACTTTCTAGATAACATTGAGATAAATTTCTCATGAATTTGTATTTGGTTAATATTTTTAAGTTTGAGAATTAGGTCTTTCTGCCCATTGGGATTAGCTTGTGTATTTTGTCTTATGCCTTTGATCTTTTGTACTGGCATTCCTTTGGCTTATTTGACCATCTTCTTAGTTCGGAACTGGATAGCAAAATTGAATTGAGAATAAAGTTTTCAAGCTTGAATTTGATGGTAAAAGCTTTGGATGATTTAAGCTCTCCTTTGGTTACGGGGTATCTCTGGTGTTCTATGGCCACCTGTAGGGTATTCTCTATGCCAAAAAGGGGATATTCTTCTTCCATTTGCTTTGTTAAGTTAAAATGCAGTATATTTGTTCAGATAACATGTGATGTAACAAGCAATAATAAGTCTGCATGTGATGATAGATTGATGTAACTAGCATCTATAAATATGCATGTCGGCGTGATAAATTAAAATCCTTGTTCTCTCATGCACATTATAATGTGATGAATTATTAATCAAGTTGGAAAAAAGACAGGTTTTTGTTGCTCTTTTTTTTAAATAATGTTTGGTTTGGATTGTGTACATTCCGATACTCTAGCAGTGGGGCCACACCTGCAATTTATTTGTTACGGTGCTTGAGGTAACTGTGTTATTATTGTTGTTCTCTTGAATCCAAGATGGTGAAATAAGCTTGTTATCTTGAGGCAAACTGGTTGTTCCAGTTTGAAATTGTACTGTACCCATCGAGGCTTCTAGAGATAAGTTATCTGAAAAGCTAAAGAGTATATCTACTATATTCGTAGGATATCGTGCTCATGTTTAATACCAGTTTTCTTGAGGATAAAATATAAGAATGAAAAATCTGCCATTTAGATCTGTTTAATTTTTAGGTTATTTGTAAATGATACCCAATTGTCAAATACAAGGTTATAATTGCAGTTCCAACAAAATTACCCCTATTTACTAAAATTATCCAGACTCAGCTCTCTGTAAATGCATTTTGAGACTCAATAAGTGACCTATTTGACTTGATTTTAGTTAGCTGAGGTTTATAAGAGTGAATGAAGTCACCACTAATGGATTACTCTTGCTGTTTATTTACTTTCTTATTCATCACTTTTATTTGTCTGTTTTGTGAAATTTAGGAGAAAAAGCCGATCTCCTTCACCAAGAAGACGCAAGAGTCGTTCGCCTTCTCCCAGAAAACACAAAAGAGACAGAAGCAGAAGCTCTAGCGTTGATAAACAAAAACTAGAAGAAGAAAAGAGAAGGTTGGAAAAATCAAAATGTAAAATTTGTAAGAAAATAAAAGTGATCAGTGGATCTATTGAGTAGACCGTCAATCTTTTATGCGTAGTTGCAGAACTGTAGCTCTTGGTAATTTTGGCCATTTGAGCTCAGTACAGCCACACCATATTTCAAAAATGAATGAAAAACAAAGTCTTACTGAGGAACGCATCTATATGAACTGAAGGGACTGATGTGCTTAGTTTTTAAAGTCGCGGCATATTACCTGACATTTCTCTCCACAGGCTTTATCTGAAGGCAGCTAAGTTCGTACAATTGTTATAACTGGTTGATTGATGCAATGGTGACATCTCTCCCCCTTATCTACTACTACTATCGTTGCACCTGTTTGAATAATCAATATTCTCTTTAAATTGAAGGTATGCCTAACCCTGCGATTTATATACAGTAATTGAAACCCAGAGAAGCATGTTCCTTGCCGCCTTATGAAAGATAACCAGATTGGAGTTGTAGACCTCATTTTTTTACTCTTAAAAGAGCCTTCCCTTGTTTGACTCCTCGATCATTTTTTTGACAGGAAACAAAAGGAGATTGAACTAAAGCTATTGGAAGAGGAGACTGCTAAGAGAATTGAAGAAGCAATTAGGAAGAGGGTCGAAGAGAGTTTGAGTTCAGAAGCAGTAAAGCTTGAAATACAGAGAAGGATTGAAGAGGGAAGAAAGAAACTATTTGATGAAGTAGCGGCTCAACTGGAGAGAGAGAAAGAAGCTGCTTTGATCGAAGCCAGAGAAAAAGCTGTATGTTTTGTTTCCTTCTATTTTGCTGTTTTGAATTTTTATGTTAGTATCTGCACCAATATATATATATATTTAAATTTCCCATTTAGCTAAGCAGACCAACTTGTTCCTTTGCAAGTTGCAAAAACTATGCTAAAAGCTTGGTTGAATTGATACGACATCTTTCTTGTTTACTTTTGAACCGACGGTAGTGTATTTTGCAAATGACCAGAATTTCAGGTGCTTATTGTTAATTATAGGAAATGCTGTTGTTATTTCCTAATTGGTAAAGTGTTCAGTGATTTTGCACTTCTTCTTTTCTGACGTACGATCATCTTTACGGTCGTCTCTTGAGGAAGTGCTCAAGATATTTTTGTTCTTTTCTTTATTTCTATTTTTACTTTTCTAATTGTAATTGGATGCTTGTTTTGGTCTGCAGGAACAAGAGAGGAGAGAGAAAGAGGAGTTGGAGAAAATGCTAGAAGAGAACAGGAGGAAGGTAGAAGAGGCACAGAGAAAGCTAGCTATGGAACAACAACAGAAAGAACTGGAGAGGTATCAGGAACTGGAAAGGATCCAGAGGGAGAGAGAAGAGGCCATGAGGAGAAAGAGAATGGAAGAGGAGGAAGAGAGGGCTAACCAGATGAAGCTGCTTGGCAAAAACAAATCCCGGCCAAAGCTGTCTTTTGCCTTTGGCTTGAAGTGAATGGCGAAATTTTTTTTTTCATTTGTTATTCTAAATTGACAGTTAATGTATGATGTTGTTTTGGCAACCTAGAAAAATCAGATCAGATGTACTGGAAGTCCAAATTTGACGCGTTATTACTGAATTTCAGAATTTGGTTGCATTATGTTGCATATCTAGCTCTGACCGCTGGTGTTACTTTTTCTTTGCTGTGTTTGTTAATTTGTTTATGCGCGTGTGCATGCATAAATGCATGATGATGTGTAATAGAAGAAAACTAATCATAAGTCTTCATTCTCTCTAGTCAAAACAACCTTGGTCCTTTGAGATGTTGTTCTCAGATCTGCTTCCAGTATGCTCTCAGGCCTTACCAAGGCTTGGCTTGTTTTCTTTTGGCATTCAAGTCGGCAGGCTTTCCTTGCTAGAGTTGGTAACTCGTAATTCGTAAATGGGGCGATGGGGTGGATCCGTTCATTGTGATTGAGTGGACTCTAATCATCAATATAAACTACGAATTATTTCCAAGCAAGCCCGTCTAGCTCAGTTGGTAGAGCGCAAGGCTCTTAACCTTGTGGTCGTGGGTTCGAGCCCCACGGTGGGCGTTCTTTTTACCAATATAAAGAAAGTAAAATTTTTTGCGATTGAAATATTTATTTGTTAAATATTCCTGCGCACCGTTCCAAAACTAGAAATCAGAAAAGCCGGAAGACCTCAAATTTTCTCAAATTTTTATCACTTTTCACGGTAAAATGATATCTAATATCACGTTTTGAATGCTAACCCTAAACGTAGCAAACACCAACAAATGAAGATAGTAAAATTTGAGATGCAAAAAAAAAAAAAGAAGAAGAGGGAGAGAGCGACCCTGCCATTACAAAACCAATAAACCTTTCCAACTTTATTTTAATCATGAAGTGTTTTATAGATGTGTTCTGCCCTATAACATTAATTCAAATTCCATTTCTATAAACTAACTTGTTGAAGAATAAACACATGAACCTTCCTTTTATTCTTATTTCTTTTCTGTATACAGCAACAAGTTCCAATAAATATATTTTAGGGGGTTATCATGTTTCTATGTACTCGAATATTGCACCAGTGTGATTAAAGCCACAAGATACATGCAAAGCCTTTACATTCGAACCATGATTCACCATTGTAGGCTCAAAATAGTCTACATCACTTCCATGTCCCTGAAAAATAGTAACTCATCAGATATAGCTGCAAATTTCTTAAAAAAAAAATTTAGTAAGCTTACAGGCTGTGTTTATTAAAAATAAAATAGTAACTCATCAGATATAGCTGCAAAATTCTTAAAAAAAAAATAAGTAAGCTTACAGGCTGTGTTTTTTAAAAATAAGATGAAGTATTAGAGGATAATTTTGCACAAAACTGAAATGTTTATTTAGAAGAAAGCTCACAAGCTGTCCACCAGATGAATGACCCTCTTCAAAGAACGTGCCGTTGGCACCTCCCCACCCCCATGTGAAAACACTTCCACCTGAAATTTATAAAAAATAACTATGTAGCACAATCTGTACAAATTTGAAATATTAGATGAGATGAGAATCAACTATTTTATGGGGATAAGGAAGTGTTACTTAACCATAACAACGTTCTGGTGGAGAGATTCAAGTAGGTTTCACTATCATAGCCATTGCTTATTTGCAAGTAGCATTGGAAAAACAGTGCTAAGTTTAAAATTAAAACAGAAATTTGAAAACTCTTTTGTTACGCCCACATTTTACCAACAAAGTACCAAAACAATTTTGATGATGAGTACTACTATCAAGATTCTTGTGAAGAAGTATCAACAAACATAAAGAACTCTCATTAGCAGTAAACATGGTCTACACTCGTGTAATTTCAAAGATGACCACCAATTCCTTAACATCCCAATATAGCTTCTAACTCAATTCAATGATCACAAAATAATCAAATTATAAGTGCATCTTCATCTCGTATTCCTAAAACCCTAATTTCACTTATTAGTGAGAAGAAATTTTAGATAACAGTGGTCTTATGTAAAAAATGATGCAGGATAAAACTTTTTCAAGGAAAAATAATACTGAATTTAAAAAAAAAAATTAGGTTAAAATAATATTCCTTGTACCTCTATAAGTATATATCTTTAGCAAACAACAAAAGGAGCATATGTTATCCAAATAAGGACAAAATGGAACACATTTCTTTAGGACCAAAGAACATTATTTAAGTAGTAATAAATGTAATATGAATTATCTTGATAGCCAACTTATCAAATTATTAGATACTCTGCTACTGTAGATAGTGTTCAACAAAATTTATAGTTTACAAGCACCTTTTTTAAGATGCTTCAGGTTAAACTACAGTTCAATACACAGATCTGCATTCCCACAAGACCAAGCCTACATGGAATGAATGCCAGATTACCAGTAAGGAAATTTATACTGGAACAGTAGTCACTGCTTCGTGTTGCACAGGTGGCAGAGAGTTTTCTAAGAAAGACTCTCGATTATTAAGGTCACTGCTTAACAAAGTGATCTTGATAGCCACTTTGAATCAGTTGGATACCTTCAGCCCAGGGTAAACCCGTCATCTATTCTATTTCTTTCTTTACTAGTTATATGGTTGAAGTTCGTCAAAGCCATCTGAACCCAGTCATGCTAAACTGTAGATGTACAATATATATTACCTGAGATTATAGCAGTATGTTTCCAGCCGCATGATACCTACAAAATCAATAGTATTAAAAGATATTTTCAAGCACAAAGAATGAGACTGTCAGATGATAGCTCACATGGGATATAGGAAACTTGAACAGTGAACTTGTGACATTTTGTGGTGTCTGGACCATGTCTGTGTCACTGAGCAGAAAAGGTTAACTATTAGTAATATAGAAAAAAATGTACTATTTGTAATTAATAAAAAAGAAAAGGATACATAGAAAAGAAAAGGAGTTCAGTGAAAGTACCCAAGACCGAGGCAACCATTTTCATTTGAACCCCATGTATACAATTCACCTTGATCTGCCATAATAATATATATTACATATAAGTATCAAAAAGCTGATACTCTATTTTATTCGGCTCAAGGAAAAACCCAACTGAATAGAGTGAAGCAAACCTCTCAGACTGAATTTCTTTATGGTTGATCTATATCTTTTGTTCTATTTTTTTTTCAGAATGTACTGATTCCAAAAGAATCAGGTGGTACAGTATTTCCATTCTGCATACTACAAATTGAAAAGATTCAGGCAGTACAGTAATTCTTGCTTGGTACAATACAAAGATACTGTGCATTGTACAAACAGTTTCAAAATAGAAGTTATGATTATTCTTATTTCTTCATAACAGAACAAAATAATTGGGAAGTTGTCTCAAGATGTATACTTGTTACAACACAGGTGTGGTAGCCGCCACAAGAAACCATTTCTGAAAATGGCAGATCCTGAACTGGTGATGGTACTGATGCATCATTCACTCTTGTAAACCCCTACAAAAATATTTCCAGCAAAAGAAACAAATTGGACAAGAAATTTGAAGTGTATTCCAGTGAAATTACGAAACACCCTATGCAATCCTGAAAAGTAGGATATAATCCCATGCCAACTACAGAACATGAAAAAGTGCTCCCATACACTTCCTCTCATGTTCAGAAGTGCCCCAATTAACCCTGCTTTATAAATCTCTCTCCTCAGGTACCGTCTTATGATAAAGAAATATGGAGAGTAGAGATGACAGCACTCATGTTTTACATGGATATATGGGATGATCTGCTCTTTAAGGGATTAAATATATTCATAAGTAAATTAAAGGTGCAGTAGAAAATAAATAAATTAGCAGGAAGAATAGCAAGAATGATGGGTTACCATTTTACTGGCCGTTCTTTCACCGAATAAGAAGACACTTCCTCCCTCTGAAGTTTCATTGCAAAAAGACCAAAAATATGAGATCAGTTAAAGAAAAAACAACTATTGGCTTTGACAACATAGTTAAATCTTTTCTTGGAAAATTCTTCCTGTCTGCCAGGCAAAACCTCCAAATATCCGGTAAACCCTGAACCCCAAGCCCTATAAACACGAAAGCCCATGCACCCCATCCCTTAACTTCATACCTTCTCACAAATGCCCAAACTAACCCTGTTCTTAATTTTCAGGCTTTCAGGGTCAACAAGATTGAGGTACTAGGAGGGACTGTTGGGAATATTCTGGAGAAGAAACAAAAGTGAGTAGAACATCCCATATGCAGTGATTAACAAGCTCCGCATTATACGGATGTAAATTTTTTTAAGGATATTAGAAACTTTGAAGGGCTACAAAGGAAATTTTGAGATTTTGCCAATTTAGGAAAAAAAAATTGTCTCTATTTCCATTGTATTTACCATCTATGCAAGCTGAATGCAACATCCCAGCTGCAATACTCTTGACCTATAAATAGATAATTTTGAACTCAGATACTCAGGATCTAACCTTTCAATATAAAAGTACGATAAAAAAATTTAAATTAACTTACCTTCAGACCATCAAGGTTCTTGATCAATCTTGGCATATATTCACTGCATAAATTAAACTTTAGATAAACTTATGACTGATTATTCAGGAGAAATATATAGCATACTTCAAATTATTTTGAATTTAAAGCTATGCCAGGTTAGAAATGCAAAGAAAGGAGAACAGTGCATTTTGCCCAAAAGAACAAACATGAAGCTATCTGCCAAAATAAAAAATAAAAGATTTGACACCAGGAGACAAGAATTGATTGCTGCGTGAGCATGCGTGTGTGCGTGTGAGAGAGAGAGAGAGAGTTGAATATTTCAAAATGCATTGTCCTTTAAAGCACCAATTTAGTGTAAAGATGTTTTTCTCTCCTTTATGCTTTTAAACACTGCTTAAAGCAAAAAAATCTCTACCTACCTATTCTTATTCTTGCATAGAATATTTTGCAGATAATTTGCTACGATTTGATTCCTTGTTTTTTCACTCTTTGTTTGCATTTTTTCAAGTCATTTAAACCAATAAAAATTGATATCAAATATTGATGTACGCTAGATGTACATATCAATCAATGCACTTCACATAAAGCAAGGGAATACTCCATCCAAATACCACAAGAGACCACCCCTTTCTGATACCTAGTGTACCGGTGTTGGATACTTATCAGTTGGTACAGCACGTAACAACAGTCCTAACCCATGCCAAACAAACAGAGAAAACAACTAGTCAAACCTTGTGCTAGAAAAGACACCAAAAAAGGAAGACCTGTGGCCATGACCCAGCTTCCCAGCTCGACCTTCTCCCCAACTCAATACTTCTCCTTCATCTAATCCAGCAATTACAAATTAAAAATTACAAAAATATATAAATAGAGATTAGCAATAATATATGTGATTTTTTTTAAGAACTATAACAACTAGAGTTTGATACTCTGCAGTATTTAAAAAATAAAAAAATAAACAGCTGAAATTCTGTAATTTTAGAATTCAGATTCAGTTATCTAAAAACTGCCAATTGCTAAAGTTTGAAAGTGCAGCTGTGACTTTAGATCCATGGCCATATTTTCAAAGATTGGTCTTTCATTTTTCCATATCCTCCGATATGAATTCTCATCTATTTATTTGAGTGTTTTTGTTTCCTAACACAAACTTTTGTTCTATGTTAAAATATCAGGGGTTACCCTGGAAAATGAGAAAAGGAACGCGTCATCTAGCAAAAAAACTATCCACTATCCCCTGTACTTCAAAAGTCAAAATCCTATCTTATTAACCCCCTCCCTGGTCAATAGTTTTTTTCCCCTTATATCTCTAGAGAGATGGGGGATAGCTTTCCTACATTTTGAAAAAAATAATAATAAGAAAAACAGGTGTCATATGTACTTCCAATGCATTTCACGCTAATATCAAAATATTCTCAACTTAAGGTAATATATAACTATAAATGATACTTTCGAAATTCCAGGGTACATTGGAACTATCTTACACTAAAGAACATTCCTCCAGCACATATGGACTGTAGAGTAGCTATTAATTGTGAAATTAAAATGGTTGAATATATTTTTAACCTGTGACAGCAATGGAGTGTTCAGAGCCGAGTGTGGCCATCTTCACCTTAACATCAACCAAGCAATCAATCTTTGCAGGCCTTGCAACATATTTGTCTCCCTCTGCATCAAGACATCTAACAGCAATTAATATCTCAAGCTTCTACACAACCTAAACAAGAAACCACAAATTGAAAAACCAATGGTGTTTTCCTTCCAAGCCAGTCAGGTGTGCTGCAGTTGTTAACAATGATGTGGTTTCAGCAAGTGATTGAGACATCATTCACTTGGGGCTTCTAATTACACAGGAAATAGTTATCTGTAATGACATATACATAAGATGCAATGCAGATGTCCGACGCCTATGACTGATTGGCTGGTTATTGGTTAGAACCATAGCTAAAAAAACAGCAACAACTTATTGATCAAGTAATGTGATGGAGTGATAGCCTTACTCTTTCCAAGACCAAGTTGGCCACTAGAGTTGTTGCCCCACACAAAAAGCATGCCATCCTCTGTATAAAGTTACCATAAATTATTGGAGTAACAAAAAATGTGCAGCACTTCACATAATTAAATATCTTTTTGATACAGATATCCATGATCGGTAAAAATTTATTTAGTGGTAATTGTTTAAGTAATATAGCGGGGCCTACCTACAAAATGCCTACATTAAGAATAGCTCTCAAACCAACTAAAAAAGAAAGATAGACATCTCACGTGTTGGCTTCATTGCTCACCAGTAACTGCGCATGAATGGTGATATCCAGCGGATACTTGCACGATTTTTGCATTAAATCCAAGAACTTCAACAGGGTCCTGTTAGAATAGGAATGAAGATTTAAAGCAGTTTTGCAAAATAACTCAAATGAGAATGAGTTGATGCAATATTCAGGGAGAAAGATCCATACAACTGAATGTGTTTGTGAAGAGTTTATTCCTAGCTGGCCAAAGTTATTTAATCCTGTAGCAAACACACGTCCACCTTCTGCATTTTAAAATTACAATTAACAACTTCTTTTGAGTTTCTTACAGTTACATACGTGGTCATACACTCATACCTCATACCATTGTGCACTCATAACATATAACATAAACAACCTATTTTCTTCAGTTCAGGAAAAAGAAGAAGTACATGGCAATTTCACTTCAGAATCCAGATCATGATCATTATGTTCAGGTCAAATTGGTACCTGCAGTTCATTAAACTTTCGGAATCCTTCAGTCAGGTTGGATCAGATAATGTCAGAATTAACGATCTACCCAGCTGTTTATCCAATCTATAGTTATCGTCCTAAAAAGCAGCTAGCAAACTAAATTTTAGTGAAAATGCATGCCAGTGAGAAAGAGAGTATGCGCGCCGCCACAAGAGAGAGATGCAAGAGGATCGCAGTCAGAGATGGCGTCAAAGAAGGTACAAACTCGGGGTCTCCACTGAGACTCGAGACCACCATGCCCCAGCCTCCCGTAGTCCCCATTCCCCCACAGCGCCGCGAACCTCCGTCCCTTCCCCGGTGGAACCTCGCCGGAAAAACGGCGTATCTCTGGAGATAGGATGGTGGCGACTTGTCGGAGATTTCTTTTTGTCAGCGACCACGCCATTGTCCTTGTCCAGTGAGTGATCTGTAGATCAGCGAAACTGCGTAAGGCGAGACCGGATGGTTCTATTCTGAAATATGGGGCCCACGCATTTACACGTCGCGCCAATTGATAAAAAAGAAAATATTTGTTTTGGACACAGAGTTGTGTTATGTTATGCTGACCCAAAATAATTATTGAAATTGATATATTTTTACAAGTGATTATGTAGACACGTCAAATTTTGAAATTTTATATTTATTTAATATAAAGTTAAGCGGTACAAAAATGATGGAGTTTTATAAATTTTAATATATTTATTTTTTGTTATTTTTATTGTTTTATTTTGTACTAAATAAATTTGAAAACTTCAAAAAATTTCATGTACATGCATAATTCGTGGAGTATATCGGTTTTAATAATTTATTTAATATAAAGTTAAGGTAAAAAAGATGAAGTTTTATAAATTTTAATATATTTTTTTTTTGTCATTTTTTTTGTTTTATTTTGTACTAAATAAATTTAAAAACTTAAAAAAAATTGAATTAGATCGGTTTCAATAATTTGGTTCGTTGTTTAAAGTCAATTTTATAGATATTGGAGTTACAGTTGCCAAGTCACACACTAGCTTTGCTAGAGTAAAATTAGGGTGTTAAGCTCGCCAAGCTATTTGACGAGCTTAATTTCAAAATCTATTGAATATACTTCAAACGATAAATTTAGACAGTTGAAATTGATATACTTTCCTAATAATGCGTCTATATACAAAATTTATGAATTTTTAATTAATTTGATACAAAGTTAAAATAAAAAAAGTTTATAAGTTACTTTTAATTTATATTTTTTTGTTATTTTTTGACCGCTTGATTTTATACTAAATAATTCGTAAATTAATAAATTTTATATGCAAACACATCACTTGCAAAGGCATATCGACTTTAGTAATTTAGATTTGTTGTCTAAAGAGAATTCAATAAATTTTGAAGTTAAACTCACTAAAAAAATTACGAGCTTAAAACCAGGGGCGGAACTCAAGCCAAACCCTATGAATTGAAAAAATTTCACTTTTGTCCTTTAAATTTTTTAATATTTACAAAAAAAATATTACAATTAGACTCCTTCATGAAATAAAATTACATCACATCTATTCATCTAGCTCCTCTATCTCAATTTCTAGTTCCGCCCCCGCTTAAAACCACCTTGTTCTAATCATAATTTACATCTTTTATGTTTTTATTACTGGACACAATTGACGTCCATTCTTTTTTTTTTTTCATTGCAATAAAAAATTCGTGATTCTCACCTCTCTCTTTTTTTATTCTTTTTGAGTGGCAAGAGGTGCTAAGTAAATACAGAAGGTAAATAAAAGAAACAAAACTGCCATAGTCCGTTCTGCTTTGTAAATTAACTCCTGATTTCAATATATTGAAACGGACAGTTCATCTGTCTTTTATCAAAAAAAAAAAAAAAACAAGCAAGTCGAGTAGTAGCAGAACCTCAACCATAGAAAAGCATCATGCCGACATACATCTTGCGTTACGCTGCTTTCATAAGTTCCAGCATGCACTTCATGTCATATATATATATAAACACCCTTTTAATTGCGCCATTAATTGTCCTTTTTTTTTTTTTTTAAGGATCTCTCCATTCGCCAAAATGAGTTCAATCTATAATCTATTAATTTAAATATGTTAACCAGATTAATTATACTTTTCTAGTGTAATTTTGCTAGTTTAATTTTAGTCGATCCAAACTGTCTAATATGGTCACATATCAAAATTTTATAGAATATTAAATTATTGAATATTTTTATAACTTCCAATAGATGATTGTATTTGTATATGGTGTGAAATATTGATAATTTTATTATTATTTGGCCGACACACCAAAAAAATTCTAACAAGGGTATAAAAATTAATATTCAACAAGGTTTTGATATGCAAATTGTATTAAGCGGCTTAGATCAATCGGACAGGATATGAAAAGACATGATTTGAATCGTTAGCATATCACAAGAAATGCTAACATTAGTAGGCTATAGTTAAAAATAATTCGGTGGATTTTAAATAAAAAATTGTGCCAAAATTATTTTTATTTAAAGATTAATGAGTAGAAAAATCCTGATATCAATACGAATTCATTTTGAAACTAACAAAATGCAATTAAAACAACTATGAGGTTCACCTAAAAAATATTTGCAAGACATTAGCAAAATGCTAACCCAAAAAGTGAAAATAATGTCTTCACATTTGACAACCTGCCAAGTTTTTCTTTTCAAATTTTTTCCATAGTTTTATATATTGTTCTCCAGTTGGTCGATGACTCGAGTCATTTTGTTGAAGCGTAGGTAGTATATGTGAGTGGTTGAACTACAAACACACATCTAACATTTTACGAGAAATGTCAAACTATATAATTTTTTTTTAGAAAAATTCAATTGCATTGCAATATTCTGTTTAAAATTGAAAATTATGTTAAAATTAGGAGTTTAATACAATATAAGTACAAGTAATAAATGAAAAACACTGATAGAATAAATTAGGATTCTGATAACAGTTTTCGCACTTCAGTCTATGTACTGTCTTTGCACCATAACTATTATAATTGCATGGGGGATCACAAAAACTCCAGTGCTGAATTTTTTTCTAAAGTATTAATACCTATGTACGGAATTATTTATACTTATGCATGAAAGTATCTATACCTATGAAGTGAACAATTTTTACGTAAATAATAGTCTCCCTAACCAAATCCCCCAAACGTCCCCGCACTGTCCCCGCATCATAACTACCATAACTGCCTAGGGGGTCGCAAAAACTCTAGCGTTGAATTTTTTTTCTAAAGTATTAATACCTATGCACGGACGTATTTATACCTATGGGGTGAACAATTTTTACGTAAATAATTATCTCTCCAACCAAATCTCCCAAACGTTCCCGCACCATAAATATCTGTGTGGTACCACTCAAATTGAATGGGGGGACCATACACGTTTCTAAAAATATTAATATTGCCATAACTATCTGTGGGGACCACAAAAATTGATATTTTTTTACATATGACGCTGAATGACGTCTGAAATTATTAATATCAAGTATTGCAAGTATTTATACCTATACTCTGAAGTATTTATATGGATATATATTGTAAAGTTTAATCTTCAGGCATTCGATCATATCAAGTTACACATCAAGTATTAATATCTTATTTTGCAAGTATTTATACCTATGCACTGAAGTATTTATTCAAATGAGGGTAATTATTTTTATTAGAGGAAGGTTGATGCATGGACGATTGGGGAATATTGATGCGGAGATACGAGGTCCCCACTACTTCATTATAGGAAAGTTGACGCGAGGATGAGTATGTAACTGAGAAAGGAGGGACTATATAATTAGTGGGGACCATAGTTAGAGTGGGAAAAATGGCACGCCGGAACCGGCTCCGTCACGGAACGACACGGCACGCGTCTCATTCGCGTGCCGTGACTCGCGTGTCCCGTGCCGTGACCATTCGCGTACCGTGCTCATCTTTTGAAACTTTGGCACGGCACGGCACGTGAAAAATTTAGTCACGGCACGACACCTAGTCACGCGAGTCACGTATAATTAGGACCATTAGATATTGATTTAATAGTGAATCTTGAATAAATTAACTTAAATTATGATTAAATGGTCACGCGAGTCACGCGGGTCACGACACGTTTAGGCACGGCGTGACTCATGTAGCGTGACCATTCGCGTGCCGTGACCATCCCTTGACATTTTAGTCAAGGCACGGCACGGCACGACACGAGACCAAAGTCATGGCGTGTTAGTCACGGCACGTTTTTCTCACTCTAATCATAGTACAACGTTCCTCTAATGTTGTTGCGGGGACAGAGGAGGGAACTGGAGTGGGGGATTCATATAATTATTCAATAAATTATAGCATTTAAAGACAAATAAAAATAAATTACGCATATATGGTTGATAAATATATAATTTAGACTTCAGAGTACGCGTTATATTTTTTACTAACTAAATTTAATATAAAGTACTTAGAACATATATTATTTTTATAACAAAAAATAATTTCGCGCTAATTAGATCATGTTAGACAAGACAGAAGAAAATATAATTACCAAAATTTGATAAAACAGAGAGGATATTTCAATGTTCATTTATTACTGAAGTACTTTGTTTGTGCCATATCAGACATAATTTATGCTAAATTGTTTTTAAATTTGTCAATAATCGAAGACATAAAATAGAAAAAAAAAGGTAAGAAGTATTTAATGCTAATTCCAACTGGTTCTACTTTGGTATATTGGAAGAGAAGTTAGATTTATGCTTCTGAACGAACAAATAAAAAAGAAAAATTCAATCATTTGAGATTCAGAGGTTTATTTGTTTTACACGTGGCAAGATAAGGCGCACACACAAGAGGAAGAAGAGAAGATAGGAATAGAATTGTAATTTGGCATCTCATGATGATGTACTAAACTTTTTGAAAATTAACCCAGCCTGTAAATAGACGACCCGACACCCGAATCAATTAAAAAAAAGAATACTTCTTTACAGCAGCCTATTTCTATTTAGGAACCATCCAGAGTCCAGACTATCCTTCCTTCCTTCCTTCCTCCTCGATAGCCCCAAATATCTCTTCCGATCAGATCCACCTTCGCCTTAGCGAATTGGTGAAGATCGATTTGAAGAATTTTTCAGTCACAAGTAACCTAGTAGAATCGGCGTAACTTGGAGTAAGGTGAGTCTCGCTTTTTATTTTTTCGCTTTAAACACAATTGGCCAGGGTTTGGAAAATTGCCCAATTATCGGTTCCGATCTCGGGCTGCCGATGGGTAGATTTTCCAAACCACGGTAGCGATGCAAACTATTGCTTGCTACGGTAGAAGGTACTAAGTTTTATTAGTTTAAGGTAGTCACAGGCAATACAATAGAGGGGGGCTGAGCCTCCTCCGGCCACCCCCTTGATCCGTCTCTGTTTGCTATAATAGATAGGTATCTGACTTGCTCTGGATTTATAGTTCTAGCTTTTAACGTGTCATATTTATTTTTTCGATATGGATGAAGCTTGAACAAGCACAATTCGACTCCCATTGCAGAATTATTCCAAAATTAAGTACTGTTCAGAGATCTGTAATTGTTGAGGTTCCTTCATAATCTGACTAACACTACTGGTGTTTAGTTTTCATGTTAATTCTACCTTTTGTCTTGATGTGTTGAGATGCTTCTTTCTTTTGGGCCTTATGATATTTCTTTGACACACTTAGTATTCTTAAAATGCTAAGAAATGCTAAGAAAACTATTTTTTCATATTTTTTGGATTTGCTGAGGCTTTTAATGTACATATTAGAAACTGACATGTTTATATCAGAGGGTTTGAGTTTCTATGTGGATTCCGTTTATTTTCTGTGCCAAAGCTTAAAATCTTCTATGATATTTCTATGACACTTATTCTTAAAGTGCTAAGAAAATAAGTATATATATATATATATATATAGAGAGAGAGAGAGAGAGAGATGGGCTACGGTGCTTTGCAAAGTAAATGGGGGGGTTTACTTCGAGCCATATTTTCATTTTGAAAATCCAAACAACCGATCCGAACCGTTCAACATGTTCTAAATATTGAAATGTGCTTGGAGACTAAATTTTACATTTTTTGGATTTTTTTTACTATTTATTAAGCTACTTTGAAAATCGCTGATCCACTGTGAACAGTAAAAAACAGTAAAATTTTCTGGACCACCGGATCAGCGATTTTCAAAGTCGCTTAATAAATAGTAAAAAATTCCAAAAAATGTAAAATTTAGTCTCCAAGCACATTTCAATATTTAGAACATGTTGAACGGTTCGGATCGGTTGTTTGGATTTTCAAAATGAAAATATGGCTCGAAGTAAACCCCCCCATTTACTTTGCAAAGCACCGTAGCCCATATATATATATATATATTTTGGATTAGCTGAGGTTATTAACATAAAAATTGGTAATTGACATGTTTAGATCAGAGGTTTTGAGTTACCATGTAAAATTCCACTTATTTTCTATGTAAGAACTTATTTTTTAATACTATGTTTGTATATAAAACCAATGTTGATCTGGAATATCTGTCTCTTTTTTGAACTTCACATTTCAGGGGATCTACTTTCTTTCTGAGAGATGGCAGATGCTCATGAAACTGACAAGAACATAGAGATATGGAAGATCAAGAAGCTGATTAAGGCGCTGGAGTCGGCCCGAGGCAATGGGACGAGCATGATCTCTCTCATCTTGCCGCCTCGTGACCAGATCTCCCGTGTAACAAAAATGCTCGGTGATGAATATGGCACAGCTTCAAATATTAAGAGTCGCGTCAACCGTCAGTCTGTTCTTGCGGCAATTACTTCAGCCCAGCAACGTCTCAAGCTGTACAACAAAGTGCCTCCCAACGGACTTGTTCTGTACACAGGTATTTTGTAATACAATGCACTGTTTTCTGCTTATTTTCAGTTCCTTGATTTATAATTGAGACCTTGTACAGACTTTTGCTAACTCAGGCTTTGTGTGATAGACGTGTATGAACTGTAGCTTATATAACCCTGTACTGTTTCAATCATTTGCATCTTACATTCTTTTTTTCATCTTTCTGTCTTTGGTTCATCGGGTGTTTAGTTTCCAACTGAGGGAATCAAGTCTAAAACTCGGTTGTAAAACATTAGTTGAGAGTTAGGCTTAAGGGTGTTGAATTGCAAAATTGGATTCAGCTGTTCTTTCTAAAATCTGTATCATACTTGTAAGGACTCCTAGAATTATGTTCCTATGTAACAACCAGCTGAGCAAGACATTAACTACATATTGACATTTTCAGGTACAATACTCACAGATGATGGAAAAGAGAAGAAGGTGACAATTGATTTTGAACCCTTCAAGCCAATTAATGCTTCTCTCTACCTCTGCGACAACAAGTTCCACACTGAGGCATTAAATGAACTCTTAGAATCGGATGACAAGTTTGGTTTCATTGTTATGGATGGCAATGGTACCTTATTTGGCACGCTAAGTGGGAACACAAGAGAAGTTCTCCACAAGTTCAGTGTTGACCTCCCTAAAAAGCATGGCCGTGGTGGTCAATCTGCTCTTCGTTTTGCACGGCTTCGCATGGAGAAGCGCCATAATTATGTTAGAAAAACAGCTGAGCTGGCAACCCAGTTTTTCATAAACCCTGCCACAAGCCAACCTAATGTGTCTGGGTTGATCCTAGCTGGGTCGGCTGATTTCAAAACCGAGCTGAGCCAGTCTGACATGTTCGACCCGCGTCTTCAAGCAAAAATTCTAAATGTGTGTGATGTGTCATATGGTGGTGAGAATGGCTTTAACCAAGCAATCGAATTATCAGCTGAGATCCTTGCAAATGTGAAATTCATTCAAGAGAAAAAGCTGATTGGCAAGTACTTTGAAGAGATAAGCCAAGATACTGGAAAGTATGTTTTTGGAGTGGACGATACATTAAAAGCCCTGGAATTGGGAGCAGTTGAGACTTTAATTGTGTGGGAGAATCTTGACATAAACCGGTACACATTGAAAAATAGCACAACCGGAGAAATTATTATAAAGCACTTGAACAAAGAGCAGGAGACCAACCAGACTAATTTTCGTGACTCGGAAACCAATGCTGAGCTGGAAGTGCAAGAGAAAACATCTCTTTTAGAATGGTTTGCGAACGAGTACAGGAAATTCGGTTGCACCCTTGAGTTTGTTACCAACAAATCACAAGAGGGATCTCAGTTCTGCAGGGGGTTTGGTGGCATTGGTGGAATTTTACGCTATCAGTTGGACATGAGGACTTTCGATGAGCTGTCTGACGACGAGGTTTACGACGAATCTGACTAGCAATTAGCCAATCAAATGCCAGGGCTGGCCCAGGAAGAAAGCACGCCGAGCAAAGAATTCACGATCAACCTATCTTGTTTGAGTAAGATTCCTTTTCTTTTATTTAAATATAGTTGTTTTTTTTTCCTCTTGAGGTACTTGGTTGCGTTTGAGATAGTGACTGCTAAATTGGTTTCAGATAGTATAATACATGAAACATACATTAACTATAATAATGCCCTCTACTCTTTTGGTGTGTTACAGACTAACTTAGTGTCTCACTTTCCTTCAATCGCTGATTGCATTTAATTCGCAATAATGATTGACTCACCAATATTACTAGTTTGTCTTTTATCTTTGAAGCTCGAGGAGAGGATAAATTTGAGAAGTCTAGTCTCAAATTTAAACAGTAAATCTGTAGTGTTTTAGTGTAAACTAATCAAGAAATGAAAAACAAAAAAAATGAAAAAAATTAACCTTGGGATCTAATTCATCGTTTTTTTTGACAAATTGCATTTCTTATCCTTTTAATTATCTTGCACAGGAGAGGTTAAAAAAGGGACGTGTGACCAGGCCAGCTTTTACAGTATGGAGCTGAAGATCGATGGGGCTATCTAAGATGGCAAATATTAATGATATTTCACTTGTCATAATTAAGCCATATTATCTACTCCGGGACTCGGTATGTGTTTGTTCCACTTTTATCAGCAGGAATACTATCTGCGCTTTCCGCCAACACTTATCAGTGTTTTTTAGTAGTTTTAATTGTTTGTGTCTTTGCAAAGGCGCCACCTAAAATATTACCTTCAATGTTTAGTCTGGAGTTGCCTTGTGTGTGAGAAATAATTATGGGATTTTGTGTTGCTTATGGGGTTATGTGTAAGAAACCCTGGTTATGTTCTGTAATACAACTATGTTTGGTTTACAAAACTATGTTTGGTTTATTTGCTTGAGGTATGAGGGCTTTGCTACTGGTCAGGGAATTATTTATAAGGTTGTATTTTTAAATTTTCTGCTTTTTTTTCCAATTCCAAATGTCCACACGAGGACGAGCTCTTTTATAAACTTTATTCGTTTATCCCAGTTCTCTTAAAAGAATATCATATATTCATATTGCCTGATTTTAAAAAATTGGTGGCGTATTTTTGAATACATTCGTTGATCAATTTGAAATGGATGCATGCGTTTACAAAGTATAAAATGAGAGAGGGGACCTGAATGTGTACATCTAGTTCTGTCTATAGTCTAAATGCATGTATTTAGTTTGAACTTTTTAATAGCTGCATGCATTTTGATCTTCTGTGTATTTGACAGTTCTTCGTGAACATGTGTTCAAATACATAATACATACTCGATGCATGTATTCAGCTCTAATATGGTATAGAACTCAACTACCAACATCAACACAACCAAGTCTCGCAAGTTATTTGCATATCATATACTACAGGATATACCCTTTTTGCCATATAAAAATAGTAAAATATATATATATATATATATATATATATATATATATATATATTTTAGCTACTATATTAACCAACTGAACTAATCACACATCCATCGTATTCATCTGCGGAGTGCTTTGTCCATCCGACCCCTCCATTTGTAAATGCAACGTACCTATATATATCACAAAACTCACCAATTGCTCTCTCTTTAAATTCCCCCTTAAACAATGCAATCCTGTACAATATAACGCCAAAGGTTTCTCTATAACCTTTGGCCTAAGATTTATGGGAATGTTCTTTCCAAAAAAATAAAATAAAACCCCTATGGAATGAATGAGATTTTGAGTTAATTGAAACAAAATTCTCACGGAATGTTTGAATGGAAGTTTATATAAAATGAAATTGGATTTTTTTTTTTCCATTATATTCCATTTTAGTGTAAATTGATGAGAAGAAAACATTAAGTTGTAGCTATTTTTGTTCCCTCGATGAAGATGCTAGGTGTTCTTTTTTCTATTTCATTTGTCTTCAGTTTATGCTTTTGCAAATAGTACAAATTTAATTAGTAACTTAAAAAAATTATTGTTTGAGATATTATAAAATAACATCTAATCATTTTGAGTTGTGTCATTTTGAATTCGTATGCTAATTTATAGTATTTGTTGTTATATTAAAAAATTCAAAATATTTAATAAGCAAAATAATTTTTAATGTAACAAAATATAAACAAACTACATGTTTGATAATTGATTTTTTAATTGATTGAATAACAAGTGAACAGTAAAAGTCCTGTTATGAAATAATAATTAATAAGTACTATTATGTCATTCTTATTGGAAAGAATAATTGTATTGATATCAAGTATTTTAGAGAGAAAAATAAGATTTCTCACAACTATTTTCACGGTACAACTGATATTCATTTATGTAAATTCCCACAAGTATTTCCATGCATATTCTGCACATGAGTTCCTACAAACTAATTTAATAGTTTCTATGTAAAATTCCATCATGTATAAATTTACTAGCTTGATATTCACAATCAAATACAGCAAATAAGCTCTGGTACATCTTTCCTTTTTAGACAAACAACCAAATACAAGAATAAAAATAAATTATTCTTTGCATGAGAAATTGAAATTTTGTAATTAAAAAATTCGTTATAAATATTAGAATGATTTGAAGTCTCTCATCTTACACCCAAAAACAAAAAAAAAACTGATGGACGAGTGGAGCCGACATTTTTATTAATATCCAAAGTTTAATACAAATTATTAATTATGCCCAGACTTTCAAACTTTCGCTAAAAATACCCAAACCGGCCAGAAAATGGACGTACTCCCCCCGTAAGCCGGCCATTCTCTGGCCGGCTTACTCCCCCCTAAACCGACCAGAAAATGGCCGGTTTAGTCTTTTTTTTTTTTTTTAGAGAAATTATGAAGAGAAAAAATAATGAAATCTAACACTGAAAATTTGAATTTTTTTGTTTAAATTATTTGTTAGATTACTTCTTTTGATATATAATTAGTATATTTATACTAAAATACGCGAAATTACTTGAAATTATGTTGAATTACACTATATTAAGTTAAATTACACTACATTACATTACATTACGCTAAAATACGGTAAATTACATATGAATAGAGACGATATCTTTACTGAAAAGGTAAAAAACGACGACGAAACTTCAAACGATCATAAAACGGCGCTCGAGTGTCCGATTTCAGCAAATGACCACTTTTCGGAAAGCTTGCTAAAATACGCATGTGTTTGTGTTGGCGATGCCGGATTCCAAAATTCAGAATCGTCAAAAAACAAAGGGAAGAGCCTCAAAACTTGAGTTGAAGTTTCCGATTAAGATTTTCATTTCTATTATTCAATGCAAGTAGCTCAGTAAATTAGTTACATAATGAACTTGTAGAATACCAGTTTTTACTATTTTCGGAATTTTTTTTACTATTTTGTATGATTCATGAAAGATGGCACAGAATCGGTTTATTTTAGCGTAATTTACCGTATTTCAGCATAATTAGCAAAGTTATTGTAATTTAGCGTAATTTAACGTAATTTAGTGTAATTCAACATAATTTATTGTAATATAGTACAATTCAACATAATTTCAAGTAATCTAGTGTATTTTAGTATAAATATGCTAATTATAAATCAAAAGAAGTAATCTAACAAATAATTTAAACACAAAATTCAAATTTTCAGTGTTAGATTTCATTATTTTTTTTTCTTCATAATGTCTCTAAAAAAAAAAAAAGAGACTAAACCGGCCATTTAGGGGGGAGTAAGCCGGCCAGAAAATGGCCGGCTTACGGGGGGAGTAAACCGGCCATTTTCTGGCCGGTTTGGGTATTTTTAGCGAAAGTTTGGAAGTCTGGGCATAATTAATAATTTGTATTAAACTTTGGATATTAATAAAAATGTCGGCGAGTGGAGGTGAGTTAAATTTTTTTGACAGTCATTAAAGTAGAAAAAATGATAGATCGCTTGATTGACTTGAAAGTTGAAAGGCACATGGGAATTGATGGGAATTGGGATACAATCATACAACACACCTTACCTCCCTCTCCTTCACTGGAAATTACACGGTGAAACTGGTGTATATTCATCGTGGGTACACCGTACACCATCAAGGGGACACCCATAAGCCATTTGTTTGCCGACACAACCACCCAGTGAACCCAGTGAACCTTCTACAATATTGGTGAGGAGAGGAGAGGAGAGGAGAGGAGAGGATACCTGTCCTCCCGAATTCTAACCGCATTCCAGATAGAGCGATGCTTCACCGACTCCATCGATAGATCTTTCACTTGCTTCTCCAATGGATCTCGTTCTCCTGCTCTCATCTCTTTCTATTATTCTCTCACTTCTTCATACAAATGGGGTCCAGGGATCCATTCACACTTACCACTTCGAGCCTTTTAATGAGGTGGGAAATGCGTTTCTTCTCTCTGGTGGAAGTGAGGGGATTGTTGCCTCGGATTCCAACTCCTATATCAAGTAACTTCACTTTACTTCACTTACTTAAATTAATTCTATTGTTCCTTCTTAAGATTCGGAGAGCTATTTGATTTGCAGCTCAAATTGAATTGTCAGGTACAGTTGGAGCCTGATTCTAGTGAAATCTAAACTGGAATTTAACAACATCTGAAAATTTGGGTTAACCTCAATGGGCTGATGCATTGCAAATTGGAATTAAAATTGTCTTTGTGATTCTGATTCCAGTTTTGTTAGTTGGATTGAGTGGTTAGATATCAGATCCCTCAAGTGCAATCAATCGGAAAATCTTATATGCTAGTTACAGTTTAAACTAATTAAATTGACATCAAGCACACCCAGGTTCTTTTACTGAATGATGTTAAGCTGGATTAATTTACATAAACTGGTTGTGTGCCCTGCAAAACACCAAAAAGTCAGTTCCCCTTTGAAAACAAAGAAGTATCTCATTTTCCCTCTAAAGTATGGTAAATATAACCTGTGTGGCTGCACCCCTCTCCTAATTTCTTCAGCAAATACTCAAATTGTTCATTTTTTTATCCTCCATTTAGAGATAAGCAGTGAGAAAGAGGGGTATTGGGTTCTTTTCAAGTAAATGTAGGAAGAGAGGGGGCATAGAGATGGTTATGTTATTTTGTTTGAAAAAAATCTGTTATTTCGATGTTGATGTATTCCAGAATCAGAACTAACATTTTCCGAATACCAGATTTGACAACATAACTTTCTGGCGAACCAAGGAGGCAGCTGACCTACACTCAAGCATGGAGCACAGCACCGGGCTCATCCAAGCAATTGTATTCGAGGCAGCCGATAGAGATGACATTGGTGGATCTGCATATGGCGGCACAAGATCCATTTGTTGTACCCCTGATCTGGCAAAAACTACCAGTTGCAAACAAGGCGAGGTCATAAGGCGCCCCTCAGCACTTGATCTAAACTGGCCTATTGTACTGAATACTCATTTTAGTGGCAATTTTATTTCTGCTAAAATGGTCAACCAAAAAGTTAACATTTCCAAAACAGGCATGTACAACTTGTTTTTTATATCTTGTGATCCGAAATTGAGGGGGCTTACAATGAGCGGAAAGACTGTTTGGAAAAACCCTAATGGGTATTTACCGGGTCGGATGGCCCCGTTAATGACATTTTACGTGTTCATGTCACTGGCTTATGTGGCGTTGATGGTAGTATGGTTTTTTCAATACATGAGGTTTTGGAGGGAGATACTACCTATTCAAAACTGGATAACTCTAGTTATTGCTCTTGGTTTATTAGAAATGACCTTATGGTATTGTGAATATTTGAATTTCAACCATGTCGGAGTTCGGCCAGTTGGCATCACCACTTGGGTTGTGACCGTTGGAGCAGTTAGAAAAACTGTTTCAAGGCTTCTTATATTGTCTATATCAATGGGATATGGGGTCGTGAGGCCAACTTTGGGGGGTCTCACATCAAAGGTTTTACTTCTTGGGGTCACATACTTTTTTGCCACCGAGTCATTGGATTTTGCGGAGAATGTGGGGACGATCAATGACATTTCTGGGAAGGCACGACTGTTCCTTGTACTTCCTGCTGCCTTTTTAAACTCTTTTCTCATTTTGTGGATCTTCACTTCTCTTTCTCGGACTTTGGAAATACTTCAGGTAGATATTTCATTCCTTTTCTTTCTTTGTACGAAATAGGAATGCCTTACAGTTGTGTGCTCTCACTACCTAAGTACTGTACGACACTGTAATGCTTCTCAGTTCTTTCTTATTTCTTTGCATGACAGAAATTAATTATTGATGTCAGTCAAGCCTAATTTAATCCACAATTGTGTAATTTAACAACTAAATAACAGAAGGTAAGCAATAAGAGAAGAATTAAAAAGGCATCGCCCAACTGTAGCCAGTACCCAGGCAGTTAGTCATCCTTTGCTGACTGGTACAGCATCAGCTCCAGCATCAACTATGATATGAGTCTAAAATTATGCTACAATTTTTGTTTAAAATTAGGCAAAGAGAAGTTCTGTGAAGCTGGAGATCTATAGAAAGTTTACTAATGCCTTGGCAGTTTTTGTGATAGCTTCAGTTGCCTGGATTGGTTATGAGGTATGTATTGTTGTGATCTTTGATTTGTTAATTACTTCTTTAAATCCATTTTTCAGCATAACTATGGTTATTTCCAATAAACTCAACCTTTGTGGGTTGCACATTGAGAATAGAGGTGAATTCTAGTATTTTGAAAAATTTGCCTACCTGATTTTAATAGATAGTCATGACAGAGAGATGACCGTGATATAAAAAAGACGCCGCTGTGTTATTTCATGGCAATTATAGTAGTGCTTTTAGAGATAAAGTTAAAAGTAATAAGTGGTATTTATAAGCTCTTGGTTGTAAATACATTTTCTGTAATATGCAGATGAACTGTTCAAAAATATACACAGAGGGGGAATCACTTGATAATTCTTTATTTTGTACCATGCATATGAAAAATGATGAGAGTTGGTAAACGTTTCACCGTACATCAAGTGACTTGAAATTTCAACGGTCCTAATTAAGATTCCTTGATGCATAATCAAACAATACTTAAGATTGTCAATAACAAACCTATAAATTTCATTTTTTGATTTCTAATTTTATGTAATTTAAAAAAAAAAAAAAAAAAAAAGCTGTTGTTAAGATTGTCAATATAACCATTGTCAAGTGATCCCTCCTCGTATATAAAACAGTGTGATATTTACATCCAGTAAAAACTTTTACTGAGATAATATATTTGTCTCATATTATATTGCTGTTGAATTGCATATAGGTGTATTTTAAAGCAACAGACCCCTTCAGCGAGAGGTGGCAGAGTGCATGGATCATTACTGCCTTTTGGGACATTATTGCTTTCCTCCTGCTTTTTGTTGTTTGTTACTTGTGGGCCCCTTCTCAAAGTGCGCAGAGGTAACTTTCTACATTTTCAAACTAAATATTATTATTATAAACTTCTAGTATGGTATATAAATAAACTTTCAAATTTTGGAGTTTCTGGATAACAGAAGCTCTACAAGGTGCACTTGACCATATTTCAGTGGGAATTAACAGGCTGGTACCAGTTTAACTGTCTTTCCAAATTTTCATTTTTATTGCTTTATCATATCTCCTCTTGAATTGCATTCTTATAGTTGTGTATTCATGGTAACTGAGGCTTACTTATTTAGGATAAACTGACTAATTATTGAAGCATCATGATGCAATCGTGAGCTAATTGTCTTGGATTCTGAATGTGAATGATCTAGGCTTTGGTGCACAATTAATTATGGGTCAGTTTAGGGCTAATATTACCTAAATTGCAAAATTGGAGTTGGCACCTTACAATAGCCTTATGATTTCAATCAAATACCTGCACCATTTTGTACCAGCTCAACACATCAACAATAATTATATGCAAGCTTTTAAATTTTAACGCTTGCCAATGGACACACACACACACACCAACAAACAACACACAAAGGCTGACAAACCAATATTAATTTTAGTAAAACTGCTGCTATGAATTTTTAAAATGCAGATATGCATATGCTGGTGAGGCTGTTGATGAAGACGATGAAGAGGCACAATCATTGGCTAAGGGAAATTCAGATGGTGATATAGCAATGGCAAAGGTCGATAAAGAGAGGAGTAATGGTGGGCCTGCACATCCCTTTAGTGTAGGTGATGAAGGCGAAGAGGATAAGAGAGAATAATGTATATTTTCATTATTAGGATAAGAGGAGTAATGGTTGGTTATTTGGTGGTTTATTTCTGTTCTCTGCATCTCCTGCTCGGAGGACTTAGGGTTTAGCAAACTGTAAGTACTTGGTGCTTTGTAATGTCTGGTTTTTCAAAAGGACTGCTGGTTTTGGGCTTTGTTATTAAACATTTCTGGCATTTGAGAAGCAACAGGTTTTAAAGTGAAGTTTATGTTTGGACTTTGCCCATTTATTGGCATCAGCATGACCTAGTCCTAGATTAGTTTTCGAAGACTCTCTATGTGAATATTTGTTGTGCCCTACATCAACTCTAGCTACGTCCAATATTTTATAATTACAACTTGTAGCATTCATTAATATTCATGAAAGATATAATAGATCCTTATTTTATGTAAAGAAAAAACAAATTCCAACTACAAGAGGATATCATGAAATCAGTCATTGGCCACGGCAGGAGATCCAGGTGGCGTATAAGAGGAGTTGACAAATACAATATAATATAATATAATATAATATAATATAAATCTCGTTCCAACTTGCAACTTGAAATGGCTGTCTGTGGGAATATGATGTTTTCCAAGGAAGCGGCTCATCTGTCCCCTTAATTTGGTAAGAAAAATGCGTGCGTGAATTTGATGCACACACACAGGGATCGATGACTGATGAGGGATCCAATCATCCAACTATCCAAGCAACAAAATAACTAACAAAGACATTCATGGATCCATCCGCTACCTAATTTGCTCTGCACTTGCTACTTACAAGCCCCTTCCAATGTCGTCATGTTTACATATCTACTAAATTAGTCCTCTTTTTATTAAAATTAATTTGCTTATAACCACACACTGTTAGTGAAATTATAGGAAATACTCCTTATATTTTTGCCATTCACAAAAGGATGCATTATTTTGGTGTTTTCTAGCTAATTACATATAAGAATAAGACATTGTTTACTGTATAATAAATTGTATGTTCAAAATTTAATATCCACATGAGAGAGGTAATTTGAAAATTTTAATTCTCATCTCATACTTAATAAAAAAGGGCGTGACATAGAACCTATGAGACGCCAACATAAATTTGTGCAAAATTAAATTTCATGTATATGAATGTACTTTACTAAAAAAAAAAGTATATAAATGTACTATTTTATTTTCTCATGTTTTTACTTGTCAAAGAGATTTAATAGGTTTTGACTTTTGAGTAATTAAAAACCAGATTTTTTTTCTATCCTGAATTTCTAAAAAAGTAACAATTTTATTGAGGATTTCGTATCTATGTCTATATATATATATAACGCAACGCAGAACACAACTTTAGATCTACTTTTTTCATCTTATATTATTTTTTTTATTAGAGGACTCCGGTATATTCCAACATCTTTTGTATGCTATTTTCGAGAATTGAATTTGTGCCTCTCTGTAGAAAAACGGAGCTCATGCCAATGCTTCTTTCATCTTGTACTTGGATTTCTTTTCATATTTGAAACATGTGTTCATAATTCTGACAGAATGCATTTTGCCAAATATTTAAAGATAAAAAAGTGAATGTTATTCTTTTAGAAATCCGAAATAGGGAGAGAATTTTATTTTTCCCAAGGCTAGTAGATGAGAGCCGTTTTGACCGGAAACCCCATAAACTAGGTTCCTTTTGGTTGGAACATACTCTACAAAGCTTCCTCAACCATAGAATAAATCCCATATATACATATACATACATGTTTGAAAAAATATGTTCCATCAACTAATCTTTTCTTCTTCCTCAAAAGCTAATCATTTCTCTCTCTCATGCAGACAGGCACTGAGGCATAGAATAAACAGGGATAAAATGGTTTGTAAAAGAAGGCAGATAAATCCCTTGAAGCAAATAGTGCTTAAATTGTTATGGCACCAATTTCTTATCCTTCTCTTCGCTGTAGGATTTGCCGATATCACCAACTTCGGGATGCCACCTGCTGATCATTCCTCGGTTCGAATCTCAATCAATCTATAATTTTCTTTTTATGTTGTTTTTAAGGATATTATTTTCCTTTTTCTCCTAATTAATCAACATGTTCTACATGGACCAAATTATAAAACATAAATACACAGCTGAGTCTAATTAATAATGTTGAATTAATTAACAGGAATGCAGCCGGACATGCCAGTCTGAGTACTGCTCAGGTGAGATAAACTGTACAAAATAACCATATCTTTTTTTTTTTTATATATATCAAAATTACCCTTTTCTTTGTCAAATATTGTTATTTGAGATGGCAAAATTAAATTTCTGAATATTTCACTTTATATATTAATTTTTTAATGTATTTGTTTACTACTTCTAGAGCCACCACTGCTGAAGTACGGGAAATTCTGCGGAGTCTCCTACACCGGCTGCCCAGGCGAGACCCCGTGCGATGATGTCGACGCATGCTGCATGTTCCATGACTCGTGTGTTGCCGCCAGTAATGGTAATCTCCCCTGACCCCTGCCCTCCCCAAAAAAAGGAACAAATGAAAAGGAAAAAGAAACAAAACCAAGTTCAAGACTAATCATATTTTTTTGTCAGATGATTACTTGAGCACGGTGTGCAATGAGAACTTGCTCAGCTGTCTTGGAATGGTGAAGAAGGCAGGACAGAAGAAGATGTTTGAGGGGAACACATGCTCCGCGGAGGAGGTGTCGGACGTAATATCATCGGTGGTCGAGGCGGCTGTCGTAGCCAAGAGAGTCCTTAATAAGCCATAGTGGCACAATTCATATTTTGGTGTTAATTTCTTCAAAAAAATAAAAAAAGATTTTTTTTTTTTAGATTGTGAATATTTCGTTGGATGTGAAATCATTTGTTTGTCTCTTTTAATTGTAAAGATTTTTTTTCCATGCTCTTTTGTTAATTTCTATGTATGTATAGCTCTGAGTTATATAAAATGTTGATAAATATGTGATTACTCATGCAGTATTACTTGCTAGCGTCGATCAAATTAAGATTAGTTAATTATATTGATTAATTAATTGTGATGACCGCATGTGTTAACAAAAAGCAAGATGTTAATTAGGAAATATTAGTGCAACTAACCCAATAACTATATATTAATTGCGTAGATCATCATCATCATCTAGCTTAATTAGTCTGAGAGAGAGAGAGCAAATAATTAAGGTGATGGTGATGAAAAATGACAAGCAACTTGTTATAGAGTAGCTTGGTTGATTAAATATTTAATTGTAATTGCTAGTGTCATAAAAAATCAACGTCCAGAGATTATTTACATAAATGTATTTTTTTACAAGTTTTTGATAACAAACAAAATAAAATTGAAATGTCATAATTTTTTACATGTGCATTATTAAAATGATGTAGATGGTATCTACCAGTTCTATTTTGACATTTAAGTTTTACATTTTTCTTAGTTATTAAAGTTTTCATAATTCTGGCCAAAATGGGGGCAATATTTCGGCAAGTTTTATAACTTATTACTAAATAGATCAATAATTAATTTTAAAAATCTCAGGTTTTACAAAAGTCCAAAAGCTTCATATTACAAAATTAGTAGATATATACCAGTAATTGTTGCAGTAGTCACAGCTCACTGCCAAAAGTATCATAAATTAAGCCACATTTACTAGTAAATGACTGACTGAGGATTTCAACAAAAATATAGAAGTAGAGTTTCTTCTTCATCTGATCTCACCTGCAAATATGTAAGTGGAGTATTAATTAATTATAACGATTTTGAAAAGAGTTTCTTCCATATGTTTCGGATTCATTTAACGATTTGCAACTGTTGTTCGGACTTCGTTGTTAAAATAAAAATTCGTTTATTGAAAATAGCTAAATAGTTTTCCTTAGTTAAATCTAAAAAAAATATTAAAAAATTGATTTGATCGTGAAAACGAGAGGAATATTTTTAAAACACATTTAACTTGATCTACAATTTTAAAGTACTAAATATATATATATCCAAAAATTGTAATCATGCTTTGATGATTAATAAATTTAATAAAGACAATATGCTAAATAAATTATACTTATCCTACCTTGTGAATTTTGATGATATCAATTGTTAAGAAGAGTATTGGCAAACTTCAAAAGTTGAAGACAATCAAATTCTTTCATAATTGTGGGAGTTTAAGTTGATGTATGGAGTGATATCTAACTTATATTTTCTGTGACATTATTTTATTGCAATGGAGTACTTTGTTTTTTTATTATTATTTATTGTTATAATAGTATGTAATATTGCATACTTTTTTACTATTAATATTTCGACAATAAAAAAAAGATAAATCTTAACCTTTTGATTATCATTATGAGAAGGATTGTTGGGAAGACGTAATTCTTAATTATTTTCGTATACTTTATAGAGTATATATTTAAAAAAAAATTAATCCCAATTTAATTGCTTTTAAAAAAAATTTGGTTGAACACATTTCAAATCTCATAATTTCTTGTCCGAGACTGATTAAAATGAATTAACTATTTTTCAGTCTGTAAACGTAAGCACCTAGTACATTACTGTAGAAATATAAAAGTCGTGCTTTTAGAGGGTGATTTCCTGTCATTGTAATTCCATTACCATGTTTGGCAAAATTGATAATGTTTGATTCACTGTCATTACAATTCCATAATTTATGGCTATCACGCTGCTTACAAAAAAAAGTGGAATTTTTGGATTCTCGCTCCAAAGAAATCACTCTCGTGCAATTTCTTTCCTCTTTTCTGATTTTTTTAGCAAAACTAAACTCCTCTCTCTGATTTTTTTTCAACTCTAATGAAAGGGAAAACCCTCCGCTTCGGCATTGGCCTCCTCTTCTCTTGATTTCCGACTTCTCTCTCCATTACAGGTTTGCTCTCTCTTTCTCCCGTCTCCTCTCCTCTCTTTTATTTTTCGTGATCCTCCTCTCTCCGGTGAAATTATTGTTATATAGTATATATTTTTTAAAAAGTATTAAAAAAAAGTATTTGTCAAATTTAGATACAATTACTTTTAAATTTTCTGATCCATTTCTGGGCTATGAAGAAAATCCCTAAGATTTGATAAATAAATTCCTTTTTTTTATTTTTTTTTCTTATTACGTGGCTTTATTTGTTTTTTGTATGTAATTGTTTATTTTTTACACGGATTCAACTGCACCATCCCAGTTGAATCCGTTCAATTCGAAGGTTAGTCAAATTATTGATTTTGGCGAGATAGATTTGCATATCTTGTAAATTTTGTTTGTCAAATTATTGAGAAAACCGGTCGGTCAGGTTCTAGCCGGCTTCATTTTTTTTAAAAACCAAAAAATTCTGTATATATTTATTAATTTGTAATTAACTTTGGATATTAATAAAAATGTCGGTTAAAGGGATGCCATTGATCATTGTACAGCTAAATTTGTTTTAGTGATGCCACCGTTTATATATTCCTTTTTTTTTTTTTTTTTTTTTTATTGTACTTTGTATACAGTATCCCACGTGTAATTACTAAAGCGCGCATAAACATTAAACACCACCATTGTTTCGCAATGAAGCCACGTCACCTCCTTTCCCTCCCGTTCTCTCGAGCATCTCTCATGTCCGCTCTCTCCTCCCTCCTCTCTTTCCTCCCCAAATGCAATCCGTCATATCCCAACCCTACTAACCCTAACCCTAGACCCAATTTCGTTCCCCGCGCCGCTCCAGATTCAAACCCCAACACCAATTTGCCTGAAGAGAAACGATCACTCGCGGTCGCCACCGGAGAAATCTTTCTCGGTCTCGCTTCTTTATTGATAAAGAGCCGCGCTGACAGTGACAGACGGGTGGGACCGGTTGTCTCAGGAGCCGAGGTCTTGAATGGAAAAAATGATAAGGTGGGGGTTCCATCGGTGATATGGGAACAGAGTGAGAAGGATGTAGAGGCGGAGAAAGAGAGAAGGAAGATTACTAGCCCTGGTTTTAGTTTTAGCGCAGCTGGGTTGCTATTTCCTTACCATATAGGCGTAGCAAAGCTTCTCCTTGAGAAGGGTTACATAAAGGTTTATACTTTCTTTTATTATACAATTTGCTATTTCATAATTAAATAATGCCGAGAATGTGATTTCAATGGAGGGCTGTAGGTTTAGAAAATTGACTGAAGAAGAAAAATTAATGAAATTGTCAAATGTACAGATTTCTCATTATTTTGTAATTCATCAGTCTAAATTGCTTCTTTGAATTTTTAGGAAACAACACCATTAGCTGGCTCGTCAGCTGGCGCGATAGTATGTGCCGTGATCGCATCTGGAAACACAATGGAGGAAGCCTTAAGAGTGTCCAAAGTCCTAGCTGACAATTGCCGCACCAAAGGCACTGCATTTCGTCTGGGCGTAAGGAAATTTTACTTGAGAATTTCTTTTTGGTGCCCTTTCCATTCAAATTGAACTCTGAGAAGTTCATGTATTGATGCAGGATATAAATTGTTATAATTGGTTCTTGGTACATAATCGGTGTGGTCAAAGAAATGCTAGTCCATGACTTCAGTTAGTTGGTACCTGAATTTGATTTTCTTGATATTTGCATTGGAAACATGACTATAGTTTACATTTGACCCCTTTGGATACATTCCTCGGGGATCAATGAATTTTTCCCAAGTCTTAAGTTGATCACCTGCCATGATTATTATATCCTTTTTTTTTATATTGAGATCACCTCTTTAGTATGTATTTCTGTATTTCACCTGAATGATGTTCACAAAATATTTTCATTAGAGTTATCTTTCTACAGTTTTCATCTTAATTGGGCATATTTGTTTGGGGTCGACAGTTGGAAATTTATACACCTTTTGAAATCCTGTCAAATTGTTTTCGGCAGGCAGTGCTAAGAGATGTACTTGAGGAGTTCCTCCCTGAGGATGTGCACATCAGATGCAATGGAAGGATCCGAGGTAAGCAATAATTATTTATCCTTTCTTCTTAATCCTAAGATTAAGTATGATTTTTAATTGGGTTATTTTGTCATTGATATGCTCTCTGTTTATTGAAATGTGTCATTGACCTTCTCTCTCTCTCTCCTCTCTGCCCCGCAGTTGCAATAACTCAGTTAGGTTGGAGGCCGAGGGGTCTGCTTGTGGATCAATTTGACTCTAAGGAAGACCTCATAGATGCTGTCTTCACCTCTTCCTTTATTCCTGGGTAAACCCCCCCCCCCCCCTCTTTTCTTTTCTGTCACTATCTCTCTATCTTTAAGAGAGTAACTAATATTTATCTGGTGTAGATACCTAGCTCCTAGACCAGTAACTTTATTTCGGAAACGAGTATGTATTGATGGGGGTCTGACCTTGTTTATGCCGCCTACATCTGCTTCTCAAACGGTATCAATTCCACATTTTTTATTATTTTTATACCCATCTTTTAGTTATTACTTCTGTAACATATTGTTAATTGTGTGAATGTTTGCTTCTGAACTTGAACATAGGTACGCATATGTGCTTTTCCAGCCAACAGGATTGGGATTCAGGGAATTGGAATAAGCCCCGATTGCAATCCAGAGAATAGAGCCAGCCCTCGTCAGGTTTGTCTATCTGATTATTTTAAATAGGAAAAAGATTTGACTGCAAATTAAGTGTAGCGTAAGATTGTTTGTTGTATGTACTAATCTAACAGTGGAATGTCTTGTGTTCAAAGAGATGCCATTAGTGCGAGGGCAATCTTGTCAACAATTCATTGCGTAAATCATTGATAGAAGGGCTCTGTTAATTTACCAGTTACTCTAGAAAATCTGTGCTGTGCAAGCAAGTTAATTTTTTGGTGTTTATTATCACAGTTATTTAATTGGGCATTAGAGCCAGCGGATGAATCTGTACTCGATAAATTATACGAGCTCGGATATCTGGATGCGGCTGTCTGGGCCGAGCAGAACCCCGTCGAATCCACAGTCAGAGATGAAGATATATAATTGAAAAGATCAACTAATTCTGTTTTTGAAAAATGGTGGATAATAGAAGGGACATGGAACGTTGTTATCTAAGATTCTTTCTTCAAATTGTAAAACAAGTATATATTTTTAAATTAGTTGGAAAAAAAGTAACAAAAAGGCCTAACTTTTTTCAGGCAAATAAGTTCATGGCCTTCTCTTTTTGCCTAAAATTAAACACTAGAGATTACGATTTAGGTCGTTTTTATTTTTTTTATTTTTTTATTATGTACTAACTAATAACACGCTTAAATTTGTAAAAACAATTTTGTGAAAATAGTGGAAGATCCGTAGTTTTTTGGAAATTTTTATTTTTGAAAGAAATGGAAAGATGACTACATTTTGTGTGTTTATTAATTTGTATCCCCTTCTCCGCTGCATTACAAGTAACAAAGCAAAAGCATCCAAAATTGCAAGAGATGTTGTGAGGGAAGCGGTCAATATGACTCGTGTCCATGCAGCTGCCGCTGTGCCGCAAGAGATATATAAAATATAATTATGATTTGGTCACCTCACGGTATAGTATGTCATAAAAAAAATGGTCTTTTTTCATGTGATATATAATATAATTAAAATGGTAGAAGATAATAATCATGTTATGTAAATACCTCTAATTGGTCATACTTATTAAACTTCCAGATTTTTAGTTAATACAACAATAAGTAAATTTAAGAAAAAAAAATGTAAAATGAATTAAAATAATTTGGAAATTTGGTTACATAACTTGTTATATGATGTGACATGATCATATCAGTTGTTGTAACGTGCTGTTATACTATGCCAATACCGATAACAACATGATTAATTTTCTTTACTAATATTGATGAGTCTAATATAATATTGTTGCAAGCACCTTATGAACATGGACGAACTCATAAATTAAACTAGGGGTAAACAAAAATAGTGAAAGACAATCATGTTACACGTGTTTATAATGTGACTAAACTTGATGTGATTAAACATGACGTGATTAGTTATTGGTTAAGCTTAATTATTTATTTTTCAGATTTTTAGTTTATAAAAAAACAAAGAGATGCTAAAATATAAGAAAAAAAATGTAAAATAGGTTAATATAATTTGAAAATTTGGTCACGTAATGTATTACGTGGTGTGACGTGATCAGGTAAGCTGTCATGACGTGCTGATGTATTATGACGAAACCAATAACAACATAACTAATTTTCTTCACTAATGACGAGTCTATTGCTGCCGCAAGCACTCTATAAACAAACAAAGACATACTAAAAAAATTAACTAATTTTCTTCACTAATTGACGGTCACTACCAAACTTTAATGATTTTTTATTTGAATGCAGGATAGGCTAGAATAAATGGCACGTAGATGAACTCTCTCGCAGATATAATGTCATGCTTGACATGGTGTACATTTTATATTGATTAGGTGACACGTGGATGAACTCTGTCGCAGATACAACAAAGGCATATAATGTCATGCTTAACAATTTAACATGGTGTAGATTTTATTCAAGCAAAAAAAAAAAAAAAAAAAAAAACATGGTGTAGATTTTCTATTGACTAAATTGTGGTTGTTTCTGTGTGTTTAATGCGGTACTTATTTTTTTTTTCCTTTGTCCGGTCAGTCTGATAAACATCAGACGGTGTCAAAACTCCACACAAAAGTTTAAAAGGACTAAGAATAAAAAAAGAGTATATTTTAACATTTGAATTTCTAACATGCGATGTTTCATACGAAAAGTATATATATTTTTAGAAGCTAGATCAAAATTAATTTGATTCTTGAATGAACCGATTATCACGCAGGTTTGCAAAGATCTCCTGTATTGTTACAAGTTTTGACAAAATCTACAAAAAATAAAAAAATAAAAAAAAAATCAAGAGTTGGTTGCAGGAAATTACATTAGAGATAAATATAATAAATGAGCTTTATATCAGAAAAGGATAGGTCAAATATTAAAAAAATACTCTCCAAATCTTTCAAGTACAATTTCTAAGAAATTTACAAATCCTTCCTTAATATATTCATTCATCATTGTTTACCTATTTCTATACTTCTTGTTTAATTTTTGTTTTTATTTAAGTGGTATTTAAATTAAAGGGGCGTGCTGGCACCTTTTTTTTAATTATTAAAGGGCTGACATTAAACATAACCATCCTATAATTCCATTTGTAAACAATAGGTATCATGACATGAATATGGAATTATGGATGGCTCCCTTGTATAATTACAACCAAATTCTTGATTAAAATAAATAATTAAAAATTTGAGACTCGATCTTACTTGAATATTCTACAAGTATGAAAATTGCAAAATAGAAGTCTCAGCATTTTTACAGCCAATGTAGTCAATTTATTATTATATTTATTTGCAAATAAATTTGTTAATGCTTTTATGCATTTTATATTTGCATGAATGCATGGTACTTCATTTATCCCCATTTATTCTGATTCCTATGTCTATTTTAGCTTATAAGAGTATAAGACCAAGATTAGATAAGAGTTGACCAATGTTGCCTCAACCCTCTATTACTTAATTTGAAAAGCTACAGCTAGTTGTCTGAGAAGATCCACAATTGTGCTTTGTACCTTCATATATTCCAAAGGTTACGGAATATATATATATATCTCCTATATATGTGTATGGAAGCTAACATTATATCATACAAATTAGTTCTTCTCCAAGCTAGGCTGAATGTTTTCAATCAACATTCCTCTCTTTTTGCAGAGGTACACACCAAAAGTTGCTCCTCTTATAATATTCACCTTCTTAGACTGGACCTTAATATCCCTTCTCTTTCCCAATTGCATTCTCTTCTTTCTCATAGTAAAGTTTGCCATTTTCTTTGGCCTCCAAACTCCTTGCATCCATTGTTCATTGTCTTCTTTTAGAATCTCCTTTAATACTATCATTTGCAATGATCATATGACCCAAATTTCAAAGTTTAAGAGAGCCCAACGAAAGAGAAACATAAAAGAGACTAGGGGTTTTGATTATATCATATATGGACCTCCTTGGAGGATTGTAGAGTATGCCGAAAATGGAAATGTCATCGACAAAAGAATCAAAAGAGAGAGCGGAAAATATCACTTCTTTTTTGTAGAAGAGGGAGATCAAAAACCTGATTTTGTAAAAGATAATTTTATGGAGCCGATGCACACCGGGTGCATAATTGATGAAGAAAGGTTGATACCTGTTGAGTTGATAGATGAAGTCACAATGGAAGATAGTTGTATTTGGTTAAATCAGGAAAAACAGCACAAAAGAGAATTTACTGAAAAGGGTTCTCTCATGTTTCTTGAAGGTACTGTAATCTTCTTTGTTGCTTTTGCATGTATTCAACTAAAATAAATTGTCGTTTTGACATTACAGGAATACAGGTATCGATAGTCTTAAGTCCTAACACATGCCAGATTATGTTCATGTAACGAAGAAACCAATTTTTTGGTATATACTAATTATTTTTGTGCTACTGATCATGTTTTAGTTGAACTTTTTATGGCTTTCAGATAATATTTTTTTAGGTTTCTTATTTGCTAGCTGACTTTAACCTCATAATTTTTTTACTCCTTGTGCTAATTTAAGTTTGTTCTTCCATATAATTTCATATATAGCTCGTGATGGAAAGACCGATCAGTTAAGAAATGAAGCCAGAGACAATATTTCTGTTGAAAATGATTCTTTCAGAAGAGACCATGTAGAAGAGAGAGCTGATGAAACGACCAATCAAAGCCAAAACACACAGTCATATAGTTCTTTGTTTGAGAATGCACCTGTCGAAACAACGCCTTTCTCAAAATCAGAACCTCCTTCTCCTCGGCTTAATGAGCCCGAAGAACATAATAAAAACAAATTATCTTTTAGTTCAAATTCATTAGATTCATCTTTCAAGAGAAATAAAGGGAGTACAGATAGAGGAATTTTGCCTAGTCAAGACAAAAACACAAATTCCTACCAACCCATTTTTCAGATAACACCTATTGAAACCACATCCCCTGGTATAGCATCCGAACATATATCTGACAAATATGATGAATTAGATGCATTTCTAATGAAGGGAAATGAAGAAGAAATAAAAGATGAGTTTCTTACTGAATTCCGTGAATCACTAGAGAAATTTGAGAAAGAAAGGCGTACTATAATAGAAAAGCTAAACAAACAAGTACAGAGGCTATTCGTAATACAAAAGGAAAAGCGAGAATATAGAACTATGATGGAAGAAGCAAAACCTAATTTTCAAGTGGATTACAAATCCCCGTTCGATATTTTAAATCATGATATGAATTACTCAACCAAAGATTTGGTTAGTTTAGGCAAAGAATATAACCAAAGGAATGTAAATTTGAAGATGAGAAGGCATCTACCTTCCTTTGATGCTGGGGCGAAGGAGCATGAGAAATCGGCTATTCAAGGAGAAATAGTTAAGCTCCGTGAAAGGTTAGAACAAGTTAACATGGAGATAAAATTGAATGATCAAATTGTAAATTCTCTGCAAAAAAGAAGTTGAAGGCATCACTGTTGTTCAAGAAGTTCCGATGCAAGTGGTAACTTTGAAATAATTTAGTGGTTGGATAAGAGAATTCATAAAAAGAAATGTACACATATATAAATTTAGATGAAAATAGAAGTGTGAAACAGATTGTGTGCGGTTAACTACGTTTTGCATATGTATGCTTTTAGTTAATGCTGTATGCCTGTATGTGGTTTCATGAGGTGTAGTTAAGGATACTTTTGATTAAACTTGCTCAATTTCATAGAAAGCATTTATGAAAAAAAAAATTACCCAAAAAGAAAAGAGAAAAAAACTAATACCTCATAATTAATTACAATGTAGCATAGGTCTAATACAAATTCATGCATCCATGCTGAGAGAGAGCTACTTGGATCTCTCAATTTTACTTCCCTCTGTTTATATGCATCTTTTATTTTTGTCACACAAAAGTACAGAACCTTTGTTCAATGGACTGGTAGATTCTACCGGATGTCTTGGTCTATTTTTGTCATAAGAGAAAAAAAAAAGTTATGATCTATACTGTTCTACGGTCCCAACTTCAGTTGAAATTAATATGCAGCACACAACATGAGGGTTTATATATGGGGGCGCATAATTGAATATGCAGTGAATGTGATGCATATATGCTGATTCATTTGCAATTGCATGTTGCCTATTCAGCCACATACGGGCTGGGCACAAAGATGATTCGTACTCATTCAATTGTGATTACTTAGTTTTTAGTTTGAAATTTAGTACTAATTGAGATTTGTTATATATTAATTAAGATTCAGTAAAAAGTTTATTGACAACTAAATTAAGTTCAACTTGATCCATGATCTGTTTGAGTCGGGTGTGGGTAAGATGATCCTGACTCATGTCGAGTCAGATTCAATCCATCATAATAAATAAAAGTAAATAATATTATAACGTCTCTTGTCAGTGGATATATAGAAAGCTTCATTTTAAACTGTTATTTGTGAATATTATACGAGCATGAGACTATTCATATATAAACTGCAAGCACACCAGCCCATTCCAACGTAAAATAGTACACAAAACCTGTATAACATTTTAATGTTTACATTCACATGCCGTATCAGGATCCGATCCAACTTGGTTGGTCAGGTCGTAGAATTACCTGTCGATTAATCAACATGTTTTTTATTGTGGTCAGTGCCATATGTTGGATGATATGAAAAGCTAGGAATGAGTTATGCTTTAATAACAAAGATTCAGTGCCATTTGAACCAATTTGGAAGTTTCTAATAAAAAAACAAATTCACAATCAATTAGATAAATAATAGTTATAATTTGCTCTTTCTAATGATTTGATTGAAGAGGGAGAAGAAAACAGTGTACCAGTGGTACCACTGTTGATAGAAGAATAGTTGTGGTAGAGAGTGTGGCAGTGTTCTACCTTTTTCTTACAATAATTTGTTTTGCTGATGTCTCTAATAAAAGGAGACTTACCCTATTAGGATTTTGGGATTTTTCAGTAACTTGGGGTACCAGCTCAATTACTGGTTATTAATTTTGCTTTATCTGTTCTAGGGTTTTGAGTTTGAATGTCCTGTCGATGATGTTTAAGTGTGCTGAAACCTTGCTACTGTTCAGCTGATGAGTCACTTAGCTGGATTCAGTAGTTAGTTAAGAATGCCGAGTGTGTGTGGCTGAGACAAGAAGGGCATCCAGGGGTTTTGCTTTTGGGGTTCATTAATGGGAATTAGAAGAGGGTAGTTAAATTTGTTAGTTTGTAAAACTCTGCAGTGGGTTTTGATTAATCAATAGACGGGCTGTTATCAGCCTTAATTTATTTTTTTTGTTTTTTTTTCTATGCAACTGAGCATGTTAAATCAGAAGTATCTTTAAAAACATCTCAACACATACAACATTAACTAAAAGCATACATATGCATAATGTAGTTAAACCACACATAACAATCTGTTTCACACTTCTATTTTCCTCTAAATTTATACACATGTACATTTTTTTTTTATCAATTTCTCTTATTTCAAAGTTGCCATTTGCATCGGAACTTCTTGAGCATCACTGATGCCTTCAACTTATTTTTTCAGAGATTTTACACTCTGCCAGATCAATTCTCTATCTGCATTAATATGTTCTAACCTTTCACGGAACTTTTATTTCCTCTTCAATAGTCGATTTCTCATGCTCCTTCATGGTGGCATCAAAATTTGACACTGAAGACTATTCTCAATCCCCCTTTTTAAAGTAAAACCATCCAAGGAAGTTAGATGCCTTTTCATCTTCAAATTTCCATCCCTCCTTTGGTTATATCCTTTGCCTAAACTAACCAAATCATTGGTTCAGTAATTCATTTCACGATTTAAAAAATCGAACAGGGATTTATAGTCCATCCGAAAATTAGGTTTTGCTTCTTCTGTCATATTTTCAGGTTCTCGCTCTTCCATTTGTACTATCAAGAGCCTCTGTTCTAGTCGGTTGAGCTTTTCTTTTATAGAACACCTTTCTTCCTCAAATTTCTCTAGTGATTCACAGAATTTAATTAACATATCTCCTTTTATTTCTTCGTCATTTCCCTTGACCAGAGATGCATCTAATTCATCATATTTGTCAGATATATGTTGGGATGCTATATCAGGTTTCACCAGGGATGTGGTTTCATTAGGTGTTATCTCAAAAATGGGTTGGTAGGAATTTATATTTTGGTCTTCACTATGCAAAATTCCTCTATCTGTATTCTCTTTATTTCTCTTGACCAAAGATGAATCTAATGATTTTGAACTAAAATATAATTTGTTTTCATTATGTTCTTCAGTCTCACTGAGCTGAGGAGAAGGAGGTTCTGATCTTATAGAAAGGTTTGTGAAAGGTGTTGTTTCGGTAGGTGCAATCTCAAACAAAGAACTATATGAATGCGCGTTTCGGCTTTGATTGGCCGTTTTATTGACTCTCTTTCCTATATGGTTTTTTTTTTGAGAGAGTCATTTTCAACAGAAATACTGTCTCTGGCTTTCTTTCCATCACGAGCTGTGTATGCAATTATTTGGAGGAATAAAATATAATTAGCACAAGAAGTAAAAAGAAAATGAGGTTAAAGTAGGCAAGGAAAAAAGACCTTAAAAAATATTTTCTGAAAGCCATAAAAAGTTTAAAACAAATGTGATCACAAGCACAAGAGTATAATATATAACCAAAAATTGGGTTTTTCGTTACATGAACATAATATGGCATGTTTGTGTTAGGACTTAGGAGTTAGGACAATATCGATAACCTGTATTCCTGTAATGTCAAAAGGACAATTTTTTCCTTTTTCTAATTTGGTTATATTGTCTTATGTTTATTAATTTTGTAGTTGGTATACATGCGAAAGCAACAAAGAAAATTACAATACCTTTAAGAAACATGAGAGGATAATTTTCAGTAAATTCTCTTTTGTGCTGCTTTTCCTGATTGAGCCAAATAGAACTATCTTCCATTGTGACTTCATCTATCAATTCAACAGATATCAACCTTTCTTCATCAATTATGCACCTGGTGTGCATAGGCTCCATAGAATTATCTTTAACAATATCAGGTTTATGATCTCCCTCTTCTACAAAAAAGAAGTGATCTTTTCCACTCTCTCTTTTGATACTTTTATGGATGAGATTTCCATTTTTGGCATGCTCTACAACCCTCCAAGGAGGTCCATATATGATATAATTAAGAGTGAGGCTACGGTTCTATACATAGCACGGATTGGGTCCGTGCTACGGCTCAAAATTTGACTTTTTAAAATTCTAACGGTCGATCCGAACCGTTCAACATGATTAAAAAATGAATATGTACTTGCAAACCAAATTTTACATTTTTTTCGAATTTTTTTACTATTTTTTCGAAAATCACTTGATCTGAACATTCTGGACCATCCAAAAACAGCCTATCTAAAAAAATAGTAAAAAAATTCGAAAAAATGTAAAATTGGTTTGCAAGTACATATTCATTTTATAATCATGTTGAACGGTTCGGATCAACTGTTAGAATTTTGAAAAGTCAAATTTTGAGCCATAGCACGGACCCAATCCGTGCTATGCATAGCACCGTAGCCTCACTCTATAATTAAAACCCCTAGTCTCTTTTTTGTTTCTCTCTCTTTGGGCTCTCTTAAACTTAGAAATTCGGGTCATATGATCATTGCAAATGAGATTTTTAAAGGAACAAAAAAAAAAAATAGAATTTGAAACAACACAATTAATTCTGACCTCCATTCACTAAAATAGTCATAACTCTCCATAGGGAACTCCAAAAGACTTGAAACCTTCACCAATAAAAAGTAAAAAAAAACTAGACTTAAAAACCTTTAATTCCATATATAGGTAATGCACTCAGATTGACCAAGGTAAACCCTTTCAAAATCTCTCTTTAATCAACCTCAAATTCTGTCCATAGTAGAATTCAAAAGGTTTTTATTTATATTTCTAAATAAACCTAACTTTATTATAGAAAATTAAGTTTATAATTCAACAATTTATAGTATGGAAAAACTTGTCAGCTTATATTCAATTAAAAAATTTCAAGGCTTGTCTCTATGAATAATAACTACATCAAAATTGCACTATCCATTTTCCACACAAAATGGAACAGGACAGTGTTTTAAAAAACCTGACCTCGGGATAGACCCCACAAGGTTTAACAGAAGTAATCGGCGTGGTGTCCTTTTAACTTTGTATTAATATGATCTTTATTTTTAAGTGATTACATTGGGATATTAATAAAATGAGTGAGTTTAGATGGGGAAATAATTAATTAAAAAATTTCAAAATAATAATTACCCAAAAAGAAAAGAAAAGAAAACTAATACCTCATAATTAATTACTACATAGCATAGCCTTATACAAATTCATGCATCCATAGAGAGAGAGAGCTACCTGATTTCTCAAATTTAGTTCTCTGTTTATTCTCAGTGCATCTAATATGGCAAGTCCTTAAGACGGGATCAATCTATTCAAATTTGAAATATTTTTGTCATGATGGGCTTATTGTTGTATAGGCCGGAGATATTTCATTAAGCTTGTCATGTTTACAAAAATCCCACAAAGGCAGGGAGAGATTTTGTGCATGGGCCCCGCATTACTGTGCTAATCTTGGTCTCTTTTGGGCCCTAGCCCAACATGTTTTAGGCCTAAAGTTATAAAAGAAAAAAAAATAGTACAAGGTAATTTCCGCGGTGTATATTATATTCACCAGAAAAATCAGTAAATATATAATAATTCTTTGATTTATGAGGACCTGGCCTGACATCATCAGGTTATACACCATGCATCAGAAAAACGCAGATATATCTATCAGAAAAGTTCTACTTCTAAAATTGGCTAATCAACTTTAATGCTTCCTTGAGGCTTTATTACATTGAGATTGAAAGGTCTGACAGTTATGAGTTATTTCTTTTTTACATTCTATGAAATCATCATATATATATATATATATATATATATATGACATATAATTATAGTATTCATTACTGCATAAGTTGTAGCTGAATTCTCAGATAACATCCCTTTACAAAGATCTATATATGTTGCTTCAATTTATTCCTTCGGCTGATATGCCCAGCTGCAAAAGCAAGAAAATATTATGACGATAACAGCTACAAATAATGTTAATTAGTACTCAGTAGCAATACTAAACAGTACTGGTAATAATAGTGGCCATGGATGCTGGTAATGTTATATGGCGTTATGATCAATTTTTGTACATTTAATTGTAAATTTTGTAAGATCAAGAGTATATTTTACCTGGCTCTGGAATAAAAACTCCTGTTCCATTTCCATTCTTTGGTTTCAGAACCTGCACACAAGTCATTATTAACCGCATTGTGGAATTTAATTAATTGAACAATAAAATGTTCTCATTTAATTTGTAATTCATTGAACCAGTAACTCTAGGTTCACCTTGTTAACTCGATGTACCATTTCAACTTTTGCGTAATCGTGGATCTTGTGCACTTGAGATTCCGAGTAACTCGAATTGGTGCAGCCGCAAGATCCATGAACGATCTTGAACAAATACAACTACAATGCAGACGACAAATGTCTAGACTTTGCGTTCAAGAAATTTTCATGAAATGTGCTAGAAAAAACTAGGAAATTCTCTTTGAAATTTGAAAGAAATCATTCTATTTCTGTCGGACATGATCATATAATAATTATATATATATCTATATATTATGTGATTGTGACACCTAGATTTTCTCATTACTGCATGTATCATGAACCAATTTAGCATGAAATGGATGTATAGAACTGTAATTAATTATTTGAGAAGACAGTGCAGAAATCATATATATATATATAATATGGAAATGTAAATTTAAGAAACCACGATGCATGCATATGTGTATGTGTGTTCTTACAGGATCCTTTGAGACGTTAGAGCGAGCATGGAATGAGTTTTGATTGTCGTCAGATAAGAGAAGCAAGAGGTGTCTCTGTCTCTCTATATGCAAGTCCTCTTCATCTCCACCATCCTTTACAAATTCCATGCTATCAAATATTTTCAGATACTTTATTTCTCTATTGATTGTTGATTAGAAGGTACACTGTACACCCCAGAGAAAAAGAACTTAATTTCGTTTTTATAAGTAGGTTGTATGTAATTAATGTTGTATTAATAAAAGCAGGGCAGATGAAGATGAAGGGAATGCCTCATGGCTCATGGGTGGCAGAAACTGGTGGGGTATTTAGTTCCCTGCGTTACTTTATTTCTTGTAACCAGAAAGTGAGAATATTTTCCTGTAACGAATGACTTCATATGGGAAATGACCCGCTACAGAACCACAGCAGATGAGTAGAATTGTCTCATTTAAGTGCTGTTTGTTTTTGGGTCAGGACTTGGGAGTTACAATTTTCACATGGAATTAATGGAAACTACTGCAGATGTGCTTTTCTCTGTTGGGAGTAACAATGTAAAGTAACTGCTGTCATCCTAATTAATATAGAAAATACAATGACAAAAACATGTCAATTTAGAATGCATATTGGCCAATTACCACTACATAACAAACTAAAGTTTTACATGTCTAGCTACTTTGAAATGAAGTTAAATGAACGAAACTATTTGTTAGAATTTAAATTGATATCCCTTTTTTTTTTAAAAAGAAAGGCTGTATAGCCCGAGATTTTCATTAATATCCAACATTAAATAAAAATTGGTAGAAATGCCCACAACATTATATTCTCGGCGGTCTACGTTTTTTTTCTGAACCATCAGAATTCTCAACTGTCCAGAAAAAAAGTGAACCGCCGAAAATCTCGACAGTCTAGGCATAAAATTAATTTTTTGGTCAAAACATTCGACCGAATACGAATTTGTGATTTTTTTTATTTAATTAGAAGATTTTATGATTTTTATATTTTTTTTCTATTAAAATATTAGAAAAAAAATTTATATTTCTTTGAAAATAGAAATATGGGGCCCGCAAACGCTCCTCGTTGTGCCCTGTTTGACCGCCTCTTTTGACAACTGGTATAGTACACTGGAACGCTGGGTACGTGTCCCTCATCATTTTAAGGAAATAAATAGAATACCTTAGAATTTGAATTACTAGAAAGACTATGATAATTTCTTTATTTACTCAGAAGTGTTTTTTGAACCGGGATCAATAACTCAAATCCAAAACAATTTTTTTTTTCAATAACACACAAAGAAATATTTTAATTTTTCTTACAGCTGCAAAAAATCTCAATTGAAAATTGTTGATTCCGGTTATTTGTTACAGTTTTTCTAGTAAATTCAATTCTATAATATTCATTTATTTTCAAAAGAAATATAATTTCTTTTCTAATATTTTAATAGAAAAAAATCACAAATTCACATTCAGCCGAATGTTTCTCCCAAAAAATTAATTTTATGTCTAGACCGTCAAGATTCTCGGCAGTTTGGGCATTTTGAAAATTTTCGAAAATTGTAGACATTTATGTTTTATTATTATTTAATGTTGGATATTAATAAAAAAATCGGCTGTATAGCCCCCGACATTTTTATTAATATCCAAAGTTTAATACAAATTATTAATTATGCCCATTTTCTGGCCGGCTTACTCCCTCCTTAAGCCGGTCATTTTCTGGTCGGCTTTGTACTTTTTTTTTTTTTAAAACCGCAAAAACTCTATAAAAGAGCACCCCTTCCTTCAGATGAAGGCACACAGCCTGAGGCAGCTCGCTAATCACTGTTGAGGTAAATTTTTTTTTTATTATTATGTTTTATTTTATAGAATAATTAATTATATTATTAAAAAATTAATAATAAACCCTAAACCCTATAACCCTAAACCCTAAACCCTAAACCCTATAACCCTATAACCCTATAACCCTAAAACCCTAAACCCTATACCCTAAACCCTAAACCCTATACCCTAAACCCTATAACCCTAAACCCTAAACCCTAAACCCTATAACCCTATAACCCTATAACCCTAAACCCTATACCCTATAACCCTATAACCCTAAACCCTATAACCCTATAACCCTAAACCCTAAACCCTAAACCCTATAACCCTATAACCCTATAACCCTATAACCTATACCCTATACCATATACCCTATACGGTATACCCTATACCCTATACCCTATAACCTAAACCCTAAACCCAAAAAGAAGTAGTAACTAGTCAATTGTTTACTATGTAGTTACCTGACAATTGTTTACCATTTTCTAAAATGTAGTTTGTTTACCATGGCCTTTATTTCATTACACTATGGTGGGAAGATGCTTAATAGTGCACAAGGGGCGTATTACAACAAAGGTGCAGCTCATTCATTAATGATTCCAGATGACATCTCACTTTTGGACCTGAAATCCATAGTTTACACACACATCGGTTACAACCCAGAAAGGTGGGACTTAGAATTGGCAACCCGATATTGCCATCCCTCCAGCAGAAAATGGATGGTTGCGAAACTGGTAGAGGAGAGTACGTGGAGAGGCATGTTTGGTTCTTTGAGGTCCGAAGGGAATTTTCTAATAGAAATATTTGTTAGAAGAGTTCCGGTAGAGCCCGGGGTTGGAAGTTCGGGCACTGGATCAGCGGCACCACAATATACCCCACAATCAGAAACCTACAGACGTGACTCCACCTTACCCCTCAACGAACCTGACCCAGAACCCTACAACTATGTCACTCCACCAGCACCCCAACGAAGACACTCAGTTGCATTCCCACCTAGACACAATCGAGGCAGACCAAGACACTCAGTTTCAACCCCACCTAGATCCGTAAATGTGGCTCCTTTACCGTTACCTCCAGTATCACCTTACCTCAGACCTGCACCAGTAGACGATGCAAGCTGCCCGGACTTTGAAGATATTAATGAAATACCGGAGGACGATCTGAGGAGCGGGGATGAATTTGAGGGAGAAATGTGGGGGGATTCAGATCACATGGAAGGTTGCGATGAAGACGGGCCGGTTGAAACAGCTGAAAGGCACATGGGTCGTACTGATGAGGGGGGGCCGCTTAGTGGCCGGACTGATACGCACCCGTTCCCAGACCTCAATGATGTTTCTGAGTTTAGAGAAGCAGATATTGGTTATTATGGGCAACGGATTGAGTACAAAGGTGAGCTGACTGCAAACCAATATTTTAATAGCAAAGAAGACCTAATGAAGAAGATCAGAGAGCACCATATAAAAAAGAATCAGGAGTTCAGATCTTGGAAAAGTGACAGGGATCGGGTTACTCTGCTGTGCAAGGACAAGAATTGCCGTTACGAGCTTAGGGTAAAGCCGACGGGATGTGGAGACGCATGGGTTATAACTAAGCAAGATAGGCCTCACATATGTAGGACTGAGAGTACGATGGACGACCACGAATGTCTGACGGCAGCACTCATTGCCGATGTCATTGAGAACAGCATTAAAAAGGACCCGTGTATGAGCATCCGGACGGTGGCAGACATTGTTTTGTCTGTGTATAACAATGTGACACCTAAATACAATTGACTGTGGAGGGGCCGTGAGTTGGCAATAGCCCGATAATTTGGGAGTTGGGAGATTTCTTACAGCTTGTTGAGACCACTGTTGCTTGCAATTTGCCACAACAATCCCGGCTCGACCCACCAATTTCTGACCAGCCCGGTATGGAAGAAGGAAACATGACTAATCATGCCAGGTGTTGCCCAGTGATACCTCGCATATTTAGTCCATTTTAGGCCTGTTTTAGTACCAGATTCGTGCCCTAATTCACCAGAATCATGTGCATTTCATCGATATATCTTTAGAATTTGGTACTGCTGAGTGTTTGTTTGTTTTCTGCAGGTTTGGAGCAAAACACATGAAGAAACGGCGATTTGGGATGATCTGGTACGGCCCTTACCAAGTTTGGTACGGGTCTTACCGGACTTAGCCATTTTTCAGCTCATCACGCCTGGTACGGCCTGGCCGTACCAATTTGGTACGGGCCGTACCTAAAGGCGGCCTGACAGATTCAAATTTTGGCAAAGGCTATTTAAAGCGGGGAACTCTCCAATTTCGACATGCATTCCATTCCAGATCTATTTGAGAGCACAGTAAGAGAGAGAAAGAGAGCTAAGGAGCTAAGAGCAAGAAGGAAGGAAGAGGAAAGAGGCGAAACTCGACGGATCTAGCTTCCTCCTCTCGATCCCTTCGATCCATGGCTATCTCTATCCCTTTTATTGTATTTTTAGATCAGATCATGTGCTGTGAGTAGTTATTTTAGTTTCTAGGGTTTAGAGATGGATTCTTGATTTGTTTTGACTTTCTTTGACTTGTATCTTGTATGAACTCTTTTGATTGATTGATTGTGATTTCTTTGCTATCTTTTGCTTTGATTGCTGTGATTGTGTATGATGAACCTCTAGGTTTAGATCGAACCTATCAAGGTCATGTGATCATCTCAATCTCTCAACCAAATCAATTGTTTAGGGTAGACTTGTTCGAATTGAAGCCGAGAGGTTGAATTCTCCTCTAATCGACAGATTAGAGGGTGCCTTAGGTCTCCAATCAACCAGTTAGGGTAGATATGTACCAACACACGAGAGTTGAGGTGTAGAAATCCTTAAAAGGCAATCAATTGCATTCCAACCTAGATCTTGATCCAACAAACGACAGTTGAGGCTTAGGAACCTTAGGTATGGTCAATTGAACCTTTCCAAAGAGTTTAGCACAAGGTACCAGCAAGGAAATGCATCAACTCGAACTGGTAAGCTCTGTTCTGGGAAGCCAGTACGGGTCTTACCAGAGTGGTACGGCCTTGCCTTACCAAGTTAAGTACGGCCTAGCCGTACCGACTTGGTACGGGCCGTACCACTAGAGGCAGATCATAGATGAAGTCTGAAACCCTGGAAACGCCTTTTATCCATAATCAAAACACAATTTACATTTCTTCTAGCATTTTATTACATCTTTCTGAATTGTTTGAATTGTTTGAATTGACCTTTTTAGGAAATTAAATACCAAACCAAAACCTTCTCACTTCTAGTTTTTAATTGAGTTTGGTAGATTCTAACCTAGTAATTGCCCGTCCCTGTGGATCGATACCCGATTATACTACTCGATAGGGGTTGTGCACTTGCAACCCTTACTCGTGAAGTGTAAACGCGGTTTTAAAAGGTACGCCCTCAAGCGTACCGAAACTTGCGTTGCGCTTCTGCGCGAACACCCAGTTCAGAGCCGTAGCCTGGGCGTTTGGTCCATGCATTGGAGCGTTCCAGTACCTGAGACCAGTGATCAGCATCGGTGCCTGCTTCTTGTCTGGGCGATATGAGGGGAGGCTTTTGATAGCTTGTGGCTACGATGCCGAGAACCAATTGTTGCCTATTGCATTTGCAATTGTACAGCAGGAGGATACTGAGAATTAGGGTTTTTTCTTGCAGTGGTTGAGAAATGAAGTGCTCGGCTCGTGTAAATTTGTATATGTCATATCGAACCAGCACAAGGGGATCAAAGCTGCACTGACAGCTGAATACGGATGGCCTCCCGAGCTTTTTGTGCACAGGTATTGTATGCAGCATGTTGCTGACAACCTGGTCAAGAACTGTGGAGGAGACATATGGTACGGATGGAGGTTCAGGGAAGGAGCAAAGAGGAAGAAGCCGAGAAGATTGAAAGAGATGTTCGAAGAGTTTGCTCATGTATGTTTAACTTATAACATTTCGTTTAATTATCTTATAAGAATTTTATAAAAATGAAATAACACCCCTTTGTTTTTGTGCAGCTAAATCCGCAGTGTAATGCATATTTAAAGAAAGTGGACAAAGTAAGTCCTAATGATGTGATGGAGCCGTCCAATTATGAGAAAATTTTCCAAACCTGTGACGGAGGATACCGGTTTGGTATCATGACAACAAACGGCTCCGAGTCGCTCAACAATGTCTTCCTAACGAGTCGTAGATTGCCTGTTTGTGCCATAGTGGAGGATACGTTCTACACGTGCAACAGATGGTTTGTTCAGCAGCGTCAGCGAGCAATGGAATTACAAGACAAGGGACAGGTTCTGTCTGACCGGGTTTTGCAGAAGATCAGAAAACGTTGGGAGAAAGCTGGAAAAATGCGGTTGGTGCGTTACACGCAGGGCCAAGGTCAGTACCAAGTTTCATCCCCAAATGAGTACGTTCCTTGCACCCGTAGCGACATGGGCAACATGGAACCCACTCACAGGGAGTTCATGTATATTGTGACGCGCAGTCCCGACAGACAAATGGAATGCACTTGCAGAGGTATCCAATTAACTTCTATTCCGTGCGCTCATGTCTTAGCTGTTTGCCGTGACTGAAACTGGCAAGAGGACGACTTTGTTGCAGACTGGTATGAAACACCCTATCTTGTGAGTACTTGGAACCATGTGTTCATTCCAATTGGTAATATGGGAGACTGGCCTCCTAATCATGGAGACAAAATCCTTCCGAGTAGTGGTTGGATTAGGAAGGGGAGGCGAAAACACACCCGTCGTGTAATGACGATGGATGAAATGGAAGGTAGACGAAGGGGCATCAGGCTCGCCGTTCCACTTCCGATAGGCAACGAAGAGGTATGTAACATTCATCCAAAATTATTTTTCTTTTCAATTTATACCAACTTACTAAGTAACACATGCAAATGCAGAGGCAAGAAACGCAGCAAATGCGGCAGAAAATGAGCGAGTAATGGCGCCGGAAAGTGGGTCCGGAGGGTCACGGCGTAGCACAGCTACGAGCCGTTTAGATGCAACTGTTATGTATGCCGAAGCAATGGGAGAGGCGGTTGCCATAGGAGGAGAGGCGGTTGGGGTGCAAGGGGAGTCATCTGTCCAACCGAGGAAGTCCACTACTAGACGCACAACAAGAGCATCTACAAGCCAAGCAGGGCCATCTGGAGCCCAGGCCGGCCCATCTACAAGCCAAGCAGCGCCATCTGGAGCCCAGGCCGGCCCATCTAGTGAGCAACCAGAGCCACCTGGTAGACCATCTCGTAGGGCATCTTTCGCAAGTGGTTTACTATGGGGATTAAATTTTAGACGTGGTAGTAATAAGTGATTTATATGCATGTTGTAAAAATTGTGTGGACTCTATTTGCATTTTGTGTGTACTTTATTATTTTGTACGAAACTCAGAAATGAAATATTTGACTCTAATAGAAATCACCTAAAACAAAAATAATGCGGTTTAAAAAAAAAAAAAATACCAAGCAGGCCAGAAAATGGCCGGCTTAGGGAGGGAGTAAGCCGGCCATTTTCTGGTCGGCTTGGGTATTTTTAGCGAAAGTTTGAAAATCTGGACATAATTAATAATTTGTATTAAACTTTGGATATTAATAAAAATGTCGGGTATAGCCCATACTATGATTGATATATAAGATAGTTAAATTTTCATGATTGATTCAAAACTGTCAATCATACAAATCAGATTGAGTCGAGTATTCAACCCGGCCCGAATTTGATATGTATCCGACCTATTTAGTCATCATCAGATAGATCGGATACGGATCGGATCATGTCTGATTTGATAGATCGGATACAGATCGGATCCGATCGTGTCTGATTTGTTAGGGCGTCAGATAGGAAATTAATATTCCTAATGAAGAATTATCATTGTGTTTAGTACATACCCGACCTCATTCTATTTTGACTTAATTTTGAATCGTAGATCTCATTCTATTTTCACAATTACTTGATCTCAATCTAAAAGTTTCTAAATGTAAATTTGGTCTCTAAGTATATTTTCATATAAAACCATGTTGGATGGACTATTTAGACCATGAAAATAAATATATGAAATCATGGTACATACCAATATATGTTATACATAGTACTGTAGCCTCACTCTATATATATTAAAAATCATTAAAATTGAAGTTAGTTTATACAAACTAATTATGTATTGCTATATTTTATATAGAAACAAAATGATCTTATATTTGAAATTTTGAATTTTGAATTGTCAGTAAAATTATTATAATCATGACAACTCAAAAAGGAAATATGAACATTGAATTTCATCTCTACAGAAAAAATGGTACACTTTGCAAAAAGAAATTCTGAAAGTTTTGAGTTGGAGCCTTTTTTTTTTTTTTTTGGTTCCGATTTCGTAAACGGCTTTCCTATGACGAGCTGTCCAACACGTGTACTACTGATTAAAGTCGACTGTCGTGTTCAGTGTTCATGGTGCATACTTTCAAATTTCAGAAGTACAGTTCTTTCCTGCAAGTCTGTAACAGAGTTCCGGTCCACCAAGACCGCGTCTGTGAAGAAAAATCGCTTTCTACCTCACGTGGTCCTCTGATTGCACTTGCGCGCGGTACCCCGAGAAAGGCATCTCCATCTCGGACCAAAACCCAAGTCCAAGATCCGCACTTCTGGCAAACAGCAAACACCATTTTTTCCTTCAATGACGTCCGTTAACATTGCAACCGGTTAGACATTAAGGGCCAGTGAGTGTTTCCTGTTATGCGTCGAACAGCTAGCAAAATACGAATACGAGGCGATAAGCACGGACAATGTGGGTCCCGCAAACGCTCCTCGCTGTGCCCTGTTTGACCTCCTCTTTTGACAGCTGGTAAGTACGTTGGGTACGTGTCCCCTTCTTATTCGAAGTTAACTCCGGTGAAGCCGACCGTTTAGCTTTATTTTTGTATGCACACGGTACATTATTTCTTCGCCCGAATCGATGTGATAGGGCCTGGTGCCGGCACGTTTCTTCCCCAGAGATGGAATAGTCCGTTGGAACCGGGTCCACTTAAAAAGTTGTTAATTTAACTATTTTCTGGACTGGCCATTTATTCTTTTATTATGCTTATTTTTTTTAAAGATTTATTTTGGACGGTGGACACCGTTCGTAGAAGAACAATCCGCAACAAAATCAAGTGTACAAATGATTTTCTTGAGCCGCTGAAATAGAGTTCTGAATGTGGACCCCATAGGCCATAATTGGAGCGTGCCCTCCGTGGAAGCTGAAGTCACACTGGCTCATGTATTTAAATATAGACTGTCTTTTTGTATCGAACAACCATACTATTGAACTCCGTTCCCCAATTTAGAGAGGCCAAGAGGGCAAAGAGGGACATAAAAAGAGATCTTCAGATTGTCTCGAAATACTTGCTTGAGTTTTAATCATTCGTATCGCAGGTAAGCTTTTTCTTTTATTTTCTTCCTAAATTCTGGCGAAGGTTTGATTTGTCTATTTCAATTTCTACAGCTTGCGATTATAGATTTTTCATAGAATGGATTTAAGTGTTAGGTGTGGTATCTCCAGCTCGTGATCTGGGTAATCTGATAATTTTTCTAAAGAAATTGCGATTGTAAATTTGTTCTATTGTTTTGCTTGATTCAATTTTCGTTGTAGTTCATGTCGGAAGTAGAAAAATAAGGATCACGGTCCAATTTATTTGAAAGAGTGAATGTTATTGTTCTTTTTAATTTATCTTAGAATTTTTCCTTCAGTAATTATTGGCTGTTTGTTGAACAATATACTATGAACTTATTAAAATAGGTGGTATCGTGCTGATGTGTCCCTTTCTTCGAGGATCGTTGTTATTTGAAGAAAGCACTCAATAGTCAGTAATACGTTTTTGTTGAAAAATATCATTTATGATTGGATTTTTTTTTTTTTTGAATAAAACCCTAACTTAGCCCATTGTTATCCTTTGTTTTCTTTTTGTTCAAATGAGTTTTTCAGAGAAAATTAGATGATTATGACTTTACTGTAGATGCACTGACTGATGTTATGCGGTGTTGGCAATCTGATTGTCTTCCCCATGCTCCGATTTAATCAGTTATTGGTTAAATGGTTCATTTATGTTTTTGTATTTTTTATTAGGAAAAAAAGTTTTCCGTATAATCTCTCTTTAATAAAAATATCTATAGGTTAGAGAATTTTTTGTACCCATGGAAGATAGTACTAAATACTGGGATCCACTAGGGTATGGTGCACAAATAATCCGTCTTAAACTGAGAGGACCGTCTTCCTTCGCATAGGGTAGATCTTTCAATAGTATTAAAAAAGTCATCTTGGTAAGCAATATTGGCAAATTTTATTGGAGTTTACATTGGGTATATTATCCGGTTTAGATAAAATAGGCCTTGTAGTATGATTATCAAAAAGTTTCAATACATATTTCCTGACATTAAGACTCTTAACACATTTGAAAACCTGAACAGGAAAATCAAACAAGAACAAAAGGCAAAAATGGCGTCTAGAGAGGAGAATGTTTACATGGCAAAGCTGGCCGAGCAGGCAGAGAGGTACGAAGAAATGGTTGAGTTCATGGAGAATGTTGCCAAAGCCTCCGATGCAGATGAATTGACCGTTGAGGAGCGCAACCTCCTCTCAGTGGCCTACAAAAATGTGATCGGAGCCCGTCGTGCCAGCTGGCGCATCATTTCCTCAATCGAGCAAAAGGAGGAGAGCCGTGGCAATGAGGCGCACGTGGCTGCCATCAGGGATTACCGTGGGAAAATTGAGGCTGAGCTTACCAAGATCTGTCAGGGGATACTTGATTTGCTCGACAAGCACCTTGTGCCGTCTGCCACTGTGGCCGAGTCGAAGGTGTTCTACCTCAAGATGAAGGGAGATTACCATAGGTAATGTTAAAAAATTATTGTTGACAAGGGATTTGTTTTGGGGTTGAGTGGGGTGTGGTGGGAGGTGAGGATATTGGTGGAATTTGCAGTCGTTCCTGGTGAACACACTAGGGAAAGTATTTTTGGGTAGTCTGGAGTTACTATCTCTTGAATAACTTGGAGTTTGGATTAATTCACTTCTTTCTAGAGCTATATAGAAATATAATTAGGTCAATGTCTGCTCTTTGTTGATAAGAGCAACAAATGAAATGTACTGATTAAGGAGATGGGGGTGATAGCTTGTTCCAAAGGCCCAAGATGGATTAGTGTGCAGACTTACTGAACATGAGAGTGTTGCTCAAGAACATTGAAACATCATGTGTTCTTAGTAAAAGCTCTTCCTCTCTTGGTCTCAACTTTAGAATGATGATTCTAACATTTGACAGGGTGTTGAGTTTCTGTTTTCCCATTTCCCTTATTTTTTCCCAGTTGGGCGCGGCTTGCTTGGTTAGGACTTAGTTCATACATTATGTGCATTCTTGTTTTGGTTCTAACATTTTATATGGTGTTGACTTTCCATTTACCTTTTTACCTTATTTCCCAGATGGGCACAGGTTGCGTATGATTTAGTTTAAAGTGCATTACTGTTATGGTTCACCAAGTATTTGAAATTTAGATGATTATCATATGTTGGTTTTGTATCAGGTTCATATTTTGTGCCTTATGTATAGGATTTAGTTCAATGATTAAGGTTATTAACTACGGATTAGAAATTTACATACGTAGTCTTGTGATATCTGTTTTGTGTTGATTATTCTGTTGTTATTGTATAGGTACCTGGCTGAGTTCACAACTGGTGCCGAGAGGAAAGAGGCAGCTGAGAACACAATGTTGGCTTACAAGGCAGCTCAGGCATGTTTCTTTGGTGCACACACCCACACACATACTCTCAAACTTGCATGTTCTGATAATATATTTTATACATTTTATTCAGTCTATTTAATGACTGCAATATATAAAAATAATAAGTTGGTTGAAAAGGGTTAGTTTTCGGTTTAGTTGCGTGATAGGAGCATTTTGATGGAATGGTTGTTCTTCTAGTCAAATGTTCTTTATAAATATGACATGCATGTTCAGTAGATGCTAGCAGATAATTGTATTAGGAATAACATGACGGCTGTGGCTTGTTTAGTATCTGAACTTTTAACTTTTTTGTTTTTGTAGGACATTGCTCTGGCTGAGCTGGCACCAACCCACCCAATTAGGCTTGGGCTAGCACTTAACTTCTCTGTATTTTATTATGAGATCCTTAACTCACCTGACCGTGCTTGCAGCCTTGCCAAACAGGTCTCTCTTAAATGTTTTTTTGTTTGTTGTTTTTTTCATATACACCGTTCAATTATGAATCTAAGATTCAGTTTACATTTTTTGTTAAATTTTGGGAATTAGCAAGTATATTCTTCTCTATTCAACTATATCAGATGAGCTTTTTGAAGTTCATTATATAATTTACTCACCAAATTGGAGTAGTGTATCTTGGAGTTATTAGCTTTATTGATGTATATTTTAAAACAGTCTAGTACTAGGTTGTACAGATCCAAACTCTTATATGTATATTTCAAAACAGGCATTTGATGAGGCTATCTCTGAGCTAGATAGCTTGGGTGAAGAATCGTACAAAGACAGCACCTTGATCATGCAACTCCTTCGTGACAACTTGACTCTTTGGACTTCTGACACCACGGTATTTCTCTCCCCCCTCCCCCTCTCCCTCTCCCTCTTGTGTGTTTGTGTTGTGTGTCTGTGAGAATGCATGTTCGTGGTGTGTGTGCCCACAGGCAGTAGGTCATAGCATTGCATTGTTGTGGACTTGTGGTTGTGTAGAAGTGTTTCAAACCTTAGAAGATATGTAAAACATGAATGGAGAACTATTGTCAGGTCTTAGTTCAACTGGGTTTTGACTAGGATAACAAACAGATAAATAAGGTCCATTAATAACTGGTTCCTGAATAATTTTGTTCCCATAAATCAGTGTACTTATCTGGTCATGTCTTGGCCGCCACCTTAGTCTAGAACCAGGTTTCTTTAGGATTGTTGATTCAGGTCTGGTTTTGCTGTAATTTTCTAGCTTTTGAGCCATTTGTTTGTGTTAAAATTGCATTTGGTATGTCTAATATTTGGTTCCATGTTGGGATACGACAGGAGGAAAGTCCGGATGAGATCAAGGAAGCACCTAAAGGTGATGGAGAGGGACAGTAAGGCATATTTGATGTTGTATTGCCATAGTTTGTATTAGGGGGATTTCAATATGCCTGGCGATTCAAGGTTTAACCTTTTTTTACTGGTTTGCTGGAGAATTCTGGTCCATACTGGTTTTATGTTTAAATAATTTTACCATATTTTTTTCCTTTAATACTTGAATCTATGTTTGTTGTTCCTTATCGTAGTGTTTTCTGTTCAGTGCTTGTTTAGGTTGTTTCTTTATAATTAAATGTCTTTATTGTGGGATTAATTTCAATGGAGAAATTTATGGTTGCCAGATTTGTACTGTAGTGGATATTGTAGCCAAGGCTGTTTGATTAAATGCATTATTTGAGCTTATTCTAGCCGTGTACCCAGCGTAGCTTCCGCCAAAAATTCTGATGTAGCGTTAAAAGTGATGTTCTAAGATAGTGAGGATTTAATTATGTTTTCGTAAGAATTCTGCGTACGGCATTCGTGGATTTAGAAACGGTAACAAAATGCAAACTTTCAGTGGAATTCAAAAGAAAGTGATAGAGCGCCGACTTGTAAGTAGAATCCATGATTTTTCAAGAAATTACCCTAAAAAGTCCCCCCCTATTGCCCCAATCTTCCAGAAAGAAAGGTCGTCGGCACTTTTTTTTTTTTTGCTTTCATTCACAGACCGTAGGCCTATTACAATTGGTATATTTCTTCCATCAGAGTTCCCTGCCTATCCCAGTTACACATTCTACCCCTATTGGCTAAATGATGAGCAGCCGCTAAGAATTCATGATCCCTGGGACAGTGTACCACTTGGATATCGCCTTGGCTTTCTGTTAGCAGTCGCCAAGCATTCCACGTTTCAGTATATGATCTCCAATCTGTAATATTTGGCAGTCCACCCGATAATGATCTGACAGTATCCAAGGAGTCCGAGTATATAGTACCTCCTACTTGTGAGCTATGTACCAGTAACCTTAGCCCCTGTAAGACAGCCATAGCCTCAGCCTGGCTAGCACTAATTGACCATACCGATGTTGATACCCACCGTACCAGTACACCATCATGTAACAGCACTAACCCGACTCCCGATTGTCCAGTTTGGTCCCTTGAGCCATCAACAAAGCAGTGGAACCCAGTACATACCAGCGGGGTAGTGGCGATTTGCGGACATCCAAAGTGTGTAGTTCCTTGCAACATCCGAAGAGAATTTCCCGCTCGGAGAATAGCTGTGTCCTCAATTGAACGGCTCCAGAATTCTCTGCACACCTTAATAATGCTTTGCTTAACCATCATCCCATCATAATGAACGGCACTTTGATACCATCATCCCAAAACAAATTAAGAACATCATAATAATGCTTTGCTTAACTGTGCATTGCTTTTGTCTTATTAGACAGGGAATTGCAAGGAAACGGTAGTAGAACAATTAAAGACATGGTTGCGGGAAAATGTAGATGAAATAAATACCTTTCCAAAGCATTTCCCTCTTTTACATGCTTGCCAGCAGCAAATGTTTGGATGACAAGTTGAATGGATTTGTAATAATCAATCTGTAGTTGGAATTAAGTTGTTCTTTTTAGCATGTGTGTTTGCTTTAGTTGTTAAAACTGCATCAAGCAGATGCCGTAAACAAATGAGTTTTGACTTTTGAGAGATTAGGGGTTGAGTTTCGGACACCACTGTTATGTATGTGTGTGGGCCTGATTCTAGGATCCTTCTGGAGAGGTGTCCACGCGACCCGGGTGCATCCCCACGCGACCCGGGTACATCCTCAGGCGACCCGAGTACATCCTCATGCGACCAGTGTGCATCCCCACGCGACCCGCGTGCATTAGCCTGATTTGTGATCTATTTTGTACGATCCAGATTGATCTGCCTTTTGTTCCTTCTATATACATTAGAAGTTCTCTCTGTAATAAATGTGTGTGAACTGAACAGAACTGATTTTGAGACTTAGTGAATTTTGTTTTGGCGAGCGGCCGTGGGTTTTCTCCCCTTCGAGGGTTTCCCACGTAAATCTGTGTGTTCAAGTAGTTAGATTGATTGCTTTGATTTCTCTCTCTCAATTTCTCTCTAAGTAGGTTAATATTGCTCTCTGGTACTCGGTTCCCCTCACAACAACTGGTATCAGAGCGGGGTTCTTTCTCGAGTGGGAGCAATGGCGAAAGAGGGGAAGTTACAAATTGAGAGGTTCGATGGCTCAAATTTCGGGTTTTGGAAGATGCAAGTTGAAGACTACCTATATCAGAAGGATCTCTACTTGCCTCTCAGCGGCAAGGCGAGCAAACCAGCTGATATGGACGGCAAGAAGTGGGAAGTGCTGGATCGGAAGGCTCTGGGTGCGATCAGGCTTTCGTTGTCTCAGTCGGTAGCCTTTAACATCTCCAAGGAAAAGACCACAGAAGATGTGATGAAAGCCTTAACTCGAATGTATGAGAAACCATCGGTGTCAAACAAGGTATTCTTGATGAAACAGTTGTTTAATATGAAGAAATCTGAAAACAAATCCATGCAAGAACACTTGAATGATTTCAATATCATTACGAGTCAGTTAGAATCTGTGGGTATTAACTTTGATAATGAAGTGCTGGCCCTTGCTATTCTGTCGAGTTTACCCGATAGTTGGGATAGTCTGGTTATGGCGGTGAGTAACTCTTCAGGGTCTAATGTTCTCAAGTTTGAGGATGTAGTAGGGGTTCTTCTTAATGAAGATACACGGAGAAAGAACAACTCGTCTGGTAATATTTCTGGTACAGCCCTGAATACTGAGGAACGGGGCAGATCCTCAAAGAAGGGTAATGGGAGAGGATATGGACGGTCACAGTCTCGAAGAAGTCAGTCAAGGGGTACTCAGTTAACCTGCTGGAATTGCAAGAAGAAAGGTCATCTCAAGCGTGATTGCAGAGCACCGAAGAAAAGGGTGGATGAGAATGACAAAAGCAGTAGTTCGATGAATGTCTCAAATGAATCAGGTTCAGAAGATGAAGCGCTGATTATGTGCTGTGACAGCAAAGATGACTGTTTGTGGATACTAGATTCTGGTGCATCGTTTCATGCCACTTCAAACAGGGACCATTTCCTTAATTATGAGAAGGGGAATTTCGGCAAGGTGTATCTTGGCGATGATGAATCCTGTGACATAATTGGTAAAGGAGATGTGCAGATAAGCATGCCAGATGAGAAACAGTTGAGGTTGCAGCGTGTGAGACATGTGCCGAAACTTGCTAGAAATTTAATTTCTGTAAGCCAACTTGCTGATGATGCAGGGTTTGAAACAAAATTTACTAAAACATCCTGGAAGCTCATAAAAGGTGCTTTGGTAGTAGCACATGGGCAGAGAGATGGCAATCTCTACAAAGTTTCTAATGAAAACTCCATAAACGTGGCCTCCTCCAAAGTCAGTGCAGAGGTATGGCATCAACGTCTCGGGCATATGAGTGAAAGAGGAATGAAGGTAATGGTGTCAAAAGGGAAGTTAGACGGATTGTCGCATGTAGATTTCTCTCTTTGTGAAGGCTGTGTGTTTCGAAAACAAAAGGTTGTTAGCTTCTCCAGAAGTGGCAGAACTCCTAAAGCTGGAAAGCTAGAGCTGGTACACACGGATGTCTGGGGACCTTCGCAGGTATCTTCTCTTAATGGTTCTCAGTATTATGTTACTTTCATTGATGATTCAACTAGAAAGCTCTGGATTTACTTTATGAAAAACAAATCTGACGTGTTTGAAATTTTCAAAAAGTGGAAATGCCTAGTTGAGAATGAGACAGGTCTGAAGCTGAAATGCTTAAGATCTGATAATGGAGGTGAGTACTGCAGTAAGGAGTTTGATGAGCATTGTGCCGTGAATGGCATCAGAAGAGAGAAAACAGTACCAAGGACACCACAGCAGAATGGCGTAGCTGAGCGCATGAACAGAACCATCACAGAACGTGCCAGAAGCATGTTGCTGAATGCTGGTTTACCTAAGCATCTCTGGGCTGAAGCTGTGAACACTGCAGCATATCTGATCAACAGAGGACCATCTACTGCGATTGATTGCAAATTGCCTGAGGAGGTTTGGACAGGAAAGGAGGTAAAACTTTCACACTTACGAATTTTCAGTTGTATTTCCTATGTCCATGTCAGTGCTGAAAATATATCAAAGTTAGATGCAAAATCCAAAATTTGCACTCTGGTAGGATATGGAGGTGATAGTTTTGGTTATAGACTATGGGATCATGAGAGTAAAAAGGTCATAAGGAGTAAAGATGTCATATTTAATGAGGATGTTTTGTATAAGGATAAGATCAAAGAGAAGAAGGAACCAGAAAAATCAAAATATTTTGAGCTTGATGATATTCCTTCACATGATCTTGGTCAGCATGTTGTAGAACAGGATGATGAAGTACATGTTGATGAACATGAAGTTCAGGAGGAGTCGGTGACACCACCCATTGCAGTTCGACTTGAGAGACGAACTATCACTGCCCCAAACCGTTACTCTCCATCTCTTGACTATCTATTGCTCACGGATGGTGATGAGCCTAGCTGTTATGATGAAGCAATGCACTCTGAAAGGAAAACAAAATGGAAGGAAGCGATGGATGAAGAGATGAAATCACTGCATGCAAATCAAACTTGGAAATTGGTTGAGCATCCAGTTAAAAAGGGGGCAATTCAAAATAAATGGGTATACAGGTTGAAACAAGAGCATGATGGCTCTCAAAGGTACAAGGCCAGGTTGGTGGTGAAAGGTTTCCAACAAAAGGCAGGTATTGATTTTACCGAAATTTTTTCTCCTGTGGTAAAACTCTCTACGATTAGAACTGTTCTAAGTATTGTTGCTGCTGAGGATCTGCATTTAGAGCAGTTGGATGTTAAAACTGCTTTTCTCCATGGTGAGTTGGAGGAAGACATATACATGGAGCAACCGAAGGGATATGTAAAGGCTGGTAAGGAGAACTTCGTGTGTAAGTTGCAGAAAAGCCTTTATGGTTTGAAACAGGCTCCGAGACAATGGTATATGAAATTTGACAGGTTTATGTCAGGAAATGGATATATTCATTGTCATGCAGATCATTGTTGTTATTTTAAGAAATTTGAAAATTCTTACATTATTTTGCTCTTGTATGTCGACGATATGCTAGTTGCAGGTTCCGACATGAAGAAGATTAAAAACTTGAAAGAGCAAATGGCAAAGGAATTTTCAATGAAAGATCTAGGGGTAGCAAAGGAAATCTTGGGATTGAAAATTGAAAGGAATCGGAAGAACAAGTTGCTTGTAACGCTTCTAAATCCGGGTATATTTTAAATTTAGATTCCAGTTTAGAACAAAATAAAAATAAAAATAATATATAGTTCAGAAAATAATTTATAAAAAAAAAAGGCAATCAAAGAATAGCAAAACGTTTTATAAATTTACATGAAAGTTGTATCTAAATTCTGCATATAATTTTTATTATACATTACTTAGCCCAATTAGTAAGCCCAATTTAGAATATGCAATTCTAAGTTTAGCCCATATTCAATAATATAATTAACCCAACCCTCTCCTCTCTTCTCATTTCTCTCCCTCTTTCATTATTTCTGTAAGTTTTTTTCTCCATCTCTCTCTCTCTCTCTCTCTTTTGCTCTTCTTGGCCGAAACCTCCCCCTCTCTTCTTGGCTGCCGCCGGCCACAAGAGGCCCAGCCGAACCACCCCTCTCTCCCTCTTGTGCCGCCATCCCCCTCTTTTCTCCTTTGGCTAACCGACAGCCCCACCACCGGCCCCCTCTTCTTCCTTGGCTAGCCGACAGCCCCACCACCGAACCCCTCCTCTCCTCGTTGCCTTCCCCCTCTAGCCGTGCCTCTCCTTCTCTCTACCCTTTCCCTTCCCTTGTGCCGCCGGCCACCACCACCACAAACCCTAGACCAAACCCAATACCCTAGACCCGAACCCAATACCGTAGACCCGAAATCCTATGCCAAGACCCGAAACCCTATGCCAAGGCCCGAACCCCTGTGGTTGAACCCAAAAACCGAAAACCCTAGACCCAATAACCCAATTTTACAAATTGAACCCTCTTCTATTTTAGAATTTGTCTAGTTATACGAGAATCAAGGTTATTACTCAAATTTAATTACCAAATTGAATTGGTGGGAAGAATCGAGGGTGGTGGTTTAGTTAATTAAATTGAATTGTGGGGAAATGAATCGAGACTTGTAGGTTAGTGTGGATTAAATACTTGTACTTGACCCTTGGATGACAGTTGCCATGAAATAAATATAAATTGTGAATAAGGCTATAGGATTAAGAATTTCTTTACGAATGTCATGCGAAATTAAGGTTGTTAAATTGAATAGAAATCCTGTAGATTAAGTAGAAATGAATCTAATCAAGCGTGTTGAAACTTAGGAGCAAACCGCGCGCCTTTAGGAGACGCTGAGAATACGCGAGATCTCAATACACGCTCAAACGAAGTCGCTGAGAATACAGGTGCGGGTTCCTGGTCTTGTTTTACAAATAATACACAATTGCATGGATTGAGGTAAGAAATCCTTTTTCAAATCTGGTAGATAAACTGCATGTTGTGGATGTCGAACATTCGTTTGATTTTGTTTAGAATTGCATGATAGGAGTTCTTGATGCATGGGATTGAATTGACAAGAACTGTGAATGTGAATTGGGAATGGGGAATGTAAATGAATTGTTTTCTTTAAATTAGGGCCGTCCGTGCGAGGCGGCTCAGCATGTGTTTGAAAATCAGGCTGTCCGTGTGTGGCAGACCCCAGAGTGTGAAATGTGAACAGAACGGGTCGTCCTTGTGTGGCGGTTCGCCGGATGGGTCCCCGCAATGGCCCATCTAGAGTGTGATTGAACGGGTCGTCCTTGTGTGGCGATTCGCCGGATTTCTATGTACGGGCATGGATTTCCAGAGTGTGGAATTTAAAAACCTTAAACGTGAATTTAAAAGAGGCGGGGATGAAAATTGTTTTGAAATGATTGCATATCTGAATTGATAGGAAGTTTGGGAAAAATTTTGAAATCTTTACTTTATTGTTATTTGGGATATTAAATGAATTGATTTGTAAAAACACCGGGCTGGAACTAAATCCCGCACTGAGAGATAGTTCGATCTCTCACCGTACCACCTTTTATGTGAGTTCCAGGAAATGGAGAAGAAGACATGGAGGAAGGCCGTGAGTGAGGAGTCAGCGGAAGTTTTTAAAGTAGCCACTAATTGTTTTAAATTTATATTTGTATGAACTATATATTGTGTAGACATGGCGGTAACTGTTTGACTAGCCATGTCTGACATATATTTCCCTTTCTATTTGTTTGTGAACTCCTTTTTGTTTAATATAGTGGCTTGTTGGTTGTATTATTGATAATGTATGTGATGTGCTTCACGCCTTGCGTTTGAATGCGCGGCGGGTTGTCCGGGGGTGTGACATTGCTAAAACTGTGCCAAAGGAAGTACATATCAAAGGTGTTGAAGAGGTTCAACATGGAAGGTGCAAAACCGGTCTGTACACCTTTAGCTGGACACTTCAAGAACCTTTCAAAACATCATTGCCCCAAGACAGAAGAAGAACAGAAGAGAATGGAAAAGATTCCGTATGCATCAGCAGTGGGTAGTCTCATGTATGCCATGGTCTGTACAAGACCCGACATCTCTCATGCAGTGGGAGTTGTGAGCAGGTACATGTCTAATCCTGGTTTTGAGCATTGGAATGCAGTAAAATGGATTCTCAGATATCTGGCAGGAACAAAAGATATGGCATTGTGCTATACAGGTGCAGATATACAGTTGCATGGTTTTGTTGATTCTGACATGGCTGGAGACATGGATAGTAGGAAGAGTACCACAAGCTATGTGTTTACTCTTGGCAGTGCAGCAATTTCCTGGATGTCAAGGTTACAAAAAATTGTTGCATTATCTACTACTGAAGCTGAATACGTAGCAGCTGTTGAAGCATGTAAGGAGATAACTTGGTTACGCCTTGTTGAATGAATTGGAGCACAAGCAAGTAGATTGCCGGTTACAAAGCGACAGTCAGAGTGCAATTCATTTGGCGAAGAATTCTGCATTTCACTCAAGGACAAAGCATATCGACATAAGGTATCACTTTATTCGGACTATGCTTGAAGAAGGATCTTTTAAGTTGGAAAAGATTCATACAAACAAGAATCCTGCAGACATGCTTACCAAGTCAGTCCCGAGAGAGAAGCTGGAATACTGTTCGGCTTCTCTTGGTCTTGCTACTTGAGGATAGCAAGACGCCGCCGCCAATGGACACTATAAAAGGAGTTAAAGGCTACTGCTCAAGGAGATGATTTGGGAATCAGTCCCAAGTGGGAGATTTGTTATGTATGTGTGTGGGCCTGATTCTAGGATCCTTCTGGAGAGGTGTCAACGCGACCCGGGTGCATCCCCACGCGACCCGGGTGCATCCTCAGGCGACCCGAGTACATCCTCATGCGACCAGTGTGCATCCCCACGCGACCCGCGTGCATTAGCCTGATTTGTGATCTATTTTGTACGATCCAGATTGATCTGCCTTTTGTTCCTTCTATATACATTAGAAGTTCTCTCTGTAATAAATGTGTGTGAACTGAACAGAACTGATTTTGAGACTTAGTGAATTTTGCTTTGGCGAGCGGCCGTGGGTTTTCTCCCCTTCGAGGGTTTCCCACGTAAATCTGTGTGTTCAAGTAGTTAGATTGATTGCTTTGATTTCTCTCTCTCAATTTCTCTCTAAGTAGGTTAATTTTGCTCTCTGGTACTCGGTTCCCCTCACAACAACCACTGCTAATGATGCAAAAACAAAAAAGTTCCAAAATCTTGTCCCACTTGAGTTTCTTTAGTTGGGTTTTTAAGTTTCGGTAAATTAGTTGTAGCTGTAATACTTTGGTACTGCAATAAAAAAAAATTGTGCATTGCCTTTAATAATAGCTGCTACGTGAAATTATTAACAAAATTTGACTAAAAATGTTGTATTTTTATGAAGCGGACGTCATATCAATTATCTTTGATTAATTTGTAATGTAAACTTTTTTTTTTCTAAATTTAAAATAGAAGCAGCATGGAGTCAAACTAATGGTAATGTCACTTCTTTTAATTTCTCCAAATATATAGATATCTTTGCAAATATTGAGAACTTAATGGCGTTTTTGCATTATATGGATAATTTCTATTTTAGGCCATTGGCAAGTGGAACGCTATCCTCTGCGGAGTTTAAAAACTCCGCACCTGCCGTTCTTTTAATCTGGTCCGTTAGTTTTGACTTGGCACGAATCTAAAAGCCCAATAATACTGCCCCCTCCGTTAGACCGAGTCTCAAAGCGGCTGAGAGTTAATCTGGTCCGTTCGTTTTGCTCCGCAGCTGCGGAGTTTTATAGAACTCCGCAGAGGATACGGGTCCATTGGCAAGTTGCCCTGATTTGAGATTTCTTTTAAGTTGAGATGATTCTTTGGAAACCTAAAATTTCGCCTAGGGTTCTTGACTATAGGTTAAAAGCCTGCTTTATATCCGAATCTTTTTTGAGATAATTAAATCCTCTTGATTTGTCCTTGCAGAAGCAAATATAGAATTTTTTTCTTGTTTTCCCTTCATTGATTAATGATTAGTGGGTGCGTCTTTTAATTAAATGTTACTGCTTAATTTATTGTTATTTGGCCGACTTATTAGCGTTTTGGCTCCATTGTTGCCTAACTTGATTCAATGTGCTTTCTTTTCTAATGGCTAATTTATTGTTTATATTGCATTTCTTTTCTCTTGTAGTTAAGATTAAACCATTTGATTTAAGATGAATTGTTCAAATTTAGATAAAATGTTTTATAATAATTTTAATTTAATTTGAACCGGTGTAGATATCCATTTGTTTTAGGTGGAACAAAATAAGCTGGTATCGATGCATGTTTTCCTGGATGGTTATCTGTTGAAGAAGAACACTGCTAGTGGGAATTGGGGGCGGTCCGATGGGCATCAACATCAAGATTCGTGCACACTGATCATGATGAATACTATAGGTTTTTGCATGAAAAGAAACTTGTGTTATATGTCAGCTTCACTTGGCTGCTACATGAACCGTGCATCTAGCACATCTCTCTCTTTCTTTCTTTCTTTCTTTCTTTCTTTCTTTCTTTCTTTCATTTTCTGAAACCTTAGCTGAGGCCTGAGGCTGCTACTACCAAGTTGATATCTAATACCTCTTTCTCTCAGCTCCCTCCATCTCTCTCTTCTTTGGTGAACATATAGCACCTTTCTTTTGATTTGTATATTGGTGTTTGGTCCATAGATAGATTACATGCTAGCTAGCTAGCTAGGTGCAGAATCCAGATAGGTGGCCAGAACCAGATTCTTCTTAATTATGAGGTGCATATAATAGGGGCCCCATTTGGTGCTAGCTGTTGGATGAGAATTTTTCACTGATATGATCTTGCAAGGTTTTCAATGACATCAAACATTTTTTAATCCTTATTCTTAGTTGATATGTATGGCATATATCAAGTTTGAAATAACATATATTGTACCCAAAATTAAGATCAAAATGTTAACCTGAGAAGTGAGAATCCTATACTTCAACTTGAATTTATATATATATGCCAACGACTTAATTTGTATAAAATTTGGGATGCATCATATTGAATGTCTTGTGCCAGAGCAATGGAATATATATTTTTGTTGCACCGTTCAGTTGGCTTTGCAATATGTAATTAATTCCCTTTTATTTTTTAAGTGATTTTCTATGTGAGATTTGATTAATATTTTAATGTGAATTGTGGAAAACCAGCCACAATGGGGCAGAAAAGATAACAAGCTTTCGGACCCGTTTTCTGAAATTGCGCTGCACAACAAAACCAGATTCAATTAGAATGTATACCTTTCACAAATTTCAAAATTGCATATTTTTTCTTCTAAAATTCATAATATTATATTTAATCTTCTAAATTTTTAAAACTCACAAATTTATCCAATTTATCGTTTTTTCTATTAAAACTCATTTTTATATGCCATAAGTAGAGAAATAAATCATTTGTCTTCACAAACAGGGCAATTAGAAAACTGAATATTTCTCTTACATAATTTTTTTTTATAGATGTTAAAATGGAAACTGTGTCAATTTGAAATGAGTTTTATAGAAAACACAATGTATTGGACAAATTTGGGAGATTTTGAAATTTAGAAGGGTAAAATGGTATTTCAAACGAAGGGGATATACGTAATTTTGTGATTTTTGAAGGGTATACATGAAATTCTCCCTTACAATTATGAAACATAGAAAATTAAAAAGAAAATAGGAATAATATTCTGGCATTTAATACGGACTGATGAGTGAAGACACTCAACCTTTTTTCCACAATGGCCAATGGGTATATTAGGGGTGTCAATGGGTACGATACAGGTAGGGTGGAAGCATTTTCATACTCATACCCATTAAGAATTGACTTCACTCATACTCTACCCTTACCCATTAAAAATTGACCTCACCCTATCCTACCCTTACCTGTTAAAATTACCCGTACCCTTACCCATTTAGCTAACGAAAAAAAATCCTTACCCATACCCATACCCAATAAGCTAACGAAAAAGAAATCTTACCCATACTCACCTTATCGAATACGATACGGATCGGATAAACGGCCAAAAGGTACCATTGACACCCCTAGGGTATATGATACTGGCATTGATTGCTTGCCTCTTTGATTAATAAAATATGAAATATCATGCTGCTTGACTTCCTTTATTCGGTAATTGGAATATGGTAAAGGTTTGGGGTCCAATGTTGAGAGATGCCTTGGAATTTTATAATAGCTAGTTAAAATTGTCTGAAAGTCTAGTGTATTTGTTAAATTTTATGATGTCTTCGAATTTATAATGTTAAATATTACAATAAGATACAAGTAGCTAATTAAATGTTAAGAACAACTATATATATATATAGAGAGAGAGAGAGAGAGAGTGGCTAATATCAAAACGTTTGTTCCTAGCCTCCGGTGCAACCAAGTTGTTTTCGGATTTTCAAAGTCCAAACGGTCGATCCGAACCGTTCAACATGTTCTCTATATTGAAATGTGCTTGGAGACTAAATTTTACATTTTTTTGAATTTTTTTACTATTTATTAAGCCACTTTGAAAGTTGCTGATCCCATATTTTATATTTTAATTTCATTTTCCTTAGATTTAGATTATTATGTTCAGGTTAAATTGTCTCTGGGTTTAGGTTAGTTTGCATTAGGATTCAATTTATAGTTTATAGTTTATGCTACATCAATTTAGAATACTGTTTCCAGGTTTTGGTTTATTATGTTAAGGTTATTATTTGTACAGTTCAGATTATTTTATGTTAAGATTCAATTTATATTGCCTTAAATTAATATTTTACATTAACTTTTGCAACGTCATCGGAAGTTCATCCTGGGACAGAGCCTGACTTTCAATCTATAGGGATCAAACACATATTGATGATCAATTATATAATTTTTTTCATATATTTTAAATCCGTCACTGAATTAAGTGGCATAGCCACGATTTGAGTCAGGAGTGGGCAAAAATATTAACAGTTCAAATTTCATTAAAATATTACAAATTCGAAAACTACAAATTTCATCCAAAATGATACAAGTTCAAATATATGATATGTTTTCATATAAAAAAACAATAAACATAGTAATACTAAATTTTCAAATCCAAATTAGAGACAACATTACTAACAGAGTAATAATTACTAATAGAGTGTATATTACATACAGATTGGTAATACACACTAACAAAGTCTAAATTAGGAACTACATTACTAACATATTAGAAATACAATTAGAAAAAAAAAATGTCTAACTGTGGACTTGCAGTAAAAAAATTAGGGTTAATTGAAAAGAAACTTTTAGAATGGATGTTCTCTTTTTTTTTTTTAAAGCTTAACAGCAGCTGTCAAGGATAGAATGGATGTTCTCATTGGTGATTTGAAAGAAAAATATGCAAATATGTTACATGATTTGTTAAATTTTTTAATACATTCTAAAAAATTATTTTTTAATTAACACTCGCTGAAAAAAAAAATAGAGTTATCACTTACCTCCGGTTCCGCCGGCTTTCCCGCCTACGCCGCTGACCTTCTGCTCCACCTACCTCTACTCGATCGAGCTCCCCCATTGCTGATCGCCCTTCTTTCGCTTGAATCGTTTCGCCTAGTCGCCCTTTAATTTATATCTTTTTGCTATTTTGAATTTTTTTTTTTTTTGCAAAGTGAACGCATTAAAATTAATTTATAAACCTTCTAATTTTGACCGCTTGACTTTATATTAAATTAATTTAAAACTAAATTTTTTTGCATGTAGACACATCGCTCGTAAGGTAGATTGGTTTTAACGGTTTGGATTTCTCGTTTGAAGTCAATCTGATAAGTTTTAGAGTTAAGTTTACAAAAGTACTTAGATGAACATATGGAAAGAAAACAATAATAATATTAGTATGTCAACTCCTTTTATGTGATAATTGTTACTGGGTCCAATATTTTTTAGGGTCCGCCTAGCTCTCCCCCGTGAACAATCCCCCATTTCATCCCCCGTCAGTTGCATTAATTAAGATAGTTAGTTAGTTAGAATTTATAACTGTCAGTGTATTTTAGGAATTTGCAGAAGTATTCATATGTAGCACAACTAGTATTCATCCATCTATATGAAGGTATTCACATTTGCAATAGAAACATATTTGGATATATTACAACAAGAAAGTAGGGGACAAACAACATGTGTGGGGGACCGCACAACTGTCAGAGCATTAATTAAGTGAGGGACCGCATAACCGTCAGCGCATTAATTAAGTGGGGGACTTCTAACTACCTTCAGCTCATTTTAGAAATTTGCAAAAAAAGTATTCATCTGTAACACAACTAGCATTCATCCATCTATATAAATGTATTCATCTTTGCAATAGAAGCATATTTGGACACATCAATCACTCATCTTTTACACGTTTTTAGAGATGAGTTTTTTTTTCTCCGTTCAATCTAACCAATATTTCTGACGATATGTGAGGAATTTTGAAAATCTAAAACCACGAATGTCTTCTACATAATTTTCTCTTTCAAATGAGATCCATGATGACATACTTTCGAGTTGTCCGTTGCACAAGTATTCACACCTCGTCATGCAAGTATTCATTCCGCATTAAGCAAGTATTCATCCTCATCGTGTAAGTGTAAATAGTTAATGTACCAAGAGTATTACAAACATATGTGCATACCAAACAAATAAAAAGTATTCATCCATAAGATATCAAGTATATTCATACATATAAGTTAAAGTATTTATGCCTAAGATATTAAGTATTCATCCATAAACGTTGAAGTATTTATCTCTAAAACATTAAGTATTCATCCATATGTACTTAGTACGCACTGTTCTAATTTACCATTAATGAAGCTTTGTTCTTTGCAAATAATTCGGATCTGACCCGGCGGTCGACAGTGATGGATCTACTCCGGCAGAGGCGGAGGTGGAAGAGAGAGGAGGCGGAGGTGGGAGACAGAGGTGAGAGACGGAGGTGGAGGTGGGAGAGGGAGGCCGAGAGGGAGAGGTGGGAGAGGCGGGCGGAGGTGGAGGCGGAGGTGGAGAGGGAGAGGTTGAGGTGGGAGAGGTGGGAGAGGGAGGGAGAAAGAGGAAAGAAATAAATTGAGAAAATTGAGTAATTAATTTGTAGGGCAATTAGGTAGTTAGAATTTTGAATTATAGTTAGAAAAGGTAATTAGTTAGTTGGGGGATGGATAGATGGGGGAAGATATAATTACCCTATTTTTTATATTGGTTTGGTGAAATGAATTCCCTCAATTTGGAAATCTTTGGAAAATAGTAAATAAAAGAAACCGCAAAAGGAAAGAAAACGATAAAGTGTTGTCTTGCAACAATATCGGTTCACAAAAATATATATAGTAGTGCTATTACTAAACTGAATTTGGAAAAATGATAACAACAATTATGCGTTTTGTGGTTAAATTGTAATAAAAATTGACGCGGATATGAAGCAAGCATATATAGTGAACTGTTCTTTTCTATTTTAGCACCAAAATTTTGCTCCACGCGCCTTTTCGAAATTTGATCCCTTATCACAACTTTTGCTTTGCTTATTTAAGTAGCGCCTTCATTTTCAATCTCCACACCAGAAACCTCTGTCGTTCCCTTCCCCTCGTTTTCATTTGTCAGAACTCAGAAGGATACCTTAGAACTTAGATCGATCGAGGTGTCCTTCACTGAGAAATGGTTGCAGCTAGAGTAACTTCGGTATCTAGGCAAGGCAGGGAATTGCAACGGTATAGCAGTAGCGGTGGCCGCATTGTTGTGGGGTGAGGAAAAGTTTTGTTCAAATTTTTTATCTTTTGTAGAACAAGTTCTGATTAACAACCCACCTTTCTTTGTTTTGTATTTACCAAAATAAATTTGTTTGCTCTGTTCTTGAGGGTTGGCTGATGTATGTTCTAGCCTTTACATCACAACTATAAACAGGATTTGAACTTCTTTGTTTTGTTTTGTTTTTTATGATGAAATTATGTATATTTCTGTCTTCTAATATTGTTCACAATAAATACAATATTCAATGGAATTATGTATGTTTCAAGAAAATACAAAATAAAAAGCCTTAAATATATAGGAACTATATATGCAGGAACATATATATGAGCAAATTCGTTATGATATAATTAATTCGCATACTAAAGATGTCTTTTCTCTCAAATATACCACATGCAGGTGCATCCCGTATAGAGTAAATGGCAAAATTTCATGCTCAGATGATATAGATAAAGCCATGGAGGTTCTTGTTATAAGCTCTCAAAAAGGACATGGCATGATGTTCCCTAAGGTACATGTCCCATTTCAATTTTTACTATTGTGCTAGTAAGTGCATCAAAATTGGAGAAAGATATATTAAAGCAAGCGTTTGTAATTTGGCAGGGAGGATGGGAATTAGATGAAACAGTAAAAGCAGCTGCATCAAGAGAGGCTTTGGAAGAAGCTGGTGTCCAAGGAAAAATTGAGGTTACTTCCCCAAATATCTTAATAAGCCGAATAAAATGTATAAACGGTGCATTGTATTGTATAAAAACATCTGGAAAATAACAAATAATTAATTAACTCTGATGTTTATCAATGCAGAGAAGGCTTGGAAAATGGAGTTATATGAGCAAAAGCCATAACATAGTTTACGAGGGAATCCTTTACCCTTTGAATGTAACAGATGAAATGGCACACTGGCCTGAAATGCAAGTGCGCAAGAGAAGATGGGTATATATTTTAACTATTTCCATACATGTTAAATGAAATAATTACTTTTTTTATATTACATAAAAAGGTAATAAAGGGAGCTGTTCTTGTACTGCTCAGGTTGCTGTTGCAGAAGCGAGAGAAGGATGCCCGCACCAGTGGATGATAGAGGCATTGGATAGACTTTTAAATAGACTGAGAAGGTCCTCAAAGAAAAGATAAACCCTGTCTCTCGGCATTTATAACAATTTAGTGATGTACTGCATGGAAGTGCTGAACCATGCCCGAGCGATCATCTCGCTGGTCTTGCTCAGGAAACTCCTTTTTTTTTTTTTTTAATTAGGTGTACATGTACTTACTGGTAGGTTTATTTTTTCTCTTTCTAGAAGAAGATTAGGAGAGAAAAAGGTGCACTAGTAACTAGTTACTACTGACTAGTATGCTTTGTTTGGTTAGATAAAAAATTAACACAAGCTTCGAATCATATATGAGACCAGTTACTCGTACAATTGTTATGCTATACCAGAAACTGACACACTTCGAATCATTTTTTGGAAAGTACGTATTATGACAAATTACTGGCAGAAAAATGACTATAACTATATATTGTAACCAAAGTTCTAAATAGCGCTATAGCGCAACCATAGCTAACTATTTAGAATCATTATAAAAGAAAAGCGGTTAATAGCGTTATAGCTTTTGAGGTCCGAAAAAGCTATATCGCAGCTATTGCGTAGGTATAGCTAGCTATTTAGAACCCTGATTGTAACATTAATGAAACCGCTAACAAAAGTTACTCTGGCAACAGTTCCAGGACAAGTAGGAAATTTAGAGGGCAAACAGCAAAAAGGCAGATAATATACTTGAGCATAAATTCAGATCTTTGGAGGGTTTAACCTATGAAATGAAATGTCTGCCGAATCATGCACACTATTTCAATAGAAAAAATCTGAATTCATTTCGCCTCATATAGCAAATCCCATTACCAGCAGATTATAACATTGCTGTACCAGTTCGGAACCAACAAAACCGTTGTTTTGCTGTATGAATTTGGAATGAACAGAACCATTATTACAGCTAAGAAAAATCCCCAATTAATATCTTGACCTACTTTCTGAAAGCGCTTCACTGATTTTTCAATTCTTTAAAATCTCAATTATGGAATAATTTCAGAACATCATCGATCTCTAGTTAACTTATCCTTACAAAATTAGATGTAACACAATTACACAGAAGCACATTAGATGATGAAATAGAGTTGTATAAACTCTGAAGCAACTAAAACTGTCAGGTTTCAAGCAACTCAAGCACATACCAAATGAAATTGCTCATCAAACCCACTGTGGAAATGAAAATCACGTGTCTTCATTGGGCCTACTAGATAAACAAAGCTCATGCAACTCATTCAAGATCCACTCCTCACCAGTATTCCCCCCCAAGACCAGAACCCTAGTTCCCCCAACAACACAAGTGCTATGCCCCCATGCGAATTTTGGTGCGGGACCCGGAACATTAAGCACCCTCCAAGCCGGTTTATCCTCTCCTGGATCAAGCAAAAATAGCTGAACTGGAGAATGAAGGCCAGCTATCGATCCCCCAAAGATGAGGATCCGTCCGCACGGCAAGCTCATTGCTACATGGTCCAGTCTAGGAGGCGGCGCAACCCCTTCAAATCCATTAAACCCTAATTGCCTCCACTTCGGCTCGCTTTCCTCTAAATCCATTGTATATGCATCACATGAACGTAAGCTGAGAGACCCGCTCTTTGCTAGACCTCCGAACATCATGATCTTGTTGTTGTCATAGACCGAAAGGGTGTGCCCAAGCCGGGATGGTGGGGCCCACGAGGTATGTATCTCTCGCCACGTAGGTCGCCCTGTCGACAGGTCGAGCAGGAACGTGTCATTCAATAGTGTGCCTGTGTTGGTGCACCCACCTGAGACGACAAGCTTTGATCCATTGTCGATGGTGCATGAGCTGTGCCAGGATCGTGGCAGCGGTCTCGCACTAGTGCCAATCTCACAAGAAGTTGCTAGCTCCTGCCAAGAAGGTTGTTGTGCATCGAGATCAAGGACAAAAGCATCATTCAATGGCCCATTACGGCCACACCCCCCAAAAACAACCAACCACGAGCCGTTTAGGCTAGATAGCGTGTGGCCCCATCTACCAGGTGGTGCTGAGGCCACTTTGACACGACACCACTCCGGGCTTGCCGCGTCAAGATTTAATACAAATGTGTCATCCATTGGTTGCATGTCAACTCCTTCGCCTCCAAACAAAACGAGCCTGTTACCGACCGCACATGCACTGAAATTGCATCTAGAAGGCTCAACCCGACCACCGACAGTGAATTTATTCCATGTGGCAGCCTCTAATGTGGTAAGTTCCCTAGCTAGCCGGCCCCAGCCGAATCGCCTTGTACTAGGTTCTAACCGGACAGTCATATCTTTACCCCAGGCATTCTGGCACACGACTTTCCTTAAGTGCTCGTTCTTTGTTATTTGGAGCATTCGTGTACAAACAGACCCAACCGATGCGACATCTCGAGGTGTCAACCTTGACAAGATGTTATGCGCCAGCACTTCGTCAGAGAGTTGAAAAATGTTGCAATAATCTTCATCTCCATCGAGTAAGCCCCCTTCTTCATAATTACATGCCAGGATAATGTCGATTTTGCTTGGCACATTACCAGGAGTTTCTTTCCTGAAAGCAGGGTAGGAAAGGCTTGAGCGGTCGAGATCTGTTTCGTAAAAGACTTGTATGCCAATGAAATGGGTCACGAACGGGCCTTCACGAATTGGGATCACTCTAAGATGGTTAAGCACTGGGGTTCCATCCTTGCGGAAATTTAGCAGCTCCCCTTGGAACTCAGTCTCACTCTCTAAGCATTGCCGGATCTCCGACACAGCCATCGGGTCCACTGATGGGTGTCGTCGTCGGGCTTGTGGATCTCGGAATTGCAAGAATCGGCTAAAAATTGACAGAAATAAATGTAATAAAGAAGTCAGTATGTAAAGAGCAGCAGTTTTGTAGTCAGAACTTGAGCATGGACATTGTACAAACACTTGATGTTCATTACAAAGTGTCAAACTTTAGCAAAGTTATTAATGAATTTATACAGATGTAATACTAGGAATTAGAAATTAAAGGGCACTCATTTAAGATTTATAATGAAGAAAGAACATCTAATTACTTCGGGAGGCTTCAAAGTTTAATTAGTATCTGTATAACAGATCCAAAATCAAACAAAATACCCACTATGTATGTTCAGTCTGTATTTTTTTTTAAATAAGAACTGAATAATTCGATCAAGTCGAGTGTGGATTATTCTTGAATAAACTAAAAGGAAAGAAAAGAAAAGAAAAAAAAAAAAAAGGATTGAGCCCTCACCAATTGCGGCCAAGCACCTCCTCTGCCCGGTATCCAGTCGCCGACTCAAACACCGAATTCACATAAATTATTGGAAAATCAGGCTCCAATGCATCAGAAACCACAAATGCGGATAGCTGAGTCGGGTAGTGACAGAGAGAAAAACCATTTCCATCCTCTCCTTCCTCTTCACTTTCTTCTCCCTCTGTTTCCATGTCGTCGGTTTTGGCACAGATCTCCATTTCCAGCGCTGATGCCGAGCGCTTGTGCCGCTTCGCCATGGCTTGGTCATAGCATTCTTCCTCTCTCTCTTCTCTCATCTTTTTTTTATTTTTTGTTTACTTGAATTTTGTTCTGGTTTGTTGCTTTTCCTTTATTTTAGTTTTATTGCTCGTATTATTTCCAACTCTGTTCTTCTCTGCCTGCCGTTCTCATTTTGGATTAGTAGTCTAATATAGGGGTTTGGTTTTGGGGAAAATTACATTATGCCATGGAAATATCTAGATGTTATATTCGCAAAGAGCTACCACCGCCTATGAATGAAACAGCACCATAGAAAATGGGGCAAAGACAAAGTAACATGGGCAAAGGGGCCCATTAATTTTTGCATTACAAATGAAAATATAGAGTTTGGTGAATTTAATTTTGAGTCACTTGTAAGTTATGGTTGTAGTTCTAGCAAAAATAAATATTTCTAGTGAGCTATGGCGTGTAAATTTTGGAGAATTTTTTTAGATTTAATAAGTAAGATTTTTTTTTTTTTGAAGTTTAAGTTATACTTTAAAAAAAAAATCATTCCATATTTTATCATTTAAACTTTTATACAATATTAATTTGATCGAATGGTTGTTATGTAATGAAAAAATATTCTACCAAGATTATACATATATAATGAAACACTCTTTTTTTTTCATTCTATTTCAAGTGAAAAAAGAATAATATCTCAAATATCACAGTTTAAATTGTATTATGTTACCAAAAAATGTGGAACTTTCAATATTAAGCTTTCGGATATTGCCTCTTAATTTATTAGATAGTCGAAATCAATTTGTTATTATAAACAATGCCTGATATATTTTTTTTATTTCTTTTTTTGGACGGTGAACTATAATAATGTTCCCTCATGATACCTTTCTGCCAAAATATCTTGGTGCCAAGATTGTTAATAATAACGCCTACGAAGGGCAAAACAGGAATAAAATTTTTCAGAAGAAACCAGAATGAAGCGCTTACTTATTACGTTGCAGATACATACATCTCCAATCGTGTAGCGTTCAACTGACAGTTGGCCCCAAATTGGTATCATTATGTACAACAACGTCGGCCCCAGCTGTCAGGTATGAGCAAGCAACCTTTGGTGGTTAGTACGGCTAAAGCAGAGGATTACAACTGTAGAAATAGTAAAGAACATGTTCATGTCATCATCCGTGGACCGTGCGCCAAAATATCTTAATGAAAGAAAGACTCATTCACAAGGCGCCACGTCATGCGAACTACTTTTGGATGGTTGGTTTAGTGCTCCATCAACGTAATAAAATATCACTTGATGTATGAATGGAATGCTGAATGCAGATGAGTTTATCATAAACAAGTTACTTATTGAACAATGGGCTACCACCCAGATATATATATTTTGTCCATAGGTTGGTACTCTTTTGTAATCTTAATAGAATATTATCTTTGTTAAAGAGAATATTTTGTTTGAAGGTTGAATAAAATACTCTTCTCCGTTTCAAGATCTAGTAGGATATCCATTCATGTCTTGTATTTTTATTTTTTTTCTTCCATACGGTGAAGGAGCGGATCTATGTATAGCTTTCGAAATACTCGACTACTTTTATAATTTTCAAAATGTATATTAAAATTTAATTGATTTTTTATTTTTTTAAGGTTTACATATAGTACATTCATAAATTATCATGTGTACATGTAGTTTGGTGCGGAGCCAAATTTAAGACTTAACCAAAAGTAATTAAACCACCTCTGTGATTTTAAATTTTTAATTATGTATATAGAAATGTAATTGATTTTTTTTTACTTTTTATATAATCCAGTCCCCTCAATAAATAACAAATATTTAGTTGTAGCATAATAATTAAAACTCTATTTAGTGGTTGAGAGAATTTGAGTTCAAATCTTACTACCCCACATATTGTGTATTTTAATTTTCAATTCTCTTGTTACAAAATTTTAGATCGATCCGCCTCTAGTCTAGTGATTAGAGATTTGGAGTTCTAATTTGTTATTGTGAAAACTTGATTCAGATTCGGGTCATATATTTTTAAATTTTGGTCATCTCTATTTAATTTTTTTACTTTTGCCTCTGAGTTTGTTGTCCTTTTCTTTAATTTAATATAACATTGTGCTCCTTTTTAATTCAATGATGGTTTACTTAATACAAATATCTCTTCGACGAAATAAAGGATGTCTCAATCGGAAAAGAGAGAGGTTAAATCAGACGGCTACCTTCTTTCTTTAGGTATTTTCCATGGCTCAAACTCTACTCTCAACTAGTGGGAAAAATGGCACGGCGGAGCCGGTTCCATCACGGAATATCACAGTTATGGCACAGAACGTCACAGTTACGGCATGGAACGGTACGGCACGGCACGCGAGTCGATTACGTGTCGTGACTATCTTTAGAAAATTTGACACAGCATGACACTTCACTCGAAAGATCTAGTCACGGCACGTGAACATGCGAGTTACGTGTAATTAGGACTGTTAAATCTTTATCAAATGGTGAATTTTAAATAAATTAATCTAAATTATGATCAAATGATCACAAAAGTCACGTGAGTCACGTTTAATTACGGCATGTTTGATCACGACGTGACTCCCATAACATGACCATTCACGTGTCATGATCACTTTTTGATATTTTAATCATAACACGGTACGACACAAAAAATTAATTTGATGACGCTACTGCACGAAACCAAAATCAGTGTATTGACGACGGCCCGGTAGGAACAAAAGGTTAGTGGGTTTGATATGACTTAATATATTTAGAACGCAAAAGGCGGCGACGACTTTCATAGCATATGACGTCAACCGCTGCTGGCTCGTCCATTGAACAATTAACACGTGTCTACTTTCTGAAAAGTTGTTCAATATTTTGTGGTATTGGATATATTTATTAGGTGTTGATGATCGAATATAGTGATTTTTTTTTTGTCCGCTACTAAGTATTACAAATATGTCGATTCAGATTGCATCCTAAATTTGCATGAAGATCTTATAAAGTCAAGTAATAGTGTAAACTTCTTCTTTTTTGTATAATATAGTTGTAATATTTAATGAGGAGAGTTTTAATATCTATATTTTTTGTCTCCATTATATTTTTATTTTTAAAACGTTAATAACTCAAAATTTAAAATATAAATGTCAAAATAAAACGGTTATATGTGATATATATGATTTTCACTGTGTACTCATAAAAAATATTACATTTTCATTTTGTTTTATGTGAATTAATAGGTTAAAAAATTAACGTCTAAAAATTATCCACATCAGTATATTTTTACAAGATCTTGATGACAAACACAACAAAGTTGAAATATTATATTTTTTTTTACATGTGCATAGATAAAATGATGTAGATCATATCTGGTGGTTTATTTTAACTTTTAAGTTTTAAATTTTGAGTTATTAAATTTTTTTAAAATGAAGGCATATGAAGGTAAGAAAAATGAAGGCATTTGAACACTTTCTTATGAATGTTAGATTCTGATAAAAAATAATTTCAGAAAATGTCCATATAAATATTACGAAAATAATAAGTTTAATATTTAAAATATTTGATGGGTACCTTGACGCGTTGGATTATGGAAAAGGAAAATTTGACCGGTATACTATAGTCTACTTCTTGTGGCTCGTTAATTATTTGAACAAAGTTAAATACATTAATAATGATCATATTTGCTGGCAAACCCATTGTCAAGTTTTTCAATACAAAAATAATAAGGTTGGAATAGATTTTCTGTTTTTTTTTTTTGTTTAAAAAGCCCCAGATTAGAGCTATCTCTATCTGGATTGTATATTTTTCTGCCGATCCTGTCAATTCACGTGGCTCTATTGTGATCAATGGTTGGGTCGGTTTGTCCTCTCTTAACACAAGGCAAATCGTATTTTTTTGTTTTTTTTTTATTACGGATAGTTGCAAATATTTTTGTCCTGTCTTAACAGAAGGCAAATCGTGAGCGCACGAACCGAACGGTTTGCCATTTTGATTTGCCTTCATATAGCACATAAATGAATATATTTTAGGGGTAAAGATTTTAACAGAGCAGTTTTTACTTCATACAGCTCACGAACGGTTTGTCATTTTGATTTGATTCTGTAGTCTATGCGCTGTATGAAGCAAAAATTGCTCTGTTGAAATCTTCACCCTATTATAGTGCAAGGCCAAGACTACTGGCTAAGTAATTACAGAACAATTAATTGATAAAGAAAAACTAAAAAGCGGCCTTAGATTCTTAAGGACTTGGCCACTTGACAAATTGGAGCACTATTTTCCGAGATATTTTAGCCAAGTATCGCTCAAAAGGCACCCAAACAGCCAAACAGCCAAACAGCCAAACTAGATTTGAGATGAAAAATATCTGCATTGCATGTGGGCCCCACCCACTGGGTCCCATTGTTGGCACCGCCGTCCTTTTTTAGTTTTTTTATTTTTTTTCTAACTGGAAAGTGGAGAGACGTGGCAATCAAATCATGTCGCCGATTCGATTTCATGCGCATTGGACGCGTGGCAGCACTAGTGGCTTCAGTCTTCAATTTTGGTATCAAGACAACGAACGAATTCAGATCTTCCCCGGGTACCTACCGTAATAGGGAATCTTTTACAATTACTTGATCTGGACCGTTCTTTTTAATTTGGCACGAATCTCAAAGCCCAAAAATACTGCCCCTCCGGCAGCCCGAAGAGTTAATCTCAAACCGTAAAATGAAGGGAATCTTTTACAGTAATAGAGAGAGAGAGAGGACACTTGTCCGGTGTTTCTCCCAAAAACAAGAGCAAAATCTAAGCGGATGGAGTTGTCTTGGGACAAGTATTCTTGCTTTCTCAATTTGGAAAGAGTGGGTGCCAGGTAGGTTTTGATCTGGACATATTGGTCCCAATTTTAGTTACTATTTCACATTAAAAAAAATTAGACGGAGTTAATGTGGATTTGAATTTTTTTTTTTTTTTTTATTAGGTATGCAGATCATTTTCTTTAAGGAGTGGCACACAGCTATTATTTGTTTAATTTTTGTACAGTTTAGTAGTATGCATATAATAGCTGTGTGTTACTTCTTAGAAGTGAACATCTATTATATGTGTACCTGATAATTTTTTTTTTTCAAACTCATATCAAATTTGTCTACTTTTTTTTAAAATGGTCACTCAAAAAAATTCGCCATGAGTGAAGACGGTATGGATAATATCCGAACCGTATTCGATCCGTATTTGAAAAATTAAATGTGGATATTTGATATCCGAATAGTAAATATATATCATTTATTTTAATATATATTATAAAAAAATATTGTTATTCATCATTAAATTTATATAAATATTATGAGCTTTGGTATTTTTTAATATTATTTTAATAAATAGTTTTTTAATATCCAAGTTGAAACTGACTCGAGTTCGTTGACTCGGTTGTCTCACGAGTTGAATTCAAGTTGTCTCCAACTCGGTTCGGAATCAACTCGATTGACTCATTGACTTGATAAACTATGTAATGTGTTGTTAGACTTTATACTATTTAGTAATTTAGTAAACTTTGTACTACTTAATTATGTATTTATCATTATTTTAATATTTAAATAAATTATGTACTATTTATTTTGTTAAACTTTATTTTGATAATTTTTAATTTGATAAACTATGTACTATCTACGAGTCGAATTCAAGTTGGAGTTTCTGATTCGAAACTGGATTAGCAACTCGAACTCAATTCGGCTCATGAATTCACGAGTTGAACCCAAGTTGCTCTCAAGTCGGACTCAACTCGGCTCATGAGCTGCCCTATTCACCCCTATAATGAAATGCATTCCTCGTTCTTAATTTTCATTTTTTTCAAGGAATCCAAAACTGAACGAAAACGGGTCTAATTAAGCCCGCCTGGCCCGCCTCATGAGCTGCCCTATTAGTAATCCAAAACTGAAACGGGTCTAATTAAGCCAGCCTGGCCCAATATTAAAAAATGGGATTCGCAATAGAAGAGCCTAGTTTAGAAAAGGATTGAAATGAAAATGAATCAAGCCATCATAAGTGATGATGCAAAAAAAAGGAGATGGAGGCATGGAGCATCGATTTCTTATCTTTACATGATTTTGCAAAAAGAAGGAATATTCTTGTCTCCACCAGCAAGGGATGGAGAGAGAACAAATTTATACCTGTTCTGTATGCAAGCAAATGTGAGGTTGATTTAGAAAGAGATCAGTGTGCCGATGAGTTCATACCGGCCTAGGTTTGACGGGCAGAGCGATAATGGAGCCGAGTATGATCATAGCCAGAATTGGATCACTAGGGTTCCAAGGCCCCTTCATCAAAGGATGGTACCGCTCTCTTTATTTTCTGATTAATTAATTGGCATTTGTTTATTTTACTTGATCAGTTTGCTTACTGGTCTGGTGGTGTACTATTTTTGAATTTTTGCAGGGGTCAGTGGCAGTAGTTGCTTGTTGAATTATTTCCTTTTCTGTTCAGATAGAATTTTAAATTTAGGAGAAAGTAGATGCGTAGTATTTTGACAAGGAGAAACACAAAACACAAAACGAACTTTTCATTTTGCTATGTTTCTTATGTTAAACTTGTCCTGTTTATGTAACTTTTAATTGAGGGTGAGGAAACAGAGCTGCATCCATGGAGACTGTTCGAGGAACGAGTGAGAACTGGACCGTTTGGTCTATCCCGGTAAAATTAATCTCTTCTCTTTCCCCAAATTGTTAATTAAAAACATATATATTTCTTCCTATAATATGCTGATATGCATATGAATCTGTTATATAGCACAAGTGTTGACCTAATTAATTTACTAACCAAAGAAAAATTAACAATCATCTAGATTTCCACTGCAACCGTTCTCCCCCGTCCGCATCCTAGTTCTCTCCGGAGGCAGCGGCAACATTAACAACAGAAGCAACAACAATGATGGTATAAACCCTAGATTACAACGGTTCATCCAGAACTCACCGCCTCGAATCCGGAACGAATGGAACGTATGGACAGCCATGGAACACTTTGAACCGGAAGACCCGGGCCTGACGGAGAACGAGTTCAAGGCCGCCATGAAGCGGCTGAAGAAGCAGGTGTACCAAGCACCAAAGAGAGCCCAAAGAAGGGGCTTGTTTGGCGGCACTAGAAGCACTAAGAATGAGGTAGAGGTGGAGAGAACTGGGGAAGGAGGCAGCAGGGAGTGCACCATATGTCTGGAATCATTTGTGCCGAACGAGCACGTGTTGGTGACGCCATGTAAGCACATGTTCCACGGCGACTGCATCACTCCGTGGGTGAAGAGCCACGGCAAGTGCCCTATTTGTAGGCTTGCCTTCTGCGAGAGAACCGAGAGCGGCGGAGTGCCTCTGAATTATAACAACAACAACAACAACAACAATTCTAATGGTAATAACAGTAACACACGTGTATTAAGTGCGGGAGAGGCGGCAGTCGGAGAGGAGGAGGAGCTGGCGCTGCAACTGCTTGCACTGGTAAGGGCAATGGAGGAGGCTTTCAATTGGGTCACTCTTAATTCAAGAGCCATCTCCTTCAACTGAAAGAGTATGTATGGTAACTATATATCTATGTATGAACATTGGTAGCCATTACCAACTTTCTCAAAAGAAAAAAACTATAACTATCTATGTATGAACATTGCTAGCTTAGCTAGTGTTATGAATTGAGGTATGATTAATTATCAAGTACTCAAAATAATTGCGCCATATTAATTAATTTTGATATGCAGCTTATGTTGTGTGTATGAGTTTGATCTATTTTTATTGTGTCTTTTCTTTTCTTTGCCTGAGGTTGCGAGATTTATTCATATGTTCTTTACAAATTAAACATCCTGTTTTCAAAATAAAAAAATAAATGATTGACTAGATATCTTCAATTTTGTTTGCTATTTGTGGGCCAATTTGGGCCTACTTAGCCCTTGCAGTAGAGAACATAATGAAATGTAAAATTAATTGCCACAGCAGATTGCCAAATTCTTTTATGAAGGCCATATATTATTTTTATATCAACTTTAATAAAATGAAAGCATTATCCACTAGAAGAACCTAATGTATCCATTTCTAAGATCTGCTTCCGAATTGAGAAGAGAAAGGAAGAAATTGAAAAAGAAAATGTGAAGAAGGAAATAAATTTTAAAAAAAAAAAAAAATAGACAGACAGATTCTCCTCATTTTTTTTAGGCCCAAATTTGGAGGAAGCAACCCAACAACTCTATCAATCTCTTGGTAGATTGCCAAATCAGCCTAATAATCCTCCAAGTCAGACCCTTCTAACTCTCTGGCTCCAGGGAGTTTGCCCGTTCCAGAGTATCGGAATCCGAAAGTACTATTATGGTGTTTGTCTGATACAAAGGAGCAACATCAAATTATTTCTGATTAACCACAATGTTCAAAGAGTAGCCGTTCTAATTAATTCTAATAACAAGAAATCTCTAATGTGTATATTTTTATCTAGGGTCCACATGTAAGTCATCAATTGAGGTACAGTTAAATTGAAAACTATTGTGATTAGCGATTCAAATCCAAATAGAACAAAAAAAAGAAAAAAAAGTAAAAGTAACAAATAAATGGTGAACAGATTCTGTAATCTGTTTAGTCACAAAAAGGACAGGTTGTATGTATCATCAGATCAGACCACATTAACTAAGACCAATCACCAATGGGAATGAATGAATAGTCAGTTTCACATTAACTAAGACCAATGGCCAATGGGAATGAATTGATTAGTGGTCCCAGATGTATATATGGTGTGGCGGTCATTTTGAGTTGCTAATATGGAATGGTTGCTAAATGCTCAGACTATGACATCATTCACATGCTCTCACGTGTCTCTAAGATTTCATTCATTCATAACGCCTGTATTTTCAGATTGGGATTTGTACGGAACTTTTTTATTGGTAGTAATTAATAAAAAAGAAAACAAACAAATGGTACAATTATAGTAATATTTATATTAGTAGTAAGATCGGTATAATTTCTACCGATCTTAACTTTTTTTTTTTTAATCTGATGTATAGATGGAGAGAATTCTTATATTTGATTTATAGTAAAATATGAATTTTTTTTGAAAAAATAGATGAAATGTTTTGATATATCTAAATTTTAAGATACTTTATCTATTTTTGTAAAAATATATATATATTTTACTAGAAAAAAAAAACTAGTTTAGATCTGTACCTGTAATCTTACTATTTGTCTCTCTTCTTTTCTATTAGTTACTACCAATAAAAAATTTCCTATTTGTACGTTAGTTAAAAAATTTTGAGAAAACTGCCGACATTAGACCTACTTTGGTTCGATTGATTTAATCACTGTCCGATATACATTAAGATGTGTATGCTCCGCATTAATATCCGTACGCATCTGTTTCAATTTCCGTGTTCACAAATCTGGTTGATTTCAACAAATAATATTAAAGCTAATTAGACTCAAAATAAGTAACCTACTCCCATCTCTTTTAAAAAAGAGGAGGGTTCAAATGCCTCCATTTTTCATGCCTCCACCATGCCTCTATTTTTAAAAACTTTAATAACTCAAAATTTAAAACTTAAAAGTCAAAATAAATCCGTTGGATATGATCTACATCATTTTATCTATGTGCTCATAAAAAATTATCACATTTTGATTTTGTTTTTATGTGAATCAATAAGGTGAAAAATCAACGTCTAGAAATTATCCACATTAGTACGTTTTTTACAAGCTCTTGATGACAACCAAAACAAAATTGAAATGTCATAATTTTTTACACATGCATAGATAAAATTATGTAGATCATATCCAACGGTTTTATTTTGACTTTTAAGTTTTAAATTTAGAGTTATTAAAGTTTTTAAAAATAGAGACATAAAAAATGGAGGCATTTGAACCCTCCTCTTTAAAAAAAATTGGCATTGAAGGTTTTGAGCTGCAGCTAGCTGATTGGAAATTGGAACCGAGGTGATGTATGTCGGTATGTGGGGTCAAAAAGTTGACATCAAGTCAACGGTCAAATGGCCAGCTGTTTTGACAAGAACTTGCTATAATTCTAATTTTTTTCTACAAGTTTGAAAATATATTATTAAAACTTGCCATCAACTTCCCATATGCATCCAAATAATAAATTTACAATCAAACTTTGGTAACCCGTGATCACTATTTTTTATATAATAAATATAATTTTTCAAGCAGAACTTCTGAAATATATTAAATTAATTTCGAAATTTAAGGAGATCAAAATAAGACTCGACCCATACTCATAGACTCATAGTCTTTTTTTTTTTTGAAAAACTTGGCAGCGGCTGCCAAGAGTCATAGACTCATAGTCAGTTGGAAAAAAAGGAAAATAAAAGTAATGTCCTGTTCGGCTTCAAGATATGATATTTTTTGCCAAAAATCACTGTCAGTATCAGTCAATGGTGGACCCCATCCTTGTCCCCGAGAAGGACAATTTAAAATACAATTCATGGTTTTTATAAGAAAGTGGATGATTGGCTGGTTGAAACTTGACACTCATGGATTAAAATGAGACTGTCACAGCAATCAGCGACGAGCGAGCAATAATTTACACGGATTGTACAAATTTGGGTTAAGGCAGACAACGGGAATAATACGGAAACAGAATGCACTGAATGGATACAAGAAGAGACAGAGGGAAAAATTAAACTCAATCACATAACAAGAGAGGAGAGGCATTGACTGTACCACACAGACTGGCAAACATAGCAAGAATGACAAAAAAAAGGCATTCTTGAAGGGGGTTCCCTTACAGAAATACCAACTGTATCTGTAATTCTGTATGTGTTGGATATAATTAAGATTCTTCCACACTGGAGTGACTGAACAAATGGTTGATTTGAGACACAACTACGCACAAGGAACTGTGATGCCTTAACCATTATGAATTTAAGTAATTACGGCCTTTTTAGTTAAATCTTTTATGCTTTCAAATTAGAATACGTTGTGTCTTTTCCCAGTAATTTCCATTATGAATTTTATTTGTTTTAATTTCGTAGGTAGTTTTAGGCTAATTAAAAATAGGATTTTACTTTCTGTCTTTCTATCAAGCAATGTAAAAGGCCGTTACTGGAATTCAAATATATAACTACGGGTTTCATATATATATATAAAAAAAAAAGATTAAAATTGACTCAAGGACCTGACGGTCAAACTTCCAGCGGCCTTCAACTTAAAAATTAAATTTAATTAGCACGGATTTTAAAATTGTCCAATTTCTACTGAAGCAAAAATTTCAAAAATATTTTTTTTTTGTGCATCTTAAAAAAAAATTTCGCTGGAGGTCACTAAACTTTGTTCTTTGTCACGAATTAGTCACTCAAGTTTGATTTGTCCCTCCATAGCCACTGAATTTTTAATTTGTCCCAATCAAATCACACAATAACTTTTTTTTATCAAAAATTTAACGGAATATTCTCATTCCGTCCAAAATATAACGGAATGTGCTCATTCCATAAAAATTTAACGGAATATGCTCATTCCGTCCAAAATGCTAACGAAAAAGTTATATTTTATTATTTTTTGGATGGAAAAGTTATAGGGTGATTTGATTAGAACAAATGAAAAATTCAGTGGCTATAGAAGAACAAATCAAAGTTGAGTGACCAATTTGTGACCAGGGGCGGAGCCACATACAATGAATGGGGGTCAATTGACCCCCATTCATTTTGAATTTTTTTTATTTATACTCTATTTTAATATAGATTAAAGTAAAATATTATGGATAGTGTGAAATTGACCCCCATTCGTAGTAGAAAAATTTTATATGCTTGACCCACATTCACGTTTGACCCCCATAGTCTGAAAGTCTGGCTCCGCCCCTGTTTGTGACAAAGGACAAAGTTTAGTAACCTCCAGCGAAATTTACCCAAAAAATTATAAAAATATATGTAAGTTTCGAAAAACTATAATATTTTGCCTAAATTTTCTCTTCCAAAGATGTTTTTATTTCAATGTTTTTCTTAGAAAAAATTATAAAAATATAATTAATATTCAAAATAATGAATGCCTCATACAAAATTATGTTCCACAATGCTAATTATCCTGACTATGTCCTTGATACATATACATATGTTGATTTTTAGACTGTTTTGTGAAAATCCAATTGTAGAAAGGACAGGAAAAAGATGAAGATTAATTAATTAAGTTGTTTTTGCTCACATCTTTCTCATAAACTTGATTTATATATCTTTTGTTATTCGAAAATAATGCATATCAAATTTGAACCGGTTTAAAAAATATTTGACCTTTTATCAAATAGTTTACAACTCTCAACGATTAATTTTAATAGCTTTATCTAAATTACTAACTAGATGTTAAATTGATTCAAAGTAAATGATTAACTATACATATACAATTTTAAATTTTTAGCATGAAGAACATTCAAAAATATGAAATAAATATTGCATAGAAGTTAGGTGTATACTAAAACTATTTATTAAAATTTTTCCCTTGATTCATTAAAGACCATTCAGTATTCAATACCTCAACTATTCTTGCATTATCTTTAGCAATTTTTTAAGTTGAATTGTTTATTACAAGCGATAGACAGCTAACATATGAAAATACGCAAATAGACAACTTGTCCCATAAAATTAAAATTAATTAAATATAAATGCCAAAGATATAATTTTGTATTATAAAAATTAAAATTATATATTTCTTAAGAATCTGGCTACCCTACTTATATAAGTATACGAGGACATATGTTTATAAGTCATATATTTATTTTCAAAGTCCAAGCGACAAATTCAAACCGTTCAAAACGATCTCATTTTTTAGAGCTTCATTTACATATAAATTTTTAAAATTTTTGAATTCATTTAATATCAAGTCAAGCGGTTAAAAATGTGCATATATTGATGTATTATTAGCATGTCAAAAAGAACCATCTTTCAAAAATAATAACAAATAGTAAAAATATTCTAAAAATAGTAAACATTGATATTCTACATGTTTAATGTATAACAAATTTAATGAGCTACTTAACTCGACGTTTCGAATATGAAAAATTTAAATTTACCCTGTAAGCATATGCTTGTATAAGCCGACATTTTATTAATATCCAAAGTTAATTACAAATAATAAGTATACCCAGAATCCCTGGGTTTTTCGAAAAATGCCCAAACCGCCAGAAATTGGCCGGTTTCCTCCTCTCCAGAAATCGGCCAGAATCTGGCCGGTTTCTTCCTTTTTTTTTAGAGACACTGTGACGAGCAAGATAATGAAATCTAACACTGAAAATTTGAATTTTTTGTTTAAATTATTTATTAGATTACTTCTTTTAATTTATAATTAGCATATTTATACTAAAATACACTATATTACTTGAAATTATGTTGAATTACACTATATTACATTAAATTACGCTAAATTATGTTAAATTATGTTGAATTACGCTAAATTACACTAATTTCGCTAATTATAATGAAATACGGTAAATTACGCTAAATTAGGCTGATTTTGTGCCATCTTTCATAAATCATACAAAATAGTAAAAAATTCCAAAAATAATAAAAATTAGTATTCTACAAGTTTATTATATAACTAATTTACTGAGCTATTTAGATTGAATAATAAAAATGAAAATCTGAATCGTAAACTTCAACTCAAGATTTGAGGCTTTTCCCTTAGTTTTTTGGCAATTTTGAATATTGAAGTCCAAGATCGTGGGCACTGACGCATGCGTATTTTCGCAAGCTTTTCGAAAAATGGTCATTTGCTAAAATCGGACACTCGAGCGCCGTTTTATGGCCGTTTGAAGTTTTGTCATCGTTTTTCGCCTTCTCAGTAAAGATATCATCCATATTCATATGTAATTTAGCGTAATTTATCGTATTTTAGCGTATTTTAGCGTAATTTAACGTAATTTATCCATATTCATATGTAATTTACCGGAAATACGTAATTTAACATAATTTAGCGTAATTTAACGTAATATAGTGTAATTCAACATAATTTCAAGTAATTTAGCATATTTTAGTATAAATATGCTAATTATACATTAAAAGAAGTAATCTAACAAATAATTTAAATACAAAATTTGAATTTTCAGTGTTAGATTTCATTATCTTGCTCTTCATAGTGTCTCTAATAAAAAAAAAGAAAAAGAAAGAAACCGGCCAGATTCGGACCGATTTCGGCATTTTCGAAAAACCTAGGAATTTTGGGTATAACTTATTAATTTGTAATTACCTTTGGATATTAATAAAAATGTCGGTGTATAAGCCGATATTTTTATTAATACCCAAAAAAAAACAAATTATCAAATCTGCCCCCACCCCAAACTTATTTTTAAATCTACCCCAACCGCCCATCCACTGGGCGGTCCACTTTCCTCACCTGACTGCCCAGCAGCTGGGCGGTCCGCTATTTTTTTTTACAAGCGGTCTGACCCCCCCTGAACCGCCCTCTCTCTTCTCTCTCTTTTCTTCTCTGCCTCCCCGCCGTCCCGCGTCTCCGCCACCCCGCCGCCCGAAACCACCTCCAGTAGTGGTCCCTCTCTCACTACCAAAGTCTCTCTCTCCCTCTCTTCCTCTCTCTCTCTTTCTCTCTCTCTACCTCTCTTCCTCTCTTTTTTTTGAAAATGACTTGGTAGGGGCTACCAAGTGTTTATATTAAATAGAAAGTTCTGATACAGAGAGCCTCAACAACTCTTCCTCCCAGTGCTACTGTCATCAACTACTTAAAACACCCGCTACACACCTTCATCCCACCGTAAAAAAGAAAACAAAATACCGCCATCAAAACCACTGGGAGCAAAAAAGGAAAATAAGCGAATAATAAAAAAAAAACATAATTAAAATCAATCAAACATGCTTCAGCCATAGCTGACCATCTTGCCACGCCCTGTCTGCCAAAATACCGGGGTGCGCACGTGTACCTCCAAATACAACATGGTTCCTGTGCTTCCATATTGTCCATGCAGTGGCTACAAAGAATACGACCCAGTCCCCTTTTGCACCGGTACCACGCATTGCTCGCGATGTTTCCCAGATTGATGAGATAGTTCCCCGCGGCTGCATAATCTTGTATCCCATCTTGGCAGATAATAGATACCAGACATGCGTTGCATAGGGACAGAGAAACAGGAGGTGTGCCGTTGATTCCGTAGGGCAGTTGTTACACATGAGGCAGTGGGGGTCTACACGCATTCGGCGTCGCTTCATGACCTCACGGGTGAGCAACTTGTCTCTAAGGAGCATTACCGCGAAGACCCTGACCGTGGGCGGTAGCTTGGATTTCCAAATTTCCATGAACGGCCATTTGACCTTCCCAATGCCCACCAGGATTCTATAAATAGACTTTGCCGTGTACATGTCCCGGCCATCCCACTTCCATCTTAAGAGGTCATCGTCTTCGTTGAGGATGAGCGTGCGCAGATCATCACCATCCGGGGTCAGAACATGTGCAATGGAGTGTGCATCAGCCAGAGAGATTGACGGTTGATCGGGCCTTTCCTGACCCGGACCAAATCTTGCCAAGGCCGCACCTGCCCAGGCATCGTACCAGTACGAGATGGCTGTCCCGTTTCCAATCTCTCCCTCTCTTCCTCTCTCTCTCTTTCTCTCTCTCTACCTCTCTTCCTCTCTCTCTTTAAATCTGCCACTCTCTCTCTCTCTCTCTCTCTTCCTCTCCCTCTTTATCTCTATCTCTCTCTCTCTTCCCCTCTCTCTCTCTCTTTCTCACCCGAACCCTAATTTTCAGCCATCTCGGCGACAATCTGATTATTTCGAGTAAGTCTCTAAATATTTTTTTTAATTTTTATTTTGTATCTTGTATTGGCATTGGAACGATTGGTAGAAATTGAATTGTTAATTATCTTGTACGGGTTGTTGATTTTCCCGACACGATTGAATTGTTCAAAATTATGATTTCCAAAATTAGAGTTTGTAGTTTAGGATTTAGGGTTGACAAAACTGAAGTTTATAAATTAGAGTTGAATTGTTAATTATCGTGTGCGGGTTGTTGATTTTCCTGTCGCGATTTAATCGTTAAAAATTAGGGTTTCCAAGTTTAGGGTTGAATTGTTAAATTAGGGTTTAGGGTTGAATTGTCTAAATTAGGGTTGAATTGTTAAATTAGGGTTTAGGGTTGAATTGTTTAAATTAGGGTTGAATTGTTAAATTAGGGTTTAGGGTTGAATTGTTAAATTAGGGTTGAATTGTTAAATTATAGTTGAATTGTTAAATTAGGGTTTAGGGTTGAATTGTTAAATTAGAGGTTTAGGGTTGATTTGTTAAATTAAGGTTGAATTGTTAAATTAGGGTTTAGGGTTGAATTGTTAAATTCGGGCCGTTTAGGGGTTAAATTAGGGTTTAGGGTTGACAAAATTGGAGTTTATAAGTTAGGGTTTATAAATCAGGATATAATCTTCTGTTTATTAAAATGTAGTATGGTCAGAACTAAACGGGGACGTGCATGGGATGCCCCTCTGGAGACGGGGGAGAGTTCACATGATCACGGTGCAGAGGATTCCGGTGCAGAGGCATCCGGTGCAGATGATCCCTTTGGAGATTATCCCCCTCACCATCCTGACACATTTAGTCATCTTCTGTGGACCCCACATGTCAGTCACCGTGTCTCACTTGCATCTATGGAGGTACGTTGGTTTTGTATTCCTAATTTAAATAACATTATTTAATATTACAGATAATTAGACGTTTATATTGAAATCATTGTAAAATGCAGGACGCGACGATGATGACAGTGAGGCATCGCACCCCCGAGATACTATATGTTCGTCACCCGTTGATAGAGCAGTGCATCATGCATCTCGGGTTGTATCAGTTGGCCACCATGCCTCACTGTGATATTGACCAGGCTCTCGCATACATTTCACCTTCCGGTTAGGGAGATGATAGTCACACTAGGTGACGTCAGCGCCTTATGGGGTTTACGGATAGACGGTGACCCCATCAGTGGTGTCTCAGATCATCCGGACCTGATGGACATGATACCGGAGCTGCTGGGGCCCTCTCCGACGGACTTGCAGAAGAAGAAGAAGAAGAAGAAGAAGAAGAAGAAAGGAGAGGAGGAGGAGTACCGGTATTCCAAATACTGCATTAGTCTTGCGGCGCTCCGCAGTTACTTCCACCGGCATAGGATCACCCCCGATACACGTGACGAGCGGGCCGTTGATAGGTTTAATTTATATATATGTTCGATCAGGTTTTCATCGCATAATAGCACCAAATATCATGTATTTTAGTATAACTTAGGATTAAATACCCCTAGAATCAAGTTACTGCATTTGTCTATGTGAAATTCGTAGGAAAACAAGAAAAAGGACCAAAGTGCGGACGCACTGAACTTTAGTGCGGCCGCACTAAGCACTTAGAAGAAAATCCAAGGTCCAGCAAGCCCCAGAGGAAAAGTCCGAGAGGAATGCGGACGCACTAAATATTGGTGCGGACGCATTTCCTACTTAGCCGAATTTTGGTGAAGAAATCCAGCAACTTAGAAGAAAATGCGACCATAGTGCGACCGCAGGGGACCCGCATTTTCTACTTAGAGAAATTTCCACTCCTGAGCCAAAGAAGAACAGAAAAGTCCGAGAGTAATGCGGACGCACTCGGGCCGCACTCGACCCGCACTCAGCGACACATAGTTCGTATTTTGGCCATATCTTTGTCATAAGAACTCCGATTTGGGTGATTCAAAGCTTGACAGAACCAGGACAAAGAGATCTACAACTTTCATGAAGGACAAATATCCAAATTCGGAATGTATAATTCTGTACAGCCGCATCAATGGCCGCATCAGCCTGAAAAACTGCTAAATATGGAAAGTTAGTGGGCTTAGTGGTTGCCAAAATTAGAATAACTTGGTCTCCAAGTTCAGAATCACAGAATTAGAAATATAGAAGTTAGTAGGCTTAGTGGGCGCCGAAAATAAAACGACTTGATCTCCAAGTTCAGAAAACGTTATATAAGGCTAAGGAGACCACATGAGAAATCATCCATTATTGTACATATCCATTATTATATCCATTTTCCACATATTGAGAGAGAGAGATCCTGCAGAAATTCTCGAAGCTTTTCAAAGAAGAGGAAGGAGAAGATTCAAGCAAGGAGTCGGCAAGATCGAGGTTTTAGATCTAAGAAAGGGTGTAATCATTTCTTTATCTTATTTCTTATTGTTTTTGCCAATCTTTGTTATGGATCTCTCCAAGAGAGAGTAGTTCTCTTTCTAGGGGTTTAGGTCATGTAGCATGAACTTGTTTAATTCTATTTTACTCGGATTTTAGTTTTTATTATGATTGTTTGATTTGATGTTAATTTCTATGATTTATTATTTGTGATATTCCATGATTTGTACTTGACTTGTAGCGTCCCGCTTTGATCATTTAGACCCAAAGTAGATTAGGATCATATAGGATAGTGCAACTTGTTGTGCTTGACTTGTAGCGTCCCGCTTAAGTCTTCTTGATTAAAAGTAGATTAGGATCATATAGGATAGTATAAATTGTGATTGCAAATACCTTGGGGTTTGAATATTGAAGCGACCGAACTCTATTATTCAAATCTGGAAATATAGAAATTAAGATTAGGGTGTGGCGAAGGACTTAGCGGTGAAGCCAAAACTTGATTGGGACACCTTAGAACAAATATCGATATATACACTTGAAGCACGTGATTAAATATCCCTCTAGGTTAGTGACAGCCCTAGAATTCGAGGCACATTAATCCGTCCACCCAAGGTATTTGTATTAATATTTGTTCCAAAGGCTAACTTAGGTTAGAAACCCCGTCATAATCAAACATGAATTTAAACAAACCGAGTAGATAGAATTAGCAAGGGATTGTGGACCGAATACCCCTAGACTTCTCAAACTTGATTGTCACCCGATTTTATTGCTTTTTGTCACGAACTTTTAATTACTTTAATTTTCCTTCAAACAACGATTTTACACAAAACCCCCCCACTTTACTTTTATTGTTCAGTTTTAAAAGTAGTTTTCTTTATTAAAAATTAGTGTTTCCCTCTCTCCCTGCGGATCGACACCTAAATACTACAATCGATAGGTTGTGCGCTTGCAACTAACCTATTCTTTGAGTACGAAGGTTTATAAATTTTAAAGGCAAAAAGAGTACCAAATCATTATATCTAAAATACTCAACAAGCTTTTTGGCGCCGTTGCCGGGGAGAATAGGATAGATACTAGTTTTTATTTTAGGAAAATACTTTTAATTCTTAGTTTCCTTATTTACTTTTCAGAAAATTAAAAATCCAAAAATAGTTTATTTCCTTTTTTTTACAATTTCTGAAATTTACTTTCCTTATTTAGAAAAAATCCAAAAATATTTTACTTTCCTTATTTAATTTTCTGCACTTTACTATTCTCTATTTCTATTCTCTCTCTTTCACATCACATCTCTTCTCTCATAGGTTTAAGCGCTGGCACCGGTCACAAGAAGTCAAACCGCAAAGATCAAAGCCGGCGAATCCTCTCTTTCTCAACCAATGGCGGGTCTAGATCCCGAACTAGGCATGCCACGCAACTTTGGAGAGGATGAATTTCCGGAAGGCCTTATCAATCAAGGCTTTCACGATCTCAATAACAATCCGCCACCTCCTCCTCCACACAACAACCAACCACCACCACATCCACACAACAACAATAATCCACCCATTCTCAATAATAATCCTCTCTTCGGTGTCAATCCAAACAATAACGGAAATGGCCGTAATCGCCAACAAGGCCACCGCTTCGGTTTCATTCCTCAAGGCCAAGATCCACGCGAAATCAAGCCCTCTCTCATCCACTTGCTTGGCCAAAGTCAGTTTGGGGGAGCCCTAAACGAAGATCCACATGCCCACTTGGCGGTCTTTGAAGAATCTTGCGGAACCTTCGCTAGAGAAGGAGAAGAGCTCGACAACCTCAAGCTCAAATGCTTCCATCTATCCCTCCGTGACAATGCAAGGACCTGGCTAAGGACCGTGAATCGGGATCACATAAGAAGATGGGACGACATGGAGAAGTTATTCTTAGGAAAATACTTCCCTCCATCCAAAACCCAACACTTCCGAACAAAGATCACGACGTTCAAGCAAGCCGAGGGAGAGTCTTTAACCGAGGCATGGGATAGATGGACCGAGCTCCAGCGCTTGTGCCCTAACCATGGCCTCGACATGTGGTTGCTCTTTCAATTTTTCTTTGCAGGTTGCACGATAGCCACCAAGACCCATTTGAATTCAGCCGCCGGAGGTAATATGTCAAAGATGGATCCTGAACAAGCCATGCTAATGATTGAGGACATGGCGATCAACCAAAGAGAATGGACGGCCGAAAGAGGTGGACGAGCCCAAACCACACCGGGGATCCTGAAAATCGATGAAGTTACCGCCTTGAGAGCCCAAATGGAAGCCTTGCAACATCAAATGGCGCAAATGCAAAACGTCAAATCCGTGACGAACAAGGCTTCATGCGGCATTTGTGGAGAGTCAACTCATATCACCGCCAATTGCAAAGTCCTTTTAGAAGGGGAGGAGGTCGAGCAAGTCAACTCCATGTTTTACAATCAAGGTGATAAGAGAAATGACCCGATCTACAATAAGGTTAGGCCAAATGATAATTTCAATTCGAATACATACAACCCTAACACAAGGTGGAACCATCCAAATTTCGAGTGGAGGACTGAAAATGAAAACTCAAATCAATACCAAGGTAATTCCAATCAATACCAAAATCGGTCAAATCAAAACTCGTACCAAGGACCCTCTCAAAACAACAAATTAGAAAAATTGATAGAAGGTCTTGTGATCTCTCAAAACGAGTTCATGAACCAACAAAGAAACACCAATACCGATATTTCGAATTCTTTGAGGAATTTGAACAATAGGTTTGAGTTTTTAGAAACTAAAACAAAGATGCTAGAGACACAAATAGCACAACAAGCATCTTCATCCTCCCGTCAACAAGGGACGCTTCCGGGCAAACCCGACATCAACCCGAGAGAGCATGCGAATGCCGTGACCTTGAGGAGCGGCAAGGAGTACGAATGACCTACCATGCCCAATGAAGAGGAGCAGCAACCTCCCAAGGAAACACACGACATTGCAACTCCCCTTGATGCGACCGCAGCACCTACAAGAGTGGATGCACCGACATCGGAAAAGCATCAAACAATGGGTAATTCTAGCTCCACAAAGGTAACAAATGCTGAGACTCCTAAGTACATTCCCCCGCATAGGTTTGTACCTTTTCCTCAAAGGTTAGTGAAGCAAAAATTAGACCAACAATTTGCCAAATTTGTAGATCACCTCAAGAGGTTAAATATCACCATCCCTTTTACCGAAGCAATTACCCAAATGCCCACTTATGCAAAGTTTTTAAAAGAGATTTTGTCCAACAAAAGAACACTTGAGGAAGTGGGTACGGTGTCCCTAAATGAGGAGTGTAGCGCCCTCTTCTTAAATAAGCTACCTCCAAAACTTAAGGACCCGGGAAGCTTTGTCATCCCATGTAAGATAGGTGAGACCAAATTTGATAGGTGTCTATGTGATTTAGGGGCAAGTGTTAGTCTCATGCCAAAATTGGTGTATCAAAGGTTGAATTTAGGGGAATTAAAACCAACAAGAATGTCCTTGCAATTGGCCGATAAAACGGTAAGGTTTCCCGAAGGAATTGTTGAGGATGTAATTGTCAAAATAGGCAAATATTTTGCGCCTATTGATTTTGTGGTTGTGGAAATGGAAGAAGACACTCATACACCTATCTTGTTAGGGCGTGACTTCCTAATAACAGCAGGTGCCAACATCGATGTTAAAGAAGGAAAAATTTCCTTTGACATTGGTGGAGAAAAGGTAGATTTTCATATGTTCAAGTCCATTAAATTTCCTTCTAATGATAATGACTCAATATGCAGGATAGATGTTTTAGACTCTATAATTGATGATCATTTAGATAGGATGATGGAAGGAGAACAACTGCACAAAATCCTGGAAGAAACCGACCTCGAAACTGGCTTAATTTGCGAAAACAACCCTCAGTGCGTCCGCACCAACCTTCAGTGCGTCCGCACTTTGCCCACTCAAGCCAAAGTGCGTCCGCACTCAGCCCGCACTGACGCCGCAGAATGGCAAATTCTTCCTCACCAAGCGCAGTGCGCCCGCACTGACTATGAGTGCGTCCGCACGCAGGCTGAAATAGCTCAAATCGAAGCCAATTCGACCAATTTCGCACCACCGAAGGTCAAACTCAAACCATTGCCAACAACCCTCAAGTACAAATCTCTTGGCTCATATAAGACACATCCCGTTATAATCAATGCCGCCTTGAACCAAGAAGAGAAGACAAGGCATTGGCACGACAAACATATCGGAAGAAGTTTTCAAGAAGGACCATATCGAGTATCACGAGTTTTCAACCATGGTGCCTTTGAAATATGGAGTGAAAAAATGAGTTCATTTAAGGTCAACGAACAGCGGCTCAAACATTTCATTCAAGATGAACCGATCATCGAAAAGGAGGCAATTGCCCTCGATGATCCACCACCTTCAAACTGAGCCTCAACAAGTCGAGCTCCCGACGTTAAACCGAGCAACATCTTGTGAGTTTCTATTTTTCTTTTTAATTTCCTCTTCTAGTATGAATTGACACATTGAGGACAATGTTTTGTTTAAGCTGGGGGGAGGTTAAATGAAAAACTGAAATTCACAATTGTATCTTGCATTTAGTTTAGGCATGTTTAAATTTTTTGTTTAAAACTAGGGTTTTACCTAACCTTGAATAGGGTCCAGTCCGACTTGTTAGGATGTTTACCTAGTTTGGTGTCATGCATTTTGATGATAAATTTGGGTGATTGACAATAATTAGGAGTATTCATGCATAATTTTTTCGAATTTTTTGTAAAACCCTTGGAATAATTTGAAATGACCACATGATTTGGCGAAAAACTTTGTGGAAATAAATGTTGATGAAATTAGGACATTTGGAATTTAAATGGATTAGAGAAGCTATTTAGATATGAGAATTTTAAGTTTGGAAAAATTGGGATATCCACAAGTATGAAAGACTGCTTAGGGATGTGTGTATTCATGATATATGCATGTATGTTGAGAAAATGAGTAAAAATTGAAAAACTTTGGAAAAATAAAAGGTGACTCCAATGACCTATGTTACGGCTTCATGACGTACTTATGGTTATGAGTCCTTAGCACTCTTGCTCCGCTAGTCTCCCGATAAAATTGACATTCGTGTTAGTGGAAGGGTTAGACTAAGAGCATGCAAAGCACCCTTGAATTAGAACGGTCGGGTACGGTTAACTACTTGTAACCAACCGGTGCTTAATTGAGGATAGGGAACATAGTGCTAAATCATAAAACAAAAATGAGAAAATGCATGTATCAACACACGTAGTCCGCAAAATTTCTAACCTAAGTTTGATTCAAGCTTGGGGGAATTTGAAAATTCCATGTTTAAGATAGCATTTCTTTTAATCAATTTGGGTAAACAAAGTTCATGAATTCTAGACCTTTAAGGAAATAAAAGTTAGAGTAATCGAATTGTGGGGTTGAGTCGAAATTATCCAAGGGTTAAACTCGAAAATTGGGAAATTTGCATGAGGGTTTTTAATTTTTGACAAGATCATACAAATTTTTCATTTAAATATACTTGATATAAGGTGTACCAATGGGATCGAATTGATAGCTCAAGTTAGGTTTTGCTTGGGGACAAGCAAAGTTCAAGCTTGGGGGAATTTGATAGGTTTAATTTATATATATGTTCGATCAGGTTTTCATCGCATAATAGCACCAAATATCATGTATTTTAGTATAACTTAGGATTAAATACCCCTAGAATCAAGTTACTGCATTTGTCTATGTGAAATTCGCAGGAAAACAAGAAAAAGGACCAAAGTGCGGACGCACTGAACTTTAGTGCGGCCGCACTAAGCACTTAGAAGAAAATCCAAGGTCCAGCAAGCCCCAGAGGAAAAGTCCGAGAGGAATGCGGACGCACTAAATATTGGTGCGGACGCATTTCCTACTTAGCCGAATTTTGGTGAAGAAATCCAGCAACTTAGAAGAAAATGCGACCATAGTGCGACCGCAGGGGACCCGCATTTTCTACTTAGAGAAATTTCCACTCCTGAGCCAAAGAAGAACAGAAAAGTCCGAGAGTAATGCGGACGCACTCGGGCCGCACTCGACCCGCACTCAGCGACACATAGTTCGTATTTTGGCCATATCTTTGTCATAAGAACTCCGATTTGGGTGATTCAAAGCTTGACAGAACCAGGACAAAGAGATCTACAACTTTCATGAAGGACAAATATCCAAATTCGGAATGTATAATTCTGTACAGCCGCATCAATGGCCGCATCAGCCTGAAAAACTGCTAAATATGGAAAGTTAGTGGGCTTAGTGGTTGCCAAAATTAGAATAACTTGGTCTCCAAGTTCAGAATCACAGAATTAGAAATATAGAAGTTAGTAGGCTTAGTGGGCGCCGAAAATAAAACGACTTGATCTCCAAGTTCAGAAAACGTTATATAAGGCTAAGGAGACCACATGAGAAATCATCCATTATTGTACATATCCATTATTATATCCATTTTCCACATATTGAGAGAGAGAGATCCTGCAGAAATTCTCGAAGCTTTTCAAAGAAGAGGAAGGAGAAGATTCAAGCAAGGAGTCGGCAAGATCGAGGTTTTAGATCTAAGAAAGGGTGTAATCATTTCTTTATCTTATTTCTTATTGTTTTTGCCAATCTTTGTTATGGATCTCTCCAAGAGAGAGTAGTTCTCTTTCTAGGGGTTTAGGTCATGTAGCATGAACTTGTTTAATTCTATTTTACTCGGATTTTAGTTTTTATTATGATTGTTTGATTTGATGTTAATTTCTATGATTTATTATTTGTGATATTCCATGATTTGTACTTGACTTGTAGCGTCCCGCTTTGATCATTTAGACCCAAAGTAGATTAGGATCATATAGGATAGTGCAACTTGTTGTGCTTGACTTGTAGCGTCCCGCTTAAGTCTTCTTGATTAAAAGTAGATTAGGATCATATAGGATAGTATAAATTGTGATTGCAAATACCTTGGGGTTTGAATATTGAAGCGACCGAACTCTATTATTCAAATCTGGAAATATAGAAATTAAGATTAGGGTGTGGCGAAGGACTTAGCGGTGAAGCCAAAACTTGATTGGGACACCTTAGAACAAATATCGATATATACACTTGAAGCACGTGATTAAATATCCCTCTAGGTTAGTGACAGCCCTAGAATTCGAGGCACATTAATCCGTCCACCCAAGGTATTTGTATTAATATTTGTTCCAAAGGCTAACTTAGGTTAGAAACCCCGTCATAATCAAACATGAATTTAAACAAACCGAGTAGATAGAATTAGCAAGGGATTGTGGACCGAATACCCCTAGACTTCTCAAACTTGATTGTCACCCGATTTTATTTCTTTTTGTCACGAACTTTTAATTACTTTAATTTTCCTTCAAACAACGATTTTACACAAAACCCCCCCCCCACTTTACTTTTATTGTTCAGTTTTAAAAGTAGTTTTCTTTATTAAAAATTAGTGTTTCCCTCTCTCCCTGCGGATCGACACCTAAATACTACAATCGATAGGTTGTGCGCTTGCAACTAACCTATTCTTTGAGTACGAAGGTTTATAAATTTTAAAGGCAAAAAGAGTACCAAATCATTATATCTAAAATACTCAACAGCCGTTCTGAGGTAATCACAAACAGTTGAAAATTAAAATATGTTATGGATATAACAAAAAATGTAGTTATTTATGTCTCTAATTTATATTGCAGGTACGTGAGGGCGTTTGTCATGGATTTATGTGGCAGCGTCATGTTTGTCGATTCCAGCGGTGACGCAGTTCCGATTATGTTCCTATGCCTCCAGCTATTGATGCCCCTATGCCGGTCGGGCCTTGGAGATTGCGATATTTAGTCTGATACCAGAGATGGGGCATGCCGACGGTTTATCTATAGGGGGACTATGGTGATGCTCTTCGACGGAGACTCACGGGTGACGGATCTAGGACTTACTTGCCTTTCGGCCCGATCCATGCTCATTCGGTATGTTTAAATGAAACTGACATGCTTAAAAAATTGTAGTTATTTATTCATCTTCTAATAATAATAATGAAAATACATTGTGTGCAGATTTTGACCGCTATTAGAGGAGTGGCACACAGCTTGGTGTGCATGGCGAGAAAAAGTTGGAGAGCGATAGGATGTCAAATGCTCTAACACAGTGCACCGATCGTTGAGAACTCTGGCTGGGACGGGTGCCTCATTGGTATGTTGCACGATGCTGGGGAGGACATCAATTGGCGCGAGAAAAAGGTCCCACCACCAGATCCGGAGCAGCTTAGAGCCCCTATCTACGCTGATGAGATGCCGCCACCTCCTGCAGGTAATAATATGTCATACAAATGATTATTATTAAGTGTCTCTCTAAAAGATCATTCTTATTAATTTATCTGTTGAGATTTATAATTGTATCAAGGGTTATTTGGTAAAAGTACAATTAGAGGATAATCTAGGGACCTATATGTAAATGGGTATATATACCCCCAACTGTGGAATAAAGAAATTAGGTTTTGAATTCCAATTTTATCTTCATTTTTACAGATGATGACTCGGGCTGGGCGATCCACCAATGGGTGTTGAACAACAACGCGTGGAACGCGTACTACAACAAGCATGGAGTTCCAGTACAGCAGACCGAGGTAGCAAAAGTTCATTATTTAATTAATTTACTCGTTACTTCTATGTAGGGAAATTAACATTATTTACATGCAGGATGAAGCTGCCGCCGCCGTTTTCTCATTGGAGGACCTCACTGGAGATGAGGGCGGATGAGAGCCAACTAGCTCCCACAGACGGCAATATATGGAGCCCAGACAGCACGACGGCAAGGCCAGTGGGAGTGGAACGCAGACTGCAGATGGTTTTGCCTCTGCTATATTTGGCACACCGCCTCCGGCCACGTATCCTTCTACTTGGGAGGCCGATCCGTGGGTGTTGCATACACAGGCGGGGATCCATGGGGAGCATGCATTACACCTGGGGGAGGATCCATGGGCGCGCGAGGCCGTACACGATGACATGCAGGTGGATGAGGTTCACCAGAGGCGTCCGCCGTCGCAGAGGGACCGCCGTGCACCTGATAGGTTGAAGCTCTCCGGACCTCGCCCTCGTCAGCGCTGTTAGGGTTTTTATGTTTTTTTAGTTGGATAGGTTTCTAGTATTTTATGTTTGGATTATTATATTTCATGTTTGGACTGTTATGTTTAGACTTACCATTTAGATTACCTACTTTTGTTGTTTAGACTTACCATTTATATTACCATTTAGAAACATTTAAACATTAACAAACTAAATATAAAACTAATCAATTATATTAGTTCTAGACAATTACATAACATATAAAAATAATCGTCAATTATAAAAATATAATCGTCAACAAATAATAAATATATATCATACAATTTAATATAAAACATTCAAACAAATCATTACAACAATTTAATATAAAACATTCAAACAAATCATTACAACAATTCAATATAAAACATTCAAACAAACTAAAACATAAAACCCTTATAAAAAAAAAACAATAGCGGACCGCCCAGCTGCTGGGCAGTCAGGTGAGGAAAGTGGACCGCCCAGTGGACGGACGGTTGGGGTAGATTTAAAAATAAGTTTGGAGTGGGGGCAGACTTGATAATTTGTTTTTTTTTGAGTATTAATAAAAATATTGGGTGTATAAGTATCATAGTTGGACTCATTTTTTAAAATATAAAAAAAAATACGCAATAAGTGTGGAAAGGAAGAAAAAGGGGAGGAATTCTAAGTTAACGGGACCCACAAATGAAAGGACACAGGTAAAAAATTATCTGTAAATACTTAGAATAAATTAATCACAGATTAATATAATGCGTCACTCTCTAATATATATATGTGGAAAAGCTATTGGACAACAACAAATGATTTTGGAATATTTCCAAATCAAACAATAAAAAATAAGATTCCAACACGGTTCCCTACTATATAGGAAACCAACTCCGCTGCTCGCCAAATAGGCGAGCAGGGCCCTGCTATTCTAAATCGAACCGTTTATCTGTATTGAGATTCGTGCATGAAAAAAATTCAATGATGTGATTTTGAAAAAAAAATTATCTGTATCCACTATACAGGGATACATGATGATTGATCTGCCAAAGCCTACTTGCGTTTACTGTCAACGACAGTGTGCTAGCTCTAGCTCTAGCTCTAGCTCATTCTCAAGCTAGGCCTTTTTATTTTTCCTTTCCTTCGACTCAGGCTCAGCTCAATATTACAGATAATTAATATCTTCAGAGGCATTAATAGAGGGAGGGAGGGAAGGGGAGAGAGAGAGAGAGGAGAATGAAAGAGAACTCCTTTGTGTTGTGGGCTGTGTTTTTAGCTGCAGCATTTTTGGTGGCTTCCATGGATTGTGCCACCCAAAATGCACTGCCCAAACTTCACCCGTCTGAAAGTAAGTCAAGCTCAAGCGCTACAGCTACTACCCTTCCCTCTTAGATAATCTATTAATTTAAGTTGCTATTACTTTCTCTCTCTCTTCTCAAGTGCATAATTCTGTGTTTTTTTTTCCTTTTCTTTTGGGGAATGGCTAAATGGAATGAAATGAAGAGAGAGCGCTGAAGGAGATAGCGAGAAAGCTGGGGAAGAGGGATTGGGACTTCTCTGTGGATCCCTGCTCCGGCGGCGGCAATTTCACCGTGGCTTCCCGCCCCAGGGGTTGGGAGAGTCAACTCAACTGCACCTGCTCCCTTCCCCTCTCCAACCATTCCTCCTCCTCCTCCTCCTCCTCCTCCTCCTGTCATGTAACCATCCTGTAAGTCTCTCTCTCTCTCTCTCTCTCTTCTCTGAGACAACACTCATCAGTCATCAGTGTTAACATAATGAAAATATTAACAGTTGTGTTGCGTGGTCCATTTTAAAATTTAATGATAACAGTATAGTGTAATATGGTATAATTGAAGACTATTAGATGGACTATTACAGATTAATCCTCTTTTCCATTTTTATTTCGGGCATTCCTTATGTATTAACTAAATTTAATAATGTACATAACATAATACTATTTTGAATTTTGATTTGGAGTGCAGATTGTTGAAGGGAGAGAACCTAACTGGGGTTCTGCCTCCGGAGTTGAGCCAACTTCCTTATCTCGAACAACTGTAACAATTTTTCTACCATTTCCTAATTTATTCATTAAAAAATAATTAGTCTTTTCTAATGATAACATGCTGATTTTTAACTGCTAATCAGGGTACAAATCAACCTTTCATATTTTTACTGTGGACCCTCTGGCAATTTAATTATCTTTTGCCCATTCTGCTTTGTCTTATTATTAATAAGTATTAAAATAAACACTGTTAAAAGTAAAAAAAAAAAAGGAGGAAAATAAAAAATAAAATTGATAATTGGTAAAACATGTGGATTGTGTGCAGGGATCTAAGCAGAAGTGTCCTAAATGGCACTGTCCCCACTGAGTGGTCTACCATGAAGCTTCGTATTTTGTCAGTTTCCCCTTTGCCACTATTTTCTTCTTTATCTTTACTGGTACTGTTTAGTTGGCTAAAATTTATGTATACAAGTTGTGTAATTAACTTCACCTGGGCCATGACTTCACAAGAGAGAAAAAAAAATTGTTCTCATTTTAAATTTAATCAACTAAATACAAGTACCCGCTCCAAATTAACTAGCTCAAGTGAAAGGAATACAATGAGCAAGTTTCTCTCATTTTCTCTCTGTTTTGTTTTAAATCTATTATAAGCTACTGTCTTTTGCTGATGTATATTTTGTCTGGTGCCAAGACACAAAATGGCTGATGGTAATTAGTTCTTCATGCTGAAATATAAATGATGCAGGTCGTTGTTTGGAAACAAATTATCAGGCCCATTTCCAGTGGCACTTACCAAGATCACCACTTTAAATAATTTGTAAGTATTTTATGAAGCTTGACTGTCATATAAATTCATGATTTACCAAGAAAGTATATTAAAGTGGTGTAGTTTAGAGGTTAAGAATATTTATGTTAACAGGAGTTTGGAAGCGAATAATTTCTATGGTCCGATTCCATCAGAGATTGGAAACCTCGTAAATCTACAACAAATGTGAGCTCTCTTACCCTTCTTTTCAACTTAATTCTCCCAGAAAGATTTTCAAAATAATTTCTAACCTCTTTTTACTTAATTTTTCTTATCTAGACATTTGTCCTCTAATAACTTCACTGGAGAACTGCCTGCAACCCTCACCAAGTTGACCAATTTGACTGAATTGTGAGTTCTTTCTTTTTCTAATTTTGTGGTAGTTTTTGCCCAATTATAATTTTCATTATTTGAATTTACTTCTGTTTTCTGAACTTCTGTTTATATATTACTTCCAAGCAGAAGGATTTCTGGTAACAATTTCTCTGGAAGAATCCCTGATTTCTTGAAGAAATTGACCAAGTTGGAAAAATTGTAAGTGGTCCAGTAATGAGTACCAATAAAAGATATTCTTCCTTTACAATAAGCCCTGACCTCTTATTAATTCATTTCATAATTATTAATTGTTCTTTATAGGCAAATGCAAGGTTGCTTGATGAAGGGCCCCATCCCTAGTGGCATTTCACAACTGACAAGACTAACTGATCTGTGTGCAAATACTTTTTTACTTCAAAGCCAATTATTTTATTTCTTATTGAAGTATATGTAGATAAATATTTTGAAACTGCCTTTTCTTTTGTCAATGTGTAGGAGAATTAGTGATTTAAGAGGAAATGCTTCAACCTTCCCAGATCTAAGGGGAATGAGATCTATGAATAAGCTGTTAGTTTATTTCTAACCCTGTTGCATATTTTACTTTTTGTATATAATATATGGTACTAATTTTCTCTTTTTGTAGGATTTTGGGGAATTGCTCCATTCATGGAATCATCCCACCTTATATTGGAGAAATGGAGAAGTTAAAGCACCTGTCAGTTTGTTTCCTTTTTCTATTTCTTTGCTTATGTGTGTATATTTGTGAAATTTAGAAAAAGAGAGATGATGAACAATTGATTTTTATTATTTTGTTCTGATCTTTACATGTCTCTGTACATGAATATATATAGCCTAAATATCTCTACTAGCCGTTTGGCTATTACCTAAATTACATTGGCTGGATATGTTGCCTAATTACACCCTAATTGTTGCCTAATCGTCTAAATCCAGCTAGGTACTAATTGTAGCTTTAACAGCTATCAATTTTATGCTAGTTGATTTGTTGCCTAAGTTAGCCTATGATGAGTAATATTCTGAGGCTAACATTATTCTTTCTCAACACTCCTCCTCAAGTTGGACTCGGTTAAATTGATTGAGCCAAACTTGCTAAGTATACTTTCAAACGTTGATTTGTCGAGCGCTTTGGTGAAGATGTCTGCAAGTTGCTCTTCACTTCTGACAAATGGCGTTTCGATTTCTCCTGATTGCACTTTGTCTCGAATGAAGTGACAATCAACTTCTATATGCTTCGTCCTTTCATGAAAGACGGGATTGGATGCAATGTGCCGTGCTGCTTGATTGTCACAGTACATCTGCATGGTTCCTTTGCACTCTACCTTCATGTCGTGAAGTAAGTGCTTGATCCAAGTAAGCTCACTTGCTGTGGATGCCATGGCTCGATATTCTGCCTCTGCGCTTGATCGTGCCACGACATTTTGCTTCTTGCTTTTCCACGTCACTAAGTTTCCACCTACAAAAGTACAAAATCCTGTGTTTGATTTTCTGTCACAGCTTCCAGCCCAATCTGCATCAGAATATCCAACCACATTGTTAGTAATGTTTTTCTTCATCCAGATTCCTGGACCTGGAGTACCTTTAAGATACCTCAATATCCTATCAATGGCACTCAAGTGACTGGTACGTGGAGCATGCATAAATTGGCTTACAACACTAACTACAAATGCAATATCAGGTCTGGTAACAGTGAGGTAAATCAATTTTCCTACCAACCTCTGATACTGTCCTATGTCCGATAGTGGTTCACCATTTTCTGGCCCAAGTTTTATGTTGGTTTCCATTGGGGTACCAGCTGGTTTTGCTCCTAACTTACCAGTCTCTTTTAACAGGTCAAGGACATATTTTCTTTGGGATAGAAATAATCCTTTGCTTGAGTGAGCTATTTCTATTCCAAGAAAATATGAGAGTTTTCCAAGATCCTTGATATCAAATTCATTTTTTAAGGATTGTTTAACTCTTTTAATTTCTTCATTATCATTTCCAGTGATAATAATGTCATCTACATAGACAAGGATAATGGTGGTAGATTTTCCTAAATGTTTGACAAACATGGAATAATCGGCTGTGCTTTTAACAAAATTATTGTTTAGAAGGAAAAAGCTTAGCTTGGCATACCATGCTCTTGGAGATTGTTTTAGACCATAAATTGCTTTCCTTAATTTACACACAGACGATAGATCTGATGTGGTTTTATGGCCTGGAGGAAGAGTCATGTAGACTTCTTCTTCTAGAGTTCCTTGAAGGAATGCATTATTTACATCCATTTGGAATAGGTTCCATCCTAAGTTGGTAGCCACTGATAACAGGATTCTAACTGTACTCATCTTGGCCACTGGTGCAAAAGTCTCTTGGTAGTCAATACCATAAGTTTGGGTGAATTCCTTGGCCACTAACCTAGCCTTATACCTTTCAACCGTACCATCACTGTTATATTTAATCTTGTAGACCCATTTACAACCTACAGGTCTTTTTCCTTTTGGTAAGTTGACAATGTCCCATGTGCCATTTTTATCCAAGGCATGAAGTTCTTCTTTCATAGCCTTACGCCAGAGTGGGTCCAAATTGGCTTCATCAAAATTGGTTGGTTCGGTTTGGTTAGTTATGTTACCCAAATAGGCCCGGTATTCAGGAGATACCTTTTCATAACAAATAAAATCTTGAATTGGATACATAACCTGGCGGGATACATAATCCCTCAATTTTGTAGGAGGCCGTGTTTGTCTTGTAGATCTTCTTACAGCAGTTTCTTCTTGAGTTGATTCTTCATGAGTCGATTCTTCATGAGTTGTTTCTCCCCCTGAAGGAATTGCACTTGTTTCGTCGACCTGTTCTTCTTCCGTATGCTCAACCTGTTCTTGATTTTTTTCTTCAGGGAACATGAAATTATTTGGGAACAATACAACTGGTTTACCTTGTGTATTTCCTTGTTCACTTGGTTGATAATATGGTTCATTTTCAAAAAATGATACATCTCGTGAGATATAAAGTTTATGGTTTTTTGGATCATAACATTTATACCCCTTTTTTTGGGATGAGTATCCTAAAAATATGGTTTTAACAGCATTTTTATCTAGCTTGTCATGTCTTTTTATGTGTACGAAACATGTACACCCAAAAACTCTTATGTGATCAAGATCTATTTTCCTATTCTTAAGAATTTCTAAGGGACTCGTATCTTTAAGCATGACACTTGGCAATCTATTTATGAGATAAGTAGCAGTTAGCACAGCATCTGACCAATAAGCTTTTGGAACGTTAGTTTGGAAAAGAAGAGATCTAGTGACTTCAAGTAAATGTCGATTTTTTCTCTCTGAAACTCCGTTTTGTTCAGGTGTATGAATACAAGTGGTTTGGTGTAGGATTCCCTTTTGTTTAAAAAATTCTATGAAATTTTTATTTACATATTCTGTCCCATTATCAGATCGAAAAATTTTAATTTTTGCATTATATTGATTTTCTATAAAATTGTAGAATTCTTGAAAACATAAAAAAACTTCATTTTTTCCTTTTAAAAGGTAGACCCAAGTAGTGCGAGAAAAGTCATCAATAAATGTAACAAAATATTTAAAATGATTATAAGAATCAAGAGGGGCTGGACCCCAAACATCAGAATGAATTAAATCAAAACATTTTTCTGACTTAGTAGTAGATAAAGAAAATGGTAATCTAGTTTGTTTCGAAAACTTACAAACATCACAATTTTTGGAATCTAATTTATAACAAAAAAGTTTATTCAAAGTTCGATCAGATGGATGACCAAATCTCCAATGTAACAATTTATCACGATCTACTAAATTTAATGACAGATGACATTTATTGGTGTTTTCATCAAGATAATAGAGGCCATTTTTCAAACATCCCTCACCAATCTTCTTCCCTGATTCCCGATCCTGAAAGGTCACTTTAGTTGGTGAGAATATAACATTGCAATTCAATTCTTGTGTTATTTTACTAATTGATAATAAATTTGAATTAAAATTTGGCAAATATAAAATATTTTTTACATCTTTTGTAAGAACTTTTGTTGTACCAAAACCATGAATTTGGACTTTATCTCCATTAGCAACAATCACATGTTGAGAGTCTTTATTTTGTGTAATATTGGTCAATTTATTTTTATTCCATGTCATATGGTCGGTTGCACCGGAGTCAATTATCCATTTATTTTTGTTTTGGCACATATTTGCAATTTTCAAGCTACTGTCAATTTTGGGTGAATTAAAAATATCTTTAGAATGTACAAAACCTGGAGTCTGTTGTTGCAACAGATTGTTCAGTTGAGTTAGCAGGTGATTCAGTTGCACCGTCTGAGCCACAGAAGATCCAGGAGATGGATTAGATGAATTACTGGGTTGAGCCAAGTCGCTCCCAGAGCCGCTCCCGCTCCCTTCATTCATCTCTTCGGTTTTACTCAAACCGCCGAACCCCTTCTTCTCTTTTCTTGCGTCGCCCCAATTTCCCTTCTCTCTGACTGGTCGGAGGTGAGGGTGAAGGAACCAGCAGCCGTCGCGGTTGTGCCCTGCCTTCTTGCAGTGGTCGCACCGCTCGGTGCTCGGTGCCCCCCTTCCCTTTGGCCGTGTCTCTGAAATTAGGTTTTGAGTTGTGTACCTGGAAGGCGCTGTTTTCTTGGTTCTCCGACAACCGAGGGTTCATTAGTGCTCGCCTGGACTCCTCTTGGTCGAATCTTGCAACGACATCATCAAAACTTGGCATCTCAGTTGAGGCCAAGATCTGAGATCGAATCGCATCATAGCTCGGATCGAGTGCCCCCAGATAAGTAAAAATTAAGTCTTGCTCAACTCTTTTTTGTGTTTCAATTGGGTCTGTGGTTGGTGGTAGATAAATGTTGAGTTCTTCCCATTTGGACATGATTTCGGTTACCAACTCGTTATTGCTTTGATTGCTTTGTTTGATCTGAGCAAGTTCTTGTTTAAGGCTAAATATGTGAGCATAATTTTTTTGTTGGCCATACCTTCGTTTAGCCTTGTCCCAAACCTCCTTTGATGTCGTGGAGTACATGAGGACATTTGAAATTTGGGGCTCCATTGTGGTGAGTAGCCATGACATGATCATTTGATCTGTGGTTTCCCATTCTGCTATGCTCGCATTCTCTTCAGCTGTTGGCGTATTTGGTTGTGCTGCTTTGGGTTTTTCCTTTTTTCCAGTGACAAAGGGTAATTTTCCTTTGCCACCAAGGCCAATTGTTACTGATCTGGACCAGGGAATGTAATTTCTGTTGCCATTGAGTATGATATTTGTGAGTTTGGTGTTGTCGGATTGAGACATGTTGGCTATTGGGTTGCTGGTAAAGAAGAAAAAACTGATAAGAACAAGTTTCGGATTTGCTTGAGAATTTTTTCTGGTAAATGGCGGCAGTTCTTTGTTATCTGCAGCTTCTGTTGTTGTTGCGGAATTTTTGAGTCAGGATTTTTCCCGCTCTGATACCATGTGAAATTTAGAAAAAGAGAGATGATGAACAATTGATTTTTATTATTTTGTTCTGATCTTTACATGTCTCTGTACATGAATATATATAGCCTAAATATCTCTACTAGCCGTTTTGCTATTACCTAAATTACATTGGCTGGATATGTTGCCTAATTACACCCTAATTGTTGCCTAATCGCCTAAATCCAGCTAGGTACTAATTGTAGCTTTAACAGCTATCAATTTTATGCTAGTTGATTTGTTGCCTAAGTTAGCCTATGATGAGTAATATTCTGAGGCTAACATTATTCTTTCTCAACAATATTTCATTGTTTACAAAAGAAAACAACACAATTACTTTTGCTGATACAGCATTTGGGACATTGATTAAAAAGATACACAGTACACTACAGATTAGTCAAAGGGATGGTGCCTTTTTTTGAAAATTGTAAAAACATGTGAGAATAGAACAAGAAAAAAATAGATAACATGTTCTGGCATAATGGCAGTAGAATCTTTTTAGGTGAATTTAATTTTTTTTTAGTAAGAAGGTGAATTTAATTTATTTGTATGTTATTTTCATGTAGGGATCTTTCTTTCAATAATCTGAGTGGGGAGATCCCGTCCTCTTCTCAAAATTTTGCAAATGTTGACTTCATGTAAGTGATCTTTCTTTTACCCTTAACAAGAAGCTTTTTTTGGTTTTTTAATGTGAAAAAAACACTTGTCGTATGCCATCACTCTGCAAAGGAAGGTATTTTATACAGTAACCTATCCAAAATACTTTTTTGGTTTCAAGTATATACCTCATGTGAGAGCTTTCCACTAACCATAAAAAAATATATACCTCATGTGAAATGAATTCCTTGTCAATGGCTGTGAGTTGAAAGATAAGTAATAAACACATTTTGCCTGCATATGTATCCAGCTGCTACACAGAGCAAAATAATAAACTGATCACATGCATAATATTTTGATTTTGTAATTGGTGCACAGAAACAGGACCTGATGTCAATATTTAACACACTCTAAATTTGTATGGATTTACTACAATTTGCATATTTGAATTGTAAGACCAACAATTATTCTGTTTGTTTGTATCAATCTTTGTTATACTTTTGCTTAAAACACTGTATTACAGATTTTTGACAGGAAACATGCTTACAGGAGATATACCTTCATGGGTATTGACCCGAAGTAAAATTGTGTGAGTGTTAAATCTCTTGTTTCCATAACATATTGTGAGAAATTATCGCACACAGACACAGCACACACTGCAGCACAAGCACCCGGAGATACATGCACACTGGCACATGCAAAACACATACACACACACACACAGAAACAAAGAGTAGCTTGTTGGGTTATGTAATTTGCGAAGATGCTTGGAAAATCATAATTTAGGAATTTTACACCCTTTTGGAAAGGAATCAAGATTCATGAACTAATTTGGCATTCACATGCAGTGACATATCATACAATAATTTCACGGTTGGCTCAGGCCCCACCCAGTGCTCTGAAGGAGGGAGCATGTGAGTATATTTTATAGTTTCCATGTTCTTCAGTTCTATTCTTACCTGGATGCCAAATTTTAGTTCATCTTTCCTCCTTTGCAGAAATACAGTAGAGATCTATGCATCTCAGGCGGACAAGATGTGAGCTTATTTCATCACAACCACACCCACACACTCACATAGACACCAACAAGAAGTACATAAAGACAACATCTATGTTTCTTTCTTCTTACCACAGTATTACAATGTAGGCCAAATGTTCCCTCGTGCCTAAAGAAGAACTTCCCTTGTACATCTAATGGAAAATGTAAGCCTCTAGCAACTTTCATTTTCATACCCCTGTTATTATCTCATGTATTATAATTTTAACCAGAGATTCCATAAACTTCCCAACAGATCGCTATGCACTGAACATAAATTGTGGGGGCACAGACATAGATATAAATGGAACGAAATTTGAAGCTGACACAGACCCAAAAGGTGCCTCGATGCTATACATAAACCGTGATCAAAATTGGGCGTTTAGTAGCTCTGGAAATTTTATGGATAATGCTGTGAGTGCTGACACTTACATCGTGACAAATAAATCTAAGTTGACTGTGCCTCACTCAGAGCTATACATGAGTGCTCGCCTCTCTGCTTTATCTCTTACATATTACGGTCTGTGTATGTATCCTGGAAACTACACAGTGCGACTCCACTTCGCTGAAATAGTTTTTTCTGGGGACAATACATATACTAGCCTTGGAGAGCGCCTTTTTAATGTGTTTATTCAGGTATCTTTTTAAGAATTTATTGAGTCTTTTGTTAGATCAGAAATCCTTCTCTCTCATATGATTTATGTGCATGTTGTTTACGTGTGTTGCAAAAATGTGTGCTTTCACGTGCAAACATGTTACTGGGCTTAAATGTACCAATAACTTGTGCTAGCACCTTTTGTGGCTCAGTGGCTCCATGTGCAAACACATACTACTGCATACACAGAACTATTTTATTTTTAAAACACACGTTCCTCTTTTGACAACCATAATATGTTGAATTCAGGGGAAATTGGTGCTAGAGGAATTTAACATAGCAAAATCTGCAGGCGGGCCTGGTAAGGCTGCGATAAAGAACTTCACGACAACTGTCACAAATTATACATTGGAAATACGTTTGTACTGGGCTGGCAGGGGTACCACTGCCATACCGGATAGAGGCGTTTATGGCCCTCTTATTTCTGCAATTTCAGTTACACCCAGTATGTTTATTTAATTATGTTCTGATCCCTATTCTCACTAAGCTAGCATTAGAATTAATTTGGCATTGTACTTGATGAACAGACTTTGATCCACCACCAGAAGAACCCACTACAGGTAGAAGAGTACCACTTCTGCTAATAGTTGGTGTTTCAGTTTCGGCATTTTTGGTAACGCTTTTAGCAGTCATTATCTGTTGGAGAAGGTTGAAAAGAAGTAAATCGATGTATAAAGGTATTGGAGGACTATGTCTCTAGTAGCTTGCATTCCTTAGGTTTTGAATTTCGCAGTCAGCAAGCAACAATACAACTTGCTTAAAGAAGTCCCATATTATTATTTTGATGTCGAGTTCATTATTTGGTTTCTTGACAATAATAGATTTGAGATCTTTGGACCTTCAACTCGGTTCATTTACCTTAAGACAGATCAAGGCGGCAACAAAGAACTTTGACATAGCCAATAAAATTGGTGAAGGGGGTTTCGGCTCAGTCTATAAGGTATTGAGTATTGGCTCATTAATTCATATACATTAAATAATTTAAATCCTTAATTTCTTTAGCTTAACGTATGAACCTTTAATTTAAAACTCTCTCTATCTGAAGGGGATATTATCAGATGGAACAATAATAGCAGTCAAACAACTGTCATCGAGGTCAAAACAAGGGAACCGAGAATTTGTGAATGAAATCGGCATGATATCAGCAGTTCAACATGCAAACCTCGTCAGACTATATGGCTGTTGCACTGAAGGCAACCAACTTTGCTTGGTTTATGAATACATGGAGAACAACTGCCTTGCACGTACACTTTTTGGTGAGCTCACTGTTACATGTTTGCAACATATTAAAATAAGGAGCTTTCTGCAAGTTTCTGAATCTTACAACGGTACCAGTAAGGACATGGTACCTTCCATTGTTTGAATCCTAGATAAAACATGTTTCAATTTGATATACAAATAAATATTATAGGTGCTGATGAGCAATTGAGAATGAAACTGGATTGGGGGACGAGGCGAAATATATTTCTAGGTATAGCACAAGGCCTTGCTTATCTGCACGAGGAGTCACCAATAAAAATAGTTCACAGAGATATTAAGGCGAGTAATATTTTACTTGACAAGGACCTAAATGCAAAAATTTCTGACTTTGGCCTCGCCAGGCTCAATGAAGATGATCATACCCACATCAGCACTCGTATTGCTGGCACCATGTTAGTTGTTTTTTATTAATATTATTGTCAGTCTTTTTTTTTGTCTTTTTAAACTTTTTTTTTGTTTTAAGAAAATTAACGGTAGCTTTTGTTTTGATACATTCTGATATCTGGTAGAGGATATATGGCTCCAGAGTATGCAATGAGGGGCTATTTGACAAATAAAGCAGATGTGTACAGCTTTGGAGTTGTTGCTTTGGAGATTGTCAGTGGCAAAAGCAACACCAATTATCGACCCAAGGATGAATTCGTCTATCTACTAGACTGGGTAGTTTTTTCATTACATTTTTACCCCCAGATTAATTTAGTAAATCCACATACTATGCAAGTTAGAGTACCTCCTTTTTTATCAACATTATTGAAGTTGAGAATTAATTTGATGCAGATGTTTGTTGTCTAAACTTCTTTTATTACTATCTGCAAGATTCAGGATTACAAAATTAATTCTTAATTAGACTCAAGTTAGATTACACCTTATTTATGTTGAGCTTACTCAAAAGGATTTGTTAATTGATTGTCGAGTATAGCTGAGTCAAATTTTGGAATAAGGTGTGGCTTAATTTTACAATAGAAGCTTATATTGCATCGGGCCATGCTGAAGTGCGTAAATTTTTTTGGCTCATTTGCATACTGGCTGGTGAACTGATTTTGTACCCTTGTTTTGGCTATCTTTCAATCTGTAAAATTTTAAACTAAAAGAAGTTTAAAATTTGACACAACAGGCATGTGTGTTACAACAGAGAGGCACACTGCTGGAGCTTGTGGACCCAAGCCTAGGTCAAGAATATCCAAAAGAAGAAGCACTTTTAATGCTAAATGTGGCACTTTTGTGCACCAATGCATCCCCTACTCTGCGACCAAACATGTCTCAAGTAATCAGTTTGCTTGAGGGGCAGGCCCCGCTCCAGCCCTTGTTGTCGAAACTATCTATCTCTTCCACATCAGCAAATAGCATGGACCCCATGCGAGTGACGAGGAACTTCTGGCAGATTAGCTCCAATGAAAGCCAGAGTTTGTCACTCAATGAGTTGTGTACCGACTCGTCAGAATCTCTGACCGAGACCATTCCTTTGGTAAGTTCTACTGATTTGGTACAGTGCTAGTACGTACTGTCTCTATCCGACCAAATCTACCCGGTGATGAACAACCGTTCTTCCAAGATCTGTGTAATTTTTGACACGATTAAATATGGGCTATATATGAGATGCAACACTGTATAAAATTGTACCATTTTCTATTTAGCTCAGAAAGACAAGGGTTCTTTTGTTACTTATTTGATTTAATTCAACTCAATTATGTTTTTGTTATCCAGAACCACAGCGGCACTTACCAGTGATGGAACTAGGCTACTCCAAAATCAAATGCATCAAAAGGTGAAACTCAACATTTTCTAGTTCATGTATAATGCTCATTTGTTTTTATATCTCACATTTAGTTCCAATTAATTCCAATTAATGCTGCCGAACAAGTTTATGATTGGTTTCTCTTAGGTGTATTCATGGGATCGTTGTTTGGATGATGGTACAGTTCAGATTAGTATTCTAGAGTAGCTCTGATGGTACACTTTCATGTACAGATTGTTGTTTGCAATATCCTCTACATGAACAAAGTGTTGTTTGTTTCTAGAGTATATAGCTAGTCGTATACGTGTGAATATTTACTAGTTAGTTAGCCTATTGCCTAACAAAGACTTGGGAGAAAAACATTTTGCGCAAATTAGCTGTATGAGCTTCTAGAAGATTCTATTTTCCATTTTCCTGTTTCGCCGATAAAATTACAATGTATATTATTTTGTCTTCATTTTGTTTCTCGGTTTCCCCTTCTGGTCCAGGAAAGTGCAAAGAGAACCACTTCCCTGGATAATATAAGATAAATACCTACTACAGACTACAGTACTCTTTTTTAAACCAAGAAGAAATTCATATATACGATATGGTTGGTGATATGCTCAGATATAATTTGTAGATGTCGTATCCCGTCTTCTATCAATTTGTCTTATTTTATTTTATTTTATTTTTTTGAAAAAGACCGGGCAGCGGCTGCCAGGTTTGCTGTATTAAACAAAGAGTGAGTCTATGTAACTATGCATAGCACGATTTGGTCCGTGATACGGATCAATATTTTCATTTTCAAAATTCTAATGGTCGATTCAAACTGTTCAACATAATTTTCATATGAATATGTACCTGCAGACTGAATTTTATATTTTTTAGAACTTTTTTACTATTTTTAAAGATAGATAGAATATCACTGTTTTTGGATGGCCCAGAATTTTCAGATCAAGTGATTTTCTACCTATCTTAAAATATAGTAAGAAATTCTAAAAAATATAAAATTTGGTTTGTAAGTACATATTCATATGGGGATCATGTTAAACGGTTCGGATCGACCGTTAGAATCTTAAAAACAAAAATATTGATCCGTATTATGGACTAACCCGTGATATGCATAGTACCATAGACTTACTCTTAAACAAATAAAGGAACAGGTTACACACTGTTGGCCACGAGGAGGCCTCAATATCTTTAGAATAGTGCCATGCATGCACGTATTCTAGCAACCTACGTAAAAAAAAAACCTGTTCAACAACAGTTCATATATAATGTCAACATAAAATAAAGATTTAGGGTAATGAGTGTCTTCCGCTTCCTCTGCAATTCTCTACCCAGAGCGTTGCTTCACTGATAATCCACTGCGTAACTATATATATCAGCTGTTACAACTTTATCTTCAAAAATCCTGTTATTGCGCTGTCTCCAGACAAACCAGCAAACTGCCGAGATTATTTCCTGTACTGAGATTGAACTTGTTAAAAAATCTCCTCCATATTTCCTGTACCGAACCTCCCTGTACCAGTATATCGCATCCCATAATAGTGTTCACCCTATTCCAAATATCCAAAGAGTAGGGACATTGAAAAAATGGGTGTACTACTGATTCCAAATTGCCGGTTTCGCATTTGTTTACTGTTGGAGGGATCCTATACTTCCAAGTGCCCTTGAATTCCCACTTAATGAGGCCACTTCCTATGAGCATCTGGTAAGCTGACGACGCACTGTACTGCCCATTAGAGGTCAACCGCCATAGTAGATCGTTTGGGAGATCTGATAAAACCGGGAACGAATGAGTCTTTTGGTGGGTTCTCAATCGAATGACTTTTGCCTGATTCAAGGATAAGGCATGACCCACTTGTCTAGAGCCTGTGTTGGCCAACGGGCGGGGGCCCCATTTGTCATACCAGTAGGAGATCTGTTTTCCATCACCAATTGTTCATTCGGTTGCCCATCTAAAGATATGCTTGATAGCCAGAAGTTGGCCCCAAAAAAAGGAGCCACTATTTGACCATAGCGTTGGACCTGGGAAGTAATTTCCTTGCCACCGGATGATCGTTATCATAGAAGTCCACATGGAATCTGGCTCCTTATAACCTTGCCACCACCATCGCAATAATAGAGATATGTTTCTTATCTCTAAGTCTGCCAATCTCAATCCTCCCCAATTTTTTTTGGCAAACATACAAGGCCCCAATTGCACAAGGAAATGCCTTGCACCCGGTTTGTGGATTTTCCCCAAATGAAATTCCTTCGCGCTTTATCAATTCTGTTAATCACCCATTTAGGAAATTTAAAGTAAATCATGCGGTATGTCGGAATTGTGGATAAAACCGATTGCACTAGCTCTAAACGACCCCCTCTACTCAAGAGCTTCGATTGCCATCCTGCCAACCTCCTTTCAATCTTCTCAATTAGAGGTAAGAAATCTTCCTTTACCGGCGCCCGGATGGTGATAGGCATCCCCAAGTAATTAATTGGAAAGTTGGTTTTTGAGAATCCCAAGACTGCTTGTACCCATTGTTGATCCTCCTGAGGGATGTTTAAGGGTATGAAAGTGCTCTTTGCATAGTTAACCTGCAACCCATATGCCTTAGTAAATAGTCGCAGAATGAGTTTGAATGAGATTAGAGAGGTGATGTCGGCATTAGCAATGATTGCCGTATCGTCGGCGTATTGTAGTGCCAAGATTGAATCGTTTATCCTGCCAGACAGTGGTGCTTGGACAATCGAGCTAGCTACCTGTACCATCCTTTGGAACACATCTACACCAATATTGAAAAGCATAGGTGATAGCGGGTCTCCTTGATGGAGACCTCGCTTGTGAGGATTCACCATTGACGCATATCTTGGAAGATGAAGTTGACCAAATGTTTTGCATCCACATAACCCATATTTCCGGGAAGCCCCTTGCCCGCATTACTCGAATTAAGAATTCCCATTCTATCGAGTCAAAAGCTTTTTTGAAATCAATCTTTGCGAATACTGCCGGTTTGCCCATATGCACAACGTGATGTAGGAGATCTCGTGTGGTAACAAAATTCTCCGATATCTATCTCCCATGAACAAAAGCCATTTGATTAGTGGATATTAAGCCCGATATCTTTGTTCTTAACCTGTTGGAGAGCACCTTGGTGATCAACTTAGGAATTAGGTTAATAACACTTATGGACCGGAAGTCCGAGGTAGATCTTGGTGAGTCTGTTTTTGGGATCATGACTATATTGGCTTCGTTGTATGGCCCTAGGTTTAGGTCATTATCGAAGAAGCGTAGCATCATTTGGAAGACTTCGTGGTTGAGTTCCATCCAATATGTCTTTAGAAACTCATTAGGTAATCCATCGGCCCCGAGGCCTTATTATTCGCCAACTGTTTGACTGCCACTTCTAGTTCTTCCAAGGTAAATGTGTTTTGTAAATCTTCAAGATTCGAATTTGTCGGGTATAATGTTTCTACATGGAAAGGTAGAACCAGCATGGTACAACTCTTCCATGGATTTAGCAAAGATGTGCTTGATCTGTTCTTTGTCCGTTATTACCCTGCCTTCGTCCTCAATCTCCAAAACCAGGTTTCTCCTGAGCCTTGATGAAGCAAATGCATGGAAGAACCTTGTATTGCTATCCCTTGTGCAATCCAGTTACACCGAGATCATTGCTTCCATTTCATCTCAATGTTGTTGACCAATTCAAATGCTCTTTTCCTTATTCTTTGTCTCAAATTAAATTCATGGGTTAATAAATTCCTTCGTTCTTCAATGCGATCGAAGAAAACTATTGATTTTTAGCAGAATGCCAGCTGTTTATCTAAGAAACCAAAGGATTCTTGCTGCCACAGTTTAAGGGCCCTGTGAAGGACCGCTGTTTTGTGGTGAAAGCTTTCCAAAGGATCCGTGACCTGCAGAGGCTGGTCAGACCATAAGTTCTGAATCATGAGTTTAGGTTGCCGGTATTTTAACCAAAAAAGCTCGAGTTGGAATCTTTTAGGCCTCTGCTGCAGTCCTTTACAAGTGAGAAGTAAGGGAGTGTGATCAGAGACAATGTTCTCTAACGCCTCAAAGTAAGTAACCTGGTATGCCACCGCCCAATTAGGGGTTAAGAAGATCCTGTCCAGTTTTGAAAAAACTGGTTGTGGGCACCTACTGGACCATGTATAAGTTCGGTTGCGTAGCGGAATGTCCAAAACCCCCGCATCAGCTATGAATCGATTGAACCGGTTCATTAGAGAAAAAGCCGGTGTGCATGAGGATCTATCCATCAACCATCTGACAAGATTGAAGTCACCCGCGAGGATCCAAGGATGATCCACCACGTTTGATGTGAAGGCCAATTCTCTGATAAACATTGGTTTGAGCGAATCTTGTATTGGGCCATATGCAATTGTGACAATCAGGCATTGACCCGAACGGACCTGTTTTAAGAGGACTGTTATTGTATGTCGCGTTGCCCATGAATTAATGAGTTCATATGAGCGCCTCCAAGCTATTAGAGTGCCACCAGCTGAATTTAAAGCCAAATTGAACGCCACATCAATGCCGAAAAAAGACGGTAAAAAACGCAGAACATAAGAAAGATCCATTCTATTGCACTTCGTCTCTTGAAAGAGTACGATATCACCAGTTGCAATATCGGAGCAGAGGCCATACTGGACGCTAACTTCAAAGAGGCTTTCCTTGTTAAAACTGACTTCGGCCCTGTGGACTGCCTCATTCATTTCGGCCTTAGCCCGCGATGTTGCTTGTTGGGCTGTCTTATTGAAGGCTACATGCTTTGGAGGGAAAGCCACTCCCTTCTTGGGCTTTTGTTGGGCTTTGGGATTTGGATTAGGACATCTTGACTTGATATTAGAAAAGGTGTGGCCGAAAACACGGAAAATAAAAAAGAAATGGTACTTGGTTGAGAAACCCCTTTCAAGCGTCAACAATCAAAATATGATTTCCAAGGAGAAACGCAACCAAATATCATTGTTTATATATTGTTTCTAAACACGCAATCATTATATATGGAGTTGTACTTAATTAGAAACTAAGAAAAGAAGTATAGAACTACATTACATACAACAAACATTGCAGCAAACAAACTTCACTATTTTTGTATTCCTGCTATCTCTATTAAACATCTGAATCAAAGCATCAACTTTATACTATATAAAAGAAAAGAAAAGAATAACTCAAGTTTCCTTCATTTCCTTGTACCAGATATACACATCAAATTCATAAACCAACTTGGTAGCGGAGGAAAGCACAGGCTTGGCAAGGCTGTATCCCCTGGCCATCCTAAACATACCGGTACCTCCTATGACGGGTCGTTCTACTGTTTCTCCCTGCAGAAGCCTCCCATATATTGCAAGAGTGCTGCTGTTGTATTTCCCCTCAGTGAAAACAAAGTTGAGCATCGTCTCTAGTGACCCGTCCATCCCCACTGCCCCGACAAGGCCCTGAGCACGACCTGTTACACAATTTGTTCTCGTTAGCATTTACCAACCAGTTTTAAACACATATTTACAAATTATTCAATCTGCATATACAATTTAAGTAAATAGCAGTTTAGTTTGTGTCTGTAAAAGTTTGTTGATCAATTACACTGGTGTTGCTTGTTCACAAGGCATCATGATGTCAATCTTATTGATTTGACTGAAAAGGTAAATACATATATATTATTACTTATATATCTTCCGATATAAAATAATAAAAACAAATTATGAACGAAAATATTTTTTCAGAAGATATATAGAAATTAAGCAATCTTAAAAGAATAATATAATGTTAATTATTTGGATTAATTACCGATTAATGTCGAGTTTTCATCCTGGCCTTCCCGCAACATGTCGTCAATCACGGCAATTGCACCACGGGTGAATGAGTCGCTGTTTGGGGCTTTAACTACAGTCATCACGGTTGCATTGGATCCAGAAAGGATTTCATGGAAGTAGAAATGCAAATGAGCCTTTTTAGCACAGGCTTGATGAAGAGAGAGGAGTACAAGGACGGAAAAGAAAACAGTTCCAGAAAGGGAAGAGGCCATGGCGAGCAGAGGACAAAGGAAACACTGCTGATACAAAAAAGAGATGAATTCCAAGAGGCTATGTATGTATAGTATTTATATTGATTGATTGATACAAGATTTGGTTACAACTACTCAAAGGTCAAACCGACAAAAAAGACTTACCAGTAGTCAATTTCTTAGACCTTTTTCTCTTAAAAAAGAATATAGTTAAATTCTTAGATGATTAAAAAAAACGGAGATACCGTTTGACTGATTCAAAGATGATTTCTTTGTATTCGGAAGGAAATGGGAATTGTAAAGAGAAACAAAATAAAAAGGTCAAAGTTGGTGGCCTTACATGGTTGAATTAGGTCAAAGTTGTACCATGCATGCAGGATATATATGTAGATCTTATAAATTATAAAAGTACTTGGAATGATATTATGTAATTTCCTTCTCCAATTCAAATAAAATGCATCACGTGATCTTCTAGAGAGAATTTCTAAAATGGGGCAATTTCATGTGTACCCCTAAAATAACTTCGAAATTACATATACCCCCTTAAAATTCATACTATCATATTTATCATTCTAAATTTCAAAAACCCACAAATTTACCCATTTTATTGTATTTTCTATTAAAAAAATTAAAAATTAATGTAGATGTTTCAAAAAATGCAGTCTTCTAATTGGTTGGTTTCCGAGGGCAAATAGGCTATTTCTCTACTTCTGACGCATACACAGTAACATTTAAGTATATGCTTGTTTAAGCGTCAGAAGTAGACAAATAACCCATTTGCCATCCAAAATCAATTATAAGATTGCTATTTTTGTAAACAGGGTAAAATGGGTACTTTATAAATTTAAAATGAGTTATATTAGAAAATAAAATGAAATGGGTAAATTTGTGAGTTTTCGAAATTTAGAAGGGTAAATATGATATTTTGAATTTTAGAGAGGAAAATAAGTAATTTTGAAATTTTTCAGGAGTGCATGAAATTTTCCTTTATAAAATTGGTGTCAAATTAGAAGTTAACGGCTTAAATTATGTGCGATAACTATGTTATTATTATAACTATGACAGTGATATATGAACTAATAAATGATAAACAAGGGTACGTACCATGTATTTCCTAACATTATGAACATAGGCAACTCAGAATTTCAACATTGTTTTAGTTAATATCCCAACATTTGAACACATGTACAGCAATCAGGTTTTGGTAAATAATGAGGAAAGATGTAGGAAGAATATTGATAGTTGAAATTTGTGCTTGTAATAAATTATTTTTCTCTCTCGTCTCTATCTCTTCAAGCGCAGAGGAAATTGAAGAAGAGGGGAGGGAGCCGAGCTGAGTCAACCGGAGTCGAAAGTACGGTATCGTAAGAGCACAGAGTATAGAATTCTACCTCCATCATGATCGGAGTGCGGCGGTGAACAAATATGTCCGTCAGAGTGTGGCAGTTATCAGACGAAAGCAGATCCGATCGTGGAGAGAGATGGAGAAGGAGCTAATAGCGTGTTTAAGAGTATAGATAAGTAGAATTAAATGATTAGAGTAGTTTAGATGAATTCATATGCATAAAGGAGTTTAGATTAAATTTAGATCTAGAAATGAAGATAATTTGACTCGTTATAAATATTTTTTTATCAATAAAATCATTAATAGACATTTAAAAAAAAATATTTTCTTCTTAGCTTCTTTTTATTTTATTTTCATTTTTTTTTTTTTGCCTATAAGGGATGCTAATAATCGGGACATTTTCATTCTTAACTCATAATACACCAATCAAATGAGAACATGTTACCGGGTAACTAGGGTGTTTTTAAGTTCACCAAACCCCTCGGCAGTGGCGAGGTTAGAATTTGATCTAGGGGTAGGCAAAACCAGATTCGGGTTCGGATTCGGGTTCGGATTCAAGACACAATTCAAAAAATAGCAAGAAATTAACGGGTTCGGGTTCGGGTTCAGATTCGGATTTGAGTCGCTGTCTCACTGATTTTTTAGTCGATGTCTCGCTAATTTTTTAATCGCGCTGTCTCCGCATCCGCTTGGGCTTTGGGAATTTTGATTATGGGCTTCGGAGTTTGGACCTCAAAGAAATCATGCTGTATCATTGGGCTCAGGGATAGGCAAGATCAACCAACAGGGGTAGGCAAGGTCAAAGAAACCCGGTTCTAAAAAAAAAAAAAAAATTTCAGGGGTAGGCACGGGTTTCTAAAAAAAAAAAAAAATTTCAGGGGTAGGCAAGTGCCTACCCCGGGGAGTATGTAGCCTCGCCTATGCCCCTCGGTGAACTCAAGTCTAAAACCTATCGGATCGGCTTCGAACGACGAATCCGAACCGTTGAAACCCGCCTACCTTACAAGTGATGCGTCTACATAATTTTTTTTTATACTTTCGAATTAATTTAGGATAAAGTCAAGCGGTCAAAATTAGAAGGTAAATAAATTAATTTTAATGCATTCATTTTTTGACGTTTTTTGACCACTTGACTCTATGCAAAATTAATTTTAAAATTTAAATTTTTGCATGTAGACGCATCACTCATAAGGTAGATGGGTTTCAACGGTTCGGATTCGTCGTTTGAAGCCGATCCGATGGGTTTTAGACTTGAGTTCACCAAGGACTTGGTGAACTCAAGGGCACCCTAGTTCTACCTCATGTTACCATTCACAAGTATAAATTCTACTCAAATTTAAATTTGTATACTGTTTACACATAGCATTGACTTATACAAAGAATTACACTATTTTTGCATTTGACAGAGCATAAATTATATAAATTATATATATATATATATATATATAGAGCTGGGCTATGGTGAGTTGTGAAGTAAGATGTTATTTTTACTTCACGCTCATATTTTCATTTTGAAAATTCAAACAACCGATCCGAACCGCTCAACATGTTCTCTATATTGAAATGTGCTTGGAGACTAAATTTTACATTTTCTGGAATTTTTTTACAATTTATTAAGCCACTTCGAAAATCGCTGATCCGGTGGTCCAGAAAATTTTACTGTTTTTTACTGTTCATAGTGGATCAGCGATTTCAAAGTGGCTTAATAAATAGTAAAAAAATTCAAAAAATGTAAAATTTAGTCTCCAAGCACATTTCAATATTTAGAAAAAGTTGAACGGCTCGGATCGGTTGTTTGAATTTTCAAAATGAAAATATGACGTGACGTTTTACTTCACAACTCACCATAGCCTATCTCTATATATATATATGTATATATTTGGTAGTGGACGAGCAGAGAGTGACAATATTTTGCTACAAAAATCACATTCTCATTTTATAATTCCAATTTTATATTTTATGCTAACAACGTTGGTTGGTACATGCCCTCCTAACATTGAAAAGAAAAGAAAAGGACTTTGGATAATTGCTATTTATTAATCATTGCAGCTCATTTCCATAATACAAGATACAAGGTAATTGGGAATATGAGAGACATATATATAAGAACCTCCTTGTATGTTATGTCATTTTCCCGACATTTTTATTAATATCCAAAGTTTAATACAAATTATTAATTATGTTCCGAACTCTTGCAAAAAATGCCCAAGCCGGCCAGAAAATGGTCGGCTTACTCGTTTTCTGCCCGACCCTCCCTAAGCCGGCCATTTTCTGGCCGGCTTACTGTTTTTTTTTTAGAGACACTATGAAAATCAAAATATTGAAATCTAACAATGAAAATTTGAAATTTTTGTTTAAATTATTTGTTATATTACTTCTTTTGATATATAATTAGCATATTTATACTAAAATACGCTAAATTAATTGAAATTATGTTGAATTACACTATATTACAATAAATTATGTTGAATTACACTAAATTACGTTAAATTACGCTCAATTACAATAACTTCGCTAATTACGCTAAACTACACAAAATTACGTTATAGTAGACTGATTTTTCCCATCTTTCATGAATCACAAAAAATAGTAAAAAAATTCCAAAAATAGTAAAAACTGGTATTCTACAAGTTCATTATGTAACTAATTTACTGAGCTACTTGGATTGAATAATAGAAATGAAAATCTTAATCGGAAACTTCAACTCAAGTTTTGAGGCTCTTCCTTTGTTTTTTGACGATTCTAAATTCTGGAATCCGGCATCACGGGCACGGACGCATGCGTATTTTCGCAAGCTTTCCGAAAAGTAGTCATTTGCTGATATCGGACACTCGAGCGCCATTTTATGACCGTTTGAAGTTTCGTCGTTGTTTTTCGTTTTTTCAGTGAAGATATCGTCTTTATTCATATGTAATTTACCGTAGTTTACAGTATTTTAGCGTAATGTAATGGAATTTAGCGTAATTTAACATAATTTAGTGTTATTCAACATAATTTCAATTAATCTAGCGTATTTTAGTATAAATATGGTAATTATATATCAAAAGAAGTAATATAACAAATAATTTAAACAAAAATTTCAAATTTTCAGTGTTAGATTTCAATATTTTGATTTTCATAGTGTCTAAAAAAATAGAGTAAGCCAGCTAGAAAATGACCGGTTTACTGGGGTACCTAAGTCGGCCATTTTCTGGCAGGTTTGGGCATTTTTCGCAAGAGTTCGGAAATCTGGGCATAATTAATAATATGTAGTAAACTTTGGATATTAATAAAAATGTCGGGTCATTTTCAATAGATGAGTAGAAGTCAAAGCTCTTAAAAAAAAAAATTACGGAATGTGAAGTGTGAACGCGTCTTCTTCGTTAAAAAGAAAAAAAAAATCATTACTTGTTTGAAATGTTATGTCATTTTCAATAGATGAATAGAAGTCAAAGTTCTTAAAAAAAAAAAATTACGGAATGTGAAGTGTGAACGCGTCTTCTTCATTAAAAAGAAAAAAAAATCATTACTTGTTTGAAATGTTATGTCATTTTTAATAGATGAATAGAAGTCAAAGTCCTTAAAAAAAAAAAAAAAACTTACAGAATGTGAACGCGTCTTCTTCATTAAAAAAAGAAAAAAAAAGAATCATTACTTGTTTGAAATGTTATGTCATCCGGTAGAAACATGGAGAATTAGAAATAAAAAGTGGCATAAGCTTCTCCAGTTTTGCTACGAAGGATAGAAATTAGAGACCAATTTTGTTGTTTTTTCTCCGGTTGTGGTTGTACCCCACTTTGAGTATTCCCAAACGAAGGAGTAGAGAGAAAGAGAAGTTGGCATTTTTTTTGTTTCTATTAATTCTCTGTAGACCTCACCTCTTCAACCGATATTTTTATTAATACCAAAAAAAAAAAAACAAATTATCAAATCTGCTCCCACTCCAAATTTATTTTTATTTCTACCCTAACCGCCCGAGGGCTGGGCGGTCCACTTTTCCCACCTGACCGCCCAGCAGCTGGGCGGTCCACTATGCATATCTGACCGCCCAGTGGCTGGGCGGTCCAGTTTCCATACCTGACCGCCCAGCAGCTGGGCGGTCCGCTAGTGTTTTTTTCTTATTTTTTTTATTTTTTATTTTTTAGAGAGACAATATGAATATCAAGATGCTGAATTCTTAACGCTAAAAATTCGATTTTTTTTTGTAAATATTAGTTAGATTACTTCTTTTAAGCATATTTATACTAAAATACGCTAAATTACTTGGAATTATGTTAAATTACGTTGAGTTACAATATATTAAGTTAAATTACACTAAATTACATTACATTACGCTAAAATACGGTAAATTACATATGAATAGGGACGATATATCTTCACTAAAAAGATGAAAAACGACGACGAAACTTCAAACGGTCATAAAACAGCGCTCGAGTAATTTCAAGTAATTTAGAATACCTTTCCTATGTTCATATGTTCCTATGTTCAAGTAATTTACAATTTAGTGTATTTCGGAGTAATTTATGTTAAATTTAGTGTAAATTACTTGAACATAAGAACATAGGAAAGGTATTCTAAATTACTTGAAATTATGTTAAATTACGTTGAGTTACACTAAATTACTTTAAATTACACTAAATAACAATAACTTCGCTAATTATGCTGAAATACAGTAAGTTATGCTAAACTACACAAAATTACGCTAAAATAGACCGATTCTATGCCATCTTTCACGAATCATAAAAAATAGTAAAAAAATTCCTACAATAGTAAAAATTGGTATTATACAATTTCATTATGTAACTAATTTACTAAGCTACTTGGATTGAATAATAGAAATGAAAATCTTAATCGGAAACTTCAACTCAAGTTTTGAGGCTCTTCCCTTTGTTTTTTGGCGATTCTGAATTTTGGAATCCGGCATCGCGGGCACGGACGCATGCGCATTTTCGCAAGCTTTCCGAAAATTGATCATTTGCTGAAATCGGACACTCGAGCGCCGTTTTATGACCGTTTGAAGTTTCGTTGTCGTTTTTCGCCTTTTTAGTGAAGATATATCGTCCCTATTCATATGTAATTTACCGTATTTTAGCGTAATGTAATGTAATTTAGTGTAATTTAACTTAATATAGTGTAACTCAACGTAATTTAACATAATTCCAAGTAATTTAGCGTATTTTAGTATAAATATGCTTAAAAGAAGTAATCTAACTAATATTTTAAAAAAAAAATCGAATTTTTAGCGTTAAGAATTCAGCATCTTGATATTCATATTGTCTCTAAAAAAAAAAAAAAAAACACTAGCGGACCGCCCAGCTGCTGGGCGATCAGCTATGGAAACTGGACCGCCCAGCCACTGGGCGGTCAGATATGCATAGTGGACCGCCCAGCCCACGGGCGGTTAGGGTAGAAATAAAAATAAATTTGAAGTGGGAGCAGATTTGATAATTTGTTTTTTTTTGGGTATTAATAAAAATATCGGCCTCTTCAATACACAATTGAAGAAGGAACACAAATATTTTTGAATCGCTACAATAGTTTGAATCGAAAAAAATATTTCCGATACTTCTATGATATAACAACTGAGATATTTTTTCTTTATCTTTTTCACTATCTTTTTTTAATAATTTCAACGAATAAAAAATTCTCTCGGTTGCTGCAATAATTAATAAGAATTATTATTGCAAATTAAATTAATAAGAATTATTATTACAATTTACAATAATTAATAAGAATTATTATTGTAAATTAAATTAAAAAAATAATTTCGGTAGATGCTAAATAATTTCTAACAATTTCTAAAAATAGATGCTTATAAATCAATCGTGTCGGAAAAATCAACAACCCGCACACAATATTTAACAATTAAATTTCTACGACTCGGTACGACGTAACCAAACCAAGAACTATAAACCCTAAACCCTAATCCTAAATTGCCCCAATCGCACAACAAAACAACATTTCAACAAGGAGGAGCTCGGCTACAATGCCATCACAAGACACAAAACATAAATAAAAGGAGTTGTGTCAGATTACCCGAAAATAATCGATTCGTGTTTCGTATAGGGAGGAGTTCGGCTCCAATGCCTCGCCTCGCCTCTCCAATGCCTCGTCTTCCTATTAATCGGCCGGTATCGGATTTGGTAGCGAGAAAGGGTTTGGGCGCAAGAGGAAGGGGAAGGGAAGGGGGAGGGGGAGGGAGGAGGGGTTTGGCAGCAAAAAGGGAAGGAGAGGGAGACGGGGGAAGGAGTTGGCAGCGAGAAAGAGAAGGGGACGGGGGAGGGGGCGGTTTGGCAGTAAGAGTTTGGAGTTTGGGAGAAATGAGGGCGACCTGGTTATTAAAAAAAAAAAATACTAAACCACCCCAACATGAGGCGTCTGTATTAAGAGGTGACCGTTCAAACGTGGAGCGGTTTGGTATAGAGTGCTGACCGCTCCACTTACCGCCCCTAAGTGGGGCGGTTAGAGTTTTTTTAAAATTATTACTATACAGAGGGCATATTTACTATTTTTTTTAGAGTTTTAATAAAAATTTCGAGTAATGACATACATATGTCCCTAAAAAGGAGGGAAACTGGCCGGATTCTCATAGCAGCTACGTCATTCAAATTTCCTCAGCTGTTAGATCTCATCGTGAGCCGTTTATGTCTATCGTGCTTCAGATGAGTCCGAATCCTTTGAGGTAACTCAAATTTTGAGTTTGGATCCGGATCGTGTAATCAAAATCTGATCAATTCGGCCTGATATGAAATGCATGAGGTCTCTTTAATATTCGTGCCAAGCTGAGAGTTCGACTATATTTTTTTGTGTGGCAGTGATTTGCTTTTTTGTGGCTACATGGGTTTGCTGCAGGTGATCTAAACAAGCCCAATTACTGGATTCGGAGGGATCATGGAAGAGTGCGTATCATCTGGGATATCTCAACTTTTGCTTGCGTGACCGACTGAGATAGAAAACACCATAGATAGATAGATGCTGGATATGAGTGCATGGCAACCCAACCCCATCGTCAAATGGTTTTGTAAGTCTCTGGACTGGATTTGCTAACTTGAATCTGATTTAGGCCTTGTTGTTTTGTTCTCATCAATAGAAATACTGCGATTGTTTTAATCTGAAACTATATATGGATAACACTTAGCAAATAATCTGTAATTAGGTTGGGAGCAAAATAAAATAGAAGACAAGAAATCAAAATAAAATTAAGCAAATCTACAACAAAATTAGATTGTGTATGAACGTCAGGAGACCCTAGATTAATTTAATTAGAGAATTTCATAGACAACCCTTAAAAATTGCAAACAACATACCGGTTCCCAAGAAAACACTTGTGTTGACTAATAAATCTCTTATTTCATCATGTAATTGCATCAACATCATCTTAGAGATGAAGCCACAAAAAATGTCAAGAATAAATACTATAACAAAATACAACAAACATTGCCGCAATAAAGCTGCATTTTTTTTTTTAAATTCCTACATTCTCTCCCAAACATTTGAATGGAACTCAGTATCAACCATCAAACTATCAACAACAACAACAACAACAAAAAAAAATCAATCTTCCTTAATTTCCTTGTACCAGACATAAACATCAAATTCATAAACCAACTTGGTAGCGGAGGTAACTACAGGCTTGGCAAGGCTGTATCCCTTTGCCATCCTAAACATACCGGTACCGCCTATGACAGCTCGCTCTATTGCTGCATCCCGCATAATCCTCCCGTATATCGCGAGAGTGCTGCCATTGTATTTCCCCTCAGTGAAAACGAAGTTGAGCACCGTCTCTAGTGACTCGTCCCTCCCCACTACCCCGACAATGCCCTGAGCACGACCTATTATAACATTTGTTCTGGTATCATATTTTTCTATAATATGGTTAATGTAATGATCATTCATTAATTATTTTGCCTTAAATATGTATTAGAATTTTGGACCAACTCAGTCCTTGGCATTGCAGTATCACACAAGACAAAAAAACAAAATAGCTTGATTTTTCTTAAACGATCTCCCATTCATTGTAGGCTATGTATTAATGCAACTAAATAATTTACAAGATAATACATCAATTCAAGTTTCAAGCAGTTAAGGTATGTTTACCTTATTCTCATTTTTCTATGATTTTAAGAAGTGATATAGCTAAAGAAAAAAAATCATAAAAAGAGAAATGAATGAAACGATTTTTTTCAGCAGATATATAGAAATTAAGCAATCTCAAAAGGACAAATAAAATGTATTTGTATTAATTACCGATCAATGTCGAGTTTTCATCCTGGCCTTCACGCAACATGTCGTCAATCACTGCAATTGCACCGAAGGTGAATGAGTCGGTGTTTGGAGCTTTAACTACAGTCATCACAGTTGCATCGGGTCCAGAAAGGATTTCGTGGAAGTAGAAATGCAAATGAGCCTTTTTAGCACATACTTGATGAAGGGAGAGGAGCACAAGGACGGAAAATATAACAGTTTGAGAGAGGGAAGAGGCCATGGCGAGCAGGATCGACAAAGGATCGAAAATCTTTTGACAAAAAGAGATTAATTCCAAAAGGCTATATATATATATATGTTTACTGTACGTAGGGGATGATGGATGAAAGCTTAAAATTATTTAAGGATGATTAAATTGGTTATTTCGAATTAGATCGATCGAAGTTATTTTTATTTTGGAGGTTTAAGTTAAATAGGAGAGAGAAAATACTGAAAAATCTTTTTGACCTCACAAACAAAATAAGTTTTATCATTTAGATGAGTGGTTGAACTTAAATCGGTCTAATTATTCCGCATTTGCCAACCTAAATGAGGGTTAAATCTCTCATTCTTCGATTTTGTTCTCAACTAAAAATGGACTAAATATGAAACCCAGATGAAAGAGAAAGACTTGATGAATTGTTTTATTTCTTTCCTAAAAGAAAAAAATATTAAAATTTCGTAAATGATAAAAAAAAAAATGAAGCATATATTAATTGACTTTTTCTTCGTGCACGAAAGGAAACGGGAATTGAGAGAGAAATAAAATAAAAGGGTTGATGGCCTTGATTGAACGACACCTATGCAGGATATACGAACATGGATTTGGAATAAAATGCATCACATTTATTGTCATTTTTTAGAGAGAATTTTTTTAAAATTGGTGTCGAATTTGAACTAAACGGGTTAGATTATGCGTGCTATAACTTTAATATTATCATAACTATGACAGCAAATATGAATAGCAAATATTCTCAAAAAAAACTATGACAGCAAATATGAACTAATATTAAATGCTATATTAGACACGAGTATGCATTTTCTAAAATTATGAATAGAGACAGGTCAGAATTCGAACATTGTTTTAGTTAATCTCCAACATTTTGTTTAAGATATTTATCTATTTTTTTTTTTTTTACAGCCAGGAAAAATCTTGTCTGAAAAATGTTTCGTAGTTCTAGTATATATAAATTATAAGATATTTTATCTATTTTGTTTGATGTTCTTTCTAACATATTCAAATTATAAGTTATTTTTTTATTTTTGAAAATTATTAAACAAACAATTAAAATCAGCCGTTTAAATCCAAATTTTTGAGGTTTTTGTTGTCTGCCATTTGACGTTGCGGACGTGCTAAATTTCGAATTTTCAAAATTCAGTAATTTTTTAGTTTTTCTTTTTTGATATGAGAGTATATTTAAAAATTTCGGGAGTACATGACCAATTCACCATTGCATACCCAGTCATATATCTATCTGTTCCTACAAATCAAAACCACAGGTTTTTTTTTTTTTTTTTTTTGAGAAACATTAGCAGAGACTGCCAATTAAATATCTAAACCACGGTTTAAAGTGATCATCTTATTGCTGGAAATTCGGGTAACTTATAGGTACAACATTTGAATTTCGTTCAATAATTGTTTATATCCGTAAAGTTAGAATTCAAGTGTAGATTAAATTCAAGATAAAATTTATCACTAGACGCGTAGCGAAGATCTTTATCTGGTCGTATGAGCAATAGCCTTCTGTTTTTGTGCCAAATGTACGCATCAACAACAACAGTCACGTCTCTATTAGTATGCACACATACATGTTCTTTCTCTCTCGGTTTTGAATTGTTGTGAACAGAGTGGCTAACCGAAAATCAATTGTGCATGTATATTTATAATAATATGCACCTGTTGATTGCATCCATTATTAAAATAAATATTTTCACATAAACTTATCTAGATGCACCATTCAGATTCGTTAAACTAGATAGAGAAGAAAACTATGCCGCAAGTACAACATCACCATTATTGAAAACTTAAAATCATAGGGGAAGGCATCTAAAAGAAAGAAGAAAGGACTCAATAGTGCCAAACATAAACATCATATTCATAAACATACTCCGTAGAGGAGATAATCACAGGGGAGGCAATGCTATATCCCCTAGCCATCCTAAACGCCCCGGTGCCACCGATGACGGGTCGCTCTATTGTAATCCCGTTCCCTAGCACAAACCATCCATATATTGCAAGGGTGCTGCCGTTGTACGCCCCGTCATTGAAGACAAAGTTGAGCATCGTCGAAAGTGAACCATCCTTCCCTGATGCTACAACCAGGCCCTGAACCCTACCTGTTGATGTAAGAGAAATTACATCATGATATGACTAGTGGTCCAATTGCCATATCTATAACCAATTCGCCTTCTTATCGAAGCTAGCTAATTTCAGTCATAATTAGAATTTTATAATGAATATATAATTATATTTTAATGTACCAAGGTTAAGAAACATATTTCACCCTTAGATCATAAAGTTCTTTTAGAAAAATAAAAAAAATAATATGTACATAACATTCTTCAAATAGGAAATTAAGGCGTCATGACCTTTAAAAGACCGGATCAAAATTTTTAGGGATTAACTCAATAACTAGCTAGTTTGGATGGTTGAAACTTGAAAGATAAAACATACTTCATTTATGAATAGTTAATGCTAATGGTTGCATAAACTTCGTTTATTAACATTAAAAAATGTGTTATGTAAGGTAAAACTCAATTTAAATCTATTTTTCTTCCATTTACGATATTTTATGTTTACAAAAGAATTAACTAATGAATGTTTGCATTATTGACCGCACTTGTGTTACCTATCAATGACGAGTTGTGATCCTGTCCTTCTCGTAGATAATCATCAATCACCGACATTGCGCCAAAGGTGAATCCTGTATTATTCGGGGCTTGCACAACTTGCAATATTGTCGCATTGGATCCGGAAATGAGTTCATGGAAGTAGAAATGCAAGTGAGTATTTTTCTCTCCAGGAAGGTCACTGCATGCCTTGTTGATAGAGAGGAACAAAATGATGGAAAACAGAAAAGCTTGAGAAATGGAAGAGGCCATGGCACTACTTAGAGGCAACTGATATGTGCTGTTTATTAAAATGAAATCCGAGAGGCAATGTATATATATAGTTTTATGCTGGCCTAAGCAAATTGGTAATCTGAAGAATTAGGTGAATTAGTCAAGCCCCTAATGTGTTTTTCAGTCTATCCGGGAACACTTTTTTTGTCTTTGGATCAACATTGAGTCATTGAAGACAAGTAATTTATGTTCACATCAATAATAACCAAGGTCAATTTTAACTCACATAAATGCCACAAATTTCTATGGCATGATATCTTTTTTCTTAAAATTAATGTTAGGGAGCTAGCTAAATCCACCCACACATGGGCCTTAGGAAGAAATTAGAAAATCTTGATTGGGAGTTGAAATTTAAAAATATGATAGGTGGAATTTGAATTCAAGTATTTACATCTACAAAATAGAGAGCGCCACTACAATAATCTGCAACTATCCGCAAAGGTAAAAATGACTAATGTCAATGGTAAGTAGACATACATTGTTATTTCCGAAGATATCACTATTACCGACAGGAGTATTCGCAACGATACCAACACTGTTTTTTTTTTAAATCTTGGTAGAGGCTACCAAGTGAACGATACCAACACTGTTAAGCTATATTTTATGAGATAGACTAATCTATATATAAAAAAAAATTCAATTAAATTTATTATACATAATTGAAATTTCTCTTTGATATATATTTTGTGAGGGAGACTGAGCTATATAAAATAAAATAAAAAATAAAGTAAAATTCAGTTAAATTTATTTATACATAATTGAATATTTAAAGTTATAGGAATGGCTTGACACCTATATATATGAATACACATTCGTCCCGATGGGCCTGAAGTTGGGATTCTCTTAAATTTAAAGCAAGCTACATGCATGTAATTTTAAACGTTACTTAATTTGTTATCATAATTGTGATGGAATAATCAACAGCTATCATATATGATCTAAGTTGTTCGATTTGAATCAAATGAGTCAGATTCATTTAAGAAAGCTATTGCATTATACATGTTCTTCTAATTCATATATGTTGGATATTAATCTAACATTGGACTAATATGTAAAAATAAATTTGTATTGTATACTGTCAATTTTATGCTCAATTAAAAGTGGTCATATGCGTTATATAATTTATGAGTATTAATGTGTCATATAGGGTGTGGACCTTTAATGTGTAGAACTTAAGAGGTAATATTCAATTTTATGATGGGTTGAATTGAATAATTACCACATTAGACAGCCAAGGGTCTCTTGGGCTGTATATTATGATTTGGTCCCCAGAATACAAGGCGAATCCTAGATTCATTTCTCTTATCCAGAACTATGAGAGACTTTGGAGAAAGCAGAAACAAAGGGAATTCTCTAAAGAGCCTTGATATTCTGGAAGATCCGAATCGGTGACGGCGCTCTCACACACAAGACAGTCAAGGATTAAGGTACGCTTCCGCTATTCAGTTTTATATTCAACACAGATGGTTCTGCGGTGATCGACAATGGTTTTCGTCGGTTCTAACAAGTGGTATCAGAGCCACTCTGTGTTTGAAACAAGTTTTCTGTATTTTTTTCAGTACAGTTATGTTATAAGATTGAATTTCTGATTATTGGCGATTTTAAATTTGTTAATTTGGTTAATTCTGTCCTTGAAATTCAGTCCAGAACCTTGAAATCGCCATTTCAGATCTGAGTTTCACGCATAGTCCGCATGTGAACCAAGTTTAACCAAAAATAAATCAATTTCCCGACCAATCAGTTCTGTAGACCGCGCATAGACCGGCCCAAAACCCTTGCTCATCGCGTTGGTTGCGTGAGCCGCGCATACACCGCGTTCCATCATCGCGCGTGAAAAGTTTCGTCATTTCATGATACACCGCGCGTGGACCGAAGTAAATATTTTATTTTGTGTACCACGCATACATCGGAATCCAGTTTTGAGCCAGTATGTACACCGCACAAACACCAATTCGGTCTTATTTAATTGTGTCAATTCCCGTACACCGCGCAAAGACCGCTGGCCAAGCGCTAGAAATTGAGTATTTATTAATTATTACTAGAGACGGAAATAATAGAAGGGCGCTATATAACGTTTAACTGAAGCTGTGCATATAACATTTTATTGAAGTTAAAGCCTCAGTTTTAAATTTAATTATGATTTCATAATTAAACCCTTAATTTAAGTATAAGTTCAATTAGACCTTTGCAAAAACCAATTTAAACCTTTTGATTCTGGTTCTTCAGTATAGTTTAATTTAAGATCAAGATGATTATATTTAATCTAAATTCACATAGAAATAGAGAATCAAAATAAGAAAAATTTGTATTTGATTCTTAATTATTAAAGTTGAGATGAATTTAGATTTTCAATTATATCATGGTAAAATATACATTTATGAGTGGAACAAAGAATTACTCAGCGAAAGGAAATGGATTTAGATACACCTTTATTGGTGATAAGATGTAAAAATTCAAGTACGTTGTTAATTGAGATACCACTACATATGTATATTTCCGGTATAGCATAAGAATTAAGTTAATTACGGTTGAACTAAATCCATATGGCAATCGAGAATCAAAAGAGGAAAAATATATATTTGATTCTTAATAAATTAAGGATGGATTTAGATTTATGTTTAAACCGTAATTTTAGATTTTGGATATAATTTTAAGTTCGAATAAAAGGTATTAAAGTTATATATTTTAAAATAGATTGGTTTCAATCGCACCTCGCCAAAGTGAGCTCTCTTTTTGAAATTAATTTATTTTAAAATATAAAAGGTTTTATTGTGTGCATGTACTGAGTGTAAATATTCGTCGGCCCAAAGGAAGACCAATATTTATTAAAGTTGCATGTGCGCCTTGTGGTAATAAGTGCAGTGATGATTCTTTGGTTTTTTACGTGTGATCAATTTAGTCGGCCCAAAGGAAGGTTAATTGTTCGACATGTTACTTAATTATCAGTGCTTGATTACTACGCCAAGATATCATAAGAAGTTAATATTTTAGTCCAAAGACAACTTATTAATGGAACCGGTATCTTGAGGTAATGGGGTTTACCTTTATTTGAATTTATTATTATGTATGGATATTTGATGAGTATGTAGTGTTTGTTTATTGTTCTAATTTTAGTTAATATCAATTCTAGCATCAAATTTAAGGGAATGAAAGAACTTATTGTTAGTTCTAATAATTATGGATCTTGACATTGCATTAAGGATTGATTCTCTAATACTTACAGTTATGAGTACCTCTAATTTGAGAGGGAGAAAGAAAAATAGGAGAAGTCAAATCGCATGTGTTATATGATCATAATAAAGGAATATTCTAGAAGCATTTAGGGGCACTTTTACGAATAATTTGGTTAAGGCTTATGAATTCCTTTCGACTATTTAAAATAGATTTGTTAAGAACGAATAGTTCAAGTTAATACGATATTGATAAATTAATTTTTCAGTAAGGTATAAAGTCAAAGGAATACAGATAAGAAATAAGAGTATGGTAGCTGCATATACAACATATCAGTAGGAACAACAAAAGAAATCAGTTAAACCGGATGGTAGTAGTTGTTTCTTTTGAATTGTTGAAAAGTATAAAGGATTAAGCAATTAAGTACTTGTCATGCTTTGCGTGTCAAGAAAAGTATGCTTATTAATATGGTTTGTTTTGAGGTTAATTTAACTTTGATACTTAAGACACACATGGTGGATAGATTATAGTGTAATAACTCACATCGGTGTGTCTATGCAAGGTTGTTTGAGTAGCCGTAGCCTAGTGATGGTGAAAGATACATTTATATTGGCGACGACGAGAATATTAAAGTTGAAGCAATTAGAAAGTTAGATTATTATTTAAGATTAGATTTTATTTGAATATCAATGAAACATTTAAGTTTTGTCTTTTAGACGCAACTTAATTTCTATTTGTGCTATGTACAAGTATGGATTTACTTGTTATTCTAGAAATAGAAATTTTGGTTTGTTTCATAATTCAAATCAGTTGGATCTAAGTCTTTTTTCGGTTATAATAATCTAAATTTCAAAGATATAATTGCTTAATATAACGAGTCATTGCATTTAAGTACTTGAATTGTTAATAAAAGTAAAGCAATGAGAATTTTGGTTGCATTATAGCACAAGCGTTTCAGTTATATCTCCCGATGGAGATAAAAATTTGTGTCAGAATGAAATTCTCGAGCATTTCGATAACACAGATTTTGATATTTGTGTTGATTGTATTAAGATAAAACAAACCAATTGGAGGAGATTTATAGCCAACAAGTCTCAGGATGTCTTGGAACTAATAAAATTCAGATATTAGTGGACTATTTTCGTACGGATGTTAGAAAATATACATTATTTTATTATGTTCATAGACAAATATTTTAGTTATGGCTATATTTATCACATTTATGAGAAATCATAGTTTTTTTTATGTGTTCAAAATTATAAGGCTGGCATTGAGAATCAACTTAACATAAGGATTTCAAGTGTCAGCTTTGACTGTCGTGTTCTATACAATAGTAGATATGACAGTTCAGGTGAACATTATATTTTTTTTATTACTTTGGAAATAAGGACTTAAGATTGCAGCTTATATTCTTAATTAAAACATTACAGTTTTATAATCCCACAACAAGGTCGTTTTTTTTTGGAAGAAAACATGCAAAGTTCTTTGAAGATGTTGAGTTTGCGGGGGGAAATACTATTCAAGATTTTATCTTCGATGAGGAATATGTAAATATTCCCACAGGTGTTATTGACATTATTTAGGATTTTGATCCTGGTTTTGTTCAAGACACAATAATCGATGATAATACGAAGAGCAAACTTCAACACCTCAAAAACACGTGTCATTAAGGATATCCACTAGGTAAAGTGGGTAGATGTCATGATATGGAGATGAAGTTCATGAAAGGCTAAGATATTTGTGATATTGTTCATTTGCCATAAGGTACAAAATTCAATGATTTTAATGGAATTTGAATGGCAATGTGGGAGCAATACAAAATACGTCTTGTCGCATATGGCTTCACATAGAAAAAATGACATTGGATATAAAAAGATTTTCTCTTCGGTTACTTTGAAAGTCTTTCATGATAATAATGACATTAAATGTGCATTTTATATCTTGAGTTACATTAGATGGATGTTAAGATGTCATTTCTCAATAGTAGTATTGATGATATGATTTATATGGTGCGACCATAAAATTTTGAGTCATAAGATCTAAAGCATATGATTTGCAAATTCAGAAAATTCATCTATGGACTCAATCAAGTATATAATCGACAATGGTATTCAAAATTCATCAAGTGATCATCTCGTTTGGTTTTGAGATGAATTTGGTCGATGAATGCATATACCATAACTTATGTGGGAGTAAGGTTACTTTCTTGGTTTTATAAGTCAGTGACATATTGCTTGCCACTAACAATATAAGTTTGTTACTTGACATCAAGAGATTTCTATTTAGGAATTTTTGAGATGAATGATCTTGATGATGAATCTTTCGTGTTAGGTATAAAAATATATAAAGAGCAATCTCGATGTATTCTCAGGTTGTCACAAAAGAACTATACCGTATAAGTTTACAAGATGACATGCATTAAAATAAACCAAGAAATAAATCTAAAAATTAAGGGAGACAAGTTTAGTCTCAATCAGCGCTCTAAGAATAATTTTAAGAATCAATTAATACAGAAGATTTCCTATGTTTCGGTAGTAGGAAGTCTAAAGTATACTCAGGTTTGTACGTGTCTAGATATTACGTACATAATAGTGATGCTAAAGTGATATTAAAGTAATTCAAAAGCAGACCATAAGATAGCAGCCAAAAGGGTCTTGCGTTATTTTTATGGAAAATAAAAACTACATACTCACATATCGAATATCAGAAAAGTTTGAGATCATTTGGTATACTGATTTCGATTTTGGTAGATACCAATAAAGCATGTTATAACATGTGTATGAGGTATCTAATTGGTGAATATAACTGTGAAATTTTGTCACATGGCTGCACGAAGTGGATAAGAATTAAATACCACTTAAGTTATTTTGTGACAATAACCCGACAGTTTTATATTCTAATAATAGGAACTTGACAAGGTCAAAGAATATAGACCAAGTTCTTAGTTGAAAATGAAAGAGTTCAGAATGGACAGTTGTCTATCGAGCATAATGGCACAAACTCCATGATTGCAGCTGCATGTTAAAGGATTGTCACCCAAAAGGTTTCATGAGTATGCTGCTCGTATGGGTGTCATGTCAAATTAAATATCTTCAATTTTTGAGGATATTCAGATTTTAGTGGGAGTTTGTAATTATGCTTGTATGACATATGCGGTTTTCAGTTTTTAAAGTTTAAGGATATTTCTGCAGAAATAAAGTTTCAATTTATTCACATTCTGACTCTATTAAGGTTGATCTCATTTAAGGGTGGACCAGTTAGAAATAGTCACGTTATGATCACATTACGTGAAATTTCCATGCTACACATCCACATCATGATTCATGTCATTTGGTTATGTCAATATATGTGACCATTGTTGGTTGAGTTACGAATAAATGTGGCAAAAACTGCTTTGATCCTATATTAATATAATTGATGGACGGAATTATTCGGGACACATTTCGGTAATGACAGAAAAGTTGAGCTCACTACGGTTATTAACAATACAAAATTATAAGGTTTCACATATAGTCCAAGTGGGAGATTGTTGGATATTAATCTAACATTGGACTAATATGTAAAAATAAATTTGTATTGTATACTGTCAATTTTATGCTCAATTAAAAGTGGTCATATGCGTTATATAATTTATGAGTATTAATGTGTCATATAGGGTGTGGACCTTTAATGTGTAGAACTTAAGAGGTAATATTCAATTTTATGATGGGTTGAATTGAATAATTACCACATTAGACAGCCAAGGGTCTCTTGGGCTGTATATTATGATTTGGTCCCCAGAATACAAGGCGAATCCTAGATTCATTTCTCTTATCCAGAACTATGAGAGACTTTGGAGAAAGCAGAAACAAAGGGAATTCTCTAAAGAGCCTTGATATTCTGGAAGATCCGAATCGGTGACGGCGCTCTCACACATAAGACAGTCAAGAATTAAAGTACGCTTCCGCTATTCAGTTTTATATTCAACACAGATGGTCCTGCGGTGATCGACAATGGTTTTCGTCGGTTCTAACAATATAATGTCTTACAACTTAATCAAATATAGTACTGTGATATCATTCGTGTACTAGCTAGGATTTATTTTCGTTGCGTTTGTAACAGAGTCTCATATAATATAATGCAGGAAAAAGAAATAAATCATAATTCTAATGTCCACATTAATTGTATATATAGCAGTAGCATGCAGGTAGATAGAATGACAATTTCAATCATTTAATGCTAACAAATACGCACGTCATCGATCTGCAGCGGGAATTACAATTCAATTGACCACATTACGAAAGTCAAATATTAATTAATTTCACAATTTCCATCGTATTCGTAACGGCAGTTTTCATTTTTCTAGATCTAATGGTTCTAGAATGAAGGAAGTATATATGGACCTACTACTCGTATTCATTCGTATATGTTGAAATTTTAAAACCGCATTGAATTTTGGTAGCCGACTGTTATATATTGAATTGTTTGGTAACATTTTGAATATTTGACCAACTTCGATTTGATCTGGTAATGGAGTGAAAATTAACTGAGAAGCGAAGAAAAAAAAAATCTCGTCTTGATTTAATTCAACAACAACAGTTCAATTACATTACGAGTCTTGCTTATATGCCCAGCAAACTAATCTCCCTATAAACAAGAACTAGCAAACAATAAGAAAAAGATTAATAATAACTAATATTGATCTCATCAGCTTCTCTATCTGACAGTATCAGTCGAATCTCATTTTAATTTCTCTCTTCTTGATGCTGGAGGTGTGTGGCATGAGTCCGTATCGTCTGCATTAACTCAAAAGAGCATCTTTTGAGTTAACCCATCCTGGCCGTTTGATTTTAAACGGAGCCAATCCGGTCCTAGCCTATAATGCAGATGCTCTTCAATATTAGTGTGGATCTAGTCCGTACGGATCTTAAAGCAGATTGTACGGTCCAGATATATTAAATTCAAAAGATTCTTTTTTGAGTTAATGCAAAGGATATGAATTCGTGTGGCATTGGAGCGGCCGAGCGACATTCACGTCAGTTCTACAGGGTTGGTAGTTTGTTAGACACCTGTTTCTCGATTAGCTTCCCCTCTCTTCTTCGTTTTTTCTTTGACAATGTTGGTCCCTGCTTCAGGAGTTGTCTCACTGATGATGATGCCAAAATATATAGCGAAAATCACTATATTTTCTTACAAAAAATGGCGAAAAACGAATTCAAAGTAACAATTTTCCTGATTTATTTACTGCAAACATGTTTTTGAGTTATTTTGGTAGGTTTTGGAAAAAGTTGCATATTTAGGCCAAAAACAGAGCAAAAATGTCATATTTAGGTGATTTCTGAAAATGGCATCAAAATGGGACATTACATGGAGCATGCAACACCTCACACGAAATGCACAAGATGCGAAATGGTGAAAATATAAGAAAATCTTCTAAGTCAGAAGACCCTGCGGCCTCCTCTATGCCGCATGCGGCATGCACAGAGGCCGCACGATCTGTGGACTGTCCTAAATTGGGCTTTTCTGATGGGCCTTCTAGAAGGACGCATTTTCCCGATTGGCCTTCTAGAATAACACGCTTTTCTGAAGAGCCACGATATTTTTAGACAATTCCTGATAGATCATGGGTGGACCCCACGATCCCCACTACTACTACTCCATTACTCGTTTAGGAAGGCTATAAATACCTCTCTCTTGTAATAGTATTTAGTGTGCGTGTTTAATTGTGTCAAGTCCAGAATTGTAACTAGCAATCTTCATTGTTAGGTTATGTTAGAGAGTTACTTAAAGAGAGAATGATAGCCATTGGAAGCCAAACAAGAGATAATATGTCATCTAAGGAGGCAAAGGTTATTTCATCTTCAATTGGATTGTAATTTATGTTATCCAATTAAAGATGAAAGATTCCCAAAATAAAACACAAGGAGAATTATATTCATATCCAAATCGGAGTCTAGTACCTAAATACTATGTGTAGAAGTTAATATAATAAAACAGAAAGAATTTCACCCTGTGCCCCTCTGTGTACTACGAATGCAGATGAACATATCTCAATCCTGAGTGTTCGTTCTTCTAAATGATTCTTCAACCAAACATATAAAATAGGAGAAATCATACAAGCATGACATAAGAATGTGTTAACTCTTTTCTCATGAGAAGACAAGGGACTCCACTGTTCGGCCAGACCAATGGGAAATAGTAACCAGTGCCACAGACTCGAGATCAGAACTGTGCACTAAATCTACCATAGACTCGAGATCGGAACCATGCGGTAGCGTAAAACAAATCTGCCACAGAACTCGAGATTGGATATGTGCGATCACGTAAATCAGACTGCCACAACACTGGAGATCAGAGCTGTGCAGCCTCATAATAAAAAGATGACACCACAGAACTCAAGATCGGATCCGTGGTGGGGTAACCCGTTCTAGGCATGTAGCTCCTAATATAGGTGGGGAAAATTCCGAATTGTTTCGTGTCATAGAACTCAAGATCGGATCTGCGCACGTGAAATGGTAAAATGAACGAGAAGAATATATAGTTTCCAATTTAATACATATAATAATCCTAGAAGACCTCCCGAGGGATCAAGTGATCACTCAGCTCAGTGGCTATCGGGCCGGCTCGTACCCCATCATACGATACGGAACGAAGTCACTTGATCTTATCTCAGCACTCACCAATGCATGCGGGTGACTACATAATAATATATTGTCTTCTACGAGAAGAAGACTACCAATAACCTTAATATAATATAATATTTATATACTATATATTTTAAATTACCCTACTCCTAAAATATAGTAAATTATATAGTTTTCCAAGGGTTATGCAAGTCCTATCTATAGTGCAGAAAAGATAAACATGCTCTACAATTTTCAATGCAACTATTCAATTTTAAATAAATATGACAGGTCAGATGGGTCGACTCATAAGAGTACGTCACGAAAAGAATAATTCAGATATCCCACACCTGAATGTAAACCAGGACTGTGTGCAAGCGCTAGACACCAGCGTAGTCTGCAGGATCCTTGCCTGCTCCGGTATAGTCGTCCGCGGGATCAGACCACAGATCAGAATCAAGATAGGTCAGATGACGTGAAATTCGTAATGTAATCTAATTAAAATCTAAACTAAATTCCCGTAACACTCTCCCCTGTCTTACTTTTATTAATGTGTTTGGATTTATTTTATTTAGCTACGGGTTATAATATTTAAGCGATTCGACCAGTCTGATTGTATTCGGTTCCGTCAGTCTGACTTGTTCTAATTGATCGTAATTAATTCATATTAACTTAATTAAATTAAATTTATTTTAATTTAATTTGAGGATAACTACTTGTTATATTTTTAATTTGAAGATAAACTGTTTATTATAATTTAAATATTATAATAAATGGTCCTACTAATTTTACTTATACGATAAAAGTACGTTAGTTAATTATCATTTTAATTATTGTGATCATTTTAATAAGATAAAAGTACGTTTGTTAATTAATTTACTACAATAAGAATTTGTAATTATTTTTAAGTACGTATAAAATAAAGGTGCGTTATTAATTAATTGTCCTAATTAATTAACAACTTAAATATTTGATTTTTAATTTCAAATTTGAAAGCGTTAATTTATTTAACTACGGTGTGGGTGGTGTTTTAATGTGTTTCGAGATCATACTTTGTCCAATCGGATGTTTGTATCTGCTCAAGTTATGTTATGAGGCAACTATCCAGGATTTTACTAATCATCTCTCAATCTTTAGGTTTACGTTATTTTTTTATTTTTAGTTCAATTTTTTAGTTCGACTTTTAAATAAATTAAAACGTCACTTGGTTGCACTTTTGATTTTGGTCACTTTTAATTAATTTCACGACTTCAAGTCGAGCCTACCGAGGGGAGGCTCGAGATCCAAATTTAACTAAGCCATATTTTACTTCAATTACTTTAACTATGCCCAAATTGTGTGCTACGATTAATTCCCGCTATCTCGCAAATCCAATCGAACTTACGACATTTAATTTGTGCACTAACCTATAAATGTGGGGTTTGTACAATCCAATCAAGTTTGGGCCAAATCCAATCAATTTAATTCAAAGCCCAATTAGAAGTTTTCCACTTTCGGCCTAAGGCCCACTTCTTTTATTTTCAAAAATGCCAAAGCCCATTATATAACTCCTCAGCCGAGCCTAATCAGAAAAGAGGCCCAAAGCCCCTTTTTAATAAATAACTAAGGCCCACATCTAAAATCCCTCAAATTTTGCAATTCAGCCCCTTAATTATAAATATTCACGCAAGGGCCTAAATTTTACAAAACCAACCTTCAATTTTAAGGAATTTATAAAATGGTTCCCTGTCAGTTCAAATTCGATACCAGTGGTAACACTAGGCTGGTACCTATTGGTACCAGCATTACTCAATAAATGCAAAGCCAGTACAGAACAAAAGAACCAAAACAAGGCACCAGACCCTAACAACGGGGACATGCCAACACAAACAAGCAGGGCCAACACAACATATGTAAGACTGGCACAAGACAGAGAGCCAAACCAGCAAGGCCAGAGCAACACAAACAAGGCCAGCATAAAAACGAAGAAGTAAGCCAGCAAGGCCATCGCAGAAAATAGAAAGGCTCTAAGAGCATCTCCAACGCTGAAATTGGTTTGCAATTTCAAGACAGCTGTCAAGGAGAAGGGAACGCTTAATTGCAAAACAGTTCCATTGATGAAATAATACTAATTGCAATACACATATCTTAAAGTATTAAGGACCTTTCATTATTCTCCCACCACTGTCTCTTCGTCTCCAATTCGCTCACACCAATAAAAACAGTACCTTCGAACTGAGAAGATATCTCTATTTCACCCCACCGATCTCTCAATTCATGATCTCTTTTTCTCAAAATTAAAAAATTAATAAATTCATGATCCCACATGCCATCTGAAAACTGTAATAATCAGCAGAAGCTACAACTATACTTTGCTCACAGTAGACTTAAAATAGGAATCCTGGAGTGTTGGTGACAAGGAATTGAGAAATCCCCTTGCAAGTGCCAGCACAATCATTAACTAGGCCGTCAGAGTGCGATATTCCCTGACAGTATTTGAAGTCAGTGCCCATAGCTTGTACACAGAATATTGAAACTATATTACCAAAATATTGCCGTAGTGTAGTAGTTTTTTTATTCTGATACCATATCCCTTTTTCTCAAAATAGGAAGTCAGTGCCCACAGCCTTGTAATTCAAATACCATATTCCTTTTTCTCAAAATTAAAAAATTGATAAATTCATGATCCCACATCCCACATTCCAATATGATACTCTGACTGTTCATCATAGCACATAAACATCATAGAACAATAAAAATTTGATCTCTAAAATAAAATAAACATCATAGAACAATAAACATCATCACATAACCTTAATTACTAAGAAATTACAACAATTTGATCTCTAAAATAAAATTAGCCAACTAATGCATCTTCTCTGCAAACACCTCATACGGATCCTACAACACCAGTAGCTAACCAGCAGCGTACCAGTAGCTTACTTAGCTGGTAAAAAAAAACCTAAAAAAAAAATGAGAGTGTGTGATTGTCCTGCTATTAGTTGTGCTTCGAATGGTAGATGAGGGTGTGGCACTAAACAAGAAACAACATGTTTACATAAAATAAAATAAAAAAGCAACCTGCTAAGTCTTGGTATTGAATGCAACACCAAGACCAGATACTCATCAAGAAATGAACAAAATACCAAAAATCAAGAAATTTGCAGAACTGATACAAAAGAGGTTGAAATCACCAATAATACCAATACTCTTTGCTAGGGTTTTTACTGTTCCAACTTTTGGTTTTATGGCTTGACATAAAATTTTAAGCATATTTACAAGTTCAAGGTAGATATGCAAAGAAGCAACCCCAGCCTAAAAGTTAATAGCATAAAATAAAACAAAAGGAAGGAACAGGAAAATGCTCCTGGTGATTTTAATTTTCAAGAAAAGTGAAACCTTCTCTGGAGGTGACGTTCCCTCGTCAGTCTCAAACACAGAAAAAGAAATGTCATTACAACGGGCTCTGATGCTCAGATATGATTGTAGCCCAACCATAACTCTTTCCAACTCATCTGGCACTTGCTGACATTCAAAAGAGAAAGTTCACATTTTAGTATAACTTCAAAATATGACCAAAAATACCCCCACTTATTCTTTCTAGTGTGCTTACCAGAACAGTCATGTGCCATCTGAAGTTAATATCGGTAGGGTCATATCAAGGAGAGCTTATTTTTAATTTTTTGTTTGATTGACTTACTCTGAATTAGGATAGCTTACATCTCAACTGAGGATTAAGCATCAACTTATAGCAAACTAACAATAAACCAAATTCAGAAAAATATGAATACCTGTCGAAAAGTTATGCTTACATATCTAATTTGCTACCTCTTTCTTGGATAAACATAAAATTATGTTATTAAAATTTTATTCTCACTCATCTGTTCCCATTAGTTTTGCAGTTTTTGACAGGAGTATCAGTATCTCAGGAGTTTTAACAGTATCAGGAGTATCACTCATCTGTTATTAAAGAAACATGGCGTTACCAGTATCAGGAGTTTTAACAGGAGGTGAAGTAAAATCCTAGAGCTCGCTTACTAGTAAAATCTTGGAGCACTATCCGACTTTGAAGTGAAGACGGAGACATTAGCTTACCGTCTCGAATTCTTGGCTCAAAGCTACGATCTCCATGTTCTCGAATTCTTGGCTCAAATCTGCGATCTCCATGTCTCGAATTCTGTAGCACTAGTTCCTCCAAATCTCAAATTCTTGGCTCAAAGCTGCGATCTCCATGTTCTCTTTTAATTTAATGACATTTCCAGAATCGGTTCTTCAAGTGGAAGAGCGGAGGCAGTGGCGAAGCTCACATCTGCGGAGGCATTGGAAGGGGGAGAGGGGAAGAGCGGAGGAATGGGAACGGGAAAGGAGGAGAGGGGAAGAGCGGAGGCAGTGGCGAAGCTCAGATCTACGGAGGAATAGGGGAAGGGGAAGGGGGAGAGGAAAAACCTAGCTTCGTCGTGGGGTAAGAGGAAGGAGTAGCTATTTTTTTAAAATCCATTGAGCGTCGCTGAGTAAATTCTCCGCGAGAAGTCGGTGATTTCAGCGAAATGAAAGCTTTCAAATTACGAAAGCTTGCATATTTTCTATTTCTTCTCCATCGGTGGTGGACGAAATGAAATTGCCACGTCGGACGCCAGCGCGGATTTGCAATTGAAATTGAAAGCCGATGGAGATGTTCTGAGGCACAACAAGCAAGCATAGTCCAGACAATGCATACCAACACAAGTCTCGCAAAAAGCATAATCAACTAGCCAAGCCGGAAAAATCAACAACCCGCACATGACATCAATCAAAATCAACAAGGCTCAAACAAGCACACAATCATCAATTAAATGGGTGCTTAAAATTCGTTTAATTTTGATACTAACAATTGAATAAATTCGTTTAATAAAAAAAACCAACGAAAATTTACGTTTTAATTTCCTTGTACGGATTTTCAAATGTTCGGGATTTAATTTACGAATTCATTTATAACTTCATCGAAATTTAATTAATTTTTTTATTAACATTTGTATTTTATAAAAGTTCCTTATTTCTAATATGTCACAAAATTTGTATTTTTAAGTATGAAATCTTATTTGTAAAATAAAAATTAGTGTATAATTTTGTAAGTTTTAAATTGATTTAATAAACAAAATTATATAATTTAATTTATCCTTTTAATTAATTAGCTTTTAATTTCTTTATTTACTTAACTAAGATTTTAATTAGTTGTAAATTCTAATTGTTAGTTTAATTAATTAACTTAATTTTCAAACTATAACAGTATGCACATTACTCCCTTGTTTTTGCTCTCCATTAGAGATGTTTCTGGGCAGTGGCTTTTGGCTTTGGTAGTGGTTTACATTAATTCCTATGCTACCTCTGAGTTTTTCCCGTACCAACTGTCTCCACCTAGCACGCTTCTATCTTGTCTGAATTTAATGGCTCCCCCATTGGTCTGCTGTTTCGCCTGACTCGCCTGACGAATCGCCTTTTTCGTCTTTCGAGTCGCTTGCTCTGTTTCTTTCACCGAATTTTTTTTATAAATCACAATTAATTTTTTTTTTATGAAACCAGCATGATTTTTTTTTTTTAATATCATGTTGGTTTTGTAAATTTTTTTTTTTTAATTATGGTTTATAAAAAAAATTATTTCACCATGTTGCTACTTCAACAGAGCTAATAATATTAATAATTCTAATTATCTACTTTACAATCGATTCAGAAGCGTATGAATCTACCATATAGTATAGATCGGGGTTGTAAACATATTTACTTTCTGTACAACTTGGTAGCGCTATCAAGTCTTTTTAAAAAAAAAACTACAAGAATATGAAAATATTTGCAAGAATAAAAAATGACTATTGTCGGTTTAGCATTTAATTTTTGTTGTATTATAATCTCATCATATATTATTTTCAAACTTTTTTATGTCAATGTTCCTGAAATTATTTGCAGAATGTTATATATTTTATTATTATGAATGGGTACAATAATAATCAATAATGATGCTACAAAATTACATCAAATTTGATATATATTCTATCTGAATTAGATAGAATAGAACATATCTATTGAACATAGGACCAACTCCAATAAATACAATGTCAGAATTCTACCTGAATTCAGTATTAAATTGGTGTCATTCTTTATAGATCAAACATTCAGATCAATTTTGATCATGTCTACTTTTTGTCGATCTTATTAATACGAACTTAAATTTTATTATAGACCGTCTGATTTGAAATTAACGGTTCAGATCTCCTTTGAGATTATCCACTGAATTCTTTACTAAAATGAGCCGAAACCCCATGTTTCCCGGCGGTGCAGCTGCTGGTTTTCAGTAGCGCGCTCAAAAAGAAAAATGAGTTGTTATATCAGTAACATGGCATATTAAATAAAGGCTTATCCAGTCCGGTGCTATCTATTTCAGTTGTTAACCAATCAGGTGCTATCTCTTTCTTTCAGTTGTTAACCAATCAGGTGGCACGTGGGGGTGAGTATCTCTTTCTTATCCAGTCCGGCTTATCCAGTCCGGTGCTATCTCAAAGGGGTAGAATGGGAAATTATACATACACTGTCCTAATTTCGCCTGGCACGGATAACATATTATACACATTTCCCGCCTAAGGATATATAATATTATAATAGATTGGCTAATATTAGAATGTTTGTTCTGGAGTTGCGGTGCAACAATGAATTTTTCCGATATTTTTACTAATACTCAAAAAAAAAAAATTATCAAATCTGCCTCCATCCCAAACTTATTTTTAAATCTACCCCAACCGCCCGTCTGCTGGGCGGTCCAGATCCAAAGCACACCGCTCAGCCACTGAGCCGTCCACTACCCATAGCTGACCGCCCAGGGAGCGGGCGGTCCACTTTTTTTTTTTTTTTTTAAGAGACTATGAACATCAAGATGCTGAATTCTAACGCTAAAAATTCGAATTTTGTTTTAAATATTAGTTAGATTATTTCTTTTAAGCATATTTATACTAAAATACGCTAAATTACTTGGAATTATGTTAAATTACGTTGAATTACACTAAATTATGCTAAATAACGCTAAATTACACTAAATTACATTAAATTACGGTAAAATACGGTAAATTATGCTAAATTACATATGAATAGAGACGATATCTTCACTGAAAAGGCGAAAAACGACGACGAAACTTCAAACGGTCATAAAACGGCGCTCGAGTGTCCGATTTCAGCAAATGACCACTTTTCGAAAAGCTTGCGAAAATGCGCATGCGTCCGTGCCCGCTATACTCAATTCCAAAATTCAGAATCGCCAAAAAACAAAGGGAAGACCCTCAAAACTTGAGTTGAAGTTTCCGATTAAGATTTTCATTTCTATTATTCAATCCAAGTAGTTAAGTAAATTAGTTACATAATGAACTTGTAGAATACCAATTTTTACTATTTTTGGAATTTTTTTACTATTTTTTATGATTCATGAAAGATGGCACATAATCGGTCTACTTTAGCGTAATTTTCCGTAGTTTACCATAATTTACTGTATTTCAGCATAATTAGCGAAGTTATTGTTATTTAGCGTAATTTAGTGTAACTCAACGTAATTTAACATAATTTCAAGTAATTTAGCGTATTTTAGTATAAATATGCTTAAAAGAAGTAATCTAACTAATATTTAAAACAAAATTCAAATTTTTAGCGTTAGAATTCAGCATCTTGATGTTCATAGTCTCTTAAAAAAAAAAAAAAAAAAAAGTGGACCGCCCGCTCCCTGGGCGGTCAGCTATGGGTAGTGGACCGCCCAGCAGACGGGCGGTTGGGGTAGATTTAAAAATAAGTTTGAGGTGGGGGCTGATTTGATAATTTTTTTTTTTTGGGTATTAATAAAAATATCGGTGAATTTTTCAATTTTCGAAGTCTAAATGGTCAATCCAAACTATTAGATGTGATCTTCATATTAAAATGTGCTTGGAGATAAAATTTTCATTTTTTGAATTTTTTGAATTTTTTGAATATTTATTAAACCAGTTTTAAAATCGCTTGTCTATTATTTTTTATTGAAAAAACCAATCTGTTGTAAATTAAATTATCCAAATTCAGGTGTCATTTTTTGTCAGTGCGCTGGCCGAAATTTTTAAATATATCATTAAAAAAAGTATAAACTAATTAACTACGAATTCAGAGAAATTATATTTTTGACACGGCCGCAACTAAGTGGAAAAAACGCCGTGACTTTGGTCTCATGCTATGCCGTGCTGTGACCAAAATGTTAAGGGGTGGTCACGGCACGCGAATGGTCACGCCGTGTCTAAGGGCCTATTCGGCTGCACTCCCATTTTTACTGTTCACCCAGGAAAAAAAATTTACTCAAACTGAATTTTTTTTCCCACGTGAATAGTAAAAATCAGTTCAAATTTTTTTTGTTCCTATGCCCATTCTCCTGCCCATGTGTCCGCCGAACAGGCCCTAAATGTGCCGTAACCATACGTGACTCGTGATACCTCGCATATTTAGTCTATTTTAGGCCTGTTTTAGTACCAGATTCGTGCCCTAATTCACCAGAATCATGTGCATTTCATCGATATATCTTTAGAATTTGGTACTGCTGAGTGTTTGTTTGTTTTCTGCAGGCTTGGAGCAAAACACACGAAGAAACGACGATTTGGGATGATCTGGTACGGCCCTTACCAAGTTTGGTACGAGTCTTACCGGACTTAGCCATTTTTCAGCTCATCACGCCTGGTACGGCCTGGCCGTACCAATTTGGTACGGGCCGTACCTAAAGGCGGCCTGACAGATTCAAATTTTGGCAGAGGCTATTTAAAGCGGGGAACTCTCCAATTTCGACATTGATTCCATTCCAGATCTATTTGAGAGCACAGTAAGAGAGAGAAAGAGAGCTAAGGAGCTAGGAGCAAGAAGGAAGGAAGAGGAAAGAGGCGAAACTCGACGGATCTAGCTTCCTCCTCTCGATCCCTTCGATCCATGGCTATCTCTATCCCTTTTATTGTATTTTTAGATCAGATCATGTGCTGTGAGTAGTTATTTTAGTTTCTAGGGTTTAGAGATGGATTCTTGATTTGTTTTGACTTTCTTTGACTTGTATCTTGTATGAACTCTTTTGATTGATTGATTGTGATTTCTTTGCTATCTTTTGCTTTGATTGCTGTGATTGTGTATGATGAACCTCTAGGTTTAGATCGAACCTATCAAGGTCATGTGATCATCTCAATCTCTCAACCAAATCAATTGTTTAGGGTAGACTTGTTCGAATTGAAGCCGAGAGGTTGAATTCTCCTCTAATCGACAGATTAGAGGGTGCCTTAGGTCTCCAATCAACCAATTAGGGTAGATCTGTACCAACACACGAGAGTTGAGGTGTAGAAATCCCTAAAAGGCAATCAATTGCATTCCAAGCTAGATCTTGATCCAACAAACGACAGTTGAGGCTTAGGAACCTTAGGTATGGTCAATTGAACCTTTCCAAAGAGTTTAGCACAAGGTACCAGCAAGGAAATGCATCAACTCGAACTGGTAAGCTCTGTTCTGGGAAGCCAGTACGGGTCTTACCAGAGTGGTACGGCCTTGCCTTACCAAGTTAAGTACGGCCTAGCCGTACTGACTTGGTACGGGCCGTACCACTAGAGGCAGATCATAGATGAAGTCTGAAACCCTGGAAACGCCTTTTATCCATAATCAAAACACAATTTACATTTCTTCTAGCATTTTATTACATCTTTCTGAATTGTTTGAATTGTTTGAATTGACCTTTTTAGGAAATTAAATACCAAACCAAATCTTTCTCACTTCTAGTTTTTAATTGAGTTTGGTAGATTCTAACCAAGTAATTGCCCGTCCCTGTGGATCGATACCCGATTATACTACTCCATAGGGGTTGTGCACTTGCAACCCTTACTCGTGAAGTGTAAACGCGGTTTTAAAAGGTACGCCCTCAAGCGTACCGAAACTTGCGTTGCGCTTCTGCGCGAACAACTCGCGTGGCCATTTAATCATAATTTAGGTTAGTTTATTCATGATTCACCATTAAATTAATATTTAATGGTCCTAATTACACGTGACTCGTGTGACTACGTGTCGTGCCGTGCCGTGCTAAAGTTTTAAAAGATAAGTACGGCACGCGAATGGTCACGGCATGGAATACACGAATCACGGCACGTAACTGACACGCATACCGTGCCATTCTATGTCGTAACCGTGCCGTTCTGTGACGGAGCCGGCTCCGCGGTGCCATTTTTCCAACTCTAGTCCGCAACGACAAATAACGTAAAGAAATGACATGTCTGTCACATTAAATGACGGACACCAACTTTTTTTTTCAATTTCCTAATCAATGCCGCAGCAGTAGGACTGCAAACGAACCGAACCGAATCGAACTTACCGCCAGTTTGAGTTTGGTTTGAATTAATTTCGAACTAAGTTTGGTTTGAATTAATTTCGAACGAACTCAATTTCGAATCGAACTTTTTACGAACTCAATTTGAAACTTTTACAATCTTTGTTACGACTTACGAATTATGACTTATGGCTAGGCCATAGTTCGAAATTACAATACTTCAATAAAAACTTAGGCATTCTGAATTCTAATTACACAGTACACCAAAGTTGAAAATCAAAGTTCATTACAAATACCAAAATTTATATCAAACACCAAAGTTTAGTACAATCAATTAAAGTTCAGTACAATCATAGTATCCACAGTTTTCCAAATAACCAACATGAGAAACATCATCAAAGTTTTCAAATATCCAAAGTATTCAAAAAACATTTTTCAGAAGTCAGAACTGAGAGCAATTATGGACTGGGCGGCCTTATATTTTCATCAGCGAACATAAGTTATCAGCGGAAATCAACGGTTTACGTTTGAGTTAATTTTGAACTAAGTTTGGTTTGCGAACATATTTCGAACGAACTAGGTCCAGTTTGAGTTTGATTTGAATTAATTTCGAACTAAGTTTGATTTGAATTAATATCGAACGAACTCAATTTCAAATTGACTTTTTTACGAATTTTTCGAATCAAAATCGAATTGAATTACGAACTACGAATTTTTGGTGCAGCCCTACTCGGCAGCAGGCAGCAGCATCTGGTAAATGGCAAAGTTTGTGGTTCCAAAAAAAAATTTAGCCAATCAAAAGACGTTGAAAAAAAGAATTTGGTCAAAGTTGCTCGAATGAAGTGACGGACATATTTTTGTTCACCATCTGACACTGTGGCCGTATCGAAAATTGTATTTCTCAGATTTCATAATTATTTAGTTTGTCTATTTTTTTTAATAATAAAATAAAAATTTCGGTGCGCTGGATTCACTTCATGCAGAGTGTCACTCTTCTCCACTCCTATTCATTTTTTGACATTTTCAGCCCTATTTCTCAAAACAAGAAAGAAAATGATAAAAACAGAGACTCGTTCAAAGAAAATTTGAAAACAATGATGATGAGAAAAAAATATTAAAAAATATATATATATATTTTATAATCCGATTGAACAATCATTGTAAATAATAAACAATTATGATTTCCGAATTATTAACCGCAAGATAATCAAACTTCTTTGTAAACCGAGTTTTTTATTTGCCCGATTGTTGAATATTGAATAACAGTAGCATATCTAACATGACAGATTTCCCCTTGAATTATTTCTAAAACAAATATATAAATGAAATCTTCTGTTAAGAGATTCAAAGAGAAAAAAAAAATTCACAAATAATCCAAATCCGGTTTGTTATCGTTGGTTTAAATATGTGTAGAGTAAAATATGTTGTTAAATAACCGGTTCAAGACGTCTTTATTATTAAAATTTTCAATTAATTCTTAACTTCTTCGTTGTTAAATTATATGGTCCCGTGTTAGATCAAGAATTATTCAAATTAATTGAATTCTTAAATTATTTAACTAAATAGTAATTACATTAAGATGAACTAAAGATATAGTGAGAATTTTTGTCTATAGAAAATATTAATAGAAAAAAAGATATGTCCACAGTGTCAGATGTTAATTTAGAAACTAAATAATTTAGAAAGTTTGTCATATCTACTTATTCAAAGTTTGTCATATCTTTGAATAATTAACATCTTTTTTATTATTTAGAAACTAAATAATTTAGAAAGTTTGTCATATCTTTTGTCACATCTGACACTAAATAGTAATTACCGTATCAAAAGACGTTAATTTAGAAAATATTTAACGGAGAAAATAATAAAAATAAAAATAAACTAGTTTGGATCGTTAGGAATTCTACCGATCCAAACTAATCCAAACTTTGGATTGGTAGAATTCCTACTATTCCTTTCATGAAAATTTGTGTATCTCTCTCGTTTTAAATATTTTCTATGGAAAAAAATTATTTTCAAAATATGTGTATTTTATAATTCATGTTGATTTCCCAGGAGGAGATTTGCAAATCCATTTTCCTGATGGCTGATGCAGACATACACCAGATAGATAATAATTATGTCTCTCTTTGATTACTTTTTTTTTCTCTCGTCTACTTATTTTTTGTAATATTGTTCAAAATATAACCTTAATTAATGAAGCACTTCTTTTTAAGATTGAAATTGAACGGCTTGTTCAATAAGTGTTGATTTGCATTTGTCATAAAAATAAAACTAAAGTGTTGTTATTTGGAATAACAACACCTTAATTAATGAAGCACTTATTCCGTTGCATTTTTCTCCTCCTCTCTTTCTCTAAAAACACGAGATAGATAGAGAGAGGAGGAGAAAAACAAAGTGTTGTTATTCGGAATAACAACGGATTTGGTTCCCATAAAATATGATCTATCAAAATAAGTTATTTGTTAGACCTCATCTTTAATATTAACTGGGCTATTTTAATGCTAATTAAATTAACAAGATCAAATTAATACATCAAATATTTTTCTTAAAGTTAGATTAGGGATAAGTAAAATGAACACAAATTATATGCGACCAAGATATATAATTATAATTATAATATATTTTTACATATTATAATAAGAGAGAAATTATCACAACTATAGTTCATAAGTGGAATAATATATACAACTAAGTAGCATCTAATCGAATGCCATATACCGAGCCACAAGTAAAGTTCATATTTGGCTCGCAGACATTCTAGTTCGAGAGAATTTTTTGTTTATAAAAAATATTAAATAAAAAGAGAGAAATAAATTTTATTAGAATCAAGAGTCAAATATGGAATCTCTTGTTTGGATTAGTTTAGATCAGTAGAATTTCTACTGATCCAAATAATATATTCTTTTGTTTTTAAGTTTCTCTATTAAAATATAAAATGTTTTAAGAAAATAGATAGAATTTTTCTATTACATCTAAATTCTAAGATACTCTATCTATTTTTCTAAAAACTTTATATATTTTAATAGAGAAAAAAAGTGGTTTGGATCGGTAGTAATTCTACCAATGATTTAAACTAGTTTGAATCAGTAAAATTCTTACTGATCTTTCTACCCAGTTTGAATTGGTAAAATTCTTAACGATCATTCTATTCATAAAATTTTACTGATACGCTTTCTGTTTCTCGTTTTTTTTTTATATATTTTCTATAGATAAAAAAATTCTCGATATGGTAGAGATGATGATGACAGTGACAAAATAATATATCTCCTCTCATTTGATTAAGTTGGGTGGATTGAATGTGTTTATTAAATGTTTCTGCATCGACCCTCGGCATGTTTTGTTCATTTGATTGATGTACAACTGTACATACTTTTAACAAGGGAACAACAATTGCTGAAATGGTTATTATTTTAAAATATACTCATCATTGTCTAGTTAATTGCGTGAAGTATTTGTTTCTAATCAACCACCATATGAACACAGTAAATTAATACAGGGACAAACATGTCGCCATGTGCTGTCTTGACATCATGCCTAGTACCTTCAATTTCATGTATAGAGTCATAAGAGGGGGAAATAAAATGGGACTAAAGCAGAGTGTCATGGTGTCCGTAATTTTGACCATGAAATTACATATGCATGTAAATATAAATATGTTATCATAAATTATAATGAAATCCATTTTATAATATTTAGTCTCTCTAAACCCAATTACAATAATGAAAGGGATCTGGATATACTACAAATTCAACTACCCAATGCATACAATTCTCTTTAATTATTTTGTCGCTACAGTCGTCTGGGTTTACATAGCTACATTGCTTGAGAGAGGACCTTGGTTAATCTTGGCCATGCTCCATTTGTGCAATTGCTGGCCGGAAACATCGTAAAATGCAATGTCGGCATCGGATTTGGTTAACTTGAGCGACATGAAACCTTGGCCATCATAGAAGAATCGCAATTTGTCTGTGTTAGGTATGTATGCGCCCCTCCATGCCTTTGAGCCCCCTCCACTGGTGAAGTATTGCAATGGGCTTTTAATTGGTACATACAAGCAAGTGAGCAACAATAACAGTAATGAGTTGTGTACCAGTAACATTGAGCCAATTAAAATAGCAAATTGTTTTTGCTAAATTTACCTGTTAGTACTGCTAATGTGCTCCAGGCAATGGTCATGCCCATTGACATAAAAGTCAACACCATTTTTCTACATATATATTGTAAAAGAAACAGAGAAGACAAAATTAATAGCACTTAATTAATACCACATGACCATACAAGAAGTATATATATGGAATTAATAATAATTAACAAGTATATTTAATTACTTGAAGCACGGGAAGCAGATATTGCAAGAGCTCTGCAGTATCACCATGTATACTAACGCTTCTTATGGAATGGTGACCCACCACAATCTTCCACCTTGCACTAGATTCTTGCAATGCACAGTTCAAATCCTGCTTAATTCATTGCTTACAGAGTTTAATTTTAATTGATGATAGGTTTGCTTTCTCGTTTTTAAAATTGTATTTTATTTTTATACCTGCGTGAGATTTGAAATATAGGTCTCACGAGGCTCCACCTCCCTCCAATCATAGTGAGAATCCTCTGGATTCCTCCAGTACTTCATAACAAATGGAGTTGTGTCCACAAAGAAGAATTCCACAATTTCTGAAAACAAAAAAAAAGACTTAATATATATATATATATAAAATTTTCAATTTTATAAAACAAAAGAAAAGTCTACAAGTACAGTTCTTCATACCAGCATTGACTATGAATGATCTCATGCAGATGAACCGGCTGTCGATCTTTTGTAACGCAGGGTTCAACTGTGCAATCACATTACCCCTATAATCATGGTTTCCCAGAACTGCCAAGAAAATTATGAAAATAATTTATTAGTTCCAGCAAATAAAAAAATCAAAATGGAATTATTGCGTGACAAGTAATTAACGAGACCTTACCAGTATACCATGGCTTTTGTAAGCTCTCTGCGGTGTAAATATCAGAAAATGACTGCTCAAAAGCTGGGTCGTCTACACCAGTTAACCCGTTCTCATAAAAATTGTCGCCGGTCGAAATAACAAAATCAATATTTAGCTCCTTCCCAACTTTCCCCATCTACATTTTTATTGATAGAAATTAATTAATTAATTTGTTGTTAATATTAGTTTCTACATGTCACACATTGCATTGCAGACTGATACTTGGGATACCACATGGGCACACTGTGGTATGAAACGAAAGGAATTAGTCTATTCTTCTAATTCCTTGTTCACCGTTATTATTTTATTCACAACATAAGATCAAATTGATAATAGAAACTTGGCTTAGAGGAAGCCACATGTTCAAAAAAACTTAGCTTAGAGAACTTATTATGACCAACCAACAATACATTTAATTCATCTTATCCTTGTACCAATAAAGTGGCCCCATCTTATCAAATTGAATTCCCGATGCCCATCGGACCTATTTTGGGTCGATGGGTTTAATCACCATCCAATGAACATGAAGATGCGTGCACTTTCTATTAAAATTCGTGCGTGTCTACTTTAATTTTTGTGCGCGCAAATTTTAATACTTATTGGACGGTGTTGGAATTAATTGAACTCAAAAGTAGGTCCGATCTCCTATCTCCATTTTATTTGTTATTTATCTTAAAATCCAAAAATACCGTTAAAGTACAACAATTTTTTTTATTAAATTAAAATGCAACTAATTGCTTTCGGAAAATCCTTTTAAAGAAAAAAAAAACGCTTTTCAAATCCTAATTTCTACTATATAAATTTTCCACCTAACTTCCATCTTCTTCTTTTTCTTTTTTTTGCTTTTAGGTGAATTGAAGATTTCTTCATCCTCGTCGGAATCCATCTAAAAGATATGTCATATAAAACTCAGTACGATATATGTGAAATAATAAATAGCAAGTTAATTTCTTACTTTCCTTTAAGACAAATTGGGGCTGATAGATTGGCATTAATTGAACCTGATCAAATCCATCATCTAAAAAACAGAGGAAGGATGACGAAGCTGAAGGAATCAGTCAAGTTGAAGATAAATTGATTGCTATTTTATTTGTGTAGATTTATATGATAAGAAGCAAAAACGAGCTAATAAATAAATAATCTGGTGAGAATAATTTCACAAGAGAAGAGAATAGAGATACTCTGTATCAAGAATTTATTAGTACCTGTTCGGCAACCAAGGATTGATTGTAGTTGCCTTTCCGACCCCAATCGCCTATCACTAGAAGAGCGAGGGATCCATCGTTCTTCAGAGAATGCTCAATTCTAGTCAATCCAGAAATCGCAACAGAGACCAAGAGAGAGAACAGTGAGAGAAGAAGGAGAACTCGCGCCATGGCTTTAACCAATTAAGTTGAGAGTGACAAGGAAGGCAAGAGAGGGTTAGTTAGATTTATACAAGGAAAGCACATTAAACGACAAATGGGTGAAACCAGAATTCGTAACCTCTGCATTGTATCTTTTAAGTTAATGCATCTGGACCATCCGATCTACTTTAAAATCCGTGCAAATTAAATCTGCACTAATATTAAAGAGTTTCTCTGTTAAAATCAGTCAGCCGGATTGACTTTGTTTAATATCAAACGGCCGAGGTGCATTAACTCAAAAGATTCACTTTTGAGTTAATGCAGAGGATACGTGTTCGGGTGAACCATTATGAGCCAACTGCAACGACTCCACTGAGAGAGAAAATTGAAACCTTCTTTTTTACGGAATTACGGTTACGATTGAATCATTGATAGTGTGCAAGGAAATACACTTGCTTTATTTAATGAACTTTTGAAGAGAGGCTGACGTGTAGATGTGTGAAAGGAACCACACTCGGGCCTACTTCTTTTTTTGTTAATAAATATAAATATGTATAGTAATATTCTGCGAATATACCTTCGGAAAAAAAATATACAATCATACTGTGCTGTCCTTTGTCATTCTGAAATTGAAGTTAGGCTCCCAGCATGTGTTGTCATCCTGACAATCAAACTAGTTGCATGAACAAAGCCAAAAATATGTTACAGGATTTAATAAATTATTAATTGAAGTTACTAAAGAGCATCTACATTCTTAAAACTCTTAGAGTTTCTAAGTAACTACTAACTAATTTTCAGAAATTATAGGCTATGGAGTTTCTAAGGGTTCACATCCCTGAAACTAATTTAAGAGTTTCTAAAATGACACATCAGCAATAAAATAAAATAAAGAAAAAAATTAAGCGAACACCGGCTAATCATTTTGCCAACTCACAATTTATAAACGATTTCTTATTAAGAAATTCTTGAGCACAGTTGCTAAATAAGAAACTGGTCTACATCCCTGAAACTGGTTTAGAAACTGCCACATCAGATTAGAAACTCTGATAGTTTCAGGGATGTAGATGCTCTAATTAACTCACGGGAAGAGTTAAAAAAACCAATACATAAATACATAAAATTCATGTATAATGCTCATGAGCATTTAATTTTTGTATGTAAATTATGATTTAACCTACATCCGAATAAGCCCATATTGAACGTTGTAAATTATTCCTTTATATAATTATAAGGCATCTTTTTTTGGAAGAAAGTGGGGGGTATAACCACCCATTTTTATTGAAACCATGACAATCCTACAACTCCAAACAGCAGGAGCAGGAGCACATACAAACATCATTACAGAACAAATGTAAATGTTGCAATATTCAGGGATGGATCTAGGATTTTTGTCCGGAGGCAAAAAAATATCGAATTCGGTTTAAATAACTATTTAAATCCATTAACTAATTGGATACTCGATAAAAAATAATACTTTAACTTATACTTTCCAATGCTCTGACTTGTAATTTCTGATGCTCTACTTATAATTCTAATTACTAATCATAATTCAAGAAATTTATTTTAATTTTAACCCTAAATTTAACCCAAATTACAAATCAAACATCCACAGAGAGGCAAAAAAAATTCAGAAGAGGACAAAGTCGGTCGGAACCGATAGATCTCCACTAAAACTCAAAATTCAAGGAGGCAGCTGCGGCCGCACCCTCCCCTAGTACAATGTGGGTCCGCCCCTAGCAACATCTGCATCTAATATATACCTAAAATCACCAAAACAACTAAACATAGCTATGTATCAGTCAAAAACTAATTGGGGCATATAAGGGGTTTAAAACATTTAAAGATAAGTCTGTTTTTTTTTTTTTTGTACTTTATGCGTTGGTTATATATTTTTCTCAAACTTTTTTTGATAAAAGGTTTTTGTCAAACTCATGTTAAAGAAATTAACTGATTATTTTAAAATTTTAAAACTTTGCATATATACAAATTTGTCAAGAAATTTATCAGTTTATCAATTTCCATAGTAAATATATCCCGTATTGCTTTTAAGAAGGAATTAAAATAATAAACGTGTTTGCCATGGTTATATATTTTAGTCATCAACGTAAACGTGTTTTCCATGGTTATATATTTTAGTCATCAACGTAGCTGGTAATGTTAAAAATGGTTTTTTTTTTTTTTTTTTTTTTTTGGGGGGGGGGGGGGGGGGGGGGCGGGGAAGGGTAGATAAGAGAAATATTCTACTTGAGACTTGATCTGATGAATAATACTATAACCATAATGAAATTCAATTTTAAAATGAGGCCAATGAACTCTTCCAACAACATCTATGATTGGAATAACGCATGTGTCAAGCGTGGTAACGAGAACCAACTAGAGATCCAACCCGAGATTCAACCCGGGAACCAATCCGAGTCAGACTCAGATTCGAGTTCAGACTCGCTTTGAGAAGTGTGCAGCTGCTATTAAAGGACCTACTTTCAATATTGACCATTTACATTTTTCTAGAGAATATTAATAGTTGTTTGCATTTCGTAGATAGTTCTTTATGTTTGTTTCTTTCCATATTTACATTTCCTAAGTAGTCATTTATGTTTGTACATTTCTACGTTGCAAATTAATTACTCCTTATGGCCTATAAAAGGAGAACTTTTGGATATTAATATATTTTCTAAGAGAGATTTATTCTCGCTTTTGCTACTTAGCATTCTTTGTTTCTAATTCCACTAAACCGAGTTCGAGACCCGTCACTAGCGGAGTCAAGATCTGAGACCGAGATTGCGTCAAGTGGTATCAGAGCACAGGTTCGACAACCACCTTTGCGGTCGCGTGAAGCTGTATCTCCGACAACCGCCAGTTCTGACAACCAAATTCAACAATGGCCGACCCAAACCTTATCGCCATCCTTGAACGGATGTAGCAGAACCAAACAGCACTACTCGAGCTAATGGACAACAATCAAACCCAACTTATCACCACACTCAAGCAACAAGACCAAAACCAAAATCCTCCTATTTGTGATCGGGATCGAAATTGGGATGGTGGTCTTCAAGTAGAGATTTCAGATTTCTCGAGAAGTCATAAACCCGAGGAGTTCCTTGATTAGACCAATACCGTGGAAGATGTCTTCAAATTGAAAGATGTTCCGCCCGAGAAACACGTGCCGTTAGTAATAATTCACTTTCGAGAACGGGCCACAGCATGGTGACAAACTTCAAATACTGTCGCTATCTCGACAACCTTCACCTATGAATGATTGGAATGAGCTCAAGTGCGAGATGAACCGTGAATTTTTGCCGCTCAACTATCAGTAAACTTTATACCAGCAGTTTCAAATCCTTTCTCAAGGACCCATGAGTGTGGACGAGTACACTCTCGAGTTCTATAAATTGGAAGCTCAAAACCAGTTGAATGAGATGGAGGACCAGCGAGTTGCTCGGTACCTTCACGGGCTCCGCAACTCCATCCAAGATGCACTCGTTGTACACACTTTCCACAATGTCTTCGAAGCTCAATCCAAAGCAAAAGTGCTAGAACAACAGCAAACTCGTACTCATAATTTGGTCCCGAGGAACAAATATTCACCAAACCGTATTCAATCCAAAATCCCACTCAATTCAAATCAACCATCTATTAAACCAAACAACAACTCATTTTCCTTAGAAAACCGCACTCTACCTCCACTAACCAACCCTCAACCACAGAACAACTGGAAGGCCAATATCCGGTGTCATAGATGTCATGATCTTAGCCACTATGCTAACGAGTGCCCCAAAGCTCAAGTACAGTATGTTGTCGAGCATGATGAAGACTTCGAGGAGGATGTTGAATTATATGAAGATGAAGTCTACGAGGCTAACCTCGATGATGTTTTTGGGAAAAGCTTAGTCACTAGGCGATTATGCCTAGCCCCACTGACAAAGGAGAACTGGAAGCGACACAACATCTTTAAAACTCATTTGATAAGTGGAAAGAAGTGTAATACCATTATCGACTCTGGAAGCTGGGAAAACATAATCTCCGAGAAAGCTGTTAGAAAGCTCAATCTGCCGACCTCAGCGTACCCACATCTATACAAACTCGGTTGGGTCAACAAGGATGCCGAAATCATGGTCAACCAATAGTGTCAATTTGAGTTCTCTATTGGACCACACTACTCAAACACTATTTGGGCAGACGTGGTACCAATGGATGCTTGGCATCTCATATTGGGCCGACCTTGGCAATTCGATAACTATGCTGTATATGATGGTCGAAAGCATCTCTATACCGTGCAAATAGGAGAAAAGAAGATACATATCTTGCCAATTCAGAAGGACTTTCCGAATGTGAAAAAGACGATGTTTGTAATGGAAGAATTCGAGCAAGACTTTGAAGAAGAAGGCATATGCTTGATTGTTGCATCGACTACATTTGTCGAACCCGAGCAAAATGGCAAGCACCATGGATTAGCAGAGCCAATCCTAGCTGCCTATGAAGATGTGTTAAGTGAGTTGCCAAATAGACTGCCACCATTGCGAGATATTCAACACCAAATCGACTTGGTGCCCGGTGCAAGTTTGCCGAACAAAGCACACTATCGGATGTCGCCGGAACAACACGAGGAGCTTCGTCAACAAGTTCAAGAACTTTTCGACAAGGGCTTTGTGGGAGAGAGCATAAGTCCGTGTGCAGTTCCCGCATTACTAGTTCCTAAGAATGATAGAACATTCAGAATGTGTGTCGACAGCCGTGCCATTAACCGGATCACTATCAAATACCAGTTCCCCATCCAGCACCTCGAAGACATGCTAGATCAGCTAAGCGGTGCGACTATCTTCTTGAAAATATATTTAAAAAGTGGCTACCACCAAATCCGCATTAAGCAAGGTGATAAGTGGAAAACAACTTTCAAAACCAAGGAGGGTCTCTTTGAGTGGGTTGTCATGCCACTCGGTCTCTCGAATACGCCAAGCACTTTCATGCGAGTAATGAATAAGGTACTTCGACCTTTCCTTAAAAAAATTGTGGTGGTTTATTTCAATGACATCCTCATCTATAGCCAGACCAAAACCGATCACGTCCACCATCTACGTGAAGTACTCGAGGCACTCCGAGACAACCAGCTATTTGCCAATCTAAAGAAGTGCTCATGGATGACCCTGACTCTCATTTTCTTGGGCTTTGTCGTCTCAGCTCAAGGCATTAGTCTCGATGAAGATAAAGTGCGTGCAATCTAAAGTTGGCCATGTCCGACCATCATTAGCGAGGTTCGATCTTTTCTCGATCTTGCAGGTTTTTACCGAAGATTTATACAAGGATATAGCACCATCACCTCGCCAATCACCGATTTACTCAAAAGCAAGAATTTTACATGGACCAAGGAAGCTCAAGTCGCTTTCGAGCAGCTGAAAACAACGCTCACACAAACACATGTACTCTCATTGCCAAATTTCAACAAAGTGTTTGAAGTCGGGTGTGACGCCTCGATTATTGGGATTAGAGCTGTACTTTCCCAAGAGAAGAGGCCAGTGGCTTATTTCAGTGAGAAACTTGGTGGTTCGCGCATAAATTATTTGGTGTATGATGTCGAACTTTATGGCATTGTTCAAGCACTCCAATATTGGCGACATTACCTTCTCCCGAAAGAGTTTCTCCTCTACACCGACCACCAAGCTCTGCAATTTGTGCAAAGCCAAAGCAAATTGAACACTTGGCATGCGAAATGGGTCATGATGTTGCAAGAATACACCTCTATTTTGCACAAATCTGGGGCAAGCAACAAAGTCGTGGATGCATTAAGTCGCCGATTCAATTTGATCTCGGTAATGAAGAATTTAGTTCTCGGGTTCGAAGAACTTCCCCGAGAATTGCGAGAAGATGCTGAGTTTGGACCGATAATCAAAAGCATGGAATCTAAGGCTCGAGATGACTATGTGCTCCAAGATGGTTATCTCTTTTTCAAAAAGTTGCTTTGTATTCCGAATACCTCGCTGTGATTCTCGATAGTTCAAGAAATCCACAAACAAGGGCATTTCGGAGCCAAAAAGACATTACATCTGACTCGAGAAATGTTTTATTGGCCTAACATGTCAAAAGACATCAAGTTTTTTGTCAAGCGGTGCCAAATTTGCCAAGCCGCCAAAGGGACTGACACCAACCAAGGCTTATACACCCCTCTTCCAATCCCAATCGCACCTTCGTGAGACATTTCAATGGACTTCGTTGTGGATTTACCGACAACCTGCAAGAAGAATGATAGCATCTTTGTTGTTGTGGACCGATTCAATAAGATGGCTGTCTTTGCAACTTACAAAACAACTATAGACGCGTGAAAGGTTGCCGAATCTTCTTTGTCGAGGTTGTGTGACATCATGAACTACCAGACTCAATAGTATAGGATCGAGATGTGAAGTTTATGAGCCTGTTTTGGAAGGAAATGTGGGTCCAGCTTGGAACTTCACTGAAGTATAGCACCACGTGCCACCTGCAAATAGATGGTCAGACCGAGACAGTTAACAGAAGTCTCGCCAATATGCTACGGACTCAGGTAACTTCATTTGGCACTTGGGACACACTCTTGCCGAAGATTGAGTTTGAGTACAACCGCTCAGTTAACCGCTCCTCGAGCTACACACCATTCTATGTGGTGTACGAGTATCTTCCCAATGACCCATTACTTGCTACCAATGGACTGTCTGGAAATGAAATCCAAAACCACCGAGACCCATGCATGCAATTTGCAAGAAATCTACGAACAAGTTCACCGAAACTTGGAGAAATCATATGAGAGGTACAAGGCCCATGTGGATAAGAAAAGACGCCACATAAGTTTCGAGGTAGGAGAACTTGTGTGGGTTTATTTGAGTAGGGAGTGATACCCGAAAGGCGACTACAACAAGCTCACACATCACAAATTTGGACCTTACAGAATATTAGAGAAATTTAGCAAGAATGCATACCGTGTTGAGCTGCCCTATGACATGCATATCTCGAACGTGTTCAATGTGCGGTACCTCCATAAGTATCATGGTGAGAATTCAAGCTTAAGGTCAAGCTTTCCTCGACCCGGGGAGCATGACGAGAACCAACCAGAGATCCAACCCGAGATCCAGCCCGGGAACCATCCCGAGATCCAACCTGGGAACCAATCCAAGTCAGACTCAGATTCGGGTTCAGACTCGCTTTGAGAAGCGTGTAGTTGCTATTAAAGGACCTAATTTCAAGATTGACCATTTACATTTTTCTAGAGAATATTAATAGTTGTTTGCATTTCCTAGATAGTTCTTTATGTTTGTTTCTTTCCATGTTTATATTTCCTAAGTAGTCATCTATGTTTGCACATTTCTATGTTGCAAATTAATTACTCCTTATGGCCTATAAAAAGAGAACTTTTGTAAGAGAAGAACTTTTGGATATCAATATATTTTCTAAGAGAGATTTATTCTCGCTTTTGCTACTTAGCATTCTTTGTTTCTAATTCCACTAAACCAAGTTCGAGATCCGTTACTAGCAGAGTCGAGATCCGGGACCGAGATTGTGTCACGTGGTCACAGCTTTGGGAAAGAATGTGAATTTTTTTTTGAGGAAAAAGAATGTGGAATTGATTAATTGAAGTACACAAAGTAGTGATAGTCACTACTCACTAGTGGTATTGTAATGAATGGAGTTGGTTTATTGTCAGCATCAAGCATCAAATGCAAAGATGTCAAGCTCAAATTGAAGAAACAACAGAAACATATGATGCCACAAAAATTCAAATTTGTAGTACGATGGCACATTTCATTCGAATTCGAATTTTTGTGGTAGTGGACAGATTTAGTAAGATAGTACATTTCATTGCATGCCATAAAGCAGATGATGCCACAAACATAGCTGATTTATTGTTCAGAGAAATAGTGCGACTCCATTGTGTGCCTAGGAGTATTGTGTCTGATAGAGATGTTAATTTTCTTAGCTACTTTGGAAGGTATTGTGGGGAAAATTAGGTACCAAACTGTTATTTTCTACTACTTGTCATCCACAAACTGATGGTCAAACCGAAGTAGTCAATAAAACTTTGTCTCAATTGTTGCGCACTGTTTTAAACAAAAATCTGAAAATATGGGAGGAATGTTTGCCATTTGTAGAGTTTACGTATAATCAAACTATGCATTCCACTACATCATATTCTCCTTTTGAGATTGTTTATGGTTTTAACCCTCTAACTCCTTTAGACTTATTGCCTTTACCTATTGATGATGGAGTAGCTTGGATGGAAAGAAAAAGGCAAAATTGGTGAAGTCTCTTCACGAGAGGGTACGACTACATATTGAGCAGAAGAATGAGAAGTTTGCTTCTCAAGCTAACAAAGGTCGGCGGCGTGTAATATTTAAACAAGAAGATTGGGTCTGGGTTCATATGCATGAGGAGCGGTTCCCTACACAAAGGAAGACCAAATTACATCCTAGGGGAGATGGACCCTTTCAAATCATTGAGCGGATCAATGACAATGCATATAAAGTGGATCTTCCAGGTGAGTATAATGTTTCTGCTACATTTAATGTTGTTGATCTTTCTCCATTTGATGTAGATGACGATTCGAGGTCGAATTCTTATAAAAAGGGGGGAATGATGAGTTCCAAGACATAACAGATCATTTGCAAATTCCAGACGGACCAATCTCACGGTCACGAGCCAAGAAAATCAAGAAAGCAATGCAAGGATTAGTGCAATCCACTTGGATGGATATGTAAACATTATCATGCAAGGACCCGACATTTAAGATGAGTTTACAAGAAGAAAGAAATATGATTAATTTGATTCAGGCGGTAGAAGGCAACAACATCGTTGTTTTAGAATAATTATTATGTTTGCATAATATTTAAATATTTAAGTTTTATTTCTTTTCAGTTTTGACCAGTAGCTTTGCTGGTTAAGTGTTGTGATTTTATGTTTATTTCCTTCCAATTTTAGCAGCAGGTTATATATATTGTTGCCTCCATTGTAAAAGGCAGTTAGATAATTTTATAAAATTTGAAAGAGGTTTTCTCTTTATTGTTCTTGACTGAACTTTGAACTTATCAAAAGGGCATCAACCTTTGTGGCGTTCTTCTTCTCCTTGGTTCCTGAATTCTAAAGATCTTCAACGGGTTGAGGGTAAGTTCTTATTCCTTGGTTCTTGAAACTAGATTTCAGCGGGTTAGGGTTTTCCATCGATTTGATTTGACTTTCTTGGGTTGATTTCAATTTGTTTGTGGGTTAAAAGGAGTAAATCTCTTGTGGGTTCGCATCAAAATATTATAAAAATAATCAAGTATTTTCAATAAAAATATAGCAATAGATAAAACAAAATTTTATATAATATGACCAAAATTTCAATAAAATTGCAATTAAAACATGACAACTCTTAAAACTAAAATTTGAATTGTTGTTGATCAAGACTAATTACATTTAGAACTTAAACTGTTAAAATTTTGATGAAAATTATGCTCTCTGCATAATTTAAATTGTAAAATGCTAGCATAAATTGTTTATTTTATGCCTTAATTTATAAATTTTATTAAATTAAGGGGGAGTGCATATTTTGAGGGGGAGTACCCCATCTTGTGTTATTTCTTCCCTTTTGCCTGATTTCCAAAAAGGGAGAAAACACACAAGGTGCGCTGGTACTAAATCCATTGAACAAACAAAGAAAAGACAAAGAAAACAAAACACGAGAAAACAAAAAAAAATTGTTGTTCATGGAAAATTAACATGATGCACTTGCTATTGTTATATGTTTTGCGAATCGTCAAAAGAGGGAGATTGTTGTTGTAAGCGATCTTCTGTGTTGTTTGACTAATTTACAAAACATATAATCATTAAATTTTACAGTTTCTCTGTTTGAGATATGTGCAGGTTTAATAGTCACCCGAGTCTAGCCGTTGTTTGGCTGGATATCAAATTATTCAAATTACCGATGATCAATACTGGAAACTTGGGCACAACAAAATAGGCTAAACTATTATGTTGTAGATCTTGTGATCTGCAAAGAGCTGTTGGCTCTTCTTTGAATTTCATTATAAATAGTGGGTTATGTCTCTTGTCTCGTTGACGAGAGAGAATACCCTCACAGATATTACACTTTAGAATCATTTTGAGAGGTTTAGCCTAGTCCATTGTTGCTTGTGCTCAAACTTCAATTATCTTTCCAGCAACCTCAAATCATCTAACTTGATCCATTATGAGATTAGAGTGAAGCCAGTGATGTCTTGTAACATCCCATTTTTATAAACACATGGAAAATTATTTAACTTTATATATATTGCGTTAAAAGTAGCAATTTGGATTCCAAGAATATTTATAAATCTTTGTATATAGTAATTTGCAATTAATACACTACAAATGCATAGGAATAATAAAATCAGAAAATCAGTAATTGCAAAGCTCTTAACTAATATTGATTGACAAATTTTGTAAGTATTGAAATCAGAAATTCTAAAAAGGTCATAAAATATTTAAGTTGCATTAAGATATGGTAAAATCATTAGATATGTTAATGAATTGAATTTCTTTTGCTTGTACAATTTTATAATGATTAGAAAAGTCTTAATCTAGTTAGTTATCCTTTAAAATTTATTTAACAATATTCCATCAATTAGAAGCTTAGTATTTTATTATCAAGTTTAATATTATTAATTGTAGGTGGTTTAGTGTAAATCAACTAACCCTTTGCATATGAAATAAAATTAGATCTCTTGGTAAATCAATTGCATGTGGGGACACCTATCATAATTTCTTTACAACCACCAAAACCCCACTAACATTTTATGGCCGCTATTTCTTTTAGAAAGGTAAAAATAGAAAGACCAAAAAATAAAAAGTACAACCATTGTTCTTTACTTTGGGGGCACTCTACTTTGACTACCCTAGCAAAGCAATTAACGAAAATTAAAGGAAAATAGAGAGAAAATATAGAAGAGAAAAGAGGCGAGAAAGATCGAAGAAGGATAGTTGCTGGGTTGATTGATTGATTGATGGCGTTCTTGGGGCAGCCTCGAGTGACTCGATAGGCTTGATTCGGAACAAAGACCGACTTCTAGCCCGATCGTGCCTAACATTAACAGGTGCGAATTTCGAGTTATTCCTAGCTCCTTCTAACTTCTAACTTGTTTAATTGTTGTTTCTTTGCTTGCTTTTGATTGCATATTGATTGCTTGATGATAGTGATTTAATTGAGTGATTATTTGGTTAGCATTGTCGATTTGGTTGCTTGATTTGGTACGTATGGTAGTGGTACTTGCATAATACATGATAGTGAACAATGTAATACTTGATCCCTTTTAATTGTAAACCAAATCGGTGTGTATAGTGACACACTTTAGACAAGATGTGGTAATTTGAACATGTACACATAAGCTCAAGTATGGTATTTAACAATTTCTGTATCGATTTATGGTACTAGAGAATGACATGATTGAATCATTTGGTTTGCTTGATTGCTATTGTCTTGATAATTGCTTGTTGATTTCTAGTTGTTTGTCTTACTATAGATATTTGTTGAAGTTTTAAATTGTATATGATATGAATGCATGAAATGTCTTAGGAAGCATGATCATACTTTTTTGAAATTGATGCATGATTTGGTTGAATCATAATATTGATTTAAGTGAACAGTGGAATGCATGATAATGATGCATAGTATTATAATTTTTCATGAAGCATAACATATGTGTAATTGATTGAATATTAAAATGGATACTTGATCGGTCATGGAGGCACTGTCTTTTGTGGTAGCGCATGACCGGGGTCATGTAGGCGCTGTATTCGGGGTAACCGCGCAATTTCGGTTATGTAAGCGCTAAACTTGTAGCGCATAACAGAAATTGCATAGGCGCCATTTTTGTGGTAGCGCATGATACAGTTATGTAGGCGCTGGACTTGTAGCACATAACTGTAGTTGTGTAGGCACCGTATTCAGGGTAAGCGCATAATTTCAGGTTATGGCCATAACAGAAATTGTGTAGGCACCGTATTTGTGGTAGCGCATGACCCGTAGTCATAAAAGTGTCGAATCTGGATCGCAAGATAGAAATGTTAAAAGAATTGTTTTACAAGAACATTGTGCATTAAGTAAGATTCATTATCATTTCATTTAGGTACCTATATCATATCATATGCATGGAAAAAGATTGAATTTTGTTTAAGTGTTTCTCTTATGGTTGCTGTAGTTATTACTACTTTGTGTGTATTATTTCTTTTATTTGAATGCGAGCATTTCATGTTGTGAATTATTTATTTGGCTTGATGATTAGTGTTGCTCTTTTATTAGTTGTGCTTGGTCCTATTTGGTTTATGTTGGTTGGATCTTAGAATAACTCGACTGGAACTGAATACTACACTTAGAGATTTTCAATCTCTAATATTTTTCCAGTTCGGTGGGTTCTAGGTACAAAGCGCTTGACAAGGTATCGAGAGGTCGAATTGGAAAGCTGCGAAAGTTGCAATAATAGCAATGATTGTTTGAAATAAATCTATGTTATGGGTATTTCGATTGTCTTTAATTATACCGTAACAGGTTTATATTATATTTGCTTGTATATTATGAAACTTATGGGAAAGTTTTATCATATATTGTGGCTCTTGCTTTGTCATTGGTAATGTATGTATATATGTGATTATGTATGATAATTGGAACGCCTTGCGCAGTTAAGCGCGGCGGGTTATCGGTCCTGTTGTCGGGGTGTGAAATGTCTGGACTTAGTGATGAAGTGAGTGTCCTAAAGCAAATGTTGTTCCATAATATTGTTCATATAATGGTTGATATGATCAACTTGTTCCTTGAGTTGACATTACTTTATAGTATATGGAATAAGATTCCAAGATTGTGAAACACTATTTCGTAATAAGTAATAAACTCTAGATTTCTTTAATCTTTGTATATAACAAGGAACACTATTTTCAGATAAGATTAGTGTGAGGATTAAATGTTGATTGTGTTTCACAGATCAATCAATTGTGAATCGGTTTAATCTCTCAGATGCATGTTAGTGGAATATGGCATTAGAGTGACCTTATGTGAACATTGATAGGATTCTGTGTTTGGTGTCATTATATGTTCACATGGTGTAAATATCTTATGTATGAGTTATTCGGTTTTCTTATATAAGGAATACGTCTTGTAGTATTGTCTAACGCTTTCTGCAAAGAACAGTTATAAGGGCAATTACTCAAGGTTACCTTCCTCATATAAAGAAGTTCATGAATATCAAGATGGCAATTATCCATTATGCAATACTAGTAGATATTGTGCAAGCAATGATATCTAAGGGCCCCTTGATGAAGTAAGACTGTAATGCATGCAGTGTGATCAAGTCTTGATCGTACATTATATAGTCAAACTTCCTATTCAAGAAACATAATAGATATAGCTCATGAGGATAACATAATCCTAATACCTGAACATATGAATTAGAGATATCATGAGATAATGGATAATTACACGGGCAGTATATCGTCTATATTGGATCAATGAAATTGTTGGAGAACATGTCATATGTATTAATTGGGTAATCATAAGGCTTTATACTAGAGGCTATTTATGATCAATGGAATGTGATTCCATTGCCAACATAAATACAAATCCAAAGCGGTCACACCCTATAAGGTTTCTGTTGAGATATTATATAGTGATATGATTTTAATGGTGTTATGTGATAACACTAACTCAAATCCTAGAATGTATCATGTGATATGAGATATTAAATATGGCATTCAATCAACACATACTACGCCCCTTTTTACTTCATTTACTTAGTTTCTTTAGTATAAATCTTTACTTTCGTTGTCTCTGTGGTTCGATATCCCCAAATACTACGCCGATCAGTTGTGCGCTTGCAACCAACCTTTCAGTTGAGTTCTAGGGATTTATAAATTTTAAAAGCGAAAAAGTGTATCAAAAGTCTATACCCTAAATACACAACAAGTTTTTTGGCGCCATTGCCGGGGAAAACAAATAAATAACGATTTTTAGTTTTAGCAATTAAGTTAAGGCCTTTTCTTCTTCTAGTTGTATTTCATCTTAATCCGGTTGTCTTTCAACTTGTATTAGTTGTATTTCATGTTCTACTGGTTGTCATTCATCTTCTTCTAGTTGTCTTTCACCATGTACTACTTGTCTTTCATGTTCTACTGATTGTCATTCATTTTCTTCTAGTTGTCTGTCATCTTGGGTTTTCTTTCGTCTACAATAGGTTGTATTTCATTTTATTCTAATTATATATCATATTTTTCTTGTTATATTTCATCTGCTTCTAGTTGTCTTTCATCTTCTAATTTTCTTTCGTATTCTACTAATTGTCTACTGGTTTTCTTTCATGTTCTACTAGTTGTCTTTCATGTTCTACTGGTTGTCTCTCGTCTATAACAGGCTGTATTTTATTTTCTTCCAGTTGTATTTCTTATTCTTTTATTTGTCTTTCACCTTGTACTAGTTGTCATTCACGTTCTACAGGTAGTCATTCATCTTCTACTAGTTGTCTTTCATATTTTATTGGTTGTCTTTCGTGTTCTACTGGTTGTCTTTTGTCTACTATAGGTTTTATTTCATCTACATCTAGTTGTATTTAATATCCTTGTAGTTGTATTTCGTCTTCTTCTATTTGTCTTTCACCTTGTATTGGTTCTTTTTCAAGTTCTACTTGCTGTCATTCATTTTTTTCTAGTTGTCTTTATGTTCTATTGGTTGTCCTTCGTCTACAACAAGTTGTATTTCCTATTATTCTGGTTGTATTTCATCTTCTTTTGTTGTCTTTCATCTTGTATTGGTTGTCATTAATGTTCTGCTGGTTGTCTTTCATCTTCTTCTAGTTGTATTTCATCTTCTTCTAGTTGTCTTTAATCTTCTACTGGTTGTCTACTGGTTGTCTTTCCGGTTCTACCGGTTGTCTTTGATGTTCTACTGGTTGTATTTCATGTTCTACTTGTTGTATTTCATCTACTAAAGGTTATTTAATCTTCTTCTAGTTGTATTTCATCTTCTTCTAGTTGTCTTTGATCTTGTACTTATTGTTATTCATGTTCTACTGGTAGTCTATCATCTTCTTATAGTAATTTTTCATCTTCTACTAGTTGTCTATTGGTTGTCTTTCATATTATACTAGTTGTCTTTCATCTTCTACTACTTGTTTTTCATCTTCTTTTAGTTGTCTTTCATATTCTACTGGTTGTCATCGTCTACTACAAGTATTTTATATTCTTCTAGTTATATTTATCTTCTTCTAGTTGTCTTTTATTTTGTACTGGTTATCTTACATGTTCTACTGGTTGTCTTTCATCTTCTTCTAGTTGAATTTCATCTTCTTCTAGTTGTCTTTCATCTTCTACTAGTTGTCTGTTGGTTGTCTTTCATATTTTACTGGTTGTCTTCCTTCTACTGGTTGTCTTTCATCTAATACATGTTGTATTCCATCTAATACAGGTTGTATTCCATCTAGTTCTAGTTGTACTTAATATCCGAGTAGTTGTATTTCATCTTTTTCTAGTTGCCTTTCACCTTGTATTTGTTGTCTATCATGTTCTACTAGTTGTTTTTCATCTACAACAGGTTGTATTTCATTTTATTCTAGTAGTATTTAATATTTTTCTAGTTGTCTTTCACCTTGTACTATCGATTGTCTTTCCTGTTCTATCGATTGTCTTTCACCTTGTACTATCGATTGTCTACTGGTTGTCTTTCCTGTTCTATCGATTGTCTTTCATGTTCAACTGTTTGTCTTTCGTTTGCTACATGTTTTATTTTATTTATTCTAGTTGTATTTCATATTCTTGGAACGGTATTTCATCTTCTTCTAGTTGTCTTTCACCTTGTACTGGTTGTCTTTCATGTTCTTCTAAGTTGTATTTCATATTCTTCTAGATGTTTTTCATGTTCTACTGGTTCTCTTTCGTCTAGAACAGGTTGTTTTTCATTTGCTTCTAGTTGTATTTCATATTCTTCTAGTTGCATTGCATCTTCTTCTATTTATCTTTCAACTTGTACTGGTTGTCATTCATGTTCTACTTATAGTAGTTTTTCATCTTCTTATAGTAGTTTTTCATCTTCTACTTGTTGTTTGCTGGTTGACTTTCATGTTCACCTATTTGTTTTTAATCTTCTTTTAATTGTCTTTCATGCTCTACCTAGTTGTCTTTTGTCTACTACAAGTTGTATTCCATCTTCTTCTAGTTGTATTTCAATCTTCTTCCAATTGTATTACAACTTCCAATTGTACTTCATATTATTTTATTTGTCTTTCACATTTTACTTGTTGTCTTTCATGTTCTACAGATAGTCTTCTAGTTGTCTTCCACGTTCAACTGGTTGTCTTTCATCTGCTACTTGTTGAATTTCATTATCTTCTAGTTGTATTTCATATTCTTCTAGTTATATTTCATCTTGCACAAGTTGTTTTGCATGTTTTACTTGTTGTCTTTCATCTACTTTTAGTTTGTCCCTCATCTTCTATTGTTGTCTTTCGTCTACAAAAAGTTGTATTTTATCTTCTTCTATATGTATTTCATATTCTTTTAGTTGTATTTCATCTTCTTCTAGTTGTCTTTCACCTTGTACTGGTTGTCTTACATGTTCTACTCGTTGTCTTTCTTCTTCTTCTAGTCTTTCAAATTCTACTAGTTGTCTACTAGTTTTCTTTCATGTTCTACTAGTTGTCTTTAATGTTCTACTTCTTGTCTTTTCGTCTACTACATGTTGTATTTCATCTTCTTCTAGTTGTATTTCATATTCTTCTATTTGTTACACCTTGTACTAGTTGTCATTCATATTATACAGTTAGTCTAACATCTTCTTCTAATTGTCTTTCATATTATTCTTCAAATTGTATTGAATATCCTTGTAGTTGTATTTCATGTTCTTCTAGTTGTCTTTCACCTTGTATTTGTTGTCTTTCATATTCTACTGGTTGTCATTCATTTTCTTCTAGTTGTCTTTCATGTTCTTCTGGTTGTCTTTCGTCTACAATTAGTTGTATATCATTTTATTCTAGTTGTATTTTATATTCTACTTGTTGTATTTTATCTTCTTCTATTCGTCTTTCACCGTGTACTAGTTGTCTTTCAACTTCTTCTAGTTGTCTACTGGTTGTCTTTCATCTACAACAGGTTGTATTTTATATTCTTCTAGTTGTATTTCATCTTCTTATATTTGTCTTTCACTTTATACTAGTTGTCTTTAATGTTCTACTGGTTGTGTTTCATCTTCTTCTAGATGTCTTGCATCTTAGTCTAGTTGGCTTTCATGTTCTATAGTTGTCTTTCATGTTCTACTTGTTGTCTTTCGTCTACTACAAGTTGTATTTCATCTTCTTCAAGTTGTATTACATATTCTTCTATTTGTCTTGCACCTTGTACTGGTTGTCATTCATGTTCTACTGGTAGCCTTTCATCTTCTACTTGTTGTCTTTCATCTTCTACTAGTTGTCAACTGGTTGTCTTTCCGGTTCTTCTGGTTGTCTTTCATCTACTAAAGGTTATATTTGATCTTCTTTTAGTTGTATTTCATATCCTTCTTGTTGTATTTCATACTTTTCTAGTTGTATTTCATCTTGTACATGTTGTTTTTCATGTTTTACTGGTTGTCTTTCATCTTTTTCTAGTTGTTTTTTTCACCTTGTACTAGTCTTTCATCTACTTTTAGTTGTTTTGCATGCTTTACTGATTGTCTTTTGTCTACTACAAGTTTTTTATTTCATATTCTTCTAGTGGTTTTTCATATTCTTATAAATATATTTCATATTGTTCTAGTTGTTTTTCATCTTCTTCTTCTTGTCTTTCACCTTGTACTGGTTGTCTTACATGTTCTGCTGGTTGTTTTTCATCTTTTTCTAGTTAAAATCTTCTTCTAGTTGTCTTTTACCTTCTACTAGTTGTCCGTCTTTCATGTTTTACTGGTTGTCTTTCGTCTACTACAGGTTGTATTTCATCTTTTTCTAGTTGTCTTTCATTTTTGACGGATTGTATTTCATCTTCTTCTAGTTGTCTTTCATGTTATATAGGTTGTCTTTAATGTTCTACCTTGTTTCCTTTTGTCTACTACATGATGTATTTGATCTTTATCTAGTTGTATTTCATATTCTTCTAATTATTTCACCTTGTAGTGGTTTTCATTTATGTTCTACTGGTAGTCTTTCATCTTCTTCTAGTTGTTTGTCATCTTCTTCTAATTGTCTACTGGTTGTCTTTCATGTTTTACTGGTTGTCTTTCATGTTTTACTGGTTTTCTTTCATGTTCTACTGGTTGCCATTCGTCTACTACAGGTTGTATTTCATAGACTTCAAGTTGCATTTCATATTCTTGTAGTTGTCTCTCACCTTGTACTTGTTGGCTTTTGTTTTCTACTGGTTGACTTTCATCTTCTTCTAGTTGTTATTCATGTTCTACTACTTGTCATTCGTCAACAACGTTGTATTTCATGTGCTTCTAGTTATATTTTACATCTTTTTAGTTGTATTTCATCTTCTTGTAGTTATCTCACCTTTTACTAGTTGTCATTCATGTTGTACTAGTTGTCTTTCATCTTCTACTAGTTGTCTGGTAGTTGCCTTTCCTATTATACCGGTTGTTTTTCATGTTCTGCTTGTTATCTTTCGTCTACTAAATGTTATATTTCATCTTATTCTAGTTGTATTTAATATTCTTCTCGTTGTCTTTAATATTCTTCTAGCCGTATACTAGTTGTCTTTTGTCTACAACAGGTTGTATTTTGTCTTCCTCTATTTGTCTTTCTTCTTCTATTTGTGTTTCACTTTGTACTGGTTGTCTTTTACCTTGTACTAGTTGTCATTCATCTTTTTATAGTTGTCATTCATGTTCTATAGGTTGTCTTTAATGTTCTATTGGTTTCCTTTTGTCTACTACAAGTTGTATATCATCTTCTTCAAGTTGTATTTCATGTTCTTCTATTTGTCTTTCACCTTGTACTGGTTGTCATTCAAGTTCTACTGGTAGTCTTTCATCTTCAACTAGTTGTCTACTGGTTGTCTTTCATGTTCTTGTGGTTGTCATTCTTGTTCTTCTGGTTGTCTTTCATCTACTACAGGCTGTATTTGATCATCTTCTAGTTGTATTTCATCTTCTTCTTGTTGTGTTTCACCTTCTACTAGTTATGTACTAGTTGTCTTTCAGGTTTTACTGGTTATCCTTCGTCTACTACAGGTCGTATTTCATTTTCTTCCAGTTATATTTCATATTATTGTATTTCTTTCGCATTATATTAGTTGTCATTCATGTTCTACAGGTAGTCTTTCATCTTCTTCTAGTTGTCTTTTATCTTTTACTAGTTGTCCACTAGTTATCTTTCGTGTTCTACTGGTTGTCTTTCGTCTACTACAGGTTGAATTTCATTTACTTTTATTTAATATCCATGTAATTGTATTTCATTTTCTTCTAGTTTTCTTTCACCATGTGTTGGTAGTCTATAATGTTCTTCTAGTTGTCTTTCGTCTACAATAGGTTGTATTTCATTTTATTTTAGTTGTCTTTCATATTCTTCAAGTTGTATTTAATCTTTTTCTGTTGTCTTTCACCGTGTACTGGTTGTCATTCATGTTCTACTGTAGTCTTTCATCTTCTTCTAGTTGTTTTTAATCATCTACTAGTTGTCTACTGGTGGTCTCCCCATTATACTAGTTGTCTTTCATGTTCTACTGGTTGTCTTTCATGTTCTACATGTAGTCTTTCATCTTCTTTCACCTTGTACTGATTGTCTTTCGTCTACTACAAGTTGTATTTCATCTTCTTCTAGATGTATTTCATATTCTTCAAGTTGTATTCATCTTTTTCCTGTTGTCTTTCACCTTGTACTGGTTGTCTTTCGTCTTCTTCTAGTTGTATTTTCATCTTCTACTAGTTGTCTTTCATCTTCTTCTAGTTGTATTTCATATTATTCTATTTGTTTTTCACATTTTACTAGTCGTCATACATCTTCTATAGGTTGTATTATTCTACTGATTGTCTTTCGTCTTCTTCTACTTTTATTTCATCTTTTTCTAGTTGTCTTTCACCTTCTACTAGTTTTCTACTGGTTCTTTTTCATGTTCTACTAGTTGCCTTTCATGTTCTACTGGTTGTCTTTCATCTACTACAGGTTGGAGTATCTTCTTTCTGTTGTATGTCATATTATTCTATTTATTTTTCACATTGTAATAGTTGTCATTCATGTTCTACAGGTAGTCTTTCATCTTCTTCTAGTTGTCTTTCATATTCTACTAGTTATCTACTGGTTATCTTTCCTGTTATATAAGTTGTCTTTGATGTTCTACTAGTTGTCTTTCATGTCCTAGCTGTTGTCTTTCATCTACTATAGGATGTATTTCATCTCCTTCTAGTTGTATTTCATCTTCTTCTAGTTGTCTTTCATCTTCTTCTAGTTGTCTTTCACCTTCTTTTGGTTCTTTCGTCTACAACAAGCTGTATTTCATATTCTTCCATTTGCCATTCACCTCGTACTGGTTGTCTTTCATCTTCTTCTAGTTGTCTTTTCATCTTCTTTTAGTTGTCATTCATTTTCTTCTAGTTGTTTTCATGTTCTAGTGGTTATCTTTCATGTTCTACGGGTTGTCTTTCGTCTACTACAGGTTGTATATCATCTTCTACAAGTTGTTTTTCATGTTTTTACTGATTGTCTTTCATCTTCTTGTAGTTGTCTTTCATCTTGTACTAATTATCATTCATCTTCTTCTAGTTGTCTTTCATATTCCATAGGTTGTCTTTAATGTTCTACTGGTTTCCTTTTGTCTACTACAGGTTGTATTTCATCTTCTGCTAGTTGTATTGCATATTCTTCTAATTGTCTTTCACCTAATACTGGTTTTCATTTGTGTTCTACTGGTAGTCTTTCATCTTCTTCTAGTTGTCTGTCAACTTCTTCTAATTGTGTACTGGTTGTCTTTCATGTATTACTGGTTCTCTTTCATGTTCTACTTGTTGTCATTCGTCTATTACAGGTTGTATTTCATCGGCTTCAAGTTGTATTTCATATTGTTGTAGTTGTCTTTCATCTTCTTCTAGTTGTCTTTCACCTTGTATTGGTTGTCTTTCATCTACTTCTAGTTGTCTTTCGTCTACAACAAGTTGTATTTCATTTTCTTCTTGTTGTATTCATGTACTTCTATTTGTCATTCACCTTGTACTGGTTGTCTTTCATCTTCTTCTAGTTGTATTCATGTACTTCTATTTGTCATTCACCTTGTACTGGTTGTCTTTCATCTTCTTCTAGTTGTCATTCATTTTCTTCTAGTTGTCTTTCATGTTCTAGTGGTTGTATTTCATGTTATACTGGTTGTCATTCGTCTACTACAGGTTGTATATCATCTTGTACAAGTTGTTTTTCATGTTTTTACTGATTGTCTTTCATTTTCTTGTAGTTGTCATTCACATTGTACTAGTTGTCAATCATCTTCATCTTGTTGTCTTTCATGTTCTATAGGTTGTCTTAATGTTCTACTGGTTTCCTTTTGTCTACTACATGTTGTGTTTCATTTTCTTCTAGTTGTATTTCATATTCTTCTAATTGTCTTTCACCGAGTACTGGTTGTCATTCGTGTTCTACTGGTAGTCTTTCATCTTCTTCTAGTTATCTGTCAACTTCTTCTAGTTGTCTACTGGTTGTCTTTCATGTTTTACTGGTTTTCTTTCATGTTCTGCTGGTTGTCATTCGTCTACTACAGGTTGAATTTCATCGACTTCAAGTTGTATTTCATATTCTTGTAGTTGTATTTCATCTTATTCTAGTTGTCTCTCAAAGTCATTGAACATGTCCATTAGCGTCCAGCTTCTGACTCCACCCGGCCTATCGACTAGCCATCGAACAAGGTTAAAATCGCTCGCCAAGATCCACGGTAGGTGCACTAGCACTTTCAAGGCTTGTAATTCTTGTATGAATGCCGGTTTGTCAACATCCATGCAGGGGCCGTAAGCCGTGGTAAAAGTTTTTGTAGAACCCGAAGCATGATGTGTCAATTAACCATTTCGAACCCCCTTTTCCAGCCAACCAGTATGCCACCTGAGGTGTTGAAAGCATCATTAAAAGTAACAGTTTTTTCGAAATAAGAAGGGAGAAAAGTCGGCACATAATCAAAAGAGTTGTCATTGAGTTTTGTCTCTTGTAACATACAAACATCGCACCGTGATGATCGAACGATCTCACGTACCACCTTACATTTATCAACACTTCCTAACCCCCTACAGTTCCACGATAGAATTTTAATTTTTTTGTAATTCATAAAAAACTTAGAATCACCAACAGCAAGCACACATGTATAAAAAAGAAGTGCACTCAATTAAACATCAATGCTATCAAGATCCTCATCGGAATCTGGATCGATGTTAACGCGCTCTTCCAGCTCCCATTCCATTGAGGCACTAGCATTAGAATTTTCCTGAGGTTTAGAGGCTTGTTCCCTGTCACCATTATCTTGCAATAACGCATCAACGACATCCTTAGTTGTGAGACCGCTCCCCATTGCAATTTTAGAAGTGAGATCATCATCTATCTGCACCTCATAGTAGCCCGTTGGATTTAAATTAATCAAAGCATGTTGTTTGATCTTTTTTTCAGGTTGAGCTGCTAGGCCTGATTTGGAAGGTCTAGGCCTGATGACCGTCTGCATAGCCGGCTTCCTTTTTAAAGGTAATCGGCCTTTTCCTTTCTCTTGATCCGTGACTGTGGGCTGAGTAGCAGTCAAAGGCAGTTGGGCTTCGGATTCTCTATTCGGCCTTGTTGGGTTTGGGCCGGCCGCAGAGTGATGGAAATCTGCAGGTGGGATCGGATGCGGCACTAGCTGTGTCTGTTCGACCACTGTATGACCCATTTCCTTTGAGATCTGACCCGGTAGAATTTTTTGTTTGGTGGGACGGCCTCTTCCTTTTCCTTTGACTGCCTGGGCTGTGAAACGGGTATGGCGTGATGTGCACAGAGTTTGGAGTGTAGCCGTTTTGGGCTGTGGCTTGTTACTCATGGTGACACCTTTTGGTTTGTCCTGGATCCTCTGTGGCTGCGTTGCTGAGGTGGACTCATATGGTGATCTAGGAGGAAGGGTGGGACTCGCCTTATCCTTTTGTAATGAACCCTGTTCAGGTCGAATCACCACAACAAGCTGTTGTTTGACAGCTGCATCTTCCAGAACCTGTGTAGTGGCAGGGGCTCCTGTCCCCGAGACAGATGTCAGAATTGTCTCGTAGTGGGGGCGTGCTCCGCACTCCCTCCCAGGAGGATTCTGATGTGGGGTTACCGTTGTGGGTAAGGTTGATTGCATACTATGACGATGTGTTGCCCCCTGTGCTGCCGGGTCACTATTATGCAGGTTTCGACCCATTTGAGACTCAGGGGCTTGTGGTTGATCATGTAGCCTGCCATGGGAAACCAAGGGGTCGGGATTTTCTGTGGCTTCCCCAACTCCCGGAGAGCTCGGTAGGGGACCTCCCCTGCATGTTGTCCGTCGTGGAGAAGTTACCGGAGCTCCGGTGGAAGCAATTCAGGGTCTAGGCCCTGGCAAATCGTGAGAAGAGCTCTCTTCGAGCATGGAACTAACTCGTCTTCATCCCACACCCCCGGCTGACCTAGCCCAGCCTCAATCATTTCATTTTCAAGTTCCGTCTGAGAAGGAGTTGGAGGGGGCGGTGTGAAACGTGGCGGTAGTGCTGGGAAATCAGAGGCCGAGTATATCGGACCGCTAGACCAAGTGACCGGGTGCACCTTCACCGGATGCTCTATGCCGCCGGCTACAATAACAATGGTCATTGGAATACGCCATAAGTCATCGGTGGCCACCGAGATCCGCCAGGCCGAGAAATCGGAGGCGTGTTCCGGCTGGACAGAACCCAAGTAGATACCAAACTGTGAGACTGCTTGAACAAGTTGCTTGTCACGCCATAAGTAAAGTGGGAAGTCTTCAAGGTCTAAGAGAATCTTAAACCTAGGCATGACCACTGTTGCTCCATTAAGAGGAGACCACTGTTGGATGTCAAAGCCTTGGTCCCACAGCCATCTAGGGAGTGCCTTAACAAACGTTGCAACGGATAGACCTCGCGGGAGGTGGATGAGATGTCTCTCTCGGGTCAACCGTGCAACCCTAATCTCTTCTTCTCTAACCAGCCTGGTTTCTACCGCCATCTTAACCACTTCGTGCGCCTCTAAGAGCAGGCCCTGCCGTTCACCATGAATGACTACAGCACGGTTTAAGGTTTGTATCTCTCGGTGCACTTCTTCGTCTCTCGTGATGAAGCACATAACTTTCTCCGGTCTGCCCTCTGGGAGAACCGGCTTCGGTGGCAGTGTATCACCTTGCAAAAGCTCATCAAAGGAGGGCTCAAACTGTGAGGGTGTTTGTGCAGCCGGTGGAGGTGCTTGCGTGGTATTGGTGGTCTTGGTGGTGGTGCAGTGACTTGCGATGTGGCCATCCAACCAACACTTAGCACATTTGAATGGGTTGCAACACTGGCCGCCGTATGACCGAGACGAAGACAACGGAAACATCTACCGCGCCACTCTGGGAATGAGGCCATCGGGGGGAAGCGGAGACTGGTGGGGCTATGGGGAGATGTGTAATATCTAGTGCCAGGAGGAGTGGGAGGGGATGGAGAGCGAGAAGCCGGGTTGGAGGGTGGTGAAGGGTGGTTGTAGGTTGGTGACTGCGTGGTAGAGCTCTGAGAAGATGGTCTCGGCTTGGGTCTGGCTACGGCTTGAGCATAAGTCTGCTTGTATGGAGCATAAGGTCGTACCTTGTCGAGCTCTTCGTTCGCCGGGGTTCTCCAGTTGTCGGGAAAACGTTTCCGTCGGTGCACCATTCTCCATTCGCCTGAAGTCGCCATTTCAAGAGAGGAGAGAACAGGTCAGAACTCCTCTTTCTTATCTCTGAGTTTCACAACTTTGGTCCTTTCCGTCTAAACCATACTATTCCAAGTGATAACCTCTCTTCAAGATAATTGTTTGGTTCTTGTTCTTTGGAAATAGAAGTGAGAAACAATTTATGTGGAAATGAGATTTCTTTATAAGAAATAAAGTTTTGAATCGGATATTGTACCTTATATGTCACAAAATCTCTTAACTTGTATTGACCTTAATGATCTTCTTCGTGGAGTTTCCTCTACACTAGTGTCTTCCATATTTCTCCATCATCTTCACTTTGTGAGATTTCTTCTATCTCACTTTCACTTTCATTTTCATTTTCTATTTGAGGTCTACCCTCCTCCAAATGCTCAATTTGTGGAATTATAAACATATTTGATGGTTCTTGAATGTTGATCTCATTTTCAACATCTTTATAATATGGTTCATTTTCTAGAAATGTTACATCTATAGAAATATGAAATTTGTGATTAATTAGGTCATAACACTTGTAACATTTTTTATGTGAAGAGTATCCCAAAAAAATAATTTTAATTGATGTATAATCCAATTTATCTTATTTGTTTTTGTGTACATAACACATACATTCAAATACTATCAAATGGTTCATCTTAATTTTTCTTTGGTAAAGGAGTTCTAATGGACTCTTATAATCTAAAACCACATATGGAAATCTATTTATTAAATATGTTGAAGTTAGAATGGCATCCGACTAAAAAATTTTAGAAACATTATTTTGAGATAAAAGTACTCTTGTCATTTCAAAAAAGATGTCGATTTTTTCGTTCTGACACTCCATTTTGTTTGGGTGTGTAGACACAAGTGGTTTGATGTAAAATTCCCTTTTGTTTGAAGAAATTTGAAAAGTTTTGGTTTACAAATTCCGTTTCATTATCGGTTCTAAAAACTTTAATTTTGGCATCAAATTGAGTTTCTACAAAATTATAGAATTCTTGAAAGTGTGAGAAAACTTCACTTTTATTTTTCATTAAATACAACCAAGTTGTGCAAGAAAAATTATGAATGAAAAGAACAAAATATTTATATCCATTAAATAATTCAATAGGTGTCGGTCCTCATATATCCGAATGAATTAAATTAAAAGTTTTTTCACTCTTACAATTTGATGAATAAAACGGTAATTTAGTGTGTTTTTCTAACTTACACACACCTCACAATTACTACAATCTATTTTAGGAAAATCAAAAATACACTTTAAAATCTTCTTGTCTCTTGACACTTAAGTTAATTTTTTCATGATTCAACATATAAAGTCCATTTTCTACAACTCCTTCACCAATCATCATCTTGGTTATCCATTCATGAAAAATCACATTTTTAGATGTAAAAATGACTTCACATTGTAATTCTTTTGTAATTTTACTAATGGATAACAAATTTGACGAACAATTTTCTAAGTATAACACATTTGGTAGTTCTTTGGATAAAATATTAATTGTACCAATTCCTTTAATTTTCATTTTCTCACCATTAGCAACATTTACAAATTAATCGGTTTTATTAAGTTAAAAATTATCTAGCAAGTCTTTATTTTCGGTCAAATGATCTGTTGGAGTCTAAGATCCAACTACTTGAATTAAATTTATAGGTCGGATTAAATGCCATACCTGAATTTTTGGATTTGTTTTTTGACGTAACACAAAGAGGAAGCAGTACAGAGAGAGAGTCTAGGAGTTGTTGCATGGGATCCGAACTTGCCTCTTTTAAGTTGGTTGAGTTAGAATTGAACCCAACCCTCTGGCTTGACCCGCTCGGCTCACTAATTGCTGCTGCACCCCTTCTTCTCATTTCTCTGATCGCGATAGTCGCGATCTCCCTGCCTCTTTTCGTTGTCTTTGTTGAAACCGTCGTTTCCCTTGCGTACCGGTCGGAGGTGCAGGTGGAGGAACCAACACCCCTCCCGCCGGTGTCCCTCTCTCTCTTACAGTGGTCGCATTTGAGGGTTGGCTCTCCCCGCACCTCGGTTCTCGAGCTAGAGTTTTGTTTATTTGCCACAAAGGCTTTTGATTGTTTGTGAGTTCATAACTAATCTCCTTGATTCCTCTCTTCATACCATCGCAGCTACCTCATTATGATGGAAGCTCCGGTGATAAGAGGATTTGAGACCTAATCGGTTCATAACTCTGGTCTAGAAGAATGAGGAACTGCAAAATCTCATCTTGTTCCTCTCTTTTCTGAATTTCATTGATATCGGGTGTGGGTGGCCTATAAACCCAGAGTTCATCCTTGATTTTTTGTAGTTCTCTTAGCATTTCAGTAATTGATTGGGTTTTAACAAGAGTTACCTTTTCTTGAAGCTGATATATATGAGAATAATTGTTTTGCTGACCATACAATTGTTTAGCTTTATCCCAAATCTCTTTAGACGAGTCTTGATAAATGAAGAGATAGTATACTGTGGGGTCCATGGCTACCAGCAACCAACTTACAATTACAACTTGGTGATCATTAGTCGTCGACTCAGCCATGGCCTTCTTCTCTTCATCAGTAGGTTTGCCTGTGATTGTTGGCTTTGGCTTATCTTTTCCACCTGTGACATACTCTAATACCATGTTGATTAGTGCTCTGAAACCATATTGATTTGCGAAATAAAACAGTGAAATGATGATTGTAAATTGTATTTATCAATCTGAATAGTAAATGTTTACAATGGTGCTTATATAGCAAAAGAGAAAAAAGAGCTGTTGAAAATTCTAACGTTTGTCTAGTTTTGTACCGTTGCCTATAATTTCTAAAAAAGAAAAAAAGATTGAGTAACTTTATATACTTACATTTAGTTGCTCTCTTTTGTTCCTAAACTAACCTATGATGAACTAAAACCCTTAATGGGTGTCTGAGGCTATTATTAGTCTCTAATTCTATTTATTTTCAACACTTTCACGGCGAGTACTAAATATCATATTAAGTTGATGTTGAAGTAATGTGCATTTTTTTTTAAGGGACAACATCTAGTGACAAACTTCATCCAATTCATTAGTACTCAAATTTTTAATTATAGATATATTGGTTATCACTTTAGATAATCAATGCGTCAAATGTCATTCAATTTATAATTTTAGTTGTCCATCAAAAATGTGATAAAATTCAAAATCCCATTATTCATGTTTGATAGATCTCCAAATTGTATCCAATGTGATACGTGACATAAATAAATACATTTTGTCATATATAACATCATAAATAAGTTGCGTTAATAGAGTGAGTTTATGGTACTATGTATAGCACATATTGGTTCGTAATACGGATCAATATTTTTGTTTTCAAAATTCTAATGGTTTATCCGAACCGTTCAACATGATCCCTATATGAACCGTTTTCAAAATTCTAACTGTGACCATCCAAAAACAGTGATTTTCTACCCATCTTAAAAATTAGTAAAAAGTATTAAAAAATTCTAAAAAATATAAAATTTGATCTACAAGTATATATTCATATGAAAATCATGTTGAACGGTTCGAATTGACCGTTAGAATTTTGAAAATGAAAATATTGATTTGTATTATATATGGACCAATCCATGCTATGCATAATACCATAGACTCACTCGTGTTAATATATTGTACAATCTTTTATGAAAAATGAAACATGTCCAGAGGCGAGGCTACGTATACTCTGGGGTAGGCACTTGCCTACCTCTGAATTTTTTTTTTTTTTTTAGAACCGGGCTTAGTCAATGCTTGCCTACCCCTGTTGGTTGACTTTGCCTACCCCAGAGCCAATGATATCACCGTATCATGATTTGTGATTTCTTTTATTGAAGTCCGAACTCCAAACTCCGAAGCCCAAACCCAAATTCCCAAAGCCCAATCGGCCAAGCGGCAAGCTCTAGCGGCATTTTTTTTTTGTTATAAACTTTTGACTTAGTTGAAACCTTTGATATATTTTTTGCATTAATATATTTCTTGTTATTTTTTTGAATTGTGTCTTGAATCCGAACCCGAACCCAAACCCGAACTCGTTAATTTATTCGAACCCGCATCCGGTTTTTGCCTACCCCTAGCTCAAATCCTAGCCTCGCCACTGAACATGTCAGATCAAAATTCTACTAACTTGAAATGTTTCAACTTTCAATGCATTCTTTTATCATTTATAAGTATAGCTAGCGTGTGTGATGTCCTCTTTAAGAATGTTTAGTGAGTATAACTCCAAAAATTTATTGGATTGGCTTCAAACGATGAATTCAAGCCGTTGACAAGTAATGCGTGCACATGTAAAATTTTAAAATTTATTTAGTACAAAATCAATTAGTAGTAAAAAAATAAAGAAAAATAAATACATTAAAATAACTTATAAAATAACTAACAAAAATTCATTTATCTTACCGCTTGACTTTGTACTAAATGAATTCGAAAATTTCAAAATTTTACATGTACACGCATCACTCATGAAGTATCTCGGTTTCAACGATTTAAATTCGTCGTTTGAAGTCAATCCGATACTTATGGAGTTGTGCTCACCAAACTCTCTTGGTAAGCATATGACACCGTAGCTTTGCTCTATTTATAGTAATTTTATTGTCGACTAAAAATTATAAAGGTAAATATTTTTTTTTTCAAATCATTTGATAAAACGATAAATTAACTTTATATTACATTAATTAGATATACAAGCCAAATATAAGGACATATTAATGTTTTTACATTTCAAATCATGCACCGTCAGATCTTAATTTATGGTTTCCTTTGCAAGTCCATTTATTGGCTAGACTACATTGTAATTTTACTGGATAAGTTCGACACCTGAACACCCCCCCCCCCCCCCCCCCCACACACACACACACACACAAACATCAGATTGACCAATACGAGGACAATTCATGAAAAAAAAGTATTAACAAACTTTTGTTATGAAATGTAAATAAAATAAATATGACATATCACAATATTAATTTATATGAACTTTGAAAGAATTATATCTTTTTGACTTAATTACATATGGTGAAACATGGAACCAGACGAACTCATTGCTAATTCAAACTTTTAAAATTGAAAGAAAATATGATAAAAAAAAAGATATTGGAGGAAGCCAACTCAAAAGTTGTCACCTCAGAATCGGAGGTGCGACAATTCTACCGTGTACCTTTATCATTCAATATACATAACATAAGACATGGATCTTTTTATGCATTGCCAATATCATTCATTATTTTTACCACACCCAATATATTTACAAAAATTATCTGACCATTTATAGTGAATGATGCTAGAGAAATACTCTTTGCACCATGTCAGATAAAATAATCTCAAATCTCATACCTTTAGGTGGCCATGTTGTCAATTATTATCCCAAAAGTGTTTCTCGGTCTTCGTATAACAAACTTGTGAATCCCACAAGTGGAAACAGGTGAAAAATAATAAATTATTCCTCAGTGTTAATTGCTACTCAGGTTATTTGATTCGAAGAAAATTCATATTCAGAATGAAATTTCCGCACTAGAAATTAACAGTTCATTTCATAATGACGAATGCAAATATTCAATAACAATATTCAATTGAACGACAAAAATTACATAATTAAATCAGAACTCTAAGAATCTTATCAGAATAAATGGTTTGGGTCAAAATCTTTTAAACCATAAAGTCTAATAATGTTTGGTTTCTTAACTTTACAATTTTTAGTCTGATAGCATTGACAGATACAATAACATATATATGTCGTGTTATGGCTTATACTGTTCTAACTATCATGATAATTTGTTAACATATACAATACATAATCAACATCTCAATACTGTCATTATCGGAAAGAAAATCAATGATAAGACAGTTCTAACTAGTCTGGCAATTGGTTAACAGAAACATACGAAATCAATATCACAATACTGTCATTATCAGAAAGAAAATCATTGATAAGACAGGTACCACAGTTCATTAATCTTACAGTCACAATTCATATTTATTCAATATCCCCTACCGAGTTCGGTACTGGGTTTAGTTGGGGCCATTCACCATATGCGCATAAGGGTCCTCGAGTAAAGTCTAGTAGTATTGGGCTATATGGAGGTTTAAGGATTATAATATTCAATATTCAATCAATTCAATCACTATGGTCTCAATCAATCATTTGCAATAAGAATCAATCAATCGAAAAACAATATCAACATGACAGTCAACAGACTTACCTGTAATTCAGTTTCAATTGTATTGGGCTATGCATATGATGCATGCAACAGTTCAATCAATGCAGACAATAAAATATTCAAAATGCACAGCGAGTTACGATTTAATTCCTAGTCATGAATCTCAGACTAATCCAATAATACTGTACCTGATATCGTAGGGAAAATTAAATGATCAGTCATTGCATATTAATTGTTCTGGTTAGTCCCGTCAAGTATCCCTTCACAATAATCAATGTACATATGACATAATAATATTTCCTCTATTATTAATTATAAAATTATTGTTTACAAAATTATTTACATATACTTGGTAATTAATTCATGTGTTTGTTAATCGTTATTAATTAAAAGCATCATATATAATTAATCATTTCCTTCATTTACATCAATTAACTATTTACCAAGACTCATATCCAATTTCATAACTGTGTGCTTTTAAATAGAGGGTAGTTTAGATATTTGACGTTGTATAACTAAGATTGCTTGTAATAGACTCTTTGTCATTGCTAGTTATATTAGAGATGTGATCTATATAGACCCCTGTACAGTGTAATTGAACTCGATCAAGAAATAATAAATATTTCATTCTCAATCTTCTTGTCTATTATCTCTATCTCCTATGTTGAAACTTACACTTTTCGGTCATGTATTCAATAACTAAATATTATACACTTTAGTACTTCTGACAAGTTTTATATTAGTAGTTTATGGTAATTTAATAGTTTAATCCCTCCAATTCTTCTATTTTTACAATTCGATCCCTGGAACCAGAACAATGGGTAAGACCTGCTGGTACTGATTGGTACGTACCCTGGTCAGAACAACATCCTCAATATTACAAGAGAAATAAAACACTAGTATAGTGCTAGTTGGAGGTCATTACCGGGTTTGAATTCAAACCCACATCCACATCATAATTGGTATAGGTACAAGCATATATGAATCAGATTACATATGGATTTTCTATATATTCTACAGATATTGTTTTTATGTTCTAAATAATCAATTAAACCTTGTTGTCTATTTCACAGCCAAAGCAAGCTTTAAGTTTTTTAATTTCAGTTTTAACCAAGAACTCTAAATTGTGCTTCAAAGAGGAGTAAATAAAGAATATCAAAGGTGTATACCAATTCCTGAGCCACAAGTGACAAGAGAGGTAGAATTAGCACAGAGAGCAAATGTTTTGTGTGAACCCTCGCAAGTTACCTTGTGAAGATGATGCAAATGTTTTGTGTGAGAGAGTTTAGACGGGTAAAAGAGCAAGCAGCTCTTAAGTGAGCTGTATGTGGCACGCTGGAGCAAAGAGGCAGTGCCACGTAAAGAGAGAGAAAAAAAATATAGATGAAAATAGGTACTAACACGTGGGTCCCACTTGTCATAGGTGGCCCATTTATGAATAACATCCTTAATGATACTAGTGTATCGTTTAATCATTCATTTTTATAATTTAACATTTCAGTTTTCAAGTTTTGCAATGTAGTCCCCAAATCAATTAAAAGAAATTTATACATTTTATCATGTATTAACTGATAAATTCTTACGTACACATTATAGTTCCTTAAATTTTCTATGGTTGATTCCATGAAACTTTGAAGTTTCAAAACTCTCGAACTATTATTTCGATCAATATTATTTCAAATGATTTGTTTGTCATACTTAAGATAAAATTAACTAAATACTTCACACTTATTTCCAACGACATGGGAAGAGGTATTTCCATGAACTTTTAATAAAATATAATATTTGATCTGTTTGACAGGTCATGGGTCATGCAAAAGTATTAATTTCTAACGGCGGATAGGAAACATTTCCATGTGGAAACAGCAGAGATTTTCAACCGCTACTATTTCCATGAGGATACCGTTGGAAATTATTAATGGTGTCAGAAAACGCAATTTTATTTCCATTGACCCTTCCTCTGGTTGGAAATAACAATTGCTCGCGTTGCAAAACGCAGAAATTCTAGTAGTGAGACAAATTATTCAACTTATTATCTCCCTTGTGCATTATTGGGCAGGTAAGATGAAACAGAAGGTGTCTGACTCAACAGCCTTGTGGCTCTCAGTGGATATGGATGTTCTCCCCCTTGCCAGCTAGCACCTAGATGATGAATTGAAGCAGAAGAAACCAATGTGGTAGAAGACTCAGGGACCCAATGGTGCCTTATGGAGAATAGACTTAGAAGATGGTCACTAGCTTCCATGTCAAATTTTGTAGTTAATCACCCCAGCCCCAATAAGTGGCTTAGATATAAGAATATCTGGAACTTCTTTATTGCCTTTTGGTTACAACCTATAGTAGTTCATAAGCAGCTGTCTGTCGACGTCTTTATTTTCTATGTTGGATTGTGGTGGTTTCCAGCTAATATGCTGATGTTTTGTGTGTTTGATAGGATTTTATATTTTGTTGATATTAGATAGTGAACTCGAATAAGCAGGTTGTAAGTTAACTGTTTCCAATTATTAATTAAATATTTCTCCTCGAGTTTTGACCTAATTCAACGACGTCCATTTCTCTGTATTAAGGGCCCTTTTGTTTTGCAAATATATACCAAATCAAGGTACCGAAATGCAACGTTCTATCAAAGATAAAAACATCCTAGAGCCACTCAGCCCCATGACCCCTACGATCAATTATTCATAGCCCCATTTCCATCTAAGAGAATGGGAACCATCCCTGAAGTGCACCTAAACACACTCTCCGGCCCCAAGGCCATGCCACTAATCGGCTTGGGCACGGCCGTTTACCCCTTTGCCGGGTCTGAAACAATGCAGGAAGCCATATTGTCTGCAATCAAGCTAGGCTACCGCCATTTTGACACTGCGGCTCTCTATCAGTCTGAAAAGCCACTCGGCGAGGCCATTGCTAGGGCTATCTCAACGGGTCTTGTGGGGTCCCGTGATGAGCTCTTCATCACCTCAAAGCTCTGGTGCAGTGATGCGCATCCGGATCGAGTCATGGGTGCACTTGAGACAACACTTCGGTAAAGAGTTTGGTTATTTTTTTTGTGATTTATTGTTTCTCTCTGTAATTTTTTCTTTCTCTATTGTTGTCAACTAAAACATTGTTCTGAGTCTTAATTAAGGTATCTCTTTTAGCGAGTCAATTGTTTTTATTAATAATTTCAGTTAAAGTTAAACACAATGTACCTAATGCAAAGGTTTCAACATACATACATACATGTGAGTGAGGCTAAGGTGCTATGCATAGCACGGATTGGGTCCGTGCTACGGCTCAAAATTTGACTTTTCAAAATTCTAACGGTCGATCCGAACCGTTCAACATGATTATAAAATGAATATGTACTTGCAAACCAAATTTAACATTTTTTCCAACTTTTTAACTATTTTTTCGAAAATCACTTGATCTGAACATTCTGGACCATCCAAAAACAGCCTTCTAAAAAAATAGTAAAAAAATTTGAAAAAATGTAAAATTTGGTTTGCAAGTACATATTCATTTTATAATCATGTTGAACGGTTCGGATCGACCATTAGAATTTTGAAAAGTCAAATTTTGAGCCGTAGCACGGACCCAATCCGTGCTATGCATAGCACCGTAGCCTCACTCTATATATATATAGGAGTTGGCTATGATGCTACATGTAGCATAGAGGGCCTCCATGCAACGGCTCAATATTTGAGTTTTCAAAATCCTAATAGTCGATCCGAACCATTTAACATGGTCTCCATATGAATATGTACTTCAGATCAAGTGATTTTCTACCTATCTAAAAAAATAGTAAAAAAATTCTCAAAAATGTAAAATTTGGTTTGCATGTACATATTCATATGGAGATCATGTTGAACGGTTCGATCGACCGTTAGAATTTTGAAAACTCAAATATTGAGCCGTTGCACGGAGGCCCTCTATGCTACATGTAGCATATTATCCAGATTATATATATATATATGTATATATATATATATGTATATATATATATATATATATATATATATATATATATAGAGGAGGGATCAAGTTACAACAATTTTGAGTTACAACAAAGTTACAACATTCATTTTTTTCATTTTCAAAGTCCAAATCGTCGATCCAAACTGTTCAACATGATCTCCACAATAAAATGTGCTTGCAGATCAAATTTTACATTTTTTTGAATTTTTTTACTATTTATTAAGATGGGTACAAAATTCAATGGTCTGAATTTGACTAGTTTTTGTAAAATACTTAATAAATAGTAAAAAAATTCAAAAAAAAAATGTAAAATTTGATCTGCAAGCACATTTTATTGTGGAGATCATGTTGAACGGTTTGGATCGACAATTTGGACTTTGAAAATGAAAAAAATGAATATTGTAACTTTGTTGTAACTCAAAATTGTTGTAACTTGATCCCTCCTCTATATATATATATATATATATATATATATATGCGCGCCCTAAGCCGCTAACTATATATAATCATAATCTAGCATGCAATAGTTTTACATACCATAATAAACTATGATTTTTATTTTGTACAGTGATATATATGTTTTATTTTGTACAAAACTAACATTAAAATGCTAGATTTTTTATTTGCGCATTCCATTTTTTTTCCTTAAAATTATATTTTCGGTATCTTTCTTCTATTTCTGACGTGTTGGCCCCCTTGTGGTAAAAAAAACAGTTTTATTTACTTGAATGAAATACTTTTATCTCATATACATAATGTTTTTTTGTATAAAGAAAAAAAAATCCATCTAGCTATTCTTTTTTAACACTACATACAATTTGTTTTTTATTCAGTAATCTGCAAATGGAGTATGTTGATCTATATCTAATACACTTTCCGGTGAGCACAAAGCCCGGCCGGTAAGAGCTGCCTTTCCCAACGGATGAGATCGAGGTATTCGACATGCGCTCTGTCTGGGAGGCGATGGAGGAGTGCAACCGTCTCGGCCTCGCCAAGTCAATCGGTGTGAGCAATTTCTCCTGCAAGAAGTTGGAGCGTCTGCTCTCTTTTGCAAAAATCCCTCCGGCTGCCAATCAGGTTAATTAATTTGTCTTTTTTTTTTAATCTTTCGCAGAAGCTATGAAGTCGTGAGGGAGAATCGATCTTTGAATAACCTACAGTCTTATAACTTTTTTCCTAACCAACTGGACTACCTCCCATTTCAGGTTTATTAATTTGTCAATAAAATTTCCTATTGGTTAAATTAAAAATACTCAACGTTGAGTTAAAGTATTACGAAAACCCTATTAATTATCAGTAAACCAAAGGAAGAAAAACATTCATTGTTAATATATATAAATGTTATAATTGGAAAATTTAATTATTTTTCTCAAGTTATAATTTACTGATGACAACTCCTTTTAATTATGTGAAGGTGGAGGTAAATCCCCTTTGGCAACAGAAGAAGCTAAGAAAATTTTGCAAAGATAAGGGAATTGAAGTGTGTGCCTACTCTCCTTTGGGTGCTAAAGGAACACTATGGGGTACAGATCAAGTCATGGGAAGTAAGGAGTTGCAACAGATTGCTCAAGCAAAGGGGAAATCATTGGCTCAGGTAAAGAAAAAAGGGCATTAACATAGTGGGCCTTATTGGGCCCTACATGGTCGTTCCTAAAACGATTGCCATAAAATCAATGACTTTAAAAAATGACTAAACTAATTGTAATGGATTTTGTGTCAGATTTGTCTGAGATGGGTATTTGAGCAAGGAGACTGTGTACTAGTGAAAAGCTTCAATGAAGAAAGGATGAAACAGAATCTGGGCATATTGAACTGGGAATTGACTGCTGACGAAAGAGAAAAAATTAATCAAATATCACAACGCAAGGGATTTCCAGGAGTAGAGTTTGTTTCATGCAATGGGCCCTACATGACCCTTGAACAACTTTGGGATGGTGAAATTTAGCTGCTTTTTAATTAAGAAATAAGAATCAAGAAAAAATAAATTATAGGACTTGCCTGTGTTTGATTAGTAGATTTGTTTGTACTGAAATTGCTTTATCAAGGCAATTACGAATCTTCAAACTGTCTTTTAATATATTATAATTTAGTTCTCTCAGGCTTTTTAAGCAAATTATTTGTCTGTCTCATCTCCATTAGATTGATCTGACGGACCGATACAAATATAAGATTCATATTCTCTCTTTGCAAACCGCATGTACAGACTCCTCAAGTTTGCTCAGAAAACTTATCTGAAGCTGTGAAGCTATCATCTCTCTTTGTATAACAAAAAAAAAACAAGAATTAGTTTAGTGGGAATTTCATGTATACCCCTCAAATAGGGATACGACTCTGCTGTTATTCAAATGGAAAAGCAGAGTCCTGCTTTTTTTTATTTCAACCATCAAATTCATTGAGATTCGTGCATGAAAAAAGTTTCTTTATCGAGATATACGCGAATGAAAAATTTTGAATGGTTAGGATCGGAAAAGCAGGACTCTGCTTTTCTATTGGAATAACAGCAGAGTTCATTCCCTCAAATAGGGGTGTTCAAACGAATTGTTTGTTTGGTTTTCAACCGAGCTGACAATTTTTGGTTTAAATGGATCGGTTTTTCGGTTTAAATAGATGGTTCGGTTGGATTTCTAAATTATTTTGGTTTAAATGGATTGGTTCGGTTTAGACTTTTTAAAACTGACTAAACCGAACTGACTGAATTATAATGGTTCAAATATGATTTATATTTGTTTGGTTCAATCATCGCTTCCATTTTGATTTGGATATTTTAGAACATCTACATATTTTGTATTAATTGAACAATGTGTGTAATATTAGCTTGATACTTGTATCTATGAAATTACTAATGTATTGGTGTATATATTGAGTTTTGATTTTTTTTTTTTAATTTAATCTCTCTTATAGCCTTATTCGGTTCAACAAAACAAATTGAAATTTAATTCGGTTCAAACGGTTGTTGGTTCGATATGATTTTTAAAAACCGACAAATTTGGTATGCCTATTTTATTTCGGAACCGACCGTTTGAACACCCCTAATCAAAAACTTGAAAATTACGAATTTCCCCCTCTAAACTTCATAATATCATATTTACCCTTCTAAACTTCAAAAACTCACAAATTTACCCATTTTATTACAATTTCTATTAACACTCATTTTAAATTTATAAAATACCCAATTTTACCTTCTATTAAACAATAAAAAAAATATGTAACATGTTTAAGAAAAATATTAGTCTTCAAATTAGTCGATTTTCGAGGATAAATGGTAAATTTGTCTGCTTCTGGCGTATATGCAGTGGCATTTACGATACACTTATGCATACATCAGAAGTACAGAAATGAATCATTTGCCCTCGAAACTGATCAATTAGAAGATTGACATTTTTCTTAAACATGTTACATATTTTTTTAATAAAGAATAAAATAATACTTTATAAATTTAAAATGAGTTTTTGTGTAGGGGTGTTCAAATGATCAATTAGAATATCGTTTAAATACTCCTACTGAAAAATGAATCATTTGCTCTCGAAAACCGATCAATTAGGCATACCAAAAGTACAGAAACAAGAACAGTCCAGAACTCCAGATCCAATAACTGTAAAAGATTCCCTAGTACGGTAGTGGGGGGATGTCAATTCCTCCATGGAATTGCTCCGTTCTTCAAACCGTAAGGTGAAGGTAATCTTTTACCGTAACGGAGAGGATACTTGTTCTTCTCAATTTCTCATGTTCAGCCTCTTTTCCATATTTGCTTTCTGTAGTGCTTAAAACTCGTTTCATAATGTTTAGAGAAAAACTGAAATAAAAGTCAACCAAAGAGATGATAATTCTTTGTCAAATGTTGTCTAATCCATCGTCTTATGTAACAATACTTGGGCCGCCCTTAATCATTTTGGTACTTTTTTGGTCTCTGTTGTTGATGACCGTAATTTATGTGTGATTATATGAGAACATCTTGTTAAAATTAACAGGCCACCTATCTCCAACCATCGCAAAAAATGAATAAATGACATCTTTTATTTGCAAATGTTAAACGGAAAAAGGTGAAGTCCGTTATTTTTCTTGAGACTTCATTGTCCAAAATTTCCGAAAGAAAAAGAATTCCGCAAGAACTCTTGAATGATACAATCAATTAAATCCATTTTAGTTTACTGGCTTGACGAGCGAAGCACTAGGGATCCGTATCCTCCCAGGTACCTGACTCAACACAATTGAAACGGACGGCCCAGATTTACTCTCAGCCGGTGCCTACTCGGGATGGCGCAGAGGACCAGTATTATTTATGCTTTGAGATTCGTGCTAAGTTAAAAAGAACAAACTGTCCAATTCTATTGTACTCAGTCAGGTAACCTCAGGGATGTGAATTCAAGCACTAGACGATAGTCTAATCTACGCACCACAAGCACCAAGTAGATACAACGAATAACAACAGTTCACTACTTAAATATCTCGGTACCCATAGGCCATAGAATTCGTATCCCCCGGGCTTAGGAGTGAAAACGGATCCGATACGGATCGGATAGGTAAAAGTATACCCGTATCTGTTTTTTTGTTCCGGATACGGATACGGATCAGATATTAAACGGATATGGATACAGATCTGATATCTGTTTTTCAATACTATTATTTATTAAAAAACATATACATATTATTAAAAAATACGAAAATTCATAATATTTATTTAATTATAATGATGAATAACATAAATTTTTTCATAATATATATTAAATTATTTGGTATATATCTACTATTCGGATATGAATATTGAAACGTAAAATCAAATCTGTATTCATATCCATACAGATATTTGGATATCAGATATCCACATCCAGAGGCGGAGCTACATTCAAGGAATGGGGGTCAATTGACCCTCATTTATTTTGAAATTTTTTGTACTTATACATGATTTTCAAGCAGGTATGATACTGGTACAGGGGACTTTCAAGCATACTTTGTGCAAATATAATAAATATAAGGCATTATTTGCAATTATGGAAAAATACACTGTGCAAACACTATTTTATGGTTTGATGTCTGGTTAGTTGAAGAACAGGTTTCAAGTGGGTCTAACCGTCTAAGCCACTGATTTCAATACCAGAAAAGGGGAAAAGCAAGATCAAACTTAGAAAAATCATACAATCAAAGATCCAATTAAGTAATCAAGTTATCAGAACCAAAGCTACAAGGATTTTTTGCATAAAGGTCCCTAGTTTTCATTTATTTATATTTTTTGTGATCTTTTCTCTTGAATCAATGGACATATCATTGAGAAATCATTGGATTAATTATTTAATCTCAGATCTAAACTGATGTCTATTTGCAATTTCATCCTGTTTTCTCTTACTTTTTTGCAAACAGATCCTTTACAATGTTAATATTTAGCAACTTAATGCTATTATATTAACACTTTAATATCATTTCTCTTGCAAACAGGTCCTTGTATTTTGAGGGATTAGCAAAGGAAACATAAGGCTTAACCTTTACTAATCCTTGTGTTTTTTACCTAATTAATCTACTGTTTTTGTATTTTGTTCTTCTTTTAATATCTTTTTATGAAGTTTTTAAACAGATATGGCGAGAGGGGACCATAAGGCTCAACTCTCAAGCCTTCACTTTCTAATTACCTTTAAAAGATATTAAGAGAAGTTTTATAAAAGCAGTTTTTGTTTTATTTATTTATATACTGTGTTTTTTTTGTATATATTTTTATACAAGGGATTTTATTTGAATAAAAGGGATATAAAACCAGAAAAAATATAAAAATATAGTAAACAGGATAATATAGTAGAATAACACTATTATTTTTATATCTTTTCTAATAAAGAAAATTAATCAGTAAAGCTTTTATTTTTTTTTTAAATTTGATCATGGGATATAATGTCAACAGATCCATTGATAATTGCAAAAAAAAAAAAAAAACAGTACTTTCCAAAACTTCAATTCATAGAGAAATTTGATGCAAAACATAGAGAAATTTTCTTTTTTGACCATGTAATAATTTCTTGTTGAAATCTTTCTTGTAAAACAATAACCATCTTGTATTCTTTTTATTACAAAATATGTTTATTTACATGACCTTGTTAATCTAGTGTATTTATGCATATATATATGATCACTGTTTACTAATTCTATTTACTTATTTTACTCATTCACTAACACTCATATGTTTAAAAACATATATTGCAGGAAGACAAAAGAGTCATTCAAATGAAAGAAAAATAGCATGTATTGCTCGCATTTGTCAAAATATTTTGTATCTAAATTAAATAGATTGGCTTAGTCCAAATACCTAAATTTATGTTTCAATTTGTATTGTTTCATTTTATATTTCGCAATTTAATACTAGCTAATTGTTACTGTGATTTATTTTTATTGCTACAAAGGGAGATCTCAAATAAACAAAAACGTTTATGTCTCCAGGAACTTAACTTTTCCAACGGTAGTCTCATGAAAATAATAAGTCTATCTATAAAATAATATAAACTGAATCAATAAAATATTTCCAAGAGCAAAGTGGTCCAGTATTTCCATGAACGTTCACTATAAAATAATATAAACATATTATACAAAACATTTGCAACGGTAGCCCATGGAAAAAATATGTCTCCCTACTTCACACTTATTTCCAACGGCATTGGAAGAGGTATTTCCATGAATTTTTAATAAAATATAACATTTGGTATGTTTGGCGGGTTATGGGTCATGCAAAAGTATTTCCAATGGTGGATAGGAAATATTTCCATGTGGAAACAGCAGGGATTTCCAACCGCTACTATTTTCATGAGGATACCGTTAGAAATTGTTAATGGTGTCAGAAAACGTAATTTTATTTCCATCGACCATTTCTCCGATTGGAAATAAAAATTGCTCCCGTTACAAAAAGCGGAAATTCTAGTAGTGAGACAAATTATTCTACTTATTATCTCCCTTGTGCATTATTGGGCAGGTAAGATGAAACAGAAGGTGCATTATTGTGCATTATTGGGCATTATTGTGCATTATGGTGCATTTTTGGTGCATTATTGCTGGTTTCCAGCTAATATGCTGATGTTTTGTGTGTTTGATAGGATTTTATATTTTGTTGATATCAGGTAGTGAACTCGAATAAGCAGGTTGTAAGTTAACTGTTTCCAATTACTAATTAAATATTTCTCCTCGAGTTTTGACCTATTCAACGACGTCCATTTCTCTGTATTAATTAAGGGCCCTTTTGTTTTGCAAATATATACCAAATCAAGGTACCGAAATGCAAAGTTCTATCGAAGATAAAACATCCTAGCCACTCAGCCCCATGACCCCTACTCAATTATTCATAGCCCCATTTCCATCTAAGAGAATGGGACCCATCCCTGAAGTGCACCTAAACACACTCTCTGGCCCCAAGGGCATGCCGCTAATCGGCTTGGGCACGGCCGTTTACCCCTTCGCCGGGTCTGAAACAATGCAGGAAGCCATATTGTCTGCAATCAAGCTAGGCTACCGCCATTTTGACACTGCGGCTCTCTATCAGTCTGAAAAGCCACTCGGCGAGGCCATTGCTAGGGCTATCTCAACGGGTCTTGTGGGGTCCCGTGATGAGCTCTTCATCACCTCAAAGCTCTGGTGCAGTGATGCGCATCCGGATCGAGTCATGGGTGCACTTGAGACAACACTTCGGTAAAGAGTTTGGTTATTTTTTTTTTTGTGATTTATTGTTTCTCTCTGTAATTTTTTCTTTCTCTATTGTTGTCAACTAAAACTTGTTCTGAGTCTTAATTAAGGTATCTCTTTTAGCGAGTCAATTGTTTTTATTAATAATTTCAGTTAAAGTTAAACACAAAGTACCTAATGCAAAGGTTTCAACATACATATATATATATAGAGTAGAACTAGGGTGCTCCTAAGCTCACCAAGCCCTTCCGTGAGCGCGACTCTAAAACCTATCAAATTGACTTCAAACGATATTTCCAAACCGTTAGATGTTCAATCTATATTAAAATGTGCTTGGAGACCAAATTTTACATTTTTTGAAATTTTTTTACTATTTATTAAGATGGTTTGAAAATCGGTGCTTTTATTAAAATTCTGCACCATTGGAAAACAGCGATTTTCAAACCATCTTAATAAATAGTAAAAAAATTCCAAAAAATGTAAAATTTGGTCTCCAAGCACATTTTAATATAGATTGAACATCTAACGGTTTGAAAATGTCGTTTGAAGTCAATTTGATAGGTTTTAGAGTCGCGCTCACGAAAGACTTGGTGAGCTTAGGAGCACCCTAGTTCTACTCTATATATATATATATATATATGCGCTCGCTAAGCCGCTAACTATAATCATAATCTAGCATGCAATAGTTTTACATACCATAATAAACTATGATTTTTATTTTGTACAGTGATATATATGTTTTATTTTGTACAAAACTAACATTAAAATGCTAGATTTTTTTGCGCATTCCATTTTTTTTTTCCTTAAAATTATATTTTCGGTATCTTTCTTCTATTTCTGACGTGTTAGCCCCTTGAGGTAAAAAAATCAGTTTTATTTACTTGAATGAAATACTTTTATCTCATATACATAATGTTTTTTTGTATAATGAAAAAAAAAAATCCATCTAGCTATTCTTTTTTAACACTACATACAATTTGTTTTTTATTCAGTAATCTCCAAATGGATTATGTTGATCTATATCTAATACACTGGCCAGTGAGCACAAAGCCCGGCCGGTATGAGCTGCCTTTCCCAACGGATGACATCGAGGTACTCGACATGCGCTCTGTCTGGGAGGCGATGGAGGAGTGCAACCGTCTCGGCCTCGCCAAGTCAATCGGTGTGAGCAATTTCTCCTGCAAGAACTTGGAGCTTCTGCTCTCTTTCGCAAAAATCCCTCCGGCTGCCAATCAGGTTAATTAATTTGTCTGTTTTTTTAAATATTTCGCAGAAGTTATGAAGCCATGAGGGAGAATCGAACTCTCGACCTTTGAATAACCTACGGTCTTAGAACTTTTTTCCTAACCAACTAGGCTACCTCCCCTTTCAGGTTTATTAATTTGTCAATAAAATTTCCTATTGGTTAAATTAAAAATACTCAACGTTGAGTGAAAGTATTAAGAAAACCCTATTAATTATCAGTAAACCAAAGGAAGCAAAACATTCATTGTTAATGTATATAATTATTATAATTGGAAATTTTAATTATTTTTCTCAAGTTATAATTAACTGGTGACAACTCCTTTTAATTATGTGAAGGTGGAGGTAAATCCCCTTTGGCAACAGAAGAAGCTAAGAGAATTTTGCAATGATAAGGGAATTGAAGTGTGCGCCTACTCTCCTTTGGGTGCTAAAGGAACACTATGGGGTACAGATCAAGTCATGGCAAGTAAGGTGTTGCAACAGATTGCTCAAGCAAAGGGGAAATCATTGGCTCAGGTAAAGAAAAAAGGGCATTAACTTAGTGGACCTTATTGGGCCCTATATGGTCGTCCCTAAAACGATTGCCATAAAATCAATGACTTTAAAAATGATTAAACTAATTGTAATGGATTTGTCTCAGATTTGTCTGAGATGGGTATTTGAGCAAGGAGACTGTGTACTAGTGAAAAGCTTCAATGAAGAAAGGATGAAACAAAATCTGGACATATTGAACTGGGAATTGACTGCTGACGAAAGAGAAAAAATTGATCAAATATCACAACGCAAGGGATTTCCAGGAGTAGAGTTTGTTTCATGCAATGGGCCCTACAAGACCCTTGAACAACTTTGGGATGGTGAAATTTAGCTTCTTTTTAATTAAGAAATAAGAATAAAGAAAAAAAAATTATAGGACTTGCCTGTGTTTGATTAGTAGATTTGTTTGTACTGAAATTGTTTTATCAAGGCAATTACGAATCTTCAAACTGTCTTTTAATATATTATAGTTTAGTTCTCTCAGGCTTTTTAAGCAAATTATTTGTCTGTTTCATCCATCCATTAGATTGATCTGACGGACCGATACAAATATAAGATCCATATTCTCTCTTTGCAAACCGCATGTACAGACTCCTCAAGTTTGCTCAAAAAAATTATCGGAAGCTGTGAAGCTATATCATCTCTCTTTGTATAACAAAAAAAACAAGAATTAGTTTAGGGAGAATTTCATTGAAATATAAATGTAGAAATAAATATAAATAGAATTAACTAGTCTCAATGCCATGTGGCAATCTCATCATTGGTTATTATTAGGTAAAAAGGGAGTTAAATTAAACTCCACCTTTTCACCTAACTCAGAAATTTTACCGTTGTAATTAGAAAATAGAGAACCGTTGGAGTGTGTCTATAAATACACCATGTAACATCAGAATTGAATATAACTTTTTCATCATCTTTTGCATATTCCTCTCTGTCTCAAAAATTTAACATGGTATTAGAACAAAAATAGAATCCAGTTCAAAAACCAAGCGCCAAAAAAGCCACCCAAGTGCTGTTGTAACAGCCACCCCAAAAATCTCAAAGAGCTATTGTAACAGCCAACCAAAAAAATCAAAATCCAACATGTCTCAACAAAACGAAAAGCTTACTGGGGTACTGCTCAATGGTAAAAACTATCTATCATGGGCCAGATCCATCACATTTGCTCTCAGCGGAAGGTTAAAACTCGAATATATCACTGGAGCCAAGAAGAAACCACAACGAGAGGTGGCAGACAAACCTAATGAAACTGAAACAAAGGCCATGACAGAATTGCAAGCAAACGATCACCTCATCATGAGTTGGTTGCTGACATCCATGGAACAACCCATTGCCGATCTATTCTACTGCACAAACTCGGCCAAAGAATTATGGGACAAAGCCAAAAAATTATATGGACATAAAAACAACTATGCTCATATTTTTCAACTCCAACAAGATCTCCATCAAATCAACAACAAAATCAACCATTTACTGAGATTTTAAGACAGCTCCAAAAAATAAAAGATGAACTCAAAGTTTATCGACCTCCCACAACTGACCTTTTAGAAATTCAAAAAAGGGACGAGCTGACCACAACTTATTGGCGTAATTAAATAATTAGCGAATTCATCTGCAAATTACAAAAGGATTGTCGTAATTGCTGACGACATATAACTTTTTCTTTTTTTGAGTAAACTTAGGAGCAAGCTGCTCAGCTGCTAGGGAAAAAACGGAATGGATAATATCTGATCCGTATTTGAAAATTAGATATATCCGATATCTAAATATCGGATTGGATACGGCTATGGTTATGATTTTAAATTTAATTATCTATATTTGAATAATAGTATTGTAACATTATGTAAAGTGAGTACGTATATAAAATTAATAACTGAAAAATAAAATACGAGATGTCTGAATATAAATATTACCAAGTATTCCTTTGCTATTATATAGTTGAATATATCTGTTGAAATTATTAACTGAAAGTAATATGGTGTTTGTCCATTTAAAATATGTAACATTTAAAAGAACAAATAGTATTTTCTTTTTTAAAGAGAAGCAAGATAATTAAGAAAATCTAACGTTAATACGATAAATAGTTTATCTGAAGATCTATTTCACTGAAACAAAGTATGTATAATGAGATACTTCGAAACGAATTTCTGAATTCAGAAATGATACGAGATAGGTATCATATAATAGAGAATTAATAAATGGTAATATTTCTTAAATGTAATTTGCAAAATTTAAAAACTTAAAGATTTATTTAAAAAAAATGCAAAATTGAAAACAAAAGAAAAGAAAAAAACAACCAACGTGGATGACCTGCCACGTGGCCTCCATGCACTGATCCACTTGACACCCTTTTATTTTCATCTTCTTACGACTCGGGAAGAAAAAAAAATGAAACTGAAAGAGAAGAGAAAGGAAAAAAAAGAAAGAAAAAGGAAAGTGAAAGTGAAATAAAAAGGAGAAAAAATAATAATAAAAGAAAAGAAACATAGGAGTTTCTCTCTCTCACTCGATGGTTGAAGCGATTGAATCTCTAACTGTCTGTGCGTGTGCTTTCTCTCTTTCAACGCTTCTAGCGCGACTATTGGGTATCTCGTGTTCTCTCTGTTCTATTTAATTTCTTCTCATTCGATGAGGACTTGGTAATATTTGAGAATTTGTAATTAAACAAGCTCTATATATGAAGCTGTAAAGCAATTAAAGAAGTTTGAATAAGTGATTGATTGGAAATCTTTTCCTTTGCGCTTGTTTTCCTTATAGGGTTGAATCCGTTAATCATGATTGGCTTCTAGTCACGTTTATGGTACTATACAGAGCATTAATATTGTGGATCAGCAAAACTTGACAGGACTGAGAAATAATTCATATGCAATGACTGATCACTTCATTTGCCCTTGGGAGCTAAGTTATTGGATTAGTCTGAGATTCATGACTAAAAATTAAATCGTAACTCGCTGTGCATTTTGAATATTTGATTGACTGTATTGACTGAACTGTTGCATCATATGCATAGCCCAATACAATTGAAATTGAATTACAGGTAAGTCTGTTGAATTGATTGATTGAGACCACAGTGATTGAATTGATTGAATATTGTATCTATATTTTTTTTTAAAAAAAAAGCCTATTGCCCATTCCATTGCTGAAATTTTAAATACAATTATCAGTCATCCAGCAAAGCTAGTCCAAAAGCCTCTATACGAGGTGAACTGAAAACAGAAACAGCATTTTAATCCACACATCAAACATACAAACCAAGACTTAGAGATATCTAAGTTCCAAAAGTAAGCTGAGGTTGCCCTAATTAAGCCATACTGTAACGAGCTAGGGAAGTTAACTAAGTACAAAAAGGGGTAATTTGTCATCTTCATTCTGGTGCTGGATCCTCTGGAGTTTGATAAACGACAATCTCCTGAGGCACATACTATGCCAGAGACACTGCATCTTCTATCACTGGAAGCCACTCTTCAACATCAGGCTTGCTCTTCTTCTTCATATTTCCTGCCCAAAACAGAGACAAAGATTTAATGAGAAGTATGAAAGTTCTGGCTGACTGTATAGTGCAGTTATCAAAACAAATAGAATTCTTGTGTTTCCAGACTACCCAACATAAGGCACTAAATACTATGAGAAATCCAGTTCTGTGTACTGTAGGTAGCTGTATAGCAAAGTCAATTATATCTGAAAATGAATGCCATTGATGCACAAGGTCTTGTGTTTTACCCAACCAAAACCAGATTTGTTGTAATAGTGGACAGGTCAAGAACAAGTGTGTAACAGATTCATTATTGGTACAGAAAACACAAGTGGAGGAACCATTCCACCCTTTGTTAGAAAGATTGTCTTTGGTAAGTATTTTGTTATTTTGAGTCAACCACATGAAAATTCTAATTTTGGGAGGTATAGGTAGTGTCCACCACATCAGGGGTAAAACTGGAAAGTCCCATCTACAGTTCAAAAATTTATATAATGATTGAGTTGTGAACTTCCTTGAGGCTTCCCATCTCCAATTCACTTTGTCATGTGAATGAGTGAAAGATGTAATATTGAGAATATGAAGTAGTTCCCCCCAGTCTTTTTTATTAGCCCCTTCTAAAGTCCTTCTAAATGACAATTTAGTTCCTTGGGAGTGAATGACTTCAGTTAATAGAATTTGTTTTGTACTACACAATTGATAGAGTTCAGGAAACCTAGTAGCTAGAGAGCAGTCTAAATACCAAATATCAGTCCAAAATGTAACTACTGAGTTAATACCTGGATCATAAGTTATACTAAGGTCTCCCAAAGATTCTAATTGTAATACATGAGACCAGAAAGGGGACATGGGTATGGGGGTACTAGTATAATACTTATGTATAATTATATTTTTCCACAACCCTTGAAACTCTGAATTTTTAAATTTCCACCATCACTTTAGCATTAATGCAATATTCATATGATTAAGATCTAAAACACCTAAACCTCCAAATTGTTTGGCAATGCAGATAGTTTCCCAGTTCATTAGAGCATATTTGAATTTCTTATCTGACCCCTGCCATAAAAACCTTCTCCTAATTTTATCTATATGCTTTAAAACAGTAACTGGTATTCTAAACACTGACAGAGCATATAATGGTATGGAACTAAGAACTGAATTTAATAAAGTAGCTCTGCCTCCTATTGATAGGAGTTGACTTTTCCAGCTAGGTAATCTACTTTCTACTTTATCAATGAGGAAGTTCCAATCTGTCACTAGTAATTTTTTATTATGTAAAGGTAGTCCTAAGTATTTAATAGGGAACTCTCCTAGTTGGCATCTAAATACTTGATTAAGTGCTACATTGTCATCTACATTAAGATGGTACATTTTTGTTTTCTCATAGTTCATTCTAATACCAGACAAAGCCTCAAAGGCCATCATGATCCACCATGTAGCTTCCACATTGTTGTCCTAGGTAGCCAAGAACAAAATTGTGTCATCTGCATAGTGGCAATTAGTGACAACTTGTTGGTCAAGACATGTAGGGTCTAATCCTTGTATTACATTAGATTTCCTACCCTTATTAAATAATTTATTAAGTGTATCTGCAACTAGTATATATAAGAAAGGTGATAATGGATCTCCTTGTCTGACCCCCCTTTTGCAATAAAAGTATTCTGTCAGCTCCCCATTAATACTAAGACAAGACTGGGAACTATGTAACCAAAGGGTAATCCATTTGATCCACCTAGACCCAAAATTCCTACTAGCTAAAACCTCTAAAAGATATTCCCAGTGTATTTTATCATAGGCTTTTTCAAAATCAACCTTAATTACTACTCCAGGTTGTTTGGTAACCTGACATGAATGTATAATTTCTTGGCTGAGTATCATATTATCTAGTATATATCTATTCTTAAGAAAGGCTGATTGACTAGAGTCTATTAATCGTGGCATGACTATCTCCATTCTAATTGTAAGTAACTTGGAGATTATCTTAAAGCTACAATTAACTAAACTAATTGGTCTGAATTTTTTGATAAGGGTAGCATCTTTTTCTTTAGGAATTAGACAAATGCAAGACTTATTTAATTTATGTAAATCTAAGCTATGATCATAGAAGTAGTGTAGAAGTAGCATCAGATCAGACTTGAGTAAGGACCAGAAAAATTGATAGAAATGAAAACTGAATTCATCAGGGCCAGGGCCCCCATTAGGTTCAGATGCAAACACAGCAGCATGTAATTCTTGCTCAGTAAAAGGTCTCTCTAACTCCCATTGCTCTATAGAAAGTAACCTATCTTCTGGATCCCAAAAATCATTCTCTAAATATGCATATTTAAATCCCTCTGTGCCTAGGAGGTTTTTATAATAATCTAGGACATGAGTTTTAATAAGGGAGATATTATTAGTTAGCTGACCATCTATTTCTAAACTATTGATTCTATTTTTCCTAGATCTATGTGTAGCTACAGTGTGAAAGTATTTGGTATTGGCATCCCCCTCTTCTAACCACTTTTGTTTAGACCTTAATTTCCAATGTTGTTCATCTGTCTTATATATTTCTTCTAATTTATTTTTCAAGATAACCCATTGTTCCATTTCTTGAGGTGTTAGGTCACTGGTTTCTTTAGTAAGTTCAAGGTCATGAAATAATGAGTGGATTTAGGTTTTTTTCTCTTTTCTGTTGACCATAATAGTTTTTTGACCACTCCCTAATTTTCTTCCTAATATGTTTAAGTTTGCAAGACCAGCTTTTAGCTAAATCAAGTAATCTAAGAGGAAATTCATTCCACCATTTAGTCATAAGGTTAACAAAGTCTTCTTGCTCTGTCCATAAAGGGTCAAACTTAAAAGGTGTTGGAGTATGAGGAATGTCTGAATTAGTGTGTAAGAGGAGGGGACAGTGGTCTGAGGAGTGACAGCTAAGGTCTACTAGAGAGCTAGAACTATATTTACTATCCCAGGCTATGGAAGAGAAAATCCTGTCTAATAATGCAAAATTTCTCCCATTTGACCATGTATATTTCCTAGACTGGAGTTTGTGTTCTATCAGATGATGCTTGTTAACAAAAGAATTAAAATTTCTACTAAGAGTAAAATCAAAGTTATGTCCTGATTTTTCAGTTTTTTTCCTAATAGCATTAAAGTCTCCACAGATCACCCACATATCCTTATCTTTATTTAGGTCTCTAACATGAGTCAATTCAGTCCAAAATTCTTGTTTTAAGTGTCTTAGCACTGGCCCATAAACTATAGTCATTTGCCATACTGTAGTATCGCATTTATTTTCTAAAACAATATCTAAACAAAATTTGTGTAAAGTATGATGAATGACCTTAATTTTACTACTATCACAACCAAACAATATACCCCCTGAAGTCCCTACAGAGGGTAACCAGATCCATTTATCTAATTTGACAGACAATTGTCTAAGACACCTAGTAGTAAAATCCTCTTTTTTTGTTTCCTGGAGTGCAATAATATCTAGATGATTATCATTTATTAGATCTTTAACTATGTGCTGTTTCCTAGTAGAGTTCAATCCCCTACAGTTCCAATTCATGATTTTGACATTCATATATCAGCTGGGCAAGCACTCTGAGGAATAGGCAGAGACCTACTACTAGAATTGTTATCTACTAAATTAAATTGTTTATCTAGCTCTTCTACTGTTAAACTAATCATCTGAGTTTCTGTTTGAGAATTAGTAAGTAGTTGCTTAACTACCAATTCAAATTGAGCCCTATCTAAATGTTGTATCCTCTCTATAATACATCTACTATCTGCTTTTGAATTTCCTAATTGAATTTTATATACTTGGAATAGAGCAACAATCTGATCTAAAGTTAACCTAGAATAAGGAAATTTATTAATAAGACTCATACCTGAAGGGCCACTACCATCAGCTTGTTTCCTTTTCTGAGCTTACTCATTGTCGGATTGGGGTCTCCTTGCACAGTCAATCTGAGACTTTTCCTAGGAACAGTAGCAACTTGTGAGGTGAGATCTGGCACTTCTGGAGTTGGGACAGTTTCAGAGTCAGAGAGGCAAATGGCAACATCAGGAGAAGCACCAGGGCCCGAGTTGGAACTACGGAGCTGCCTGCCAACACCTCGAGCTTTGCTATTAGGACCAGAAGTTTTAGGAGATGGGCTGTTGGTAGGTGGTGTGCTATTAAACCCAGTTGTGGAATGAGGGATTTTTTTAACACCATATTTGGGCTTAGGTAATTTAACAGTCAGAGGCTTTTTCTTCCTTCCCCAGGTGAATTTTTTCTTGGGAGTGGGGGTACGATGGGCAGGATCAGACACCTATTTCTTAGCTTGGGGAGGAGGTGGAGCACTATTTTGGCCAGTTGGTTGAGGTTTTTTCAATTTTTGGATCATTGCCAGTATAGGCTCAGAATCTGCATCAATATCTTCAGTTGGAGTATCAGAACCAGTCTTACCAGCGCCACAGCCGGTTTTTTTCCTTTATCCTGCAGAGTATCAGTAGTATCAGCAGCAGCATTAGCAGTGGGAATCTGCTGTGATGTCAGCACAGTAGCAGTGTCTTTGGAGGTGTACCCAGTATGCTGAGGAGGAGTGGGACTAGGCAAACCAATGGTTTTTTGCTCAGGGGGAGTGTAGCCAGTATGACCAGGGATTTGGGTGGGGGGTAGAGTGGGAGAAGGGACTACAAGAGGGGTGGATTGACTAGGTCCAGCTCCATTTGGTGAGCAAATTTGTTGTAAGTAAAATTCCCAGTTATCTACTGCATCCATATCTACATTTTCCCCCATTTCCACCTCCTCAACCACTATCTCTTTCTCTTTATCATAGGTAAAGGTAATAGGTGGGGAAGGGTTAGTACCAGCAGACACCATTCTAAAACTCCCCCCACTGAGTGCAGTGTGTGAGTGACCAGTTGGATTATCTGACCTCTATGACAGTATTGGTACCTAACTCTCTACGTTCACTTTCCCCAAACTCTGTTCCATTGGGGTACGGCCGACCTCTTTTACGGCCAGCCCAGGCATTTAGGGGCTCAGTTGTGTCTGTTTCAATCTCTAAGTCTATCACAAATTGGGACATATAACCAGCTGGATCACGATAGGGTACTATATGAGTTTTTGGAAGAAGTTTGAGGTCACAAACAGCCAGCTTCAATCTCACAAAACGGACATCGTACCCGCTCTGGGTGGCACAGTCTATCTCTTGGACAAAAGCACCAAAGGGGTTAAGAACCCTATCGTATTCAGAGCAGTCATCTAAAAAAATCAGAAAATTGTAAATGCGAACCCACACGTTTTGCAAAGCAATACCTTCACTAAAACTCTTATCCCATGCAATGATCGAGAATTATACATCACCTAACCTGAGGTAGCCTCTGGAAGAGACCGATTCGAGCCATGTCGGATTTGGGGCTTTGATCAGATACTTGTACTCGTCAAAGACTAAGGCCACCCAGTGGTGTTGATTGAAACGGCTGCGAAGGACATTTTCTACTTTTTCGGGTCCCCAGGCTGCGATGTCATCCAACACAAAGCTAAGTATGAGGTTTGCTTCAATCGCCTGAGAGCGCGGAGTCGCAACCAAGGTGACTAAAGGAGGTTTGATCGACATATTTTTCGGCGGTGAAGATCACCGCCGAGGTGGCAATACAGTAGCTCTGAGGTTCTCACTCGGTCTAGGTTTTGGTAATGGGGAGAAAGGGGGATGAGAAGTAATGTTGCGGCAATCTGATGCTCGGTGCCCTAATCTATTAAATGCGAGGCAGAGTTGCTTGTTATGGCAACTTTTCGCTAGATGTCCACGATCCCCGCATTTCATACAGATCGGCCGTTGTGATGTAGAGGCAGCGCGGATCTCATCAATTTTGTTGCGCACTATTGTAGATTTTGATGCAGCTCTCACTGTCTGATTGCGAGCTTGCCACACCCGCACAGGCTGTTTCACTGCTTGGATGTAGGACATGTGATCGTTAGTGTGCAGGCTGAAGTGGGCCGAGATATTCGGGTCCGCCATTAATGGTGGAGTGTAGTTTGTTTTGGGCTCAGGGATTCCAAATTGTTGAAGAAAACGCTCGCGCATCAATGCTACACGATGCGAAACCATTGGGCTACCAGCTTATTTTTAGATTTGGATCTGTTTTTTGAGAATTTTGTTTGATTTTTGGTTGTCTTTTTCAATCGCTTTTTTTATCGCTTTTTTGAGTTTTTGTTCGCAGCTTAAATTCAATCTTAAAGTGGATTTTTCTTATTGTAAAATTTGAATTGTATCTATATTATTGCATCTATATTCAAATGATTGATTGAATATTGTATACTGTAATCCTTAACTCTCCATATAGCGGAGAAAAAAGATTAATATATCGTAAAGTCTAGCTAGCTACTACACTTTACTCCAGGACCCTTATGCGCATATGGTGAATGGCCCCAACTGAACCCAGTACCGGTTGGGTAGGGGATATTGAATAAATATGAATTGTGACTGTAAGACTAATGAATTGTGGTAACTATCTTATCAATGATTTTTTTTCTGATAATGACAGTATTGTGATATTGATTTCGTATTGTTTCTGTTAACCAATTGTCAGGATAGTTAGAACTGTCTTATCATTGATTTTCTTTCCAATAATGACAGTATTGAGATATTGATTATGTATTGTTTCTTTCAACAAATTATCAGGATTGTTAGAACAATATAAGTCATAACACGACATATACATGTTATTGTATCTATAAGTGTTATCATACTAGAAATTATAAAGTTAAGAAACAAAACGTTACCAGACTTTATGATATAAAAGATTTTGACCCAAACTATTTATTCTGATAAGATTCTTAGAGTTCTGATTTATTTATGTAATTTTTGTAGTTCAATTGGATACTGTTATTGAGTATTTGCATTCGTTATTATGAAATAAACTGTTAATTTCTCGTGCGGAGATTTCATTCTGAATATGAATTTCTTTCGAATCAAATAACCTGAGTGACAATTAACAGTGAGGAATAATTTATTATTTCTCACCCGTTTCCCCTTGTGGGATTCACATGTTTGTTATACGAAGACCGAGAAACCCTTTTGGGATAATAATTGATAGCACGGCCACCTAAAGGTATGGGATTCGGAATTATTTTATCTGACATGGTGCAAAGAGTATTTCTCTAGCATCATCCACTATAAATGATCAGATAATTCTTATAAATATATTGAGATGTAGTAAAAATAATGGATGTTATTGGCAATGTATAAAAAAATCCATGCCGTATGTTACGTATATTGAATGGTAAATAGACGCGGTAGAATTGTCGCACCTCCGGATCGGGGGTGTGACAAGTATATACCATATTAGTTTAATATATATTATGAAAAAAATTATGTTATTCACCATTATAATTAGATAAATTTTATGAACTTTGATATTTTTTAATAAATATTCTAACTAAAAACATATACAAATATGATTTTACCACTATCCGATCCATTTACGAATATGTGATCTCTCACATAGAAGGTATTTTTTTTCCCTTTTTTAATATATTTTTTTGTTTGGTTGCTATTTAAATTTACTTAAATTTAAGAAGGATTAAATTGTTTACTCTATTCTACTTCTATTTTATATTTCATTTCACAGCTTAAGTATTGAGTAAATTAATCCATCTGAAGGAGTATGATTTTGAAAAATAAACCTCTGTCTAAGACAAAATAAATGTGAAATAAGTTAATTCGTCTAGATTGTTGGTTTAACTTGCTTCATCTTTTTCTCTCAAAAAAAAAATTAATTCATCTTTACTAAATCTTACTCATTGTGTTTTACTTCTCGTTTGACAACTTAAGTGTGAAATAATTAAAATTTTATTAATGTTAAAATTTTCTTCAATGCAAGATTTTTATTGAACATTATCTTATTTTATTAATGTAATTACTAATTCGATCTGACCGAAACGCCACAAAAAATTGTACTATAACAATAGTGACGAGTGAATAATATAGGGTTTATTGTTTATCTCATATTCCTGTCACTATAACATAAGATATGATGATATTTAAAATTTTTAGTTAGAATGTCACTTTTTTTTCTTATATTGTAATTCTATTTTTTATCCATTGATTATATATTAAATTTATGAAAGCTGATAAGTACCCACGCTACAGTACCCGCACTGTACCCACATAATAACTACCATAACTATCTGGGGGACCACAAAAACTCCAGCACATAATTTTTTTTTAAAGTATTAATACATATGCAATAAAGTATTTATATATATGCGCGGAAATATTTATACCTATGAGGTGAATTTTTACTTATAATTGTCTCCCAACCAAATCTGCCAAACGTACCCGCACCATAATATTATGGGGGACTACTCAATCTACATGGGGGACCACACGTTTTTAGAGGTGAATTTTTTTTCTCCGTTCAATGTCGTTTATATTTCTAACTATCTGTGAGAAATTTTGCGAATCTAACTACGAACGCCTTCTACGCAATTTTCTCTTTCAAATGAGATCCATGATAACGTACTTTCGGGCTCATCGCCACACAAGTATTTACACCTCGACGTGCAAGTATTTATTCCTATACATGCAAATATTTTTTATATATGACACTAGATGACGTCTGAAAGTATTAATATCAAGTACTACAAGTATTTATACCTCTGCACTAACGTATTTATATCTATGTGGTCAACTATTTTTGTTAGAGGAAGGTTGACGCGGGGATGATTGGGTAAGGTTGATGCGGCCCCACTACTTCATTAGAGGAAGGTTGACGCAAGGACGATTGGGGTACTGAAAAAGGAATGATCATAACAAGTTACACACCAAAGTATTAATATCTTATCTTCCAAGTTTTATATCTACGAAGGTTGACGCAATTTATATTTATGAAGGTTGACACGGGGACGAGTGCATAGACTGTGAAAGGGGACCATATAATTAGTGGGATAGAAGAAGGTGTTGCTGAAATTTTAGAATAATAATTAGTGGAGAACATATAATATCTTTTTAGAATAATAATTAGTGGGGACCATAGTACATTATTCCTCTAAATGCGGGTACTGTAGCGCGGGTACAGTGCGGGTACTGAAATAATTATTCCAAATTTTTTTCTAATCTGAATGCAAAAGATGTCAATTAAATAAAAAATTGAACTTATAAGCTACAAACTTTAATCAAAGAAAGAATAATCTAAGTCATAATTTATCTTTAAATCTCAACCAATTAAACATGAACTACTTGAGCCACATTTAGCTTCTACGCAATTTTAGTTCAAGGAAAAAAAACTCATTAAAGTAAAAGAGAAAATAGAGATGATATTTAACTAAATTAGTTCGGAACTAATAAAACTTAAATTCGGAATTAATTCTCTAAAATAATAACAAATAAAATAAATTAATGGGAAAGACTTGGTTTCTCATACTCTTTTTCTTTTTCCGACACAACTAAAAAAAAACAGAGAAAAACAGAGAAAAAGAAATTATGAGCAATTGTTTTAAGAGTGAATTTCATCAGTTAATCAAGGATACTCATGTATCAAAAATTGATTTAAAATAGATTCAATGACAAATTAAAGAACTTGGAAAAAAAAAAGTCACAAGGGCAAAAGTATATAATTGATCCCTAAGTTAGACCGTATCATATGTCGAAAATAAGAGAAAATAAGAGAAAGGAATAGGTCCGATGTCTATGAAATCTACTTTTGAGTTCAATGGGTTCCACGACCGTCCAATTCGCTTCAAAATTTGTGCACACGACAATTGATGCGAGGTTAAAGTGATATTTAGATTCATATTATGTTTATCACTAGTGCAACTGAGATTTAGATGCATCTAATATGTTAAGATAATATGCATCTATATGAGTCAGCATTTGAGCAATTTATTTTCATGTGAATTACCCTATAAAAAAAGGTCTTTCTAGTATATTTACAAGTTCTTGATGTCCATTAAAATAAAGTCATAATATCAGTTGAAAAATAGGCACAATTTTCTGTTTGAATTGGATGGTCGTGGAGCCCATTGAACTCAAAAATAGGCACAATCTCAGTTGCACTAGTGATAAACACAATCTTAAAGTGAATCGGACGATCCTCAAGCTCATCAAATCTAAAGTAGGTTCCATAGGCATGGGACCTACTCCAAAGTCTTAAAAAAGATAGGTCAACATCTGAAATTGATGTTGAAAAAAAAGATGGGTCGGTGGGTTTCATTGGGGTTTTGGGCCGGGAACTGGGCCTAATCTGACTGATTAACAGATACAGATCATACCAGTACTTCGTTGAAGTGTGAAAATAAAGTTGCAAATTTCTGTAGAAATATTAATATGTTTGTCAGTCTGTCATGGTCATGCATGAAAAATTGCTCAAATGCTGACTCATATACAAATGCATCAACCAAAAATGTCCCTTTTTCTTCTCTACAAAGCATTCAACTAATAATTCATCCAAACAATAAGTTAAAATTAAATGAACAACTTATATTGACTCCTATATTTATTAATTGACCCCTAGACTCTCTTTCTCTGTCTCTTATCTATTTATATATATATACCAAACCGAGCAAACAAAAGTTTAGAATACATTCAAAAGAAAATAAAAGAAGAAAAAATGGGTGCAGAGAGCTGGGCAGGAATAGCAAGTTTGTTCCTCTTATATCCAATGGTGAAGGATCACATCCCCTTCCAACTCAGAAATTATGTGGCCACTCTCTTCCACAAGGTACTCTCTTTCTTCAATCCCTATGCCGTAATCACCATCCAAGAGTACCGTGCCGAGTACTGGCAACGTGATGAACTCTACACCGCCGCCGAGGCCTACCTCAGCTCGGCCTGCTCCTCCCTAGCCTGCAAACTCAAGGCCGAGCTGAGCCGAGACAGCGACACCCCATTTGTTACCATTGACAACTATGAGGAGGTCCCCGACACCTTCAAAGGCGTCAAGGTTTGGTGGTACGCCTGCATGCAGTCCAACAAGTCTCAAACCATCAGCTTCTACCCCGGGGAAGACAACCGCAAGTATGTCACTATATATATGTCATATGTTTATTACGGATTGATTTGTGCTACATACTCATATTTTTAGTTTCAAAATCAAACAGTCAATATGAACCATTAAACATGATCTATATATGACAACGTACTTGAAGACCAAATTTCATATTTTTTTTAGAAATATTTTACTACTTTTTAAATAGATAGAAACTACTACTTTTGAATGGTCCATAATTTTCAAATAAAGTAATTTTCTACCTATATAAGAAAATAGTACAAAAATTCTAAAAAATGTAAAATTTGGTTGCAAGTACATTTTCATATGAAAATCATGTTGAACGGTTCAGATCGACTGTTTGGACTTTAAAATAGAGAAATATGAGTTCATAGCGCGGGTCATTGTGTAATATGCATATTACCATAGCCTCACTCATTTTCTTTATATATATGTATGATGCGATTAATTTTCATAATTATTAACTGCATTCATTCAGTTTTGAGTAACTAATTAACAACCTTTGAACATTTAATTATCAGGTTCTATCGCTTAACCTTCCACAAGCGCCACCGCAATCTGATCGAGGGCGAATACTTGAAGCACATACTTAAGCAAGGGCGCGATGTGACGCTACGCAGACGACAACGAAGACTCTTCACAAACAGCCCTAGTAGCAAATGGTATGGCTATAGAAGCTCCGTGTGGAGTCACGTTGCCTTTGAGCACCCCGCTACCTTTGACACGATAGCCATGGACCCCGAAAAGAAGAGAGAGATCATAGATGACCTCGTCACATTCCGTGAGGGAAAAGAGTACTACAAGCAGATCGGAAAGGCGTGGAAGCGTGGTTATCTCCTTTACGGCCCACCAGGCACCGGCAAGTCAACCATGATAGCCGCAATCGCCAACTTTATGGAGTATGACGTGTACGACCTTGAGCTGACGGCTGTCAAGACCAACACGGAGTTACGAAAAATCTTCATCGAGACAACTGGCAAGTCCATAATAGTGATAGAGGATATAGACTGCTCGCTCGACCTAACCGGCAAGCGCATGGAAAAGAAGAAGGAGAAGGACGACGATGAGAAGGAGACGAAGAAGTTGCCGGGGATGGAGGAAAAGGAAGAAAAGAGCAAGCTCACTCTTTCCGGGCTTCTCAATTTTATAGACGGGCTATGGTCGGCGTGTGGAGGAGAGAGGATTGTTATATTCACAACAAACCATTTAGAAAAGCTCGACCCAGCGCTGATAAGAAGGGGCAGAATGGACATGCACATAGAGTTGTCGTATTGCACCTTCGAGGCATTCAAGGTGTTGGCCAGGAACTATCTTAGGGTTGAAAAACACGACTTGTTTGACACCATACAAACCCTTCTTGGAGAGTTGAACATGACGCCGGCCGATGTGGCGGAGGGGTTGATGCTAAAAAAATCGAGAAATAAGGATGCCGGGGCATGTCTTGAGAATCTGATCAAAGTGATAGAGGTAGCAAAAGAAGAGGCAAAGAGAAAGGCTGAATTAGAGGAATTAGCAGCAAAACAAAAGGAGGAGAAATCCAAAGAAGAAGCCAAACAAAAGGAGGAGAAATCCAATGAAGAAGCCAAAATTGAAGAAAATTAAGGAATTAGCAACCACAGTAGACGGCATTAAGAGCTGATCAAAGTTTGAACTTAATTACACCTTTAAATAATTATAATTATATTAGGCTCTCCTTATTAAACTAGGTAATTAAAAATAATAAAGACCAATTAATGGACGAAGGAAATTAAGTTACTTGTATCATATGTATAACTTAATATATATGTTTTGTACTTTGTCTGACATGTTGGAAATTAGGTACTGTTGCTGCTTTTTTTCTCTTCTCTTCTCTCTCTCTCTCTATATATATATATGTATGTATGGTTGCTTTTGGGTATTGATTGCTGTTAATTAATTAGGCAATTAAGGAGCAATGCATTTTGTTTTCCTCAACTCCGGTTGTTTCTTAATTAAACAAACACTAGCTAGATAAGTTAATCAATTTACTGATGATAAATATATATGAGTTTTAATTTCTTCTTTCATTTTTTCCGTTGGCGCTATTATGCATGATAAACCGACGATCGATCGATCTGTTGTTTTCATAAACCACCTTAATTTGATTTGACAAAATCAATCGCACCTTTTTCACCTCTCCACTCTTCTTTAATTAATTAATTGTTGAAAAAGACATCATGCCCGCTTATTAGAGGAGTCAAAGGGTCAACGGTTGACCAAGTCAAATAAGAATGCAAATGTGATCAGGACTCAATTCAATTGCATGATGTCATGGAAATGATGCAATCTAGCTAGAGAGATCATTCGCTTCTTTAAATCATGCTTAATAATTGCGTAATTTCCAAGCACCCCCGGCTAAGGAAGTAGGTTAATTTTGACACGATTCCTTAATTATAAACCATATATATTTTTCTTCTTCTTCTTTCTTTTCCGCTGGAAGAGAATCTGATCCTCACAACGAATAATAGCTATATATATATATATATATATATATATATATATATATATATATATATATATGCTTTTTCCCCCATTTATTTGTATTTTATAATCGCATATTGGTGTGTAAAGTTAATTCACAGATATTAAAATTTATTTAAAACAAAAGTTAAGTTGTCAATAATAAGAAGTTTACAAATATTAAATTTCATTTAAAACAAAAGTGAAGTTGTCAAAATTAATGAACACTTTAAAAAAAAAAAAAACTTTTGTGACCACTTCATTTTTTTACTAAATGAAAGAAAAAATACTTGTCAATTTTGTATACAAACGCATCACTTCTAAATACACAATTAATACATTAATTTTCAATGGTCCAAATTTATTAACAAGCCGTGGCTGCAGAATTAACAAACACAAAAAAGAATCACAAATTTTTATGGGTTAATTTCTCTATACCCTCAATTTTTTTATTGTCTTATTTCTCCCATTACACTTCAATATTTTAATTAATTATTTACCACTTAATTTGTAGGTTAAATATGTGAATTAATTATAATTATCCTCATAAAAAATAGCCAACCTTTATTAAGAAATAAAAGACTAAAATGCCCATATTTTTCCCTCTTTTCATTTTAATTTGTTTTTTCTTGTTATAATTCTGTTATAGTTAGAACTTAGAAGAGACTTGACTTGAGCATGCGGATTTGCAGATTCCTTAATTCTCAAACTTATAATATAATAATCACTCATCTTCCTCCGATAAAGTTGAGGAAATGTCACTCATCTTCCTCGATGACAATGATGGACTTGCCGGTAGGATATTTTTCTCAAAAAGCTTATTTTTATTAATAAAATAGGAATTAAAAAAAAAAAATTAGTCCAAAAGTAATGTTGAAGCTAGATACTTGTTTTTTCAATGTATTTATTTGTTTTTACACGAAGAAACAAAGAAATTTCAAATTTTTCATTGACTAAAAGTCTCAACTCTCAAGTCGTGACAAAATGAAAGAAAGATGAAAAGTGCATTTTGATATCATGAAAAAATTATATATAGTATTATTAAAATAATTAACTTGCATGTATCGCCGTTTTTTATTCCGATATTTTTATTAATATCCAAAGTTTAATAGAAATTAATAAAATATACCCAGATGGCGCTGGGAAGTTATAAAAATACTCATACCGGTCATTTTCTGGCTGGTATCCAATTTAATCCATTACCGGCCAGAAAATGGACGGTACCTAAATTTTTTTAATACGGTACCGGCCATTTAATGGCCGATACCCAAATTTTTTTTTTATATAGAGACTATGAGAGCAAGATGCTGAAATCTAACATTAAAAATTCGAATTTTTTAAATATTTGTTATATTACTTCTTTTATATATAATTAGCATATTTTAACTAAAATACGCTAAATTATTTGAAATTATATATGTTAAATTACGCTAAATTACACTAAATTACGTTAAATTATACTAAAATACGCAAAATTACAATAATTACAAAATGAAAGATACTCAATTTTAGGATGCTGGTTATTGTCAAATTAAATTTATAGCCGCATGTTGATAGGTGTAAATTATATACACCGTCGATCTAGTTTTTATCATAAAATAACACCAAATATCTTGTATTTTGAATATAAAGTGAATAGAATACACCAAGAATCAAGTTACTGCGAACGCTCGGTTTTACAATGCAGGAAACGATGCAAAATGAAGAAAAGTCTCCCAGTGCGGACGCACTCACAGCCAGTGCGGACGCACTCAGTACTTAGTCAAATTTCCAGCACGCAGAATTTCACAGACGAGAAGTCCGAGAGCAATGCGTCCGCAGTCAACCTCCAGTGCGAGTGGGGTCATCCGCACTCACTACTTAGCCGATTTTTGCAACTTTCAGATTCTTCAGAAAGCAGAAAATTCAAAGGCCGGTGCGGACGCACTAAGATCCAGTGCGGACGCACTCAGAGAAAAACGCAGAAAATTCAGAAAAGGAAACTTGGAACCAAAGGAAAATTGGAGCCAGTGCGACCCAGGACCACCCGCACTCACCACCAGTGCGGACGCACTGGACCCGCAGATAGCCAGAAATTCACATTTTTCAGAGGTTTTCTATTTTCGGCACATAAAGGACACGTTTTAGAGGGCCGAAAATAGGCATGGCAGTCTGAGGAGTGCACCACTAACTCCACTTCTGGCCTCTAAATTGGGCAAGACCTTTGGTTATAAAAGAGGAAGAATTTCATCTCTCTCACATCGACTATTACATATCCATTTTCCACAAATTGAGAGAGAGAGATCTGCAGAAATTCTCGAAGTTCTGAAGGCTTTTTCAAGGAAGGAGAAGAAGAAGATTCAAGCAAGGAGTCGGCAAGATCGAGGTTTTTGATCTAAGAAAGGGTGTAATCATTTCTTTATTTCATTTCTTATTACTTTTGCCAAACTTTGTTATGGATCTCTCCATGAGAGAGTAGTTCTCTTTCTATGGGTTTAGGTCAATGCATGAACTTGTTTAATTCTAGTTTATTCGGATATTTGTTTTTATTATGATTGTTTTATCGGATTTGATTGTTAATTTCTGTGATTGATCATTTGTGCTAATTACATAGTTTAGTATTTGAATTGGACAAGTCCCACTTTGGATTCGAAAAAACCAAAGTAGTTAGGATGGGATAGGAGAGTACCAAATTATGAGCATAAATACCTTAGTATTTGGATTAGAAGCGACCGTACTTTGATATCCAAACCGGAACTATAGAAATTAGGGTTAGGGTTTGGTGAAGAACGACCGTGAAGTCAAACCCATAATCAGGACACCTTAGAACAAATATTAATATATACTTTGGAGCATGTGACTTAAATATCCCTCTAGGTTAGTGACAGCCCTAGAATCCGAGGAACATTAATCCATCCACCCAAAGTATTTGTATTAATATTTGTTCCAAAGGCTAACAAGAGCTTAATGGGTCTAGATAGCTAGGGTGAAGAACGACCGTGAAGTCCGAAACTATCTAGGCACGTTATTAATTCACGACCGTGACCCTTTTTAACACTTTAGGTTAGAAACCTCATCAAATCAAACATGAATTCAAACAAACCGAATTAAATAGAATTAGCAAGGGATTGTGGACCGAATACCCCTAGACTTCTCCAACTTGATTTTCACCCGACTTTTAATTGTTTTTTGTTACGAAACTTTAATTTTCCTTCAAAAACGAAATTACACAAAACCCCCCTTTTTTACTTTTATTGTTTAGTTTTAAAAGTAGTTTTCTTTATTAAAAATTGGTATTTTCCTATCTCCCTGTGGATCGATACCTAAATACTACAATTGATAGGTTGTGCGCTTGCAACTAACTTATTCATTGAGTACGAAGGTTTATAAATATTAAAAGCCTAAAGAGTACAAAAATCATATACCTAAAATACTCAACACATGCGAATACTAAACTATGTATTTTTTGAGGTACTAACTTTTAACAATTTCACTATCTTGCATACGACACTGTCACTAGCCACATACAGGTCGTTGTGTCTACCAATGATAGAAAACTTTAACTTAATTTTTTAGGCACTAAACGATATTTTTTTGCAATTCTGATTATGTCGGCTCCCTGGGGGTGACCCCAAGGGTGCCATTGCTCCCGTCTCATCCCAAACTTTCCGAATTGGGGTCATACGCGCAAATTCGAGTTTCCTAGCCAAAGTTATGGCTGTTTAAAGTTAAAAAAAGAACGATGCTTTCGTACAAAAACACCGATGACGCACCAATGCTTTATGCACAGCCTAACGACGGCAGAAGTGCATCGATGTTTCATTGCAAAAACATCAGCAACGCACCGACATTTTTTTTTATTATTACTCTGCTTAATTGCCAATGCTAAGTCTAATAAAACATCGATGTTTCATTACAAAAAACATCAGCGACGCACCGATGTTTTTTTAGTACTACCCGGCTAATAAAACATCGATGTTTCATTATGCACCGATACATGCAACCGATGTAACATACACATCCAACCAAATGCATTTGTTTGATCTTAGTCAAACCGAGTGCAAACTTCAATCCGAGTTTCCTACGATTTTTTCTTCTAGCCAACTATGCTATGCCCATCCTAAAAAAAAAAATGTGGGTACCGCCCATTGAATGGCCGGTACCGTATTAAAAAAAATTTGGGTACCATCCATTTTCTGACCGGTAATGGATTAAATTGGATACCGGTCAAAAAATAACCGGTATGGATATTTTTATAACTTCCAGCAGATTTGGGTATATTAATTAATTTCTATTAAACTCTGGATAATAATAAAAATGTCGGTTTTTTATTCCACAAGAATTAAAATGGACACCGGAACGCTGACACAAGAATATAATACTTTGGTCTTTCGGTGCGCTAGAGATTATGTTTAGTAATGTTAAATTTTGAAAGAGGGAGGACGAGAAGGAAAAATTGTAACGACTCGTAAAAAATCTTTCGTAAAAAATTGAAAGAGGGAGGACGAGAAGGAAAAATTGTAAGACAATAAATAAATCAAGGTATGAATTAATAAAAAAAAAATCTTTCGTTATATGAAGATGTTCCAATTAATAAAATAAAAGGATTAATATAGACTCCTCAGATTATTTGATACTATGATCTTCATTTTTCTTAGCATCAATTAATTAAATGGCTATTTACGTAAACAAATATAATTGCAATAATTTTTGAAACGCACCAGCAGCTGCCACTTAAGATTGCACACTTAAACCCTACAGTTTTGCTTTTATCCAAATAAATTAAATGTTTAAAAACTTAAAAGCTAAGGAATTTAAACCTCCTCAATCTCAATTAATCTTGAGGGTTATTTCATTTTTTTAAAAGCCTTATGTTTAAACACATCCCTTATAAATATTCCCCTCTATTTTGTCTCAAACCGCCTCCGTTTTATTTTAATAATAAATCTCTAGCTGTCACATCTCTCTCTATTCATTTCTCTTGCAAAAATTGGATTGAGTCTCCTCAGGAAAAAAATAAATTCGGACTATAAGGTACTCTAAAAAACTATGATATTTTGTTGTTGCATGAATTTCATTGATTGTAATATAATAAGTAGATATATTAATTGATTACAATAAATTATTATAATTTAAGGATTTATGAAATACTATTTTTGTAAATTATAATCTAAAAATTATTATTAATAATATAAGTAATTTCTTACTGTTGTTTTTATAATTATTCATGTTATGGTTGTAGTCTCGTTAATAATGAAAACTATATTAATATAGCATCTCTTACTCACATCTAGGTATTAGTATATATTTTAAACTAATCATACCGTTAGAAATGAATAATTGAAAACAATTGTTTTGGAGAAAGTTAAATCTGTTTTTAAGTAACTCTTCTTTTGGAAATTTATTTTAATATAACTGTAGAACTATGCATAACTAATCGTAATATTATTATAGTTTAATCTTGTAACTCTAACTTAAATAATTGTCTAAACTCACTTCTTATTATTATTATTATTATTATTATTATTATTATTATTATTATTATTATTATTATTTATTATCTTCAGATCCGTTTTGTTTCTTAGAAAGAAACAAATCAATTATTTTGATGTATATATATATGATGATATTTAAATTATTCTTAGTTAGCAATGGCTTCATAAGTTTTAATATAATTAATTGGATTTTCATATCCAACATTGGTAGAACAGAAGAAAATGAAATATAAGGAACATGATTTTAAAATTAAATGGATAATTTAGGGAAGTGTTACTACTGTTTATAAAAGAGTATTAATTCGAAAACCATGTGTATATATGGTTTAGATTCGATCACGTGGCGAGGAAGTAGAGTACGCAGAAGTAATCGTTAATCACTCTACTTACAGGTACGGATTTCCTGGATTTTGTGAAATTATACTTGTCATTTTGTGTGCATTTATTTTTTATATAGTTAAATTATGCATGTTGAATTCGAACAACCATTTGACATTGTTCGAGAATATCAAGACAGGATTATTCGTTTGAGCAAACGACTTGTGTGAATTGAATTGTGTTGTGGTGAGTTAATATACGTGACATGAACAGATAACTAAAGTGAACATGGGCCGGTATGTTCGCATATCGGGATGTATACATTGGGTCCGGTGTTCGACTAGACCCCTCGTTAACGTGACTGTAGGCAAAAGCGGTCTTGTCACGGGTCAAGACCTAGCGTAGGGTGGACTCCCCGTCTAGTGAGACAACCTTCCATTGTTAGTTGGACTTTCCAGTGGGTTGGCGGCTTTCCAGGGTAAGACTTCCCATTGGATTGGTAGATAAATAGATTAACGGAAACTTGAATGTGAATAACAATTTAAATATGTAGGATTGCATTAGAGATTATTTGTTCATTTATTTTATCATATTTTGTCTATGTCATATTTGTGAGTATTAAGTAGATTTTACAAACTCCGGGCTGGAATTAAATCCCGCACTGAGAGGTTGTTCGAATCTCTCACCCGTTCCACTTTTATGTGGATTCCAGGTAATGAAGATGAAGGTACCGAGCAAGGTCTGAGTGAGTTAAAGTGGGAAGATCCTGAAGGAATAATATGCCACATGTTGATTTAATTTCTATTTTTAATAATTGATACATTAAACAGACATGGTAGTGGTCGTTTCACTAGCCGTCTCTGTCATGATAGTTTGTAGAACCTTTTGCTTATGAAATAAATGTGGCTTTTATTATATTGTTATTGATAATGTATGTGATGTGAATACGTCTTACGTAGAAATACGTGGTGGGTTGTCTCGGGGTGTGACAAAAATAGAGAAGGTGAATTTTTGGAGTAAAGATTGGAGGTCAAGCCATCTAACTATTTAATATTTATAAATAATTATTTTTTGTTAGATTTCGAAATTATAACCTCTCACACAAAGAACATTGTATTTGCCACTAGATCAAAGATTAATTCTCTATATACAAACTATTTAAATTTGATAACCTTCAAATCAAAATGCAGAGGAGATTAACCGTTTACTTTGCCCTCTTCATTCACCTTCCTTCCCCTCTTCTTTTGCGGAGCACAACATAATTGTCTTTCACCTGACTATATATATAGCTAATTCATTGATAGGCTAATTAATTAACAACTAAACCAATAATTGTACTCCTGCGCTGACCGCTATACTCATGCAATTTGATGTGGTGGTACAAGGTTGTGCACTCATGGACGTAATCACGATTTTTATCAGAAATAGGTAAAATTAACCATAGTAATAATATTATTTATGAATAATTTCAATTCATACCGTGGATTATTCAGGATAGAAAAAAATATCTACAGAGGTACATCCCGATTATAAATTGAACTATACTCAGTTTTCAAAATTCAAAAATAGACGTCAGCCTACATCTGATTCAATGTGGCTATGCCACTGTATACTAGCATAGTGACAGATTAATAGTTCGGGTTCGGTTCGGCGAGGTCAAAAATTCGTGATTCGGGTATAATTCAGGTATAATTTGAGAATGATTCGGTACAACAAGAGTAAACAAAAAAAAAAAAAAAAAAAATCAACCTTCTTCATATATCAATACTGCCACAGTGGAAGTTTGAAAAGAGGCAATAATTAGTGGCCAACTTTGTAATATTTGATAAAGCAAATGGTAATTGATGATCAAATGGGAAAAGCATAGAGCTCTGGAATACCTGAAGACGCGGCGAGATTTTGACGAACTTTTCGAAATAAATCGCGATTAATTCGTAAAATTTGTTAAATTCGCGAATAATACGCAAATTTACCGATTAATTCGCAAATTACCGTATAAATCGCTGATTGATACGTGGAAGACTCAAAACCGTTTAATTCGCAAATTAAACGCGAATCTAATTACTATGTGCACTAGGGCCCATACGAAGAGGAAGCTCGCCACAGCCGATCCCGCATGGGCCCAACTTGGTATTGTTACCATTTTCTCTTCTTTCTTGATCTTTCTGTTAATCAATGTTAATTAGTTAGAAACACATGCATGCACACAATGAAATGATGATTGTGTGGCGGCTTAATTTGGTGATCAGATGTTGTACTTAATTTATAATTGAAGATTGCAATTGGGACAACGGACAAGAAATGAATACAAGGACGCAATGCCTATATATATACGTAGAGTTTGTTGGGAAATATTTATTTTATATATTTGTTTGTTTGTACATGCATGAACAAACAAATATATCTCAAGCCTCTGTGCTATGGCTTAATATTTGAGTTTTTAAAATTCTAACAGTCGATCCGAACCGTTCAACATGATCTTCATATGAATATGTACTTGCAAACCAAATTTTACATTTTTTAGAATTTTTTTACTATTTTTTTAGATAGGTAGAAAATCACTTGATCTAAAAATTATGTACCATTCAGATCAAGTGATTTTCTATCTATCTAAAAAAATAGTAAACAAATTCTAAAAAAATTAGTGTTCTAAATAGCTAGCTATAGGAGCGCTATAGCTTTTTCGGACCATAAAAGCTAAGTAATGAGATAAAAGTGCGCTAATTCAGCTACGACCGTTTTAGCTGTAATAACTGACCGCTATTACCGCTATGCGCTACGCGCTATTGCTACCGCTATGCTACATGAGCTTTTTTTTGCAATTTACATGGGCTTTTGTTCTTATTTATGATGCTACATGGTCTGCTATGATAAGTATTCTAGACCAAACTATATGTTTATGTTCCTATTTGTGATTTAGTCTCTCATTCTATATCAGAAAATATTCAAATATTATTTCTTTCTTTTGCTTGCTCTTTGTCTAGTATTCACTTGTAAAATTATTGCCATTTGTTTCAATTGAAAGCTAATTTTGATTATTATAATATATAAAATGTTCAAATAAGTATACTTACTTCATTTCACTTGTAAAATTAATTGCTCTTTGTCTATTATAATATGTAATACTATCAAGTATGAACTATTAAATAATGTTACTTTGTAGATCTTTTTTTTCTTCTTATTTGCATGATTGAAAAAAGTATAGATTTAGATTAGCTATCATTTGATTGTTACACCAATTTTCTAATATTGATAATGTTGATAATTAGTAGAAATATAGAATATAAATTTTCAAAAGAAAAAAACGCTATGTATGATAGCTTTCGTTATAGCTACGCTATTCGCAATAGTTTTTTTTTTTTTGCCTCCCCGCTATGCCGCTATAATCGCTATTTAGAACCTTGAAAAAAATATAAAATTTGATTTGCAAGTACATATTCATATGAAGATCATGTTGAATGGTTCGGATCGACCATTAGAATTTTAAAAATTTAAATATTAAATCGTAATACAGAGACCCTCTATACTACGCGTAGCTCGATAGCCAACTCCTATGTATATATTTAAGTTTCATACCATCTCTCAAGTCTCAACTCTTAAGTGGCCGACAAAATAGCGACACCGGAAGCACATCATATCATCCATATCAGCTTGCCACGTCATAACGCTGACACAAGCATAGATTACTTTTGGTTTTTCGGTGCGTTACAGATTGTCTTGATATGGACTTGAACTTTTTAATATAGAAATGAGAATATACATTAATTAATTTTTAATTTGAAAATATTTGTGGGAAAATGTAGAACACAGGTGTTCAATAAGTACATGTAAAGTTCTAAATAGCACTATAGTTTTTAAAGTTCGAAAAAGCTATAGCGGAGCTATAGTGTAACCATAGCTAGTTATTTAAAATTATTATAAAAGAAAAACGGTTAATATCGTTATAGCGCAGCTATTGCGTAGCTATAGCTAGCTATTTAGAATCCTGAGTATATGTAATTTTTTTTGGGAAGTTTTTTTGCTTTTTACAATTAATTTTTTACAGAATTAATATGTTATGCTATCAACAAACTTTGTTAAGTACATCGATGCAGATAATAACAAAATTTAATAGAATATGTTATGCTAACAACAAACTTTGTCTGTATCGGAATCTCAAAGAAATTTAAATAAATGAATTACATGCTAATTATATTTTATTTTCTTTATTTTACGTTCATCAAATAGTGAAATTAAACTTATTGTGTGTTCAATTATCAGTTCTTTAAAAATGTTATGAGGAGGCTCCACTAATAATACAAGAATTTATTTCAAGTAGTTTAATACAATTAATTAACAATATGCACAATCCGCTCAAATGTAACAAGAGGCTCTATTGACACTTATTTCACAAAATGACCATAAAAAAACAAAATAAAGTTCCACTATTTGTCAAATTAAAGTTAGATAATGGAATAAAATTATTTGGAAATTTGAAAAAGTAGTTACAGAGTATTTTTTACCCAGAAAAACTCGGAAATTTTTCATCTGACTATAGAGCTACCTCTACCGTACCTAGGCATTCACATTTTATTCTACCAGTACTTTATTGTAATTAAAGTTGTATTTACTATATCAATTTTTTCTTATAAAATTTAATAGGTATCAGCTAAAAGTATCCTTTATTGTACCAACTGACCTGGCATTTATTTATTGCACTTGTCATCAAATTAGTATAAACCATTAATTAATGATTGTACTACTACTGTACACACTGACCCGGCATTTATTAAATTGTACTTGTCATATAAAATCGAAATAGACAAATGAAAAAAGCATCTTCAAATTTTGAAAATGTGGGCCCCATGATTGACAAGTACAAAAGAAAAAAAGAGAAAAGTGTGGGCCCATGATTTGGTTGGTCACTTGGTCTGCTCTTGCGTTTGCGTGCTCCAATTGTCTCTTAATTAATTGATTCATTTATTTAAACCTCGATCTTTGAATAACCTACGGTCTTAGAACTTTCTTTTCTAACTAATTGGGCTACCTCCCCTTTCAGGCTTATTAATTTGTCAATAAAATTTCCTATTGGTTAAATTAAAAATACTCAACGTTGAGTGAAAGTATTAAGCAAACCCTGTTAATTATCAGTAAACCAAAGGAAGCAAAGCATTCATTGTTAATGTATATAATTATTATAATTGGAAATTTTAATTATTTTTCTCAAGTTATAATTAACTGGTGACAACTCCTTTTAATTATGTGAAGGTGGAGGTAAATTCCATTTGGCAACAGAAGAAGCTAAGAGAATTTTGCAAAGATAAGGGAATTGAAGTGTGCGCCAACTCTCCTTTGGATGCTAAAGGAACACTATGGGGAACATATCAAGTCATGGCAAGTAAGGTGTTGCAACAGATTGCTCAAGCAAAGGGGAAATCATTGGCTCAGGTAAAGAAAAAAGGGCATTAACTTAGTGGGCCTTATTGGGCCCTATATGGTCGTCCCTAAAACGATTGCCATAAAATCAATGACTTTAAAAAATGACTAAACTAATTGTAATGGAGTTGTCTCAGATTTGTCTGAGATGGGTATTTGAGCAAGGAGACTGTGTACTAGTGAAAAGCTTCAATGAAGAAAGGATGAAACAGAATCTGAACATATTGAACTGGGAATTGACTGCTGACGAAAGAGAAAAAATTGATCAAATATCACAACGCAAGGGATTTCCAGGAGTAGAGTTTGTTTCATGCAATGGACCCTACAAGACCCTTGAACAACTTTGGGATGGTGAAATTTTAGCTGCTTTTTAATTAAGAAATAAGAATCAAGAAAAATAAATTATAGGACTTGCCTGTATTTGATTAGTAGATTTGTTTGTACTGAAATTGCTTTATCAAGGGAATTACGAATCTTTAAACTATCTTTTAATATATTATAGTTTAGTTCTCTCAGGCTTTTTAAGCAAATTATTTGTCTGTTTCATCCATCCATTAGATTGATCTGACGGACCGATACAAATATAAGATCCATATTCTCTCTTTGCAAACCGCATGTACAGACTCCTCAAGTTAGCTCAGAAAACTTATCTGAAGCTGTGAAGCTATATCATCTCTCTTTGTATAACAAAAAAAAACAAGAATTAGTTTAGGGGGAATATCATGTGTTGAAATATAAATGTAGAAATAAATATAAATAGAATTAACTAGTCTCAATGCCATGTGGCAATCTCATCATTGGTTAGTATTAGGAAAAAAGGGAGTTAAATTAAACTCCACCTTTTCACCTAACTCAGAAATTTTACCGTTGTAATTAGAAAATAGAGAACAGTTGGAGTGTGTCTATAAATACACCATCAAACATCAGAATTGAATATAACTTTTTCATCATCTTTTGCATATTCCTCTCTCTCTCAAAAATTTAACATGATATCAGAGCAAAAATAGAATCTAGTTCAAAAACCAAGCACCAAAAAAGGCCACCCAAGTGCTGTTGTAATAGCCACCCCAAAAATCTCAAAGAGCTATTGTAACAGCCAACCAAAAAAATCAAAATCCAACATGTCTCAACAAAACGAAAAAAACTTACTGGGGTACTGCTCAATGGTAAAAACTATCTATCATGGGCCAGATCCATCACATTTGCTCTCAGCGGAAGGTTAAAACTCGAATATATCACTGGAGCCAAGAAGAAACCACAACCAGAGGTGGCAGACGAACCTAATGAAACTGAAACAAAGGCGATGACAGAATGGCAAGCAAATGATCACCTTATCATGAGTTGGTTGCTGACATCTATGGAACAACCCATTGCCGATCTATTTTACTGCACAAACTCGGCCAAAGAATTATGGGACAAAGCCAAAAAATTATATGGGCATAAAAACAACTATGCTTATATTTTTCAACTCCAACAAGATCTCCATCAAATCAAACAACAAAATCAACCATTTACTGAGATTTTAAGCCAGCTCCAAAAAATAAAAGATGAACTCAAAGTTTATCGACCTCCCACAACTGACCTTTCAGAAATTCAAAAAAGGGAGGAACAAGATGAAACTTTTCAGCTCTTGGCATGTCTAGACCAGAGTTACGAGGCCGTGAGAGCACAAATTATGCTTTCGGCCCCACTACCTTCTTATGATGAGGTGGCCGCAATGATTCAAAGGGAAGAGTCGAGACGGAGCATCATGGCAGGTCCACAAGCCAACAACAAGGGACACGACAACCATGCACTCGTTGCCAGAGCCCCTTTCCCGAATTCTCAAAACCAGCCTCAAAACCCTAACTTCAAGTCGAAGGGGGCGAAGTGTATGCACTACAAGAAACTCGGTTATAATCACGAGAAGTGTTGGTTCAAGCATCCCCATCTCAGACCGAAGAGAAGAGGATCGGAGAAAGGGGGAGATCGGGATGGAAATAACAAAGGCGGCGGCTTTCTCTATACAACCAGTGAAAATAGAAGGGGAGAGACAGAGAAGGGGTTTAAGACCCAGGGGCATTCTCTCCAGTCAATCTGAAGCTGGATACCTCCAGTTTAGCTAGTTCAGGTGGGTCAGGCAGTCAGGATCAAATGCAGCAGTTGTTTCAACAGTTTTCCGTGTGGTGTGCTAAGAAAAATATGGATGGTATAGCTCTAAACTCTATTAAATCTAATTGAATTGATCAAATAATTTTAGAGAGTAGTGCTACTAATCATATGTTTGGAAATAAAACTTTCCTGACAAATTTAAGAATTAATAATAATGGTCAACAAGTTCAAGTAGCAAATGGTATGAAAGTCCAAATTAATGGTAGTGGTACATTTAACATATTTTCAAAAGAAATTAAGGGTGTATTATATTTAGAAGCTTTTTCAACTAATTTAGTTTCAATTAAAAGACTAACAAATGAACTAAATTGTAATGCAATATTTTCTCCTAAAAATGTACAATTTTGACACTGGAAACCGGGAAGACGATTGGTGAAGGATTTTTAGAAAATGGGCTTTATATTCTAAAAAATCAAGAATTAATTTTTAGTGCCACAAAGGAGTCAATAGATCAAGAACTTTGGCATAAGAAACTTGGGCATCCCTCCGACCAAACTTTAAACAAGCTTTTTAATTTTTCTTTTAAAAATCGTATTAGTTGTGATGTTTGTAAGCTAGCTAAGTAAACAAGACTTCCTTTTTCTTTGTCAATTAGTAAAAGCAAAGCACCTTTTGAATATTACCATTCCGATGTATGGGGTCCGGCTCCAATTATTTCTTACAATGGTTTTAAATATTTTATGTTATTTATTGATGATTTCTCATGAACCACATGCCTTTATTTGCTTAAATCAAAAGATGAAGTGTTTTATTGTTTTCTAGAATTTGTAAATCGTGTTGAAAACCAATTTAATGTCAAAATAAAAATATTTAGATCGGATAATGGTACGAAATTTGTAAATAATAATTTTGCAAATTTATTCAAAGAAAAAGGAATAATTCATCAAACAACTTGTATAAATACTCTCGAACAAAATGATGTATCGGAAAGAAAAAATAGACATTTATTAGAAATAACAAGAGTACTTTTATTTCAATCAAATGTTCCAAAAAAAATTTGGTCGGATGCCATTCTTAGTGCCACGTACTTGATCAATAGATTACCGAGCACTAAATTAGAAAATAAAAGCCCACTATAAATCATTTGCCAACGAAAACCTAATATTGATCATTTAAAAGTATTCGGTTGTATTTGTTTTGCACATATTAAAAGAAAGAACAAACTTGATCATACATCTACCAAAACAATTTTCTTAGGGTATTCCTCTACAAAAAAGGGATACAAATGTTATGACTCTATTAATAAAAAACTATATATTTCTAGAGATGTCATCTTTTGTGAAAAAGAACCTTATTTTAAAAATAAAGATCGATGAGACTCCTAACTCCCATGACAATGATAAAAGTATTACGGTATTACCTCAAATAAACTTTCAAGAAAATTTGTCAAGTGATAACTATGAAAACGAGCCCAACAATCAAATAGAAGAAATAAGAGGAAATGAGAATAATCATGAAAATGAAGAAGAGGAAGAACATGTTGTTAGAAGATCGTCTCGAGTAAGTCAACCATCTACAAAGCTTAGAGACTACATAACATACTCAGTATTGTACCATGTACAAAGTTTTATTTCTTATGAAAATGTCTCTTCAAGTCATAAGGCCTTTATTACATCTCTCCAAAAAGAAATAGAACCAAACAATTACCATGAGGCTATCAAAGCCCCAAATTGGTGTGAAGCCATGAAAGAAGAGCTAAAAACTCTAGAAAAAATGAAACTTGGGTAATTGTTCTATTACCAAAAAATAAAAAATCGGTTGGATGCAAATGGGTGTATAAAATCAAATACAATAGTGATGGTACCATAGAACGGTACAAGGCAAGATTAGTTGCCAAAGGTTATACCCAAACATATGGCATCGATTACCATGAGACCTTTGCACCGGTAGCGAAAATAAATATCGTTAGAATTTTATTTTCTATTGCGGTAAACAATGGTTAGAACCTTTATCAAATGGATGTTAAAAATACATTTCTTCAAGGAATACTTGAAGAAGAGGTGTATATGACACTACTACCCGGCCATAAAATGGAAAAAAATTCTAATTTAGCTTGTAAGTTAAAAAAATCAATTTATGAATTAAAGCAATCTCCACGGACATGGTATGGCAAACTTAGCTCTTATTTAATTTCTTGCAATTTCAAAATTAGCAATGCCGACCATTCATTGTTTACCAAAAGTAATGGTATAAACATCAACATTGTATTAGTTTATGTGGATAACTTATCAGAGTCAAAATAATGATGATTTCCGTAGGGTTTTGGCTTAGGTTTTGCATATTTTCTCACACTTATGTTTAATTTATTAGAGAAAAAGGTTACTGTCACCCTTCTTTATGTTTTATTGCAGAAAACAGGTTTTGGGACTATTTTACACCAAATGGAGCTAGAATCGGGTCAATCAGATCAGCGACGCTTATCGACGAAGTCTCTGTTACGGTCTGTATTGCCTAATACGGACTAAGCCTAGCACAGACCAGGAGATAGCGTGAGAAGCACTAAAACCCTCAGCGACAAGGTCCTAATACGGACCGTAACCGAAGGCGCCCCTTGGAAAATAACTGCCGACAGCTGTATCAAGATCAATTTCTTAGCCCCTACTCAATCTCCAGACGTCCCTCCACTCCTATATAAGGCCCCTGGGCAGAAGAATAACTTATCTTTGTAATTAGGGTTAGATTTGATTAAAGAGAGAAGAGAGGAGTGCTTATAACAATGTCGTTTCGTGGCTAAGTTTATTTTCTTAGGGCTAGGCAGTAAACCTTGTTACTCTTGATGTTTTGATATATATATTTTCTATTGATTATGATTTCTTGTTGTTGAATCGAAATGCTTTTGCAATTTACTATCTCTTCATCTAACTTCAATGATCTAGTTTAGTCCATTAGGGTAGTGACAGTGCTTTAATGGTAAGAGAAACTATTTGTATGAATTAGCCTCGTTGAGATCTATTAGATTTATGTGAAGAAAACCTTAGCGGGAAAACCATAAACCAGAACAACAAAATGCGAACCAAATTCCATCACTTGCGTAAGGAAACTCGCAGTGATCTGTGTAGTAATTTGAGGATTTAAGAGATCAGTCATTTGCGTAAGAAAACTCGCAGTGTCATATGTAGAATCTCGATGAAAGATCTGTCATTCTTGCATAACATAATCGCAGTGACCTATGTGGTGTCTTTCATAAAACAACAACAGAAATCAGACGCAACAGAAATATATTATCAAAGCGGATTGACTGGCAATGGTGTGCCGAAACCCTAGGAGTTCTCATCTCTATCTTTATTTTAATTACTTTTAATTGCTTCCTAATTTACATTGATCACAATAACATCTCTTCAATTAAAGTAGCATATTCTAAAAAGGGACTTTTTTTATCACAAAGAAAATATATCTTAGATTTGTTAAAAGAAACCGACAAGTTAGCATGCAAACCGGCATCTACTCTAATAGATAACAAATGTAAGTTAAATAGTGAAGATGGCGAACTATTAGATGACATAAATCAATTTCAAAGACTTGTATGAAAAATAATTTATCTTACGGTGACACGTCCGGATATCGCATTTTCCGTAAGCCAAATAAGCAAGTTTATGCACTCACCAAGAACTCCACACTTAGAGGCTATTAATAGAATATTGAGATACTTAAGGAAAACCCCCGGAAAAGGAATTTGGATGAAAAACAATAATTCTAATATTCTATGTGGCTATTTCGATGCAGATTGGACCGGAAGCTTCGATAGAAAATCGACAACCGGTTTTTGCACATTTGTAGGCAGGAACCTAGTCACATGGAAAAGCAAAAAGCAAAGTGTTGTGGCACGATTGAGCGCGGAAGCGGAGTATCGAGCCATGGCATCAATACAAGTGAATTAATATGGATAAAGCAAGTGTTAGTGGATTTGCATATAACAAATCAAGAGCCGACAAAAATGTTTTGCGATAACCAAGCCGTGAGACACATTGCTGCAAACCCCGTATTCTATGAACGTACAAAACACATAGAAGTCGATTGCCACTTTGTTAGAGAAAAGTTTCAAGCAAAGAAAATTGAAACACCATTTGTACGAAGCGAGGACCAATTAGCCGATATATTTACTAAAAGATTAGATCCAAAACCTTTTGAAAAAATTACAAGCAAGCTCGGATTGATCGACATCTACCATCCTAGTTTGAGGGGGAGTGTTGAAATATAAATGTAGAAATAAATATAAATAGAATTAACTAGTTTCAATGCCATGTGGCAATCTCACATTGGCTAGTATTAGATAAAAAGGGAGTTAAATTAAACTCCACTTTTTCACCTAACTTAGAAATTTACTGTTGTAATTAGAAAATAGAGAACCGTTGGAGTGTGTCAATAAATACACCATGTAACATCAGAATTGAATATAACTTTTTAATCATCTTTTTCATATTACTCACTGTCTCAAAAATTTAACATCATGTATACCCCTCAAATAGGGGTGTTCAAACGAATTGGTTTGTTTGGTTTTCAACCAAGCTGACAATTTTTGGTTTAAATGGATCGGTTTTTCAGTTTAAATAGGTGGTTCAGTTGAATTTGTAAATTATTTTGGTTTAAATGGAATGGTTCGGTTTAGACTTTTTAAAACTTACTAAACCGAACTGACCGAATTATAATGGTTCAAATATGATTTATATTTGTTTGGTTCAATCATTGCTTACTTACTTTCATTTTGGTTTGGATATTTTAGAACATCTACATATGTTGTATTAATTGAACAATGTGTGTAATATTAGCTTGATACTTGTATCTATGAAATTACTAATGTATTGGTGTATATATTGAGTTCTGATTTTTTTTTAAATTTAATCTCTCTTATAGCCTTATTCGGTTCAACAAAACAAACTGAAATTTAATTCGGTTCAAACGGTTCGGTTGGTTAGATATGATTTTAAAAATCGACAAATTTGGTATGCCTATTTTTATTTTGGTTTCAACGGAACCGACCGTTTGAACACCCCTACTCAAAAACTTAAAAATTACGAATTTTCCCCTTTAAACTTCATAATATCATATTTACCCTTCTAAACTTCAAAAACTCACAATTTTACCCATTTTATTACAATTTCTATTAAAACTCATTTTAAATTTATAGAATACCCAATTTTACTTTCTATTAAACAATAAAAAAATATGTAACATGTTTAAGAAAAATATTAGTCTTCAAATTAGTCGATTTTCGAGGATAAATGGTTAATTTGTCTGCTTCTGGCGTATATGCAGTGGCATTTACGTATACACTTATGCATACATCAAAAGTACATAAATGAATCATTTGCTCTCGAAAACTGATCAATTAGAAGACTGACATTTTTCTTAAACATGTTACATATTTTTTTAATAAAGGGTAAAATGAGTACTTTATAAATTTAAAATTTAAAATGAGTTTTAATAGAAAATACAATAAAATGGGTATATTTGTGAGTTTTTGAAGTTTAGAAGGATAAATATGATATTATGAAGTTTAGAAAAACAATATGTATATCATATTTTTGTCTATTTTTGGATATCATAATATCATATTTACCCTTTTGAACTTAAAAAACTCACAAATTTATCTATTTTATTGTCTTTTCTATTAAAACTCGTTACAAATTTATCTATTTTATACAATTTAATTAATATTTGATATTTTATTAAACACTATTAAATATAAATATTTTACTTGAGATTTAAAAATATATATTTTAATAATGGTTAAAATTATTAAATCGATTGTTAATAAATCCACATCCTTGATAAAAAAAATTAAAAAAATGGAGCCGTGTCGTTCGAAGTGCGTTTACGAGTTTGCAAGAGTTGTGTTTGAAAACCGGAACAAATAACAAGGATATTATTTGTTCCATGCACTGGCCCCCACACCCAAACTCAAGTGCGGGATCCCAACGTTTTATGTCCTTGTCGTCTTCAAAGACCAGGTCTAGAAGAGGAATTACCCGGTTTCTCATTTCCAGAAGTTACAGAGGTGCGTGGAATTGCTCCGTTCTCAATTTCTCATAGTTAAGCACATATCGATGACAAACGGGACCCGCATAAAGGTTCCACTCAAACACACCGTCTCTGGTGCTCCCCCGCCCCCGGACTCGTTTCCCGTGGGACTCCGTTGTAGCAAATCTTAGTATCAATGCGAGTCGACCGTTTCCGGTTCAAATTTCCCTGGAGGGGGCGGGCCTCACTCTTACTCTCCGCAGCAGCGGCTGCCGCCTTGACTGCCACCGCAGCCTCTACCTCCTGCGAGAGCGCCAGTCTTGCGGCCGACGGAATCATCCGCTCCTCACGTGCTATATCCACCGTATGTTCTTCTCAGCTTCTTGTATCGATCGATCGGAACTCCTTTGGGCACATTCAGGATCCCAATAGATATATGAATCCACAAAAATGTTACAAGATGCACATATAATTGTAATTTGTCTTACCAGTAAGAATTTTTTTGTCTTTTAATTAGATTTCTTTTGTTGTGGGGGACTACAAGTATTCTTTACGCGGGTTGCCTCGAGATTCAGAAGACTACCTATTTAAGCTATCTGAGGTTAAATTTGTTTTCTGTCAATTTTCTAGTTATTTGTGCTTTTTTGCATATGACACCACCATTACATATGGAATGTTATCCTCTGCGGAGCTTTCCGCAGAAAAGCTCCGCAGACTGCGGTTCTTTTAATCTCGTCCGTTAGTGATCCGTTAGTTTTAACTTTGCACGAATCTAAAAGCACAATAATACTGCCCCCTCCGTTAACCCGATCACAAAGCGGCTGAGAGTTAATCTGGTCCGTTCATTTGCTCCGCACCTGCGGAGTTTTATAGAACTCCGCAGAGGATAACTTCCCCATTACATATATACATTGCTGTATATGTGATTGGCTTCCGAGTTCTGAGCATTTTGAGTTATTTACAAATAACCCCATCCTAGATTAAGTGATTCTAAGTTGTATTGCAGTAAATACTGAATGTTTCTCTTTAACTCTGGTATAATATTTCTTTTCATTAGTCCAAGTTGGACTAAAACCATGCAGCCGGACTGAGGTGTTGGGTTCCAAATTATATAGCTAGCATGAAAAAACAGGTTTTAAGTATTTTTATTTTTGAGAAAGTTAATTAGTCAACATTTGCTTAACTAGATTGTTGTTTGACAATGGATGCTATTTGAAAGCAACCTAAATTTTTTTTGGCAAAATTGAAATTAATTAAATATAGCAAATTTAATTTGAAAAAAAAATTCCTTTCTTAATTACCTTAAAAATGATGGTTACTGAACTTATCACCTCTTACCAGGTTCATTTACGATCAGCCAAGAAACTCCTCAAACTCTGTGAAGCCAATGGTGGATTTTATGTTAAAGCTGGTCAATTTGTTTCGTCACTGAGGCAGGTGCCCAAGGAATATACTTCAACTCTCTCATGCCTACAAGATAAGGTGTGTACTTTTATGTGTTCTATGCGTGATATTGTACTTGTTGTTTAGTATATTTTATGATTCTTCTGTTGTGAAGGCATTATGCTTAATAATTTTCGTGTACTGAATTGCAAAGCAGGCAACTCCATATAATTTTGCAGATATCAAAGTGGTGATAGAAAAAAACCTGGGAAGGGATTTATCTACCTTGTAAGTATAAAACACTCGCTACAACAAAGATATCAATTGCGGAACTATTTTGTAAATTGTGGATGGTTTTGATGAACCATCAGTTTGTAAATTGTGGTTTGTTAGATTCTTGGCATTCGATGAACAGCCAATTGCTGCTGCTTCAATTGCTCAGGTGCATCACGGTGTATTGAACAATAAGCAAGAAGTAGCTATAAAAGTGAGGATAAAATATGATGTTTACTTATTCTCATATAAAAGATAAACTTCTTTTCTTGGTTTATAAGAGGAAAAATTGTTTTTCTGTGGCATATATTTTGTAAATTAAAAATTGAAAATTTCATGTCATGTTAGGTGCAATATCCTGGACTGGAGCAGAGAATGAAGATAGATATCATGACGATGGCAATCTTATCAAAATCCATTTCAAAGGTAAACTTCCATTGCAGATTTAATTGTTTTATGTTGTTCTTCATCTGTGGTATATCAATTGTTAAGACTTCGTTTTCTTTTACAGGTTTTTCCCGAATTCAGGTTTGAGCGGGTATTACGTCAATTTCAGCGGACCATGTCACTTGAACTTGGTGAGTACAATATATATATCTCTCTCTTTCTCCTCCTTTTCTTTGAATTTTTCATAGTATGCTGAACTTAATGTTATCATTAAAAAAAATTGTAGATTTTCTCCAGGAGGCAAACAATTCTCAGAGAGTAGCAACCTATTTTAGGAAAAACAAGGCAGTTAAAGTTCCCATTGTGTTTAGGGTTGGAACAGTAAATTTTACAAAACATTAGCTATATTTGTGCAAAATATTCATCTGAAGTAAATTTTATATCAGAGTCTTCTGAAGATTGTTATCAATCCTAATTTTTGGACCTTTTATTTCTCAGGATCTAACGACCCCCCAGGTTTTGACAATGGAGTTTTGCTATGGACAAAAAGTATGTAGTCAGTAAATTGATGCCCCCAGTTCTATTTCTAATTCATTTCAAATATGTCTAACTTAGGAATCCTCAAATTTTAGGTGGATGATTTGGACTACTTGCAAGAAGTGGGTATAAACCCTGTGAAGGTCAGAATTTTGTTTGTCAACATGATTTTATCATTTATTGAGTTTTTTTTTTACTTTTCCATTTTGTTGCTCTTTTTTGCATTGTTGTTTGTCAAATCCATACATGTAAGAGTTGTGGCAATTTAGTTGGTTTATAGTCATTTCAAGTTTAAGGAGGTAGCCAGTGTACAGTTCTCCCTGTTTAATTCTATCAAATATTAGATGCATTTTATACTTGTTTATATGAAGAAGCACAAGGCCAGTTGCTTTTGGAGCTTTGTTGTTAACCACAAGGCCTGTATTTTCCACACACACACACAAAAAAACAGTTGCTGTGTTCCACAATTATCACTTTATCACCTCAGATTCTCTGCTTTATATGGCATATTACACCCAACTTTTGGTTAAAGGTACATTCTGTTAAATTTTGATAACTCCTTGGTATTTAAGGAGGTGTTTCCGTGTAAGCCTAAGTTACAATTGATAAATCAAAAAACAATTCGTGGGTTGGGTTTTGCAATTGTATGAATTGTACATCAGGTAAATTCTGGGTCTGACATCCAATTATTGTGGGATATTGAGTGTTGAGAGTATGGTATATTGTGTGCAGCTTTAATAGATCCCTTTAATGTGGTCCCCCATGGTAATATACTAAAGAGTAGGTGTTTATTTCAGGTAGCTAAAACATTAATGGAGCTCTTTGCAGAAATGATATTTGTCCATGGATTTGTGCACGGTGACCCTCACCCAGGAAACATATTGGTTTCTTCTCAAGGCAATGGAAGGTTCAACTTAGGTAACATAGTAACAAATGTCATATTCATGAAGGAAGGCATCTGAAGATTTGCACATATGACCCATTGGTTCCTAAACTTCCAACTATACCCTATTAAGACCAACTCGTGCATTTTACTCTTGGACAAGTTTTTTTGCACAACTGCTGATTTTTATCTTTATATCTTGCTTTTGTTTACTTTCTTTTCTGGTTTGTGAAGTTAACTGTCTCAGTTGTTGAGCTGTTGCCCTTTTTGACATACGACAAATGTGGGAGTTTCAAGGTCACTAAATAATGGGAGTTCTTATACCGTTTATATGCTACTGTTCCTGCTTGATAATAATGATCAAAATATGTTTTTTCCGTTTGGTTGGCTCTTGTTACAGTGCTATTGGATCATGGAATCTACAGAGAGTTGGATGAGGAGTTTAGGGTTGATTATTGTCAGCTCTGGAGAGCACTTATCATGTTAGATTCTAGAAAAATACAGGACTTAGGTGAAAAGTTTGGTGTTGGAAAGTATTCCAAGTATTTCCCTGTTATTTTTACTGGAAGAACCATAGAAAGGTAAGCTTCATCTCCCTCAATTTACCTATTAATTTTGACCAAAAGATGTAATAAATATGCTGTTGCCAGATTACACTGGTGCAAGTACGTTGTTCGGAGACTCACAAACAGTTTTATGTTAGTAGATTACAGGAAACTCGGCACTTCTGTTGAACTTGCCCACCATATTCAGTTATAATATATCTAACTTTAGTTCAATTTTTATGCTCATGTTAGTAAATCAGGCCTGGGCGTTCAAATGTCGAAGGAAGAAAGGAATCATCTAAAAGACGAGCTTAGATATCTGACATTAGAAGACATAACATCCTTCATGGATTCTTTACCTCCTGATTTTCTCGTTATTCTTAGAACAGAGTAATCTCTCTTTCTCTACCTACCCTCCCCTGCCTTCGGCCCTTAACAACATTATTGATCGGTTGTGCAATACTTAGGCAATGCCCTATTAATCAACAAAATATCACATTAACATTGGTCATTGCCTGTTAGACCTGCAAAAGTGAGAAATACTTCATGGATTATATTATTGTAGAGCCCATTAACACTGCTCATTTGCTTTCCATTTTAACGTTTGCAGGATCATAGAAGACAAATATTGTCCCTATAAGAATATTATTTAATAATCCATACCTGTTTTTTTTTTTTGCTTTTTGCTCAGTGGACTGTTGAGGTCCATAATTGGCAAGCTCGGAGTTGGTCGGCATGTTCGTCTGCTTGCATATGCCAAACATGCATTGTATGGCGTTGAAAAACAACATGGCTCAAAGGGTGCATATCTCGTCTAATCTTTCTCTTTTCTGTTTCCAAATATGTGCATATCTCCTCTCTCTCTCTTTCTCTCATATATATGCATGCTATCTCTAATTCATGTTTATCTGTATCAGGCTTTATTAAGAATACCTTCTCACAAATTAGAATAAACATTACATATCTCCATTTGAAGCTGCTGCTTGGTGAATGTCTTCTCTTTTGCCTTTATCGTTGCCTTGTTCTCAAAATTCTCATATTTTTCCTTCAAACTTATTACTGTTCTCTTTGCAGAGTCGATGGGACTTCTATCGCAAATAAATGATACAAGACATGCTGTTGTAAATAAGTTGAAGGATCTAGTGCACGGAATTCTCCAATTTTTTCATATAAATATGTTTGTTATTTAGTTGTGATTGATACTACAGATAACCTCATAGTCGAGAATGCATAGTTAAGATAAGAATTTTAAAATGCATGAAGAATTCCAGGCATAAAAGGTTAGCTATATACAAGTCGGGTCAAGACTACCATATTCTTGTTAAAATAAAATATCTGTTTTATCAAAAAAGAAAGAAAAAAAGTTACAATCGGGTCACAAGATCATTGGCAATCAAATCAATCGATATTCTTCATAAAATTTCTCAAATTAATTTTAAAAATCAATTTATAAGCATGTTGTTCAATGCATAGGTATGCTACATATTGAATTTATGTAAGTTTCCGTCATTTCATAATGCATCAAGGATTATTCAATTTGGACAATTTAAAATTTAAATTGTTTGATAAATGATGGAATATGCAACAAATCATCATTGATCCATGTACCGTATATGAGATCTACTCACATGTGGATGGGCAGGAAAATTCTCCCAACAAAGTCAATCAGGATGGTCACAATTAAAGTATAGAGAGTATTAGAATTTTAGAAGTCACAACTCACAAGTTATATTTTAATTGTGATCTTTCAAATTATGGATGAATGGACGAGATGAATGGACGAATTGACCGTGTTAGTAGGATTTTCAGTTACTCCATTTGTGAGAATTGTTGAGGTTCTTAGGTTAAATACTATTGTTGAATTCTTACCTTTTCAGTTTATTCTACGATGTTTGGCAATTTGCCAAAGTAAATAAATGATCAGTAACGATGATGTTATAATAGATAACAAAATTTATTTATGGGTACTAGTGTGTGTCCCCTCAAGTATTGGACGGGTACAATAAAAAACAGACGGCCCAAATTTATTTTAGCCGGATAAAATTTAATCCGGTATCCATCAAAAATATAGGAGGTCTGTTTTGAAATTCGTATCAGGTTAAAAAAAACAATCTGGATTTACATATTGCATCTCAGGAGCTAGTGTTTTGCAAACGGGCCGGTCCGGTCCAGATCCGGCCGGTCCACGGTTCCCACGGTCTACGGTTCTCACGGTTCTACGGGTTTAAACGGTCCTCGAGGCTTACATCTCTAAATTTATTTACCTATTCAATTCTTTTACTTTGGCAGAGAAGAAAAGAAAGCTAAAAGTCTAATCTTTTTTTTTTAGAATGAAGGCTTTATTGTTTGGCTACTGTATTGCTTCTCTATCTCCCTAACTTGTTACCTCTTTTTTCTTCATGATTTCCTGGGTTTATATAGCCTTCAAGGCATTAGGGTTTTAGTTTGATATGTTGGCATCAATCTTCAACCTCCATTTCTTTCGTTTTTCATTCAAAGGTTTAGATTTCTTCCCAAGGCATCAAGCCATATTTACAGGGGTATAAACCAATGAATTTGAGCCATGTTGGCAATCCGAGATGCAAAGCATCTGCATCCCTTGATTTCTTCATTTTATTCCATTTAATGGCTTAGATTTGGCCATCTTTGAGTCATGCACTCCATGCTCGGCTAAGCATTGATCCTTCTATTTTGGAGACTTGCATGTAGCTAATAACAGCTGTGCATAAAGTTAAAATGGCGCAGGGGTGTCAATAGGCAGTAGGGTACAATGCCTCTGGGGTTAAACCGGCCTATTATGGTTTATAGCCGTTTATCTGCTTCTACCCAATAAGAGGTTACCACAGTGAGGGCATAACATAACTCTATCATGGTCTAGGTGTTATCATACCCTTTGGGTTACCAATTTCCATTTTTGGATCAAATGCGCCTCTCCTTTTGATGTCTGCCGAGTGCCACTTCCAATTCAGTCGCTCCTCTTGAATACACATTAAATGATACATTAATATGGCCCCATGTGATCCTGACTACATTGCGCAGAGGCTTGAAAAGGCAATATTGCCATTAATTTGCTCTAATTAAATCATGCCCGGTTCATAGTCGGGCTCTTTCCTTTTCATTGATTTAGCTCTTCTTTCTTTCAATTGAATTGTCAGAGCACATCGCAATTAGATGAGGAGTGTGCTTAGCCTTTTAATTTTGACTTCTATTTGGTGATTATTCGGGTCCCAAACATAGCCATTCTTCCCTTTTTCTGTAATTTCTTTATCCGCCGGGAAAGAAATTCGATTGCTCGTGCTATTATCATCGTCCCGTGGAGTAGAGCTGAGGGACGAAAGGAATCAAGGTAATTTGGTGCCGCCTTCCCAAATCTCTTTTCTCGGACCCGTTCTTTAATCACCCGCAAGCGTAGGGAAGAAGAGAAAGGTCAAGGAGAGGTGTCTGACATAGGGGCCCGATTGCCAGTCTCGCCAAAGGCGAGTACTGTTTAAACTTTCATGTCTTTAGTTTAGGTAAGTTCGGTATACCAGGAACCAGGTCACTGACATTGCTAAAGGCCATGTTAACCTCGTGTGATCCGAGTGCATGCAACCTAAAGGGGTCGGAGGCACTTAATTTAAATCCAGCGACGTTCTGTTGCTCCTGTGTGGGCATGGCGCACCATGAGCTATGCGGCTGTCTATCTAGTGCATATAGTTTAGTTCCCATGCTCTAGGCTTATTCAACTTAAGGCTTCAGCAAAAATGACCATAGGCCACTGACTTGTGGGCCCCATTCCCTTGGTATTTGATATGCAATCTCAAGTTGTACCCACGGTAGTTTGGAACATGATTTTGCTAGGAGTCACTATGATTTTACACCCAGAATATTCTTCAACACTTGTTTTATTTATAGAAATTTAAACCTTCGAGATTTTGACCCTATGACATATCAAAATTCATGATTTTTTTATGAAGAATATTGTCAAGAATTTTAATTTGCCAAACTAGATTTGCTTTGGAGAGTCTATGCATGATTTGGTGTTTTGTAGCATATTTAATTGTCCCTAAATTGTTATTTCTCATATTAAATTAAAATAACAATCTTTTAGGGTCAAACAATATATAATTAACTAATATAATAGTATAATATATAATTCAGTTACTCTACTCCTAAAATACAGTAAATTTTCATTTATCGGGCAAATCCTATCTACAGTGCAGAAAAGATAAACATGCTCTACAATTTTAAAAATGGATGACGGGTCAAGTGGTCGACTGGTAAGAGTACGCCATGAAAAGTAATTTAGATATCCCACACCCAAATAGCAAGCCGAAAGCGTACGCAAGCGCTAATCACCGGTGCGGTCTGCAGAATCCTCACCTGCTCCGGTATAGTCGCCAGTAGGATCAGTCCACGGATCTGAATCGAAGTAGGTCTGATGACCTGTAATTCGTACGTAAATTAATTAAAATCTAAACTAAGTATTCATAACCCTTTTCCCGTTGTACTATTTTTAATTTAACTTTCGAATTTAATTGATTAACTACAAAATACAATACACATCGGTTCAGTCAGTTCGACTCGGTTTCAATTGAGTGAGAACAATTTGGGTCTAATTCAGTTTAATTTAATCTAACGTAAATAAAATATTTATTATATTTTAATTTGAAGATAAACTATTTAAATAAATTCTTATAATATAAAAGGTCCTACTATTTACTTATACGATAAAATATATAAATTAAACATTACTTTAATAGGTTCGATAACGAATCGTATTTTAATACTTGTAGTGTAAAAGTGCATCTTCTAATTAATTACCCTAATAATCAATTGAATTTATTCCTAAGTACGTATAAAATAAAATACGTTGTTAATCAATTGTTTTATAACTTTTAAATTTAGATATTTAGTTTAATAATTCGTATGCACTAAGTTAATTAAGTATATAATATAATACATTAATTAATTATTCTACTTAATAAAATTTATAACCATTCACAATGCTACAAAAAATATTAATATGTTGTTAATTAATTGTCCTTTATTAATTAACAACATATTTTTATATTTTAGTTTTATAAAAATCAAATTCTTAAGTTATTAATTTTAATTAACTACGGTGTGGGGTTTTAGTTTTAATGTGTTTCGGGATCATACATTACCAATTCGGATCAGATCTTTGTATCTGCTCAAATTATGTTATGAGGCGGCTATCCAGGGCTTTACTAATCATCTCCCATTTATTTATGTCTCGACTTCGGGTCGAGCTAAACCAAAAATGAGGCTCGAGACCCTAAGTAGTTTGTCCCATTTTAACTTTCACTATTTTATTTAAAGTTCAAATCCAAGAGCCCACTTAATTCTTAAGCCCAATTAAACTTTCAAAACAATTAAGCTAAGCATTCTTATTTTCGGATTGGGCCTAGCCCAAAATGCATTAAATTTCGAAAATGGCCAGAGCCCATTAACTAACACCTCAGACGAGCCCAATAAGAAAAGGCTCTGGGCCTCTTTTAATTAATAAATCAAGGCCCATTATTTAAATTCTCAAAATTTCATTTCAGACCTTGTATTATTCATATATCACATAAGGGTCTAATGTTTACCAAATCAACCCTCAATCTTAGAAATTTTATAAAAAGGCCCCCTGTCAGTTCAAACTTCGGTACCAGTGACAACACTGGGCTGGTACCACTGGTACTAGCATCGCACAACATCACAGTCAAAGCCAACCGAAAAGGCACAAGGCCAGTACAAGTGCAACAACAGCACAGCCAACAACCACACAAACAAGGCACCAGTCACAGAGTCGGTACAGAGACAAAATCAGAGAACAACAAAGGCAATGCAAGGGCCGATTGGCACCTCAAAATTCGATCGCAACCCTTCATAAATGCCCAAACCCAAGCAACCAATTGGGTCGGGAAAATCAACAACCCGCACCCAATATTTATCAATTCAAGTTCTACCCTCCTTGCAACATTTCTCAAAATCAACGAAACACGAATCAATTAATTGAGAAAGGGACAATTACCAGAATCAAGCGGTTCCCTTAAATTCCGGTACCAAGCGAAGGCTCGCCTCTCGGCCTTCTCAAAATCAGCAAGCTCACCAAGAAAAAGGCACCACACAGCACCGAGACAACGCGGGAGAAAGGAAGCAACGCACGAGGGGGAGGGCGCAAGGGTCAACCACGCAGAGAGCAGGTGAGCTAATCGTGCGCCTAAGAGCGATTTAGTCATTGCGGTTCAGAGGGACGGGATGGCTGACAAGACAGCGCGCGGGAGAGAGAGAAACACGAAAACACTAGGGGTTTTCTCCGCCTCAGCGCGAAAGAGAGAAAAGAGAGATTTGAAGAGGCGGCCCCAGTGGCAGGGAGAAAGAAAGGGAGAGGGAGAGATATGGAAAGGGGGCTGCTTTGAGGTTCGTGCCAGCTAAGATCAAACGGTGGTGATAAATTAAGAATTAAAGTGAGATAAACAATCAACAAGTATACTCAAATTAAATTAGTAAACGAGAATGACATTTATAAAATTATACGGAAGTTTTGAATGTTATCGAATTATTTAACAAATTTATTTGTCAATTTATTAGTAATCTAATTTAAGTTTATAACCAATATTTGTATTCGAAATTTGGAATTTTTCTTATTTGTTAAATTTAACTCCAAATTTGTAAATTTTTTAATTGGTTTAATAATTTAATTTATCTAAGTTAATTTATTCATTCACTTAATTAACCTTTATTTTCCTTAATAATTCGATTAAAATTTAATTAGTTGTAAATATTAATTATTTGTCTAATTAATTAAATTTAAATTTTACGGGTTATAACAGAGAATATGAATCTTATATTTGTATCGGTCCGTCAGATTAATCTAATGGATGGATGAGATAGACAAATAATTTGCTTAAAAAGCCTGAGAGAACTAAATTATAATATATTAAAAGACAGTTTGAAGATTCGTAATTGCGTTGATAAAGCAATTTCAGTACAAACAAATCTACTAATCAAACACAGACAAGTCCTATAATTTATTTTTTGTTGATTCTTATTTCTTAATCAAAAAGCAGCTAAATTTCACCATCCCAAAGCTGTTCAAGGGTCTTGTAGGGCCCATTGCATGAAACAAACTCTAGTCCTGGAAATCCCTTGCGTTGTGATATTTGATCAATTTTTTCTCTTTCGTCAGCAGTCAATTCCCAGTTCAATATGTCCAGATTCTGTTTCATCCTTTCTTCATTGAAGCTTTTCACTAGTACACAGTCTCCTTGCTCAAATACCCATCTCAGACAAATCTGACACAAAATCCATTACAATTAGTTTAGTCATTTTTTAAAGTCATTGATTTTATGGCAATCGTTTTAGGGACGACCATGTAGAGCCCAATAAGGCCCACTAAGTTAATGCCCTTTTTTCTTTACCTGAGCCAATGATTTCCCCTTTGCTTGAGCAATCTGTTGCAACACCTTACTTGCCATGACTTGATATGTACCCCATAGTGTTCCTTTAGCACCCAAAGGAGAGTAGGCGCACACTTCAATTCCCTTATCTTTGCAAAATTCTCTTAGCTTCTTCTGTTGCCAAAGGGGATTTACCTCCACCTTCACATAATTAAGAGGAGTTGTCATCAGTTAATTATAACTTAAGAAAAATAATTAAAATTTTCAATTATAATATTTATTTTTTATATACATTAACAATGAATGTTTTGCTTCCTTCGGTTTACTGATAATTAATAGGGTTTGCTTAATACTTTCACTCAACGTTGAGTATTTTTAATTTAACCAATAGGAAATTTTATTGACAAATTAATAAACCTGAAAGGGGAGGTAGCCTAGTTGGTTAGGAAAAAAGTTCTAAGACTGTAGGTTATTCAAAGGTCGAGAGTTCGATTCACCCTCACAACTTTATAGCTTCTGCGAAGGATTTAAAAAAAAAAGACAAATTAATTAACCTGATTGGCAGCCGGAGGAATTTTTGCGAAAGAGAGCAGAAGCTCCAACTTCTTGCAGGAGAAATTGCTCACACCGATTGACTTGGTGAGGTCGAGACGGTTGCACTCCTCCATCGCCTCCCAGACAGAGCGCATGTCGAATACCTCGATCTCATCCGTTGGGAAAGGCTAAAAACAAATTGTATGTAGTGTTAAAAAATAATAACTAGATGGATTTTTTTTTCTTTATACAAAAAAACATTATGTATATGAGATAAAAGTATTTCATTCAAGTAAATAAAACTGTTTTTTTTACCTCAAGGGGCCAACACGTCAGAAATAGAAGAAAGATACCGAAAATATAATTTTAAGGAAAAAAAATGGAATGCGCAAATAAAAAATCTAGCATTTTAATGTTAGTTTTGTACAAAATAAAACATATATATCACTGTACAAAATAAAAATCATAGTTTATTATGGTATGTAAAACTATTGCATGCTAGATTATGATTATAGTTAGCGGCTTAGTGCGCGCATATATATATATATATATATATATATATATATATATATATATATATATATACGAGTGAGGCTATGGTGCTATGCATAGCACCAATGGCAAGTGTATTACGGCTCAATATGGTACTTTTTAAAATCCTAACGGTCGATCCGAACCGTTCAATGTGATATCCATATGAATATGTACTTGCAAACTAAATTTTATATTTTTTTTGAATTTTTTTACTATTTTTTAGATAGGTAGAAAAATCAGTGTTTTCTGAAAATTCTGGACCATCAAAATTCTACCTATCTAAAAAAATAGTAAAAAAATTCGAAAAAATATAAAATTTAGTTTGCAAGTACATATTCATATGGTTATCACATTGAACGGTTCGGATCGACCGTTAGGATTTTAAAAAGTATCATATTGAGCCGTAGTACACTAGTCATCCGTGCTATGCATAGCACCAATATATATATGTATGTTGAAACCTTTGCATTAGGTACTTTGTGTTTAACTTTAACTGAAATTATTAATAAAAACAATTGACTCGCTAAAAGAGATACCTTAATTAGGACTCAGAACAATGTTTTAGTTGACAACAATAGAGAGAGAAAAAATTACAGAGAGAAACAATAAATCACAAAAAAAAAATAACCAAACTCTTTACCGAAGTGTTGTCTCAAGTGCACCCATGACTCGATCCGGATGCGCATCACTGCACCAGAGCTTTGAGGTGATGAAGAGCTCATCACGTGACCCCACAAGACCCGTTGAGATAACCCTAGCAATGGCCTCGCCGAGTGGCTTTTCAGACTGATAGAGAACCGCAGTGTCAAAATGGCGGTAGCCTAGCTTGATTGCAGACAATATGGCTTCCTGCGTTGTTTCAGACCTGGCGAAGGGGTAAGTGGCCGTGCCCAAGCCGATTAGCGGCATGGCCTTGGGGCCGGAGAGTGTGTTTAGGTGCACTTCAGGGATGGTTCCCATTCTCTTAGATGGAAATGGGGCTATGAATTGTGTAGGGGATATGGGGCTGAGTGCTAGGATGTTTTATATCTTTGATAGAACTTTGCATTTCGGTACCTTGATTTGGTATATATTTGCAAAACAAAATTAAGGGCCCTCGTCTTGTCTCCGTGTCAGGGCATGTGCGTGTAATTAACTACAAAATTGCTGGCCTAATTCACGTGATAAGCAGTTATGTAGGCTGAGAGGGCTGAAGCAATAGTGTAAAAAAAAATGTAATATTTTATAGAGGTAATGTATTGTACTGGGTAGAGGTGTTTATGAGCTCTTTTGGTTATTGTTGTGGGGGTGAGGCTAATACAGAGAAATGGACGTCGTTGAAGGTCAAAACTCGAGGAGAAATATTTAATTAGTAATTGGAAAATTCAATATTAATGGGCATGTTTCCATTTTTTTTTATTAAAAGGCTGAAGCCCATTTCATTTAAGAAACAGTTAACTTACAACCTACTTATTCGAGTTCACTATCTAATATCAGCAAAATATAAAATCCAATCAAACATACAAAACATCAGCATATCAGCTGGAAACCACCACAATCCAACATAGAAAATAAAGACAGACAGCTGCTTATGAACTACTATAGGCTGTAACCAAAAGGCAATAAAGAAGTTCTAGATATTCTTATATCTAAGTCAATCATTGAGGCTTACCTGCCCAATAATGCACAAGGGAGATAATAAGTAGAATAATTTGTCTCACTGATTTCTTTCTTTTTATTAGTTGCAAAACAAAGTTCATTTCTATGTATGTTTCCATATATTCCAGCATACTGCACTTAATACTAATAGGAAAGCTGTTATATGAGTATGAGATAGTTGGTTAGCAAACTTAACAATATCTACAAATCTAGTCCAATGGATACTGACATTTTGGCAAGAACCCATAAATAACCATATTTGTTTTGTAAAGGGGCACGATACAAATAAATGGTTAATGGATTCAGGTTGTTGGTAAAACTGGCAAATATCATGCCCTGTCCATTCCTTTTTTTTTAAATTGTCAGTTGTCAATATTCTATTTTTATGAGTAAGCCACATAAAGATTCTAATCTTAATGGGAATTAGAACCTTCCACCATAACATTGCATTTTTAGGTGTAATGCCTCTGAAATTAAGAATTTTATACAAGGATCTAACTGTAAATCTCCCATTGGACTCCCAACTCCAATTGAGCCTATCATTTAAGTGAGTGTAGGACAAATGACTGATAATGTCTAGTATCTCTAGCCATTCTACATATTGTATCTAAAGTTATGCGAAAAGTAAGGGCATCTCCTTGTGTATTAATAACTGTTTGCAATAAAATGTCAATGTTGGAGCATATATTAAATAAAAATGGAAATCTTGATGCCATAGAGCAATTCTGATACCAAAAGTCAGTCCAGAATAGAACTGATGTGTTATTGCCTGGCTCATAGGAAACATTGATTTTACCCAAAGGTTGTAAAGATAAAATGTCAGTCCATAACTCAGATTTTTGTGCATTTGGAGATGTGTATCCAAATAACACATAATGGCGATACCATCCAAATATGATGGTATCGTCTGCATAATGGCAGTTGGTATGTGAATGACTATCTAAAACATATGGACCTAAACCAACTATAGCATTTGCATTTCTACCTTTAATGAAGATTTTACTAAGGGTATCAGCTGTAAGGATGTATAAGTAAGGAGATAAAGGATCTCTCTGCCTTACTCATCTCTTACAGAAAAAGTAACTAGTAAGTTCACCATTTATGTTGATGCAAGATTGTGAACTGATTAACCATTATTTGATCCATTTGATCCATTTGATCCATTTTCCCCAAATCCTCTACTATATAAAATATCTAAAAGGTATGTCCAGTTAATTTTGTCATATGTTTTTTCAAAATCCACCTTGACAATCACCCCTTCCTCTTTTCTAGTTTGGCAAGAATGAATTATTTCTTGACTAAGAATGACATTATCTAATATATGTCTCCCCTTAATAAATGCTGCTTGACTATTGTCAATGATTCTATGCATGATTGATTCTAATATAAATGTCAATATCTTAGAGATAATCTTGAAACTACAGTTTACCAAACTAATTGGTCTGAATTTAGTTATCAGTTTAGCCTCTTTCTCTTTGGGAATAAGGTAAATGATAGATCTATTTAGACTAGTTAGTTTGGTATTATGATTATGAAAATGTAGACATAATTGATAAAGAAAATTGCTAATCAGGTCCCAGAATGCTTGATAAAATTTAAAAGTGAAACCATCTGGGCCAGGAGCCCCATTAGGTTCACAAGCAAAAACATCATGTTTAATTTCTTCAATGGAAAATGGGAGTTCTAAAGTTTGTTGTTCTAACTTGGTAAGTTTATCACTAGTATCCCAAAAATCCTTATCTAGAGTAGCACATGTGTGGCCAGATTGCCCTAAGAGATCTTTGTAAAATCGATGTATATGTTGTGTAATATTAGGTTTTGTTGTGGTGGTTATTCCATCTATTTCTAATGCAAGAAATTTGTTTTTCTTTGATCTATGAGTGGCTACAGTGTGGAAATACTTAGTATTATTGTCACTCTCTTCCAACCATTTTTGTTTGGATATAGCTTGCCAATGTTTTTCTTCTTCTAAATAGATATTATCTAAAGTAATATTTAGTAAGAATTCAATCATCATATTCAGCATCAGTAAGCTCCCTATCTTCTAAATCAGTTCTAGATCTTTTAATTTAGCTAAGAAATTTTGTTTTTCTTTCTTTTTCTTACTGTAGAAATTTCTAGTCCATCCTCTAATCTTTTGTCTAAGGAATTTTAATTTGACATTCCAACTTTTGGCAATATCTCTATAGTCTAATGGAAATTGGAACCACCATTTCTTGATTAGTTGAACAAAATCTGGCTGTTCTAGCCATAGTGGGTCAAATCTGAAAAGAGAGTTAATTAGGGATTCTATCTTGGAAAGATATTTGTAAGATAATTGGGCAGTGATCAGATTCATACCTACCTAGGTCAATAGTATTGCTAGCTGGATATAAGTTTTTCCATTGTACACTTGTGAAAAATCTATCTAACAATGCAAATTTGTTCCCATTATTCCAAATATATTTTCTACCTTGCAACTTCTGTTCTACCAAATGATGTTGATTAACAAATTTATTGAACATAGAACTGGTTTGTATGTCAAAAAGTTTTCTGATTTGTCAGTTCTATGGCGAATTGCATTAAAATCCCGACATAGAATCCATGGATATGTATTATTACCCCTGATAGTATTCAATTATATCCAAAGATCTTTCTTTTTTTATCTAATATATGGTGGAGATTTGATCAGAATCTGACCAGTCCACGGATTGAGTCTACGGATCTAGCAGCATAGGTTGAACCCGTACGACCTCCTGACTTAGCGGCTTTTCTGTAATTTTGCCATTTTGCATGTTGTACACTTCGTGTGAGGTATTGCATGCTTCCAGCGGTGCCCTGATTTGGTGTTAACTTCAGAAATCGTCTAAATCCGGCACATTTGCTCCATTTTTGGCCTAAATATGCAACTTTCTCCAAAACCTGCCAAAATAGCCTAAAAACACGTTTGCGGTAAATAAATTGGAAAAATGACTACTTCGAATTCGCTTTTGGCCATTTTCCGTAATAAAAGATATGAATTTTCGCTATATGTTTTAGCCCTATCAGGTTATGATCCACAACTCTTGAAACATACATTATTGAATTTGGATGGGAAAAGGTGGTTCAGAAATTTTTATTTCTACCACATTTACAAAAAAAATAAACCAAAACACTTCAGTTTGATCAGAATTCGAAATTCACCCAGGCCGCCAAACCATTTAGCGGCCCCAAAGACTGGCTGATTTCCCCAGATTTATCTTAGGTCTTTCAACAACTTGGTAAAGGTAGGTCAATATATGTTCTATAATTTGTTAGTCTATTTGTGGGTTGGTTTTATAACTTACAAGGATTATTTGTCTAATCAGTTTTTTCTATAATTTGTCTTTGTGAAGGAAATATCTAGAAATAGTGAGGAAATCAGTTTCTCAAAACACGGGTTTTTCCCTTCACTAAATCATGCACAGTTTCTATAAGAAAACCCGTGTTTGGAGATTGAGCTATTTGAGCATAATCATACAGGATTTTTTTCACTTAAATTGGGTATGATTAAGTCCTTATTAAGCAACATTACACGGTTACTTGTTAAGCAATCGGGTACCTCCTTCCTTTACACACTGTTTTTTATGGAAATTGCCATGTCTGTATTGGAGGTCATTTTTGCGTACCTCCTTCCTTTACACACTGTTTTTTATGGAAATTGCTCGTAGCCGTGTAAGATGGATCAACGGCCAAGTATGAGGTGCTTAGCCACCCTCATAATTTATAATTTTTTAATCATGTATATTTAAATTTAATTGAATCTTTTTTTTAAAATTTTATATAGTTAAGTTCCTCTAATAAAAATATGAAGATGTGCTTATAGCTTAGTGGTTCAAGGTAGTGATATTGTTATGCACAGTTTCTATAAGAAAACCCGGTTCATACAGGATTTTTTTTTCACTTAAATGAAGTTTGAAACTCCTAGTTATAAGCGAGGAGTTTGATTAAATATTCCCATTTGCTGGTGACATGAACAGATGCACGTGAGCTTACCTGAGAGATCGACATTTCCAGTGGCATCTCATGTGAATGCAAATAAGGCCAGCTGGTGGAGGCATCTTTCCCTCTTACAATACATATAAAAATACATATTAAAAAATTCAATATCTTAGAGCGAACGACTACGTACATTGAATGTCAACTACATTAGTGATATTATTATCAATATAGAATTGTTTCCTGAAAATTCTAAATATATCCGTGATAACTGCCTATATCTTAATGAACCGATGTCGATGGTCCAACCACACATTTGAACTATAAATTAAGTAAGGCATGCATCTAATTGAATGCAATTTAATCTGCTGTATTGCAAGTTTATATCTGATGGTATTGGAAATCGAAAAGATTCCGAGCTGTTGTAGACAAATATTTAACTTTAATATAAATTAAAGAATTTATTAAACATAGAGCTGTTTTAAACATGCGTAAAACTCACAAGTATGGAAGAGGTATCGGGCACGTTCTTTCTGACTAGATCTGGTTAATTAAGTAAAATAATTAATTGGTTAAGTAACCTAATGCGTTTAAATTAATTAGCTGCAACCAGACAAGAGGAGCACTACCTAATGATATAAGCATATGACCCAATGATTTTTTTTTTCCTAAAAAAAGGTCTTAGTATATTTTCATTTTCATTTTCATTTTCATTACTAGATAGCTACTTGTATCACTACTACAAAAAACACATTTACTATCGCCCCTTTACCACCGGTTGTCCTTCCGCACGGATGGTGTATGTAACCAGGTACAGTGCTGTAAGTAATTCGAACTTTTTACTGACTGTTCGGTTTAACCAACCGATGGCGTTAATAGCCCCTCTCCTTTGTCATTATTCTTTAATATTCTACCGTTGATTTTGAGTGTCTCTGTGATATCGGATGTGTTACAGCACCGATGGCGTAGAGGTTGTGATATTTACCATCCGTGATGTCAATAGCGGCCAAACCATTTAAGAGCCTCCAAATGAAATATCGGCCTTTTTTTTTTTTTTTTACAGAAATTTTATTAACAAAACAATAAAAATCATTTGGTTGAGTTGAAGTAGGACCTGCTTGGATTGAGAACAAAAACTTATTAAACCTTCCTTGTTCTCTGTGGCCAAAAAAAAGGAAAACGGAGGGGCCGCTATTTCATTTGGAGGCCCCTAGGCAGTCTTTGGGTCCGCCAATGGTTTGGCGGCCTGGGTAAAATTCGAATTTCCACCAACAAGGGTGTTTTGATTTTTTTTTTAATTATGGTATAAATAAAAATTTCGGGAGGTAGTTGCTATTGATCTGTTTCAATAAGCATGCATAACTAAGAAAATTAAATCCATCTATCATTATTTTTTCACTCTAAGATTTACCTTTTTTATTTTGAATCACATAAGGGGACTCTTGGTTATAAAATACCTAATCCTAAATTTTCGACTAAAATTAGCACAAATTTGTTGAAATTTATTTTAATACCGATATAGCACTAAGTTATGGTGGATTGACTGCAATCGAGAGCTTATAAATATATACTTTATATTATATTATTGAAAATAATATATTAGTTTTCAATACTTTTGAGTTGGCTTCCTCCAATATCTTTTTTTTATCATATATTCTTTCAATTTTAAAAGTTTGAATTAGCAATGAGTTCGTCTGGTTCCATGTTTCACCATATGTAATTAAGTCAAAAAGATATAATTCTTTCAAAAGTTCATATAAATTAATATTGTGATATGTCATATTTATTTTATTTGCATTTCATAACAAAAGTGTGTTAATACTTTTTTTTCATGAATTGTCCTCGTATTGGTCAATCTGATGTTTGTGTGTCAGTGTGTGTGTGTGTGTGTGTGGGGGGGGGGGGGGGGGGGGGGGTGTTTCAGGTGTCGAACTTATCCAATAAAATTACAATGTAATCTAGCCAATAAATGGACTTGCAAAGGAAACCATAAATTAAGATCTGACGGTGCATGATTTGATATGTAAAAACATTAATATGTCCTTATATATGGCTTGTATATCTAATTAATGTAATATAAAGTTAATTTATCGTTTTATCAAATGATTTGAAAAAAAAATAAATATTTACCTTTATAATTTTTAGTCGACAATAAAATTACTTATAAATTGCGTCAACACATTATAAATAGAGCAAAGCTATGGTGTCATATGCTTACCAAGAGAGTTTTGGTGAGTACAACTTCAAAATTATCGGATTGACTTCAAACGACAAATTGAAACCGTTGAAACCGAGATACTTCATGAGCGATGCGTGTACATGCAAAATTTTGAAAATTTGAAATTCATTTAGTACAAAGTCAAGCCGTAAATGAATTTTTGTTAGTCATTTTATAAGTTATTTTAATGTATTTATTTTTCTTTATTTTTTTACTACTTGATTTTGTACTAAATAAATTTCAAAATTTTACATGTGCACGCACTACTTGTCAACGGCTTGGATTCATCGTTTGAAGTCAATCCGATAAAATTTTGGAGTTATGCTCACTAAACATTCTTAAAGAGGACATCACACGCTAGCTATACTCTTACAAATGATAAAAAAATTCATTGAAAGTTGAAACATTTCATGTTAGTAGAATTTTGATCTGACATGTTTCAATTTCATAAAAATTGTACAATATATTAACACGAGTGAGTCTATGGTATTATGCATAGCATGGATTGGTCCATAATACAAATTAATATTTTCGTTTTCGAAATTCTAATGGTCAATTTGAACCTTTCAATATGATTTTCATATGAATATATACTTTTATTTTTTAGAATTTTTTTAATACTTTTTAAGATGGTTAGACAATCACTATTTTTGGATGGTCACTGTTAGAATTTTGAAAACGGTTCATATAGGGATCATGTTGAACGGTTCGGATAGACCGTTAGAATTTTGAAAACGGAAATATTGATCCGTATTACGAACCAATCTGTGCTATACATAGTACCATAAACTCACTCTATTAACGCAACTTATTTATGATGTTATATATGACAAAATGTTGTCACTTCTAAAAATTTAGGTTGAAGCCATATTATCTATCATTTATTTATGTCGCGTATCACATTGGATACAATTTGGAGATCTATCAAACATGAATAATGGGATTTTGAATTTTATCACATTTTTGATGGACATCTAAAATTATAAATTGAATGACATTTGACGCATTGATTATCTAAAGTGATAACCAATATATCTATAATTAAAAATTTGAGTACTAATGAATTGGATGAAGTTTGTCACTAGATGTTGTCCCTTCAAAAAAAAATGCACATTACTTCAACATCAACTTAATATGATATTTAGTACTCGCCGTAAAAGTGTTGAAAATAAATAGAATTAGAGACTAATAATAGTCTCAGACACCCATTAAGGGTTTTAGTTCATCATAAGCTAGTTTAGGAATAAAAGAGAGCAACTAAATGTAGTATATAAAGTTACTCAATTTTTTTTCTTTTTTAGAAATTATAGACAACAGTACAAAACTAGACAAACGTTAGAATTTTTAACAGCTCTTTTTTCTCTTTTGCTATATAAGCACCATTGTAAACATTTACTATTCAGATTGATAAATACAATTTACAATCATCATTTCACTGTTTTATTTCGCAAAATCAACATGGTATCAGAGCACTAATCAACATGGTATTATTAGAGTATGTCACAGGTGGAAAAGATAAGCCAAAGCCAACAATCACAGGCAAACCTACTGATGAAGAGAAGAAGACCATGGCTGAGTCGACGACTAATGATCACCAAGTTGTAATTGTAAGTTGGTTGCTGGTAGCCATGGACCCCACAGTATACGATCTCTTCGTTTATCAAGACTCGTCTAAAGAAATTTGGGATAAAGCTAAACAATTGTATGGTCAGCAAAAACAATTATTCTCATATATATCAGCTTCAAGAAAAGGTAACTCTTGTTAAAACCCAATCAATTACTGCTACCTATCATATAGGAGTAGTTTTGCAGTTGTGATAAAGCAGTAAATCTAATTTACGTATTTCATATCAAAGCAGTAAATTCTATTTTACCAGTTCATACAAATATTTTGCATATATATACGTGAATTAGTCACGTATATTTCTACCAGTTCCTAATTCTTTATTTTGCAGCTTTTGCGTGTGTTTTTCTTTATACCGTATATCATCTAAACAATTTATATGCATTTAAAATAGTAAATCAGTTCAGAAAGCGTAAAGCAATTTAGTAATATGACAAAGTTCCTTTCGGCCAGTTATCATACAAATAAAGGGGTTTCCAGGAACGACAGGTGGTCACAATAAGGACCGCTTAAGTCCAATCTTTCCTAGACAGAACCTTCTTCAACTATGTACGAATAACAGTTCTTACTCAGGTACTTTATTGCTTCATCACATTCTTAAATGTACTTAACACATCTGAAATGTTTTCGAATGAAAGCATAAAGAACGCATAAAATCACATTTTATCTTTCTTAGTCGGAAAGTAATTTGGTAACGTGATAAAGTTCCTTTCGGCCAGTTATTATACAAGTAAAGGGGTTCCCAGGAAAGACCAGGGGTCACAAGGACCGCTTAAGTCCAATCTTTCCTAGATAGAACCTTCTTTAACTATGTACGAATAACAGTTCTTACTCAGTTACTTTATTGCTTCATCACATTTTTAAATATACTTAACACGTCCAAAAGTTTTTCAGAAGAAAGCGTAAAGAAAGTATAAAATCACATTTTATCTTTCTTAGTCGGAAAACCGAACCAAGAAAATCACAAAGCATAAAGAAAGCATAAAATCACATTTTATCTTTCTTAGTCAGAAAACCGAACCAAGAAAATCATTTTTTATTCGGTTTAGACTTTAAGCTGCAAATCTAAGAATTCAAATCGATAAACTATTTATATATCTAGCATGTATACGGTACAAGATTTTTAGAAAATCAATCAGTAGGAGAGCCTGTGATCTGATACCACTTTGGGTAATTCAGCCGCTAAATTTAGATTTTCGGGAAAAACCGCGAAATTCTGCTCGAGAATTTTTCACGAAATTCTGTTTGAGAATTTATTACCAAATTCTTGTTTAAGAATTTACCGCTAAATTTTGCTCGGAAATTTACTGCTAAATTCTGTTTAGGCTTATGGTGCGGAAAGAGCGTAAAATCAAAATTTTACGTTCTACCATAAACCGAGGATCTACTCGCGGATTGATTTCTAAAATAAAATTTATTTAACATTTAAATAAATTAAATAACATTTGTACATTTTCCAAATTCGAATTGGAAGTGCATTCTAACTCTGTTACGGAGCACCAGACGTCTAATGCCTCTATCAGTTATCCACCAGGAACAACCAGAGAGCCGGTATTTCTTTTGCCAGAAATACTGTACCAGCGGGATTCGCAAAAACACTATTCACAACTCACAAGAATATATGTCGATTGTGTATTCTTTTCTTTTCTACGCAAATCACTATTTGAGAGGAAAAACACAAGAGAGAGAAACCGATATTCAAATCTATTGAATTATATTTTTCTCTCACCCACAAGCCTTTTATATAGCCTATAGGGTCGATTTCAAAAAGACCAAAATGCCCCTCTCAAAGTCGGTTCTAGGGTATTTTACCAAAATTCCCTTCGAGCCATAAGCCTATAATTCAATTGATTTAATTTGAGCTTTTAAATTAAATTCTAAATTTAATTTAGGCCCAAATTCAAATGGGCTTTTGACCCAAAATGTTAATTCATAATTAACATTTTTAATTCATTTATTATCAATATAATTATTCTGAATAATTATATTTCTTGCGACTGTTGTTGCGATAAATTTATACAACGTGTCGTACACGCTTGTAAATTTAATCTGTTTAAGCTTGTCATCTTTATGATATTTATTTATTAATTATAACACTTTATAATTAATAATAAAATTCTCTGATTACTTTTCTATTGGTGTGACCCGATAGGATCTGTGTTATGTTGGCAATAGAATTAAAATTCCTTTTAATTCTATAAATCATAAGCGGCACCTGGCAGAATGCATTATGACTACCCAATTGACATAGATGATCTTGTACAGTACAATATCACGATTCAGTAAACAATTTACTCATGTTAATTCTTTTGGCTCATAATATCAGATCAGTTTCAAGGTAGGTATGTGTCATCCTTGCAAACTTAATCTTTTCTCGATCTTAAGTTGATTATCAAATATGATTAACTCTTTAATCATATCGCGCACTGATAACCCTAATTTATCAAGAGCCCTAGTGATACCATCAGTCCTATTAAATACAAGGGACAATAGTAGTCTTGGTGAACATCTCCCCTCCGTACAAGTTATGCATACTGAAATGTCATCTGTATAGCTACTTTTTACGAATAGCGTTGAACAAAACTCACGAATACACACTTCTCATGTAGGAAAGACGAATACATCATACTTTAGAACTTAACACTGAATGAAATATTAATAACACGAACACAATCCATTTAACATTTCATTTAGGGTCTGTCAAATACCATGTTCTCTAACATGTATCTATGTGATTAAAATGACAATTATTTGTCTATTGTTTGTAAAACTTAACCATTATTTAATCCACATACTAATCTTTGATTGGTCAATTAGTGTTCATGCTAATTACCACAATTAGAGCCTATTAAGAGTATTTATCATCTATATTATAGAGTTCTACAATTTCAAGTCCTTAACTTGAAATGATTCATAAATGCGATAAATCTCAAGGAACAAAATGATATCTTTAATTATTAATCATCCATTACATGAACAAAATATATAGAATAAAATTATCCTATAATTGACTTCTAGATTATTACACTAACATTATAATGGTTGATAGGCGTTGTAACGGATGTCACAACAGTTGCCTATGAAAGTTTTCGCAGAAATTTGGACCTCGAAAATGAATTGTTCCGTTGAAATGGTTGATTAAACGTTATAACGGAATAAATCGATTACCTTACACCCTGTTTGTATTTTGGCCGCAGTTTGGTCATATGAACTCCAATTTGAGTGAATCAAAGCTTGAAACTAAGAAACAAAGATCTACAACTTTCATGTTGTAACTTTATTCAAATTATGAAGTGATGGGTTGCTATGGGCCTTGGAAAGGCCGATGTCAGTCATGAAAACATTTATAAACCTAGATTTGTTTCTCTCACTATAAATAAAAAACAAATATTAGGTTTTCTTTGAAAGCTCTAGCCGCCAAAACACTTCTTCCTTTGCTAAAAAATAGCCACTATGGTTCTTTGTTCTTGAAAATTCATTCAAACAACCTCGAATCTACTCCACTAAACCTGAATCTTGATTAGAATTAGAATGATTTGTGAGAGATCTCTTGTTTATTCAAACACTAGAGCCTTGAGTGCTCGCTTCTTATATTAAGAGTCTTTAGTGCTCTTGGGCCGTGTGACTTCTCGAAGTTTGTAAGAGCTCACCGGTTTCACCTTGTACTCATTTCTCATTGGGTAAAGAAAGGCGCGTCATCTCGAAGGTCGTGAAACCCCAGAGACGTAGGTGTTATTGCCGAACTCCGTAAACATCTCTTGTGTCAAGCGTCTCTTAACTCTTCTATCTATTTTACGTACACTTGCTTTATTTAAGTTTTCTTGTTTCCGCCAAGAATAACTTACGCACACGTTAGATATGCCTTTATATTTAATATCAACCTTTTAAGGTTAAAATTTTAAAATGCCCCATATTCACACCCCCCCCCCCCCCTCTAGGTGCCTTAGGGACCAACAATTATATCAAATAAAACTATAATAAAATTATAACAAATTATAAAATATTACAACAAATAAAACTATAATCGTCAATTATAAAATTATAACCGTAAATTAAAAAATTTTAACAAAATTTTAACATAAATATAGTAATACAACATTATTAGAAAAAAAATATTATATACCAAACCACTCCACTAGGGGCGGTTTGGTCTTGAGCTGACTGCTCCACTAAGGAGCGGTTTGGTGTTGGGAGATAACCGCTCTAACGTGGAGCGGTTAGGTTATTTTTAAAATTGTTTCAATGAGGAGGGTAGATTTACTATTTTTTTTTTTTTTTTAGAGTATCAATAAAAGTTTCAGTTTCAAATGCGCCGCCAACATTATTACTGTGATTAAATATATAATACATATACTGACTACAACGTCGCTTTGGCCGAGTGGTTAAGGCGTGTGCCTGCTAAGTACATGGGGTTTCCCCGCGAGAGTTCGAATCTCTCAGGCGACGAATTTCTTTTCCTCCTGTGCTCTTTGTTCTTTGTACTTTGTAGTTCGTACTGCTCGATTTATTTAGTGTTCTTTTATTCTTTGTCCGTTGTCCTCTCAAATATATATATATATATATATATATATATATATATATATATTTTTAAACTTGGTAGTGCCTATCAAGGCGTCCTCTCAAATAGTTAATCAACATTTTACTGTTTACGTTGCCTCTTCACAACTTTTTTTTTTTTAATATTCAAAAGTCCGTAGGCAACTTACAACTCAATCTCCCCATACAACAGAATTCTCTGTATCTGATATAATAAAACCTATTACAAAGATCCTACTGACTAAAACAGGGAAAGGAATGCCCCGTACAATTCCAACCATTTTCCCTCCCTTTCTTTGCCAAATAATCCGCCAAATCATTTTGGCTTCGTTGCACATGAAAACAAATAACAAATTTATTCTCTTACAAACTTCTTCAAACATACAAAATTTCGTCGAACGCCGTCCAGTCTGCATTTAGTGGTGGTAGCAGGTGAAGGAGCATGCTACTATTCCTAGTTCGATTACTGTCAGAAATAGACTCTTTCTTTGCTAATGCTTCAACTTGTAAAGAGCAACAACCTCTAACTGCTTTGGATTTGTAGAATAAACTACCACTCAAGAATAAACCTGCCACAGCCGCATTTAATTATGGCCTATTCTTAACGTCATGAGCCTCGTTTGTTCATGTCTTTGCAGAAAACTTTATTACGAATTTATGATCTAAGAAAGCAACACCTCCTTTTAAATTAACAAACTGCTGCCTACTATCAAAGTACCCGTTAACTTTGTTCATCTTGATGTGTTAATTGGTTTCATCTTAACTACAGGCATCCAAAACCAAAAAAATAAAAAGATAGTTATCAACAATGAAATGTAATTTGTTGAATAAAATAAGAAGAAAGAAGTATGCAAATCTCAGCCGTTCTTGGCCGATTTACGCACTATCGTAACAGAAATCAACAATCCAAATCACACCCACAACACACCTTTCCAGCCCTAGCGTCCCGAGATCTGAAGGGGTATGAAATATAATTGCACTATTCTGATAGTAAATTTCAGAATACCAAGCTTTGTGATATCTTTCTCAAAGAAAAAAAAAATCAGATCAATTTACGCAAAAAGTTCCAAAAAGAGAAAAAATTGCCTCTTCTGCACAATAAAGAGGTTCATTTTGCCAAACTTGCAAAATTTGGATACCTTTCTCGAACAAAAGGTCAAGTGATTCATTTATTTATTAAAGAGATAATAAAAAACTTTGTTTATTCAAAGTTACAGAAAAGTGAAGAACTCTCTACATATTTGAGTTCATGAGATTCTAGATTGCCAAGCTTTGGAAATCTTTCTTCCAAGATATTTTGCTGCATTTAAACCGCCAGTAGCAATCAGACCTGACAGAGCTTGCCTGGCGCTTGATGCCATTACAAGCCGTCTCAAACCTTTCCTCACACACTTAGCTGCCACATCTTTTGATGAGACTATGATTTGAGGAGTTGCAGTTCCTACAAAGAGCGACCATTTAATGATAATGAATGATGGAAAAGCATAGAGTAATTCACAAGAGAAGAAAAAAATACCACTGTGACCTAGAGTGGAGCTGCCTCCCACGTGTCGTTGAATTGTCCATGGAAGAGTTGAAAAGAGGTAGTTTGTGGAGGAGGAACTGCAATCCTGCCAAATATATTAAAATGACAATATTAGAGCCTTGCTTCTTTTTTCTTTTGTTGTATCTTTTGGTGATACACAGAAAGAAATTATTTCTGTCAGTTCAACATCAAGTTCAAGCCAAAAGTAAACACAATATAGAGAATATATATATATATATATATATATATATATATATATATATAGAGGTTGGCTACTCTACTTACATAAGCATATGAGGGCATATGCTTATAAGTCATTTTCGCGTTTTCAATGTCCAAATGGTCGATCTAAAGCGCTCAACATGTTCTCCATATTAATAAGTGTTTGGAAATGAAATTTTACATTTTTTGGAATTTTTTTACTATTTTTCTAGAATTTTTCAAAACAGTGGTTTAATATGGTAAAAAAAATAAAAATAAAAATCTGAAAAATGCTATTTTGAAAAATTCTAAACAAATAGTAATAAAATTCCAAAAAATGTAAAATTTCGTTTCCAAACACATATTAATATGGAGAACATGTTGAGCGCTTCAAATCAACCATTTAGACATTGAAAACGCAAAAATGACTTATAAGCATATGCTCTCATATGCTTACGTAAGTAGAATAGCCACTCACTATATATATATATAACCTTCCTGCCACAGTTTTGATCCAAAACAACCCTCCCATGAAATTCTTTCGCCTATATTAGATTTTGCTTATTGTATTACCAATAACACACAAGAATTTTAGTTTTGTATTGAACCCCTGATGTATGTGATTTGTGGTTGAATTCCATAATTTGACCAATGTCAAAATATCAAATTCAGATCCTATTAATTAATCACAAAAAGTGCATAACAGAGAAGAACTTTGGCAAAATAATGGATGTGCTAAGCACAAGACCCACAGAAGGGCCATGCAATAACAACCAAAACTCCACCCTTTAGAAACTGTACCATAACAGATGGCTACTTACACTGGCTTTAATTGCTATAACCATATATCAAAATTATAGAAAGATCAATTAAATAAAGTGCATTTTGTATGTTTTGCTCAGTGTGTAATATGTAGCCTCTCTGGTTTTGGTACGAGTTTTGGTCTATGCTGGTATTAAGGGGTTTGGAAATAGAGTATGTAGATGATGGCTGATTTCTTACTTAAACTGAGGTTGGTGCACCTCCTATTTGTGCCTTATAGGCTGAGAGGGTATTAAAGGGAGGTTTGCCAATTTAATGAGGTTATTTTTTTCACTGAGACATAGTATATCATGTAGTAGGATAGGGCAATATACATCAGTAGGGAGAATTTGTTTATGCTGGATTATGAAGATGCTTTGAGATGTTAATAAATTTTGGTGTTTAGTCTAATGAAAGAGGTACCTGTTTTTTTTTAAGGTTGAAAACAGGTACCTGTTGGGTACAACTATTTTCAAAAGAAAAGAAAAAATGTAACATCAGAACTAAGATTAAATAAGAAAAAGCTACCTGCTTAAAAGACTTTGTCCCTCCAAAAGAAGAAACTTTGAGTAGCCTTTCTGACACATACTCATGTAATAGTGGTCCATACATTGATTGGAATAACATGAAGCTTCCTTGAACTATATTTTTCACCTGAAACATAATTTCAATAGACATGACTTTTGTTTTAAGCATAGGTTCAGCAGATACTCTTAAAATGAGAAGTCACTAATTGTACTTTTCCATTATAACGCCATTATCTTTTATTTTCTGTTTTTTCAGCCTGCGCAATTTCAGATTGAACTGAAACTTCATTCAAGGGCAACTGGAACTTAATTGGGCCCTTCTTGGCCCAAAAAATCCTTAGAAAGGGCTAATACTTTCGTATGATGTGATGGGATCTGTATTTGTGTATTGAGCAGGTTTTGCTTAATACTAGTTGGTATTAGTAACAGGTACTACTGTGATCCTTGGTACTTCAGCATAGAAACAGTTTAAAAGTTTTGGGTACCATGTGCCTCATAAACAAAGGATGTTCCAAGCTTTCTGTACTAACCTTATTTTTATCTTCTGCAAATAACATTCTTAGGTCACCCATGTATGACAAGCTACATATTTTAGCATATAAATCATCCTGCAAAACCAGGAAGGAATAAAGAGCAATCATATTGGGGCTTGCATCTGAGAAGGTAAAGAAAACGAAAAATTCGAAAATAGTAAAACCTCAGTGAACTCCTGGGGCAAAAGGAGAAATGAAGCTGACAGTGCTGATTTTAGGTTAAGGGTGTTGACCTTGCTTATCTCCCAATTATCAACAACTACACAAACCTGCATCGGGATTACATTAGTATACACAAAATGGATTTTGTTATGCTGTGTACTTCAAATATTTTAATTCTAGTTTTGCTCTTACTTTTTAAATCGGTATTATTAATATTATTCTCCTTGTTGCATGCTTAATTCAGGTAAAAGGCTCTATGATCCCAAGAAAGAACCAACAAACAGTCAAAATCAACAGTCCATTCGTCAGCACATATAGTAGAGAGACAATCAAGTATAACTGTATTGATCAAATACTTACTGGTTCATTGAGCAAAACAACATTGTAAATTTTATAAAAAGAAAAAACTTAAAAGCAGACCTCAGGTACAAACATACAGGTTTCTGCAAGCGACCGCTCAAGTAGAACCGATTCCAACTCAGCACATCCAGTGCCAAATCATGCATCCTCACCACACCATATTTTATCCTCTGAGATATCACATAACCTCAATTAATTTCGAAACTAAAAATTCTAAAGACACTGGAGCTGCAGTTCCAGCCCGACCTAACATAAACAGCTCTTTTTGTTGGTTGGTTGATATTTCTAGATTCAGTTACACAACTTACTACAATTAAATTAGAAGATTCACAGTAAGTTTACGCAATACGAACCCAAAATGAAAAACAGAAATTTTATTACCTGACTGGTTTTATGTCATGCCAGTAATGCAAATAAAAAAAATGCATGGTGAGTAAAAGCTCAAGTCAAGTCTAGGATTATTATGCGAATCATTAATCAACGGTAGGGATCAGTCGACAGTGAGTTGACAATCTTGGAAATATTTTTCAAATTAAGTCAAAAAAGTTTTTATTAATAGACATACTTTTACCCTTACAAATTAGTTGTGTATCAAATTCCATGAAATCTGAATGTTGTTTCATATTCAACCAAAGTCCATTAAATGTGATCTGTTGAAATTTTCAAGTTGTGATGCACAGCAATACTTGCATCAAATTCTATCATTTTTGACGTGCATGACACAAATGTCAGAATTCGACATTAATAATTAATTTTGACAATTGTAAGATTGTCACCTTAATCCATTGACAATAAATCTCCGCCCTTCAACTAATAAGTCAAAATTGAGTCCAAATATAGTTAAACAAAGTATGACAAGTTAAGAAAAGCTGAGTATATCCCTTAAAAAGTCCCCTATGCATCTACCACATTCTCTCTTAGTTTGCCGTCTCATCTACCACCCAATATTCTGTTGCTAATCCTAAAACCTAACTTACAAAACCTTATTTGCAATAGCCAGTCAAGATGATACTAGCATGTGCCTAATAATCGAGCAGGACCAGTAGGGTTTATCCTTCAGTGTACTGTGTCATATCGTTGCTTTACACTTTAGACTGTTTGTAACTACATCCTTATTTTACCATTCCTACGTGCTGAACTATCATCAGATGAAACAAAAAAAAACAACCTTGTCTCTCCACTCCACAAATGGATTGAAATGCACGCCGGCACCGATATCATCAGCAAGTCGTGTAATCTGAACAGTCCAACATTTTTGCCAATTAAAAAGTAAGATAGGAAACATCAGGAAGAAAATAATATGCTTGTAAAACCCTCAATGACGATTTTCAACTCACATCTACAAATTTTATATTTCAGTTTTTGCCAATAGTACATGCAGATAGGGATCGGTGTCATTGTTCTTAGTACAGGAGATGGATTTGATAAAACTGTTGATTGGATTAAGTAAAAAACTCACTTGGGCAAGTTTAGCCAAAAATGAAAATAAGATGAATTGTTGATAAAAGGCAAACCGCTTTTGGGCCGAGACGAGCCATACAATTGGAGTAGTGCTTCCTGTTTCTCTCCAAATTCTGGTTTGAAGAAAATAGTTGAAAAGAAAGTTTTTAATGTTTCTGGGTTTAATAGAGAAATTAACAGCTTTATTTTCTTTCAAATGAAATGTGAAATTGATTCAACCATTTTAAATATTTTCCACAAAATACCACAAGCTCATAGACACATTTAAACAAGGAGGTAATTTTTTGGGGAAAAACTAAAACATAGATAAGTAATTATCCATTGAACAGGTCAAGTTGGTGTTTCCCTGAACCCTTTTGCAAAATAGCCTCCATTATCCGCCCTTAGGAACACTAAGGAAAAATCCTAATTTAAGTTCTCTAAATTCGTAAGTATAAGAATTGTACAATCTGAGCAGTCAAACAGTCACAGAATTTCACCAAACTTGGACCATTTTAGACAAAACTTCAGCTTTTCTCTATATCGAGAAATAGAATAGTACTTAAATCTGTAATCTGATAATGGATCCTGGAGGCTACTTTTGGAAACAACACTTGTACTAGGGATATTTTGGATCGAGCTACTCCGAGAAGACCATGGGCTTGGTCACAATTTTATTTCAGCAAAAAAGTGAATTTGAGAGAAGAAACTTGCCTCAGAATGCCACTCAACAGGATCTGAAACACCTAGTATATAATCAACCATCGTAGCCTGAACAATTATAAGAAAAAGTCACAAACAGGAAATCAACACAAGGTCAACAACAACATAGATCATCCGAACTTTGCCTTCGTCTATCCTCTCAGTTATCCCCTTCTATCTCACAATTAGTATTAGAAAAAGTGAGTAGCCCTTCTCTCATTGCTGATTCCAATTAACTTAAATGCAAGTTGGTCGAGACAGAGAGAGAAGAGACCTTGTCAGAATTGTTCGGTAGAAGAGAGGAGCCATAAGCGCAGCAGAAATCAACTGGAGGGATCACCTCGAGCGGCCCGGCCAGTTCCGCCACGCTCTCCATTTTTCCAACTTAGTTCCGACGAAAGAACAGAAATAAGGAAAGAAAGATCAAAAGAAGAAAATAGCTTTCAATAGGGAAGCATAGAATCTGGAATTCACATCCCCTCAGGTTACCGGACTGAGTACAATTGAATCGACTAGTGATGCTTCTTCATTTATGGCGTATTTGAGTTGCGCTGGGAAAACGGATCACGATCCAATAAGGCTGATACCAGCGGACTACGAGTCGACGAGGTTGGGTTGGAACTTGGAACCGGGCTCGTTAGCGTAACAGGCGTTGTAATACACTGGACCGGGCCAACGAGTTCGGTTTAACTTTGCACGAATTTCAAAGACTTCTGTACATTTACCGCTGGCTCGTAAAAATATCGTTCGACTGAAATTGTGTGTAGAGTGTATAGACTGTAGAGTGATGTGGTATTCCATAAAATACGCTCACCGAGCCAACGACCAGGTTAAATTTCATGATATGGTTCAATTGGTTGGCCCATGAACAAACCTGCCCGACCCAAAATCTTTGATTAATACTTGATTTCTGACGAAATTTACGTTACATACTGACTATTTGTTAAATGGAGTTGCTCTATAATTCTATAGGAAGGGAGAGAAGATTGTGGAGTAACTTGACATTTATTTTATATATTTTTAAATATGACTATTTTACCTTTATATTTCATTTACAGTGACATAAACCGTGGCATGCCTTGTATTAATTCAAACAAAGTTCTTACTATTGAATCTTGTTACCAGAGTTACAAACTACTTGAAAACATAAATCGGCCTAATACAAAAAGAGAATAAAGTAAAAAAAAAAAAAAAATAACTACATTCACAGGCTTGCCAGCAAGGTATCAGAATGTGCCAGTAGACACCTGCCAACCTAATTCCTGATTTATGCCTGATATTAGTGCTTCTTCAGTGCAATTGTTATCTACTATAACTTTAGGCATTCCCTTATGGATCCAAATCTGCTGAAATCTAAAATCATGAACAGTAATGCTGAAATACCTGAAATCCCAAATCCAGCTGTTGAACTGTTTCGAGATACGAGCACAGAAAAATCAACTGTTTCGAGATGCGTGCACAGAAAAAGTTGAACGGCTGGATTCGGAATTTGAATTCCAGATATACTGTTTATGTATCTCGGATTTCAGCTGATTTGAATCCTTCCCTTATTCCTCCCTGAATATTAAAGAAGGATGGATCTAATTAAGGTCTGTCCCACTGTTTTCCTGACAGCTTCAATCCCTCACTACATGCCCAGTGTTGTGTGGATGTGCTTCTATCCCTTTGATCTAAGGATGGATTGAGTTACTGATTCATAACATCAGTAAGACAACAAGTCTATATTTTATCCGAATTTCCAAACTGATTTTGCAAATTTGCATAAAAACCGGTCAATAATGATCTAATTGCACAATCAGTCTTACAAATCATACATCACATTATTTAGTTGTAAATAAAAAGTAAGAACCATAAATGGAGTTTCATTAAAAAATCAGTCATACAAATCTTATAGAAAACATTACATCAATTGTAGATAAGTTTTTATATAAATATAAATATTATATGAAGGTTCATCACAAAATATACCCTTTTCATTACAAACTATCACATAAATTCCAGCACCATACAAAATCATACCAACTGGTACAACGATATCATCATCATATCACTGCTTAATAGTTGTAAAATGCAAGCTATCAGATTGTTTATGTCTACATCCTTATTTACGTATGCATCAACTGTTGGGTTTTATGGTACTTAAGGCAGCGGAATTTCAAAAAATTTGACAAGAAAACTATCAAAGGAACATCATGTGTGACTGAAATCAAACCAAAATTAAATTTCCAAATCAATAAACATCATATCTTTTGTTTATTGTCTCCAAACAACAAAGGAATGTCCTTGAGATGTAGGGTTGAAGATCTTTCACCTCTTTGTTGATGCTAATGATAGTTGATGCCTTGCAGCGACTTGGTGGTTGATATGTATGTGAACTAGAACGTCTTGCACCAAAATGAGACTCCGAAATAGAAGTCCTCCACGGTATCCACTAAAAAATTAATTAGAAACCAAAATTGTATCTTGCTGGAGAGTACTAATTTGGTCGCTCTTTAATCCTTATCCTCCATAGAACTATTTTTTGAGTTTAGACTTTATGGGTTCTCAACTAATAAGAGATTAAACAAAAGAGAGAGTTTTGGCAGAACTTCAACTCTCTCAAAACAAATTTATTTCAAAAGGAATGAGAGAGAGACTATATATAGCAATAAGGAATGTAAATTCTGTTTCCAAAATTAACTCCACGTTCTACCATATTTTTTACCACGATCTAATTCGAATTAGATTTTTTTCCAGACGGAAAAGTTATAGATCTTTCTTTTAACTTTCCATCCATATGTAGTATGCCCAAAACGGACATATTATGAGGGCGCTATGGTTCAAATACAAAACATGCACAACAGTTTTCAGAACATGATAGTCTAAATTAAGCACCACGTTTTCTAACATATTCTATTTTGAATTAGATTTTGTTCAGAGAGGAAAAGTTCTACATATTTCTTTGACCTTTCCAGAAATATATAGAATGTTAAAAATAAATGTCTATTGATAGATATATGATCAAAATAAGAAATGTTGCGCAGCAGTTTTCAGAAAATATGGTAAACTATTTTGGACAAACTTTTAATTAAGAAAACAATTCTTAAAATAAACATGGGTCATAATTAACAACATCCATTAGTCTTTATTTATTGGATCAAGTTCTATTTTTCCTTATTTGAATTAATCAAATACAATTAATATAATTAGCTGACTACCCTTCTGGGGCAACAAATAGAAAGAACAACGATAACGAAATTAGCAATTAGCAAACGTCGAGCTGTTACCCCCGAACCATTTCTGCTCAGAAAGTGTGTCGTTCCTCCCGTACAAGCGAAGCGAACCGTTGGTGGAGAAACTAATTTATTTGTCATGTCATACATGTCAAATAAATCAAAGGGCATTTATAATTAATTCCTTCTTGGTGTAATCATATGGGATCTATGCTACATGACAATGAAATCTGAAACTCCTTTTGATTCCATAAACTATAAGCGGCGCCTAGCAATATGCATTGTAGTTACTCAAATGACACAACTGATAAGTACCATACCATATCACGATCCCTAAAGCAACAATTGTCTCGTGTCAATTCCATGTCCATGATACCATGAATAGATCCAAGGTAGGAATGCGTCATCCTTGCAAATTCATTCGTTTCTTGATTTTGATATAATTATGTAATTATGATTAACTCATTAATCTTATGTGCACATACTTGTATTATTTCATTAAGGGACCCAGTGATATCATCACTCATTATATGAGAGACATTGGTATTTTTGATAATTATTGTCCCTCCACATAAGAGATACATACTGAGATAAAATCTGTCTGACTGCCACTCACGGACAGCATTGGATAATACACACGAATACACATTCTCATGTGAGAGAAACAATTATTTCATACCTTAGAAGTCCAGACACAAATAAAACATTAATGACACAAACACAATTTACATTAAATATTTTATTTTGGCCACGTCCAATTTTCTGATCTCCATCAGGTATCCATTTGATTAGATTGACAACTCCTTGTCATATGATTTGCAGAACATAATCATCATCTAATCCAAATTCTAATCTTTCATTGATAATTAATGTTCCTTGTTAATTAATGTTCATGACCGGTCAAGAAATAACCGGTCCGAATTTTTAATCCAACCGGCAGAAAAATGACCGGTCTGAGCATTTTTAAAAATACCCAACTTATAATTAATATTTTATAATTAATTTTGGATATTAATAAAAATGTCGGTGAGTAATGCAATCCAAGAGAATTGCCATTAAAAAAGAAAAAGAAAATGGCAACTCATAATTCATTCCATTTCCACGCTTTCACCGAACAGGCGACTGGACGCGACCACATGAGCCCACTGGCGAAGCTGCTCTTTGACATCTCTCTCATCTCCATTTGCTAGAACGCTCCAGTCTCCCAGCACCCTCCTCCTCTCCTCGTCGTCTATGGGACGCCAATCTGACGAGTAGCGCCGCGTTTTCATCTTCTCCTTCCCCTTCCCCTTCACCTCGCTTCTCTTCTTTCTGAGCCCCGGCACAATATCTGCTAATTCTGAGTCTCTCTCCACTTGTGTGTCAGAGATTTTGAACCCCCGTTCCATTAGCCCCTTCAACTCCTCCAACTCCAGCTCTGACTTGCTCCTTCTCAGTGGGCTTTTCGGCGGTCTCCTTCTCTTGATGGCATCCATGTCGGCTAAATTCAATTGGCTTGATTGGATTATATTAAGTGAATACTTTCCAGAGGGGACTATCTGGAGGGGTGGCGGTTTGACTGGACGGTTGTGGGAGATGGGCCCATCACTATGGGTGCGGCGGTGGCGGTTTGGTTGTGACGACAAAGCCATTGGGGGTGGTGGTGGTGGAATTGGAGTAGGAGTAGGAGTAGGAGTAGGAGTAGGAGTAGGAGTAGGAGTAGGAGTAGGAGTAGGAGTAGGAGGGTATTTAAATAGAATCAGGTGGTGGAACCAGTAGAGATTATCAAGGGTCAGGATCTCGTCAAATTTGTTGCGTGCTATTGCTGGTGCTGCTTCTTCTTCTTCTTCTTTCATTTGAGAGAGGGAATTCGTAGGATTGGTGGCTGCGTCGTTTTTATATTTAATGGATTGATTTGGGAAGAAGGGCAAGAAGAGACTTCACTGGTAGGGAATGGGAAAGTACCAGATTCTTCAGGTCAGGTCCTCCTAGTCTCCGCCTAGTAGGCACTACTTGATAATTGCTAATTGCTTTCGGTGCTTATTGTGTCCACAGGAGCCTTAATTTGTTAGCTGTTCCTTACGATTGAGCCTTTGTGATTGTTGTCATATTCCTTTTTTGTTTTTTTTTGTTTTTTGATAAAAAGCACAGAGTGCCCATTTCATTTATGATGAAATCAAGTTAACTTGCATTGGAAAACAGAGAATAGTACCGCAAATCTATTGTAAGATATAAATCTCTAACGCAGAGTAAAATACAAAAGCTCGGCGTTTAAGAAGCCACCATAACACAGTTATGGAAAACCAATAAGCTAAAACTAAGCCACATAAGAAAGGGCTAAGGTAACGTAAGGATCCTAAACGCGGATCTAAACAAAAAAAAACTTGTCTTCATTCTTTTCATGAAGCTAGTGAGCCAGCTCCCCTCAAAAGCAGCAAAGCAGAGCCTCCATTTCCTTGGTACTCCACCACCTGGGAGTCAGCTGGATCCCATACCCGCAACGGTATTGCATTGAGATCAACTGAAAGCCATTCTTCGGCAGCCCCTTTAGTTCTTTTGTTCATGTGTTCTGTCCAATATTTAAATAATGAGATGATTAGTAATATGATAGCTCGTACACTTTTCCCCGTATGAGATTGAAAACAAATTGCATTTCTTTGTTTCCAAATTGTCGAACAAACGGCACTAAATATCACTAAAAACTCAATCTGTTGCATAGTGTTAAATTGACTAGCAAAATCGAAAATGTCAAGACAAGATAACCAATTTTCAAAGTATAAATGGCTATTGCCTAACCAAAACCATATTTGCTGGGCTTGAGGGCACCTAAGAAAAAGATGGTTAGTATCTTCATGAGATGTGCAAAAATGACATGTCAGGGCACCATCCCATCCCCTTTTCCTTAGATTCTTCTTAGTTAGTATTATATTATTAAGAACCAACTACATAAAAATTCTAATCTTAGGCGGGATTGGTAAGTCCCAAATAATAGCAAATTTATTAGCCTGAATACCTCTAAAATTAAGAATGTTGTATATGAATTTGATAGTAAATTTTTTAGAGGGTTCTCATCTCCAAGCTATCTTATCGAATCCATGTGTAAAACTAGATGAACTAATGAGATATAGAATTTTGTGCCATTCCTTAGCTAAAATGCCACTAAGGCCCTGTTCGGTTGCTTGGATATCCGTGGGAAAAAACAAAATGTGAGTATTTGTCCCCAGATGTGTTCGGCAGCTCTGTATTTTTCCAATTAAGTTCCCAATTTATTCTCAAGAGGTTCCCTCTATCTCTTTCAGCAACACTATTCTCATGGGAAAAAACAAATTGAGTCAAAGGTCATGTTTTTCTTCCCAATTAGCGCAGCTTATCAAAATCAATAAAATTAGTTACTTCTTAGCATAATTAAGTTATTTTATCATAATCATTAATATCAAACTGGATTTAGCTAATAGTTTAAATAGATATTTAATGAAATTCATTTTTTAAAATAGTAAAAACCAACTTTCTAAAATAGTATTGAAGCAAAATTAAAAATATACATTTTTTATTTTATTTCAAGCAAATTAAAAATGATTAATTATCAATTTGCTAATTTAAATTTAAATTTATTTTTTCGGTGATTGGATAACAAGTTTACGAGCAAAAGCATCGTTATAAAACAATAACTAACAAGTGTTGTTATGTTATTCATATTATTTTATTATACTAATAATTATTAATAAGAATAATTGTATTGATATCAAAGCATTTTAGAAAGAAAAATAGAATTTTCCACAACTAATCCCACGTACAACCGAACACCAATTTCAACTTTCCTATAATTAATCTTGTTTGTACCCGTACCCATGGGTTCTCGCTTTTTCAAAAGTGGGTTCCCATCCCCATCAAATCCCATCCCGTGTAATCCCGTGACAAACGAACAGGCCCTAAGTCTTCTTCTAAATTTGAGACCACACCCTTGTGAGTGTATAGCTTCAGCTATGGTAATATTTAGAGTGGTACAGATCTCATAAAGTTGTGGATATCTAGATGCTAATGAACAATTATCAAACCAAATAACATGCCAAAATTCTAATTGGCAATGATTACCTGGTTCATATTCTACACTTATTTTTCCTAAATTATCAAGTTTCATGATACCTTGCCAAAATGGAGAATGAGGTAATGGATTAGCTAGATAATATTGATGTATGATCATTGTTTTTCACAAGGCTGAATATTGATGGTTGTGGAATTTCCACCACTATTTTAAGAGTAAAGAAATATTCATTTCCTGCAAGTTTAATACCCATAAGCCACCATTACATTTAGCCATACAAGTTACCGACCACTTAACTAAAGTGTATTTTTTCCTTGAGGAAGTAGTACCTTGCCATAGAAATCTATTCCTAATGGAGTTTAATTGTCTGAGTATCGTTTTAGGAGCTCTATATAAAGAGATAGCATGTAAAGGAATAGTAGACAAAACATAATTAATTAAAGCAAGTCTACCTCCTAAGGATAATAGTTGGCCCTTCCAATTAGGTAATCGTTTTTCTACTTTATCAAGTAAAAATTGCCAATCATTAACACTAAGTTTGCTATCTTTTAATGGGAACCCTAAGTATTAGTAAAGGAAATGAACCTACTTTACATTGAAAAGTGTGTGCAAAAGTCTCACCCTCAGAATGAATATGGTATAGCTCGGTTTTAGACAAATTCATTCTAATTCCTGATAGAGCTTCAAAGCTTATCATCCCCCACCATGCTGAACCCACATTTTCATGATTGGCTTTGAGAAATAAATTTGTGTCATCAGCATAATGACAATTAGTAATAGCTTTACTTTCTAGGTACGGAGGACCTAATCTTATAATCCTATTGGCTTGTATACCCTTATGGAAAATCTTGCATAAAGTGTCGGCAGGTAATATAAAGAGGAAAGGTGATAAAGGGTCACCTTATCGAACACCTCTCTTACAATAGAAATAAGATGTCAGTTCACCGTTAAAGTTAAGACAAGATTGGGAACTATACAACCAATCTTTGATCTATCTTTTCCATTTTCTACCAAACCCTTGACTTTCAAGTATTTCTAGAATATAATCCCAATAAATTTTATCGTAAGCCTTCTCAAAATCTACTTTAATCACCACCCCAGGTTCTTGTGTACACTTAGTGTGATGTATTAATTCTTGGCTTAAGATGACATTATCAAGTATATACATATTTTTGATGAAGGCAGATTGATTAAGATCAATAATTCGTGCCATGACAGATTCTAATCTATTGGTGAGAATATTGGAAATTATTTTGAAACTACAATTAACTAAGCTAATAGGCCTAAATTTACTAATGACATGAGCATCTTTTTCTTTATAAATTAACAAATTATAGATTTATTAATGCTATGTTGATCTAAAGTATGATTGTGAAAATGATTCAATAAGGTAATGAGATCATGTTTGACTACTGATACGCCCTTTCCCAAGAGGACCGGGCCGTACTTAGATCTGGTCCAGTAAGCTACAGGTGCGTCCTGTCCCGGGGGAGCAGGCCGCGAGGGAACTGAGTCCTGGAGATGAATGTCGTCCCGTATCGAATGAAACGGGTCCAGTCTGTAAACACGCGGGGTGTTTCAGAGGTATTAACGCTCTAATCCTTTTCAATACATCTTGAGTTTGTAATCTATGCGGTCCTCTTTTCTGGAGAATTCTCTGTCTTAAATAGGGGACGCCCTATTGTAGCGGGGTCTTGTCAGCATTAATGACGAGGGTCCGCATAACTGTTGAGGGCGTCCACATAATAGGCGGTAGTATTCGCATAATCTGTCTTAAGCCAAACAGCGAGGCCGGGTGTCGACCTTCCTGGGCTGTTCGGTATTTTAGGCCTTGAGCCTTGTTTTGTACGGTCCCGGACTGGCCCTGGGGGAGGGTCCGAATCCCGGATTGTTTCTGGCCTCGGGCTGGCCCCGGGAGGGGGTCCGAGTCTCGGGCTATCTTCGGCCTCGGGCTAGCCCCGGGAGGGGGTCCGAGTCCTGGGTTGTCTTTTGTCTCGGGCTGGCCCCGGGAGGGGGTCCGAGTCACGATCTTTTTTATTTTGGACCGGTCTTTTGTGGTCTTGAATCTAAGGTTGCTTTATTGGGCCAGGCTTGGGCATTTTAAGGGCCAGGCCTGGGCCTTTTAAGGTCCATTGACACATGGACCTATCAACTACTTCCCAAAAATGCTGATAAAATATAAATGAATACTTATCGGGGCCAGGAGCCCCCTGAGCCGAAGATGAAAATACTGCTTCTTTAATCTCAAGTTCCGTGATAGGTTTTTCTAAATGAAATCTATCTATATCAAGTACTTTATCTTCGAAGTCCCAAAAGTTATCCTTCAATTTAGCAAATTTGGTACCAGAATCACCTAATAATTGCTTGTAAAAATCTACTGCATGTTTTTTCATAGCACCTAAATTAGTTGTATTAACTTCGTCTATGTCGAACGAATTAATTCTATTTTTCTTACATCTATGCGACGCCGTAATATGAAAAAATTTGGTATTTTGGTCACCTGCTTCTAACCATTGTTGCTTGGATATGTTTTTCTAATACATTTCTTCCTCATTGTAAATCCCTTCTAATTGTGATTTTAATTGAGCCCAATGTAAATATTCCTCATCAGATAAAGTAGAGGAGTCTTGTTGTTGTTCTAATCTATGTAACTCCTGAACTAGATGTTGCTTAAGTCTCTTTTTTGCACCATAAAATTCCTAGCCCAACCCTTAATTTTTTGCCTCATAAATTTCAATTTGTCATTCCAACTTTTAGCTACATTTTGTTCATTTAAATGGAATTTAGCCCACCATTGAATCAATAGTACATCAAACCCCTCTTGTTTTATCCACTCAGGATCAAATTTGAACTGAAAGTTTGGAGAGGGCAAGGTATGTTCAGTATTAAAGAGTAAAGGGCAATGATTTGATCCACTTTTATGCAAATCTCTAATCTCACTATTAGGATAAGTATGTTCCCAAGCTAATGAAGTAAAAATTCTATCTAATAAAGCAAATCTAGTACCATTAGACCAAGTAATTTTTTTTTTAAGTCTATGTTCAACTACGAAATTTCTATTTATGAAATCGTTAAACTCTCTACTAATGACCATATCAAAAAGAGAACCTGACTTTTCAGATTTATGTCGAATGATGTTAAAATCCCCACAGATGACCCAAAGATCAATTGTGGGATGTCTAATCTGATCTAATGATTGTAAAAAATCTGACTTAAGATGTCTAAGAACGGGTCCATACACTATAGAAAATTGCCATATTTTAGAGTCCAATTTATTTTCTAAGATTACATCGAAGTAAAATCTATGTTGGTTATACGAGACTACTTTAATTTTATTACTATCACACCCAAAAAGAATCCCTCCAGACTTACCTACTGACAGTACCCATTGCCATTCATCTAATCTAGAAGAAATATTTTTCAAGAATCTCAAGGTAAAATTTTCTTTTTTAGATTCCTGGATAGCAAGCAAGTCTACTTTATTGTCTTTCACTAAGTCATGTAACACTTGTTTTTTCCTAGTTGAATTTAAACCACGACAATTCCAATTTAAAATATTCATATATCATAGTTATCCCCCTTAGAAACTAACAAGGCAGTGGAATCTCGGTGTTCTAAAGTAAGATTATAAGGTTCTGTCCTATTTTTGGCCTTTACCATAATATGTTTAATTACTATTTCAAATTTAGCTCTATCTAATTGTTGAATAGCCTCAATTATTCTAATATGGTCCCTAATATTAGTACCTAATTGAATTTGATAAACTTGAAAGAGGTCAATAATTTGTTCTACAGTTAGTCTAAGATACGGTAATTTATTGATAGCAATACCTGCAGAAGTGCAAGCTCCCACCTCCTTATCTCTAACTCTTTTCAATGCTCTAGCCATAGTTGAATTAGGTGCATCTTGCATCTGAACCCTCAAGCTCTTCCTGGTGGCTACTGGACGGCTGTAGGCAGCCGTATCAACAACCTCAGGAGTGGCAAGCGCATCAGCTAGCTTGGTCTTAGACGTGGAACTATGCAATCTTGCAGCTTTAACTCCACCCCAAGAGATTTTCTTCTTGATTGAAATGGGACTCTGATGCTTTTTTTTCTCCCATGTTAACCTTCTCTTCCCAAGGTCAGGTGGTGGGACACTTGTCAAAGGTTTCGGCCCTAGTGAAGAGGCAATTTCTCTTGCCAGTGTCAATTGAGGTGGCTGCAAGTGTAGGAGGTTGAGAGGGAGGAAAATCAGCAAGAGGGAGGAAAGCATTAGAGAGAGCAGGAGAGGAAGGTTTTTTGGAAGGTTTGGCACCAGACCCTCCTTTGGAGACAGAACCGGATTTAAGACTCGATCCACTAGGAGTACCAGACCCGGCTGTCTTAGTACCAGAGAGAACCATCTTACCTCGGCCCAATCCTGCACTTTTCTTACCAGAGCCAGATGCTCCATCATCAGTGTCATCCCTTTTCCAAGCTTGACCGGTACCAATCCGGCATGTCGAAGGAGGTGTACCTTTCGGTGTATTAGTGCCATTAGCCGCAGCCGGACCTCCTTCATGCCCGGTAGTTGTCATATATATTCCTTGATTATCTTAAGTCTAGTATGACCTATTTGTGAAGATTTTTCCTCCCCTTTTCAGATCAATTTCATGTAAATGATGTTTCGTTACAACGAATATCTCAGTGTTGTTTGCAAGCTGCAAAAAATGTTGTGTATGACCTGTTCGCATATATTCGTTGTGACTGTGAGAAGCTTTGCAATCGCCAGCACGTCTACTGTTTTTTATACATGTATAATATGTTGTAATGACCAATGAGCGTTTCTAAGAGCATGCATGATAGTCAACTAACTATAACCATTTTTGTGTCTCCTGTTAAAGGACTAGAAAGAATTGCATTAACCCAAAAGCATCACAGTTTTCTTAGAACAGTTGTGCGCTAGATGATTTGTTAATCTTTTTACATTATGAGGAAATAGCATCAGATTCATTAAAAGTTAATTACATATAAGTTGGATAAAGTACAAAACCTATTTCATGTTAAGACTTGTTGATCTGAATAGTAAAGGGAAAAAGGAACAAGACACAAAACAAAAAGCATGTCTTGTTATAGCCTTTCTTGTCCCTTTCTATTATTATTGTGCCAGCTTACTATAATTTATCGCTCTGCTAACAGAAAGCAATTGTACCTAAAAAAAAAAAATTCTGTCATATCCTTTTCTATACTTTTGCATGGTCTCTGAGAACTGGGATGCCACAATCCATAGTGGAAATAATTTGAGGAATTGACATGCCACCAGAAAGCACAATTTCTGCAAAAAAAATTAACAAAAAAAGTCAGATTGGTTTAAAGGGATATATTTGAAACCAAACGTATATTGCAACAGTGACCACCGACATCAGGATTTGTTATAATTGAAAACTATAATAATAGACGTGCTATTTGTATTTAGATATACTGAGTATCAAACTTGGTGCAATTTGTTTAGCAACAATCAAGTGCAGATAAAATTCTATTTTTTTTTTCCTTTTTATAAATTACCAAGTGAATGACCAATTAGTTTCCAAATTTGATACATATTATATCCCCTAAACTATTGGAAGTTGAAGAAATTTTTTTGGATAGGGACAGTGTTGGCACGTACCAATAGCTTCCCTCACAGTTAAGTCCGGCCTGATCACATCATTACTACTCATGAGAAAAATATCACCAAGGTAAAGGTGGTTGGTCGGCAGGTAGACAGAGTAAAGCTCTTCCTCTCCATTTCTCGTACGAAGAATTATAGTTGATGTGATGAAGCCGAATGCATATTCACCAATTCTAGGGTGGCGTACTATTACTACTTCTTTGAACGCCCGTGAAGTCTGATCTGTTTCAGATTATTACTAAATATACATTAGAAATTACCAGTTGTGATATGCAACCTCATAAAAACTCTGGACGGGTGTAATTCTATCAATTTTGCGGTGGTAAAAAAGGCACATGTCCACGGGGTACATTTGTGTCTGTAGTTATTATGCACTGGCTCAACCTGAATGAATGACAATAACCTTTTGATACTGTAACTATGAAAGAAAATACCAGATATAGTCACGAGATGCGCGGGCACATGCATACCATTATTGAAAATTTAATTAATATGTTGTTGCACTAGTTGTACTTAACTAGTGGTATCTTGTGTGGATTTAACATTTTACCTGGCGAAATAGCAGCACTGATCTGCTTCGAGGCAGAATAAAGACTACTAATAAGTGGCATTTTCTTAATAAACCATTCGCCAAGCCCAAGAAGAGAAGCCCCGAGATATGATGAAGTGAACACCCCGACCAGAAATATGAAGGTTATCGATGTTACAAAGCCTATGCCTTTGAAACCACCAAAAAAGAACTAGTTAGTCTATAAGATCCAGATAGTCAAATGAGAAGAATATTTTATTTATTTTCTGAATTTCTTCATCAATGCACAGTAAATATGGTAATACTGAAAATGTAATGGTCTTTCTGTCATTTCGGTAACAGGAGAATTTTTGTAATATTGACTAAGAAATGTATTACCAAAGAGATTGATCCCCAAATGAGCATAAATAGGAGAGAAGAATCCATCAAAGAAGCTGATAAACCACCAAGTAGTGTAGAAAGTGATAGCAATGGGAAACAGAATCACACTACAAAAAACAAAGCCATGGATGTAAATCTACATAAACACCTTACTTGTTAGAGATAAGTTTCATAAGTCATCATGCACAATATATAATAAATGCACCTCAGTGGATATATGACATTTTCTCTCAGGACAAATTTCACAGGGTGGCAAAATAAGCAGAGGGGCATAAGTGCAGGCCATTTGTTAATTTCTGTTTACTGTTAAGAGCTTTAAAAGTCAAGATTTCATAATGCATTCTTTGTATGTGTTCTTATACTTCTTTTGTAATGCAAAGTAGGAAATTGCTTGTTCAAATAATTTGAAGAAAAAAAAAAAAGGCAAATAACTTACCATCCACTCATAAACTTTTTCCATACCCAGCTTCTTATGTACTTGGAGCTTCCCTATTGATAGTAACAAGAAAAACACACTGATATAAGCTCAATCGAACAGAGGGAAAATTTCAATCCTCTGAGACAAAAAAGATTCCTTCTACAACTGTTAATACATTGTATGTAATTTGTATGAAAACTAAATTAGTTAATCCTTGCATGGTGTTTCAATTATTCTGAGTTAGTAAACTGCTGCATCCAGTAGGAAAATAGTTGTATCTTTAGTCTTACATTTTGGTGTGCAACAGTGGCACCTTATAAATCACGGAAACACTGAAAAAAATGTGGCAAGTTAATCTCAGGAGATATATTGCCATGCCTGGTTTTCACAAAAAAAAAAAAAAAAATCTAATCTAGGTATTTAAAATAAAATGACTGCAAAAGCCTAATCAATACTGTGTATATTTTTGGATCAATTTGAAGCATTTCTGACAGATAGTCATAGAACAAAAAAATATATATATTTTTTTTTAGGTGGTCATAACACAAAAGATAAGATTATTCTATATTCTTAGTTCTAAAGAAGGATAAAAAAAAAGCCAAAGAAAACATTTGTGTGAGGAAGGAGCTAATTTGAAACCAGAATCAAAACAAAATCTGTATCACGCACTTAATTTAATTTTGACTAATTCAAAACGAACAGGCAAGGTCGTCTCCTACTGATCCAATTCCCATCCAGCAATTGAGAAAGAGAGGAGAGGAAGAGCTGACCTCGAGAGTCATGGCATGGTAAGGAGGTGCAACAATGGCCGGGCTGACAGGTGTGGGGCCCGCAACATCAGAGCCTCCATTTAGACCTAGAGCCTCGCTTGCGACAGGAATCAGAAGCTCTCTATCTCTCCCGGCCATCTCTCTGTCTCCAAGGCGCAACAATTCGAAGCTCTCTCTTTTGGTTGGATGGGGCGGAGTATGCGGAGTTGCATGAACCGTAATGGCGGGGATGGTAACGAAATGTCCGATTGCACCTTTGCATGTTCTCTCCAGCAATGTCGCGCGGAAGACTGTCCGATCTTTGGGCCGGGCCGGGCTTATTCTGGGTTATATAGCTTCGAACTTTATTGGGTTGGCAAAATTTTAGTTGGGCCCAAATGATATCTACGTAATCTCAAGGAAATAAATAAGTAGAGGTAGCGATAGATGGATCGGATCTTTTTTATCGTATTTACTATGCTATCTCTAGCAATACCTTTTTCTTTTTCTTTTTTAAAAGGCTAGATGCCCGTTTCGTGTTAATGAAACCAGTTCATCAGAGTCGAGCACTGTTTATTCAAATTTTGTTAAATAAAGGTTGAAAGTAAGTCATCTCTCACTATCTAACCTTTATAAAGAACCTCAATTTAAAATTCGGACATACGATATCTGATATCTAATACGGAAGATATTATTTTTGTCACTAGATTGTTTACTGAATTTTAACATAATCGATCTGAACCATTCATAGTGCAAATTGACCCGTACTATGGATCAATATCTTCGCTTTCAAAGTTAAAATAAACGATATGAACCATTTAACATAATCTTCATATAAAAATGTACTTGCAAGCTAAATTTATATATTTTTTTTATTTTTAACTATTTCTTAGATAGGTAGAATATCACTTTTTTTAATGGTCTATAATTTTTAGATCAAGTAATTTTCTATCTATTTTAGAAAATAGTAATTTTTTTAAATGTAAAATTTAATATATACAAGTAAATTTTCATATATATGGAGATAATGTTGACTGGTTCATATCGATTGTTTGAATTTTGAATAGAGATATTAATTTATAGTACAAACCAATCCGCATTATGCATAGTACCATACCGTCACAAAAAAATTAAAACCAACTATTATCTCCCCCATCTAAATAAATAATAAAGGAATTTAAAAAACATAGAATTTGATTTGCTACAAGACATGTCATCTTCGATTAGAGTGATGCTCAAGTATAGTGATTTCGCAGTTAAATGTATGGTATGTCACAAAGGTTTAAATAGCGTTTATCGCGTCATAACGGAACAGCTAAAAAAATGACACTATTGCCATATTGCGCCGCTATAGCGTACTATAGCACCAATAGCGTCATAGCTTTTATGATCCGAAACCGCTATAGCGCGCTATTTAGAACCCTGATATGTCATATTCGATTTTTGAGTGAGAGCAACTAACTTTCTATTTCTAGACATGGAATGTATCATTTTTAACAAAATGGTTATTAGATAGCGTCCTGCTTCAGACTGACAAACATTTATGTCATGATCTGGTTCTGATTAGAATTAACTCACACTCTAATTATAGGCCAAACGGTTCCAGAAAGGTGCACAACAAATTAATATAGTTCAATTAATTAATATTGTATATTTTAAACAATTCCTATAAAATTATTGGATTTTATAATACAAAAGAGTGTAAACATTTTCCATTTATGTATGTAGCTAGGTAGATACACTCGATCGAGCATATCTTTCACATATTTTGTTTCATGAAACTTGCATTGAACCTGTATATATAATCGATAATTAGTTGTCAAAATTTAGTACTTCACCGAGTATATATATATATATATATATTCAGCCCAAATCACCTCAATTAATTAGATATCCGTCCTCTCCAGCTCTCACTGGATGCATGCATGCATGGAGGCACATATATAATAATAATATCATCAATAGAATTGATCTTTCTTCTTTGTCTCTCCTGTTGCTCCTTGCTCTTTCTGCAATTATTTTTCTGTATGCAAAGCATGGAAAAAGAAAGATTCAACTGATCAATCTCCCGCCAGGAAGCATGGGATGGCCATTTATTGGAGAAACCTTTGCATATCTCTTAAGCACCATCCTTCTTTTTCTCTCGGTAGCTATTTGCATAGCCATATTCACAGGTAATTAAATTAATTAATATATAATCATGTCTGCTTAAATTGATTGTATTGTTATATGAACTAATATATATATATATATATATATATATATATAGGACAGTGCTACGGTGCTATGCATAGCATAGAGCCCTCCGTGCTACGGCTCACTTTTTGAGTTTTTAAAATCCTAACAGTCGATCCGAACCGTTCAACATGATCTCCATATGAATTTGTACTTGCAAACCAAATTTTACATTTTTTAGAATTTTTTTACTATTTATTAAGCCACTTTGAAAAAACAGTAATTTGTACACAACAGTAAAATCTGCTGGACCATTGGATCAGCAATTTTCAAAGTGGCTTAATAAATAGTAAACAAATTCTAAAAAATATAAAATTTGGTTTGCAAGTACATATTCATATGGAGATCATGTTGAACGGTTCGGATCGACCGTTAGGATTTTGAAAACTCAAAAAGTGAGCCGTAGCACGGAGGGGCTCTATGCTACGCGTAGCATATTAGCAAAGTCCTATATATATATATATATATATAGCCTGCATTGCCTCATTTTCCAACCTTTTGTCATGCATATTTCACTCAAAAAAAAAAAAAAAAAAAACTTCCTGAGTAGATTATATCAAAATAAGAGAGACAGATCATCTACTTCTTCTCCTTTTAATTAGATAAAGATGAGAAAGAAATATTCTAACTTTAAATATCCATATTCAATCAAATTTCTAACTAAAATAAAATCTACTTAAAATGGATCAATGTACAAAAACATGTTAACCATTTTATTTGGTACTCATTATAATCTGAAAGAAGTGCTACTTGTGTACATTTTAAATTAATAACAATAGAAGGAGATACACACTTGCATATCTAAACGAATCAAGCTCCTCTGTATTTGTAGATATGGAAAGATTTTCAAATCAAATCTCTTTGGCGAACCAACAATAGTCTCAGCCGATGCAGGGTTTAACCGGTTTATATTGCAAAATGAGGGGCGATTGTTCGAAGCCTCTTATCCGGAAAGCGTGGTGCGGATCATGGGGGAGTGGTCAATGTTAGCACTGACCGGCGAAGGACACAAAGAGATGAGATCTATTGCACTGAACTTCCTGTCTAGCGACATCTTGCGTAATCGACTATTGCCGGATATAGAGCAACATGCCCTCCTCGTCATTAACACGTGGAAGGATGGTTTGTACCTTTCTGCCACAGAGGAGACCAAAAAGGTAAGTAGCTAAATTATATATATTATGTAATATGACAATAGTACAACATGTAAAAATTGTAATGTGCTCTGAGGATTATATCTATATATATATATATATATATATATATAATGTAAAATTAACATATTAGCCAGTACATGTATACCATAACTAATGACTAAGTGGCTTACAATTTGTAAATATTTTTTTGAAGCACATAGAACCAACCAGTAGTGTAATGTTCTATAAGTTAATCAGGCATATATACTATTCATTCAGCATTAATTAATTGTATTTTTTTTTATCTATGTAGTTTACATTTTATATGATGGTGAAGAATATTTTGAGCATGGAGCCTGGAAAGCCAGAAACAGAGAAGATAAGGAGAGAATATACCACTTTCATGGAAGGGGTTGTATCCATGCCTCTCAAATTCCCTGGAACTCCATATTCGAAGGCTCTCAAGGTGCATAAGTACTTCTTTAATTAATTTACAAAAAGAAAAAAAGTATATTGGAACTGTATAATTATCAAACAACAAGGTATCATAAGTAAACATAGCTAGCATATTCATGGGAAATAAGATTACTTAAAAAATGATTTGTCAATTAATTAATACAGTCCCGAACAGAGATTTGTAATGAGATTGGACGCATGATGGATTCAAGGATGAAGGAAATGAATAGGCAAGGAGACATGAAAGGAAATAATGACATGCTTTGCTGGTGTCTGACAGAATCAAAGCTATCAAGGGAACAGATCCTTGATCTCCTCTTGAGCATGCTCTTTGCCGGTCATGAGACCTCAACTGTTGCACTCTCTCTTGCCATTTTCTTCCTCGGCCATTGCCCTAAAGCATTTCAAGAATTAAGGGTTATAAGATTTTTTATTATTTTAATTCCCTTTTGTCTCTTCAATTACCTTCTCCTGTGTGTTTCATTCTTCTTTCAAACTATATATTACTCGGCCGGCACTAAAACAGTATTTTAATTTGGATTGATTCCCTGTCGTTCCTTTTACAAAAGGAGGTATATATAGCTTAAGTTTGTATTAATTCTCTGTACAAATCAGAAGTTTTTGATATTTATTTCTAATATATTTCTGGATTAATTAGGATGAGCACCTTGGAATTGCAAGAAAAAAGACTGAACGAGGAGAAACTAAACTAAATTGGGAAGACTACAAGCAGATGGAGTTCACGGAATGCGTACGTGTATATATTATCTCTTAATCTAGATTTCTCTATCGATTAATAGTACTATATATATAATACTAATTAGAAAAATTGCTGGTGTATATATATATGAAGGTTGTAAAGGAGACTTTGAGGCTAGGCAATGTTGTTAAGTTCTTGCATAGGAAAGCCACTCAAGATGTGCATTACCAAGGTAAAAGTACAAGTATATATTTGCATATCTTTGTGAAAATGTTCATTCAGTAATACATCGATCGAACTAAAATTATAAATTAAATATTAATTGAAGGTTATGACATACCGCGTGGCTGGAAGTTCCTTCCCGTTCTTTCGGCTGTTCATTTGGATGGATCAATTCACAAAGATCCCCAAGAGTTCAATCCTTGGAGGTGGATGCAGGTTAGTAAAATTAATAAGAAGAACAAATAAAAACCATGAATTCATGGTACAATTCATTTGGAGGTTGTAATAATAGTATTTCTTTACCAATATATATATATATATATATATATATATATATATATATATATATATATATATATATATATAAAAGTGCTTCCTAAGTACAAAATGTTTGAATAATTCACTGGTGCAACTAAAAATTAATTGGATCATTATTTTGTTTACTACGTACATCTAGAACAAGTCAGCAAGTGCGGTAGAATTGATGCCGTACGGAGGCGGTAATCGGTTATGTGCCGGAGCAGAGCTAGCAAAGTTGGAATTAGCAGTGTTCTTGCATCATCTTGTTCTGAATTGAATTACAGGTGGGAATTGGCCAAGCATGATGAGCCCTTGGCATTCCCATATGTTGAGTTTGACAAGGGGCTGCCAATACAAGTTTTTAATATTAATTAGTAAACGTACGTATATCAATATAGTTTAATTGGCCAATGAATATTAATGGAACTTAATTGCATATATAAGTTGTGTAATGTTTAATTTGGATATTGAGCTAAATAAAATATATATTTATTAGCTTGTGTTTAATTTATTCGTATGTACTTTTGACTGTAAATCGATTCCTTATGCATGGTACATTATTTTGAAATTTTTGACAATTCTATTCAATTTTTTTTTTATACAATCGATATTATAAATATGTTCTCAATAATCATGTTGATATGATATGTATAAAATTTGATGTAATTTGAATGTGGTTTTGTCATCTATCAAACGTAATGACAACTTTGATAACTTAGAATCTTTTTCAAATCATTGAAGTATTTAAATCATTTGATTAGTGGACAAATAAATTTAAATTATGAAATGTTTATTACATAGCATGTTTAAATGATGCAAAACGTCTATAAATTTAATTTTTTTAAAAGGATAATGTCGACATGAATACCAATGGATATACACAAAAATTACTTTTATTGAGCCATAGATAAAATTAATATAAATTTTAGTACTTTGGATAATTTTTATTATTGCTGAAATTTATCTGTTTTTTTTTTCATCTCTCTTGCTATTTTTATTTCTCTTTCTCTGAATTTATTGGTCTTAGAAAGACTTTTGATTATCTATGAAATATTTTTTTTATTTTGGATTGCTACTATCCGAAGCATATCACCTCGTCATGCCTATTTCTGCCACATAGTAAGGATCAAGTGTATTGTTAGATTTTATATGGACTGCTCAACAGCTAAAGCCTAAAAGCTCTCCAATTGACAACCCAAGCCTAAGCCCAATCATCACTCCGATCCAAAAACCAGCTTGGCCCAATACCCAAATAAACCCACTAGTTAAACCTCCTACGCCTCCGAGGCTCAGAGCTTGTGGCTTGGTTTGTGTGCGCCGCAGCCGCTCCTTCTAACTCTCTCTCTCTCTCTCTCTCTCCGCCTCTTTTCGCGAGACGCAGTTCTCCTTCTAAACCCTGAACCCTCAAAAGTAAAAGTTCCCCCAAAACTATATTTTGTTTTGCCTATTTAAAACCTAGTTGAATTCTCGGCGGCTTAAATTAACAAATGCCGCGATTAAGTACGCTGGAGAGCCCCGGATGCCCTCCTTTGCGCGCGCTTACCACCGATTCTCTTGGTCTGATTAAAGGTATCTCCATTTGGTTCAAATAATAGGTTTTTTTTTTTTAATTTTGTGAATTCTGGCATATGTGATCATTGTTTAATCATATTGAGTTTCGCTAACTGAAACGCTATTTGTAGTTGTGGAGGTGCGTGGGAAGGGCGGGGGCACACCGCAGGTGGTAGAGACGTGGGGCCCACCGGACGCCTCCAGAAGTGTGCTTTGTACATCCTTTGCTGACAGGAAGAAGGATCCAGTGCGTTTATTTTTTTTCAATATTTTAATTTTGCTGAGCTAATGTTGTTTCAATATTGAACTGCTAACAACTTTCGGGCAGTTTGTTTAAGGTTTCAAAAGACAATATGATTTTTCTATTTTCATTTTTCCTTTTTTCTACTAACTTTGTTTTACTGGTGAACATTTCTCAGGTCCTTGCAGTTGCAAGAAAAAATGGCTTGGTGAGTCACTTCAGCATTTTCTGTTTCTTTATTTTGGTGGTGGATTTTCTCTACTTGTTAGTTGTTAATACCCATTTCTTCAATTTTTCAATGGCAGATTGAATTTTTTAATCCTTTAGAAGGGGATGTTTTGGCTACTATAAAAGCAAGTGAAAGTCGGAACACTGATCAATCCTCTTCTGCAAATGATCCCCTAATCGGATTGCATTTCTTCAAATCAAAGCATGAAGATTTATCCTCCATGTAATACCTTCTTGTTAGTAGTAAGGATTTTACATAAACCAGTACCCATTAGTTGGCTGCTACTGTCAAATATGAAGCATTGTGCTTGGCTTGAAAGCCTCTGGGATTTTCAGAAAAAAAAAATGACCTATATTTTGTATTTTCAAGAAGCACCCAAAATTTCTCATATTTGTATTGCAATGAATGTATTTTGGCATACTTTTTCCGGATAATACCATCTCTAAAATCAAGGTTAGTAGGCAAAAAAGTTGGCTGAAGTACAACCAACTTTTCCTTAACAATCCTATCAAATCACTCCATGACTAGTTCTCTATACTTTTGATCTGACATCTTAACAAACTTGTCATAATTTGGGTTTTAGGAAAATACAAAATATTAGATTAGGAGCAAAACTGTTCACTTTAACAGATTATTTTTTTCTAATCAAACGAGGCTATACTCTAAAAGACGTTGGTCATCACTTGCAGATACTGACCCAGGAATGGCCCAAGTCCAGACCCGTGCCTAGGCTTAATGAAATAGCTCTTAGATCCTTACTTTCTATCTATTTATAAATCAAGCATAAATTGTAAAAGTCGCCTGGCTTTTAATGTATTATCACTTAGGAAGGAGGCAGGCTTTCCTAATACATTTGGTAAAATTAGCTCTTTGTGCTTGTCTGGCAGTCTTGATTTGCCATTGAGACTAACTTGTATAGAAACAAGAAATGTTGGTTGCATTGAAATTTGTTTGATTTAACTTGCTTTTAAGTCCAAAATTGTATCTGCCATGTACACTTTTGTAATTATGCTGTAAGTCTTAATTTGCATCTTTTGTTTGTATCAGGTTGGGTACACTTCTGACATGTACAGAGAAGGGAAAAGTTTGTGTCAGATCAATAGCCAAGAGTGATGCACCATCAAATCAAATAGTTGATTCTCCAAGTGAATGGAGTGTCACTAATGGTGGTCAAGTGTTGTGTTCTTCCCTCGACCCAAGTGAAAACTATGCTTTATTTGGAGGGTGTGTTTTTCTCTTTATGTTATTATTTCATCCGGATACATGTTTTTTTTTTTTTTTTTGGGGGGGGGGGGGGGGGGGGATGTGGAATAAATAAATGACTTAACTGCTTCTTTCTTTTTTCACATTAACTTGTCCAAATTGCATAGCCAGTTCAGGAAAGCTGGGTGGTTATGACCTATATAAGCTTAATTTTAGTTTAACTATAGCTTAGATTAGAAAAAGGCTCTGTAGGGACAGGATGTGAAGTTGAGCATAAATTATCACAATTGAACAGGTTACTTTCCATCACACTAGCTTACATGTTGGTACTATAAGCGGTGGCATACTTTTCTAGAAAGAAATTGTTGTCATGAACTTTTGTTTATCTTTTTCTTTTTTCTTTTTTCTTTTGATTTACCTAGGAAGCATGTTGAGCTAAATTTATGGGATTTAAACACTTCTATAAAAACATGGACTGCTAAATCAGTGAGCTTGTTCTCTTTAATTCATTTTATCACACATTGAGTCAACTAGTCAAAGTTCGTTTCTGTGGGCATGAATTTTATTTTATGTCGTTTTTCTTTATTCTTAGCCACGACCCAATAATCTTGGTATGTGTATTCCTACTTGGTTCACCACTTCGACTTTTCTATGTAAAGATGATCACCGTAAAATTGTAGCTGGGACGAGCCAACATCAGGTACCATTTTCAAATTTTCTTTTCATCATTTTTCCATTTAAAACTGGCAAATTGTTAGAGCAGCAACAAGAGGCAGTAAATGGTCGTCTTTTTTATCGTTCCTTAGGTACGTCTTTATGATATCACTTCTCAAAGAAGAGCGGTTATTTCAATAGATTTTCGTGAGGCTCCAATTAAAGCAGTGAGAGAGGACACAGATGGCCACACTGTTTATGTGGGCACAGCAATTGGTGACCTTGCTTCCTTCGACATTAGAACAGGTATGTAATATATCCTTTGCTATACTGGCCTGTTAGTCGTGGTATGGGATGAAACAATTTCATAAAGCTACCAAACTGTTCTGACCAATGCCTGGTCTCACCTGTATTGGTTCGCTGGCAAGGACTATTATCTGCTGAGACTGACTAGTAATAGCCAATGAAGCTGGTACCAAAATCTCAATTGGACTTCCGATTTAAAGTTGTTAACAAGTATTACTTCTGCTACAGGGAAAATGGTGGGGTGCTACAAGGGAAAGTGTAGTGGGAGCATAAGATCAATTGCAAAACACCCACAGTTACCTTTGATAGCATCTTGTGGTAAGATAAATTAAGCCGAGATGTTTTCATTCTGATTTATTTTTATCATTTTTGGCTAAACTTGGTTTTCTGTTTATCTTTTGTTACGTCCCTGCTCTTGTATTTTCCCGACTGGTATAATAAAACCTATACTTGCCTGAACTGACCTGACCTGATCAGTGAAATTATCAGAAACAGTTGGACTTATAAGAGAACTTGTGCTTTTATCTGTAGGTCTTGACAGCTATTTACGTATATGGGATACAAACAAGAGGCAACTTCTTTCTGCGGTATTCATGCTAGAATCATATTAAAAAATTTAAAAAGCCTTGTGGTATCCCAAAATTTCTTAAGCTGTTAATCTGAGAGTTAGCACTGGTTTTGTTCCATAACAGGTCTTCCTCAAGCAGCACCTCACTGGTGTGGTCATTGATTCACACTTTACTGCTCAAGGTATCTCTCTCTCCCTCTCTCCCCCTCTCCCCCCCTCCCCCACATGCTCTTCAGTTGGTTCTTAAATTCAGATGATTCCCCCGATAAGGCAATAATGCATGGCTGCTCTTTGTCTTCAGAGTTGGAAGGTACCAAACTTGTGCCTGCAAGTCAGTCAGAGGTGATTGATCAATCAGATGAAGACGGCAGCGAGGATGAAGAAAGGATTCGTAAATTTAAGAAAAAGCGAAAAGAAGTGGCTGATAAGAAGAAAAAGAAAACCAAAATGCAAGATGAGGAACAGATTAGTGGGGTTGATGAACCTGAAGAAAAAGATTGGATCGACGAGTTGCCGGTTTCTAAAAGAAGAAAACATTCAAAGAAGAGGAGAGAGAAGCAACTGGAGTAGATTTTCTGTGGACGAATACTTACATTATGTAATTTGGATTTGTAAAAGTTGTAGTTGATTTATCCTTTTTAAGTAATCTTTTGTTAGGAAATTTTGATGTTTAGCCCATGTGGTCATGGATGGATAGATACCTCATTTTGTTTGGATGTAACCTGGTACTAAACCTTTGTGCTGCCTCTATTTTTAGTTATCTGCGCAAAATGAACTCGTTATCATACATTTGGACAAAATTGATCCATAATACCTTCGATGATCGATCCAGGTGTAATAAATGTACCGTTGTTTCGTCATTTAGTTATATCCACTTCCTTATTTTACCTTCTTTTTGTTTGTGTGAAAAGATTCGTATATTATGCTCGAAGCTTCTGGGGGAGTGGGGACAGATCATCGCCATAACTTGTTATTTAACAGTGAAAGCCATTAATGCCATAAATGAGCTCCATAATTCGGGCTCAATTTACAGACGATCTCGTTATTGGATGGGAGTAGAACAAGTGATTGGGAAAAAGGCACGACTATTACAAGTTTTAATCTATCGAAAAGAACTTCCTTTGCTTAATTTTACAATAATCATATTGATTTTAAAAAACATATTTGAACCATTGATTTTGACGAGTGCCGACAGAAGATAATCTCCGGTTTCAGTTGAACATATTAACAGAACTCTTGACCTCATATAATATAAAGCTGAAATAGACTGGAGAGGTCCCACCTCGACCTCGTCATATTTGTCAAGGATCATGAAGCCGAAGTAAATAGACACGGGGCGGCTTAGTTGCCACTTACGTTTGCTTCAAATGGAGAAGATATAAATCACTGGGTCCACAAATTTATCTGCACTAATGTAATTATGTAATGACCATCGACACTTATTTTCACAGATCGCCTCTAAAAAAAAGTTCCTATAAATGTTTGGGACTGTGCTTCCGGCCCAGAGGGTATCCAGTGGAACGTGTCCACGAAAAGAAACTGACTGCCTTGACCAGAACACTAAGTAATGATCTTATATGGCAACAAATTATGAATATATTCGGCTGATTGAACAGGTCAGGTCCTAACTCCTAACGATAGTCCTTGCAGTTACTCGTTACACTGATCGAACTACATTAAGAGCCAAGGAAAAAATGGACTTACTCTACAAGTGGCTGACTTTTCAATTATTTTTTCTGGCATTTAACGCCTGTAGATCAGCTGACTCTTTAATTCAGAGTTCATCCCTCGCAGACCGCAGTATCTTCTCTCATGGCTCTGAGGAAATTTTATATTTTATAAGCGAGCTTGAGGCACGCCTGGCAGTTGTAGTAGGTATGTTATTTTGATTAAAGAAGAAGGGGGTCACAGTCACAGAGATAGATTTATAGAGAAAAAGAGAAAGAGGAAATCTGACGGAGCAACAAGGTAATATTTTATTATACTCCCGTTAGTTCGATTTGTATTAGTTCAACCGAATTGTTGCTTAGATTAGCTTGGCATTCTTGCCATTACGTTGGGAATATGATTGAGGTTTTGCTAGGGTTTCTGGATCATAAGCGTAGAGTTGACATTTTCAGATTTTTTTTTTTTTTATTTCTTATAAGATTCAGTGTTGGCTGACGGGATCTTCACAAGAAGAGGCAGATTTATATAGTTCGCCTAATTTTTCTACAAAAATAAAGGATAATTGACCTGCTGTGAGATCACTATCAGTGATAGTTGCCTTTTGTTGTGCTTGTTTGTAGGCCTTAAATCCTTGAGGATAGAGAGATTCAATCAATTAAATATATTTGTTAGGACTTTAAGGAAAGTGAAAAATTATATCTTAGTTGGGATTTGAGTGGATCAGGAATTCTAGCTATATTAAAAAGTTGTTGAAGATTTAAGTTCAATGATTTCAATTTCATCAATATTTGGTACTTTACGGTTATGTTAGGTTTTTTTTTTGTTTTCCAACTGGGTTTTCTCTTCCGTTTTTCTTGCTTTTGGAGGTTCATATCCAAAGAAAGGAAAAGATGAGAGAATTAGAGCAACATGATTGAAATTGACAAAACTAAGATCAGAGTGCCTACTTTTAATAAAAAATAACTGGTCTTTATATGCTTACAAACAAATTATGAGGTTTACTTTTTCACAGATGATTCCAGGAATGGATCTCACAGCTATGGACCCAGCAACTCTGACACTTCTCGGTGCAGCCTTCTGTGTGATGCTGTCGATGCACTTCACTGTTCAACTTGTTACTCAGCATCTCTTCTATTGGAAAAATCCAAAGGAGCAGAAGGCTATAATGATAATTGTTTTAATGGCTCCTATATATGCCATAGTCTCTTTTGTCGGTCTGTTAGATATACAAGGAAGCAAGGTTTTCTTCACCTTCTTGGAATCAGTTAAAGAATGCTATGAAGCACTGGTGAGCAGTCGTTTGAAAGAATTAGGGCTTTACTGTGAATAAGCCCATATATTTTTTTTGTTTGCAAAAGTTAATAGTTTTTTAATTAGTTTGATGTAAATAGTATACTTCTGTGGGTAGGGACAGTTTTTCATTTAATTTTTCCTACTTTGGAAATTAAAGGCTTAGAAGTGTTTTTTTCCTTCTCTGAGGTTAAACTGAACTGTAATCAAGAACAGTGAGTTAGATATTGGTTTATGAGTGGCTGTTAGCTGTAACTAACCCAAATAATGCTGTGTTACCCACAAGAAGTAATATTGGTTTTAGATTGCAAAATAACAAAATCAAATGGTCTACTATTTGAATACCTGATACCTCAGACTATCAAATTATCATTGTATGGTGGACAAAAATCCCTTACATGTTTATACCAAAGTAAGATGAAACAGCAACTTTGTTTATAATAAAAATAATTAAAAAGGCTGAAAATAAAGAACTAGGAGTTTTGGTAGTTAAAGGGTGGTCTGTGTAGATAATATTTCCTCTTCTGGAGAAGTCCATCATCAGTATACTTTGAGGTTCCAGAAATTTGTCTGTATAATTTGCTATTTATTTATTTTTCATCTGGATTATTCTGTTAGATTTTTTGATATTCTTTTTGATAAGATATATGTTTGTTTGGCATATGCAGGTGATTGCGAAGTTCATGGCCTTGATGTATAGCTATTTGAACATTTCTCTTAGTCAGAACATAGTGCCTGACGGAATCAAAGGGAGGGAAATCCACCACTCTTTTCCGGTCTCATTGTTCATGGTAATCTTAATAACCTTACCTTTCTTTGACGTCTTCCTATATGTCTCCAGGAATGATAAATGCAAATAAACAGACTAGTAGGGGTTATAACCTGTTTGCAACCAATTGATTCTCAAACTGGTACAGGATCATTACCCAAAGAATTTGGTACCAGCATCAAGTATTAATACTTTTTTGGTTGAAACTCAATAAATTGGTACGTTACACATCTCCAATTGCAGCCCCGCAAAGTGAGAGTGGAACATAATACTTTGACGGCATTGAAGTACTGGACATGGCAATTTGTGGTAGTGCGTCCAGTGTGCTCAGTTCTGATGATACTGCTAGAGCTGGTAGGAATATATCCAGCTTGGCTCGACTGGACCATCACCATGATACTAAACATATCCGTCTCTATGGCACTATACGCGTTGGTATTATTTTATCATATTTTTGCCAAGGAGCTGGCCCCACACAAACCTCTTGCAAAGTTCATGTGCGTTAAAGGCATCGTCTTTTTCTGCTTTTGGCAGGTGACATTTCTTTTGCATAAATTACACAATATACCCTGCCAGTACATGCATACTTTACCTTCATGTTCTTCACCTTCTTTTTTCTTCTTTTGTTATTACTTTTTTTTTCATGGGGGTAAGCTGAACTGCTATAGCATTACAATCTGGTAAAGTAATTCTTAGGTCTTACTTGATTGTAAGAGATTAAAATGAATCCAATGGTTGATTTTTGCAAAAGGTTTCTCAATTTATTCTATCTGTAGATTCTCTTATAGAAAAGTTTATACTGGAGGGAGGAGAGAATTAATTATACAAAGTTCATTGCTCTGTTCATTGCAGACTAGATTTCTCTGAATAGTCAATTTATGAAATTATTTCAATATGGCAGGGAGTGGTGCTAAAGGTCTTGACGGCCTTAGGAATCATAAAATCGAAACATTTCTGGCTAGACGTTGAGCACATCCAAGAGGCCATTCAAAATGCTCTGGTTATAGTAGAAATGGTTTTGTTCTCTGTCGTTCAACAGTATGCCTATCACGTTGCACCATACAGTGGTGCTGACAGAGCTAAATTTGAAAAGAAGAATGAGTGAAATTTGAGCAGGGTGTATTATGCTTCTTTTATGTGGCTGCTTCTTTTATTTTTTTTTTTGAGTAATTTAAATTTTGGTTTGTTATCAGGGTAATAATGGATTAGAAATTGTAGCTTTATACTATAATAATTCTACGGGCTGGTGCTTTTTCCAATCTTTTAAATTCATTTCATTTTATAAGATCTGTTTGAAGCCTTGATATATATTCATTTCTGTTGCCAGTATAGAATTTGCATTTATCGCAAGATTGAAAATCAGTTGCAATAATTGTGGATTTTGGGAAGAGAGGAGGGGGGATTATATACTTTTAATTTTTTATTAATAATAAAAAATTTAAAGCTAAAATGTCAAAATAAAATTGTTAGATATGATTTTATTTTCATTTTTCTATATACACATAAAGTACTATTGCTTTTTTTATTTTTATATGAATTAAATATTTTATAATATTTACAAATTATTCACATCAATGTGTTTTTATAAACTCTTGCTGCGAAGTAAAACAGTGGAAATGTTATAATTTTTAGTTATGCATAGAAAAAAAATAATATAAATCATATTTAATGATTTAAGTTTGACATTTGAGTTCAAAATTTTAAGTTATTAAAGATTTAAAAATAAAAGCACAGTGAAATATAAGAACATTTGAATCATTTTCTTTTAGAAGATCGATAGTATAAAATGTTTTTTTGCTTAAACAGATCTTTCGGATGTAATTCTAAAATATTTTTGCCTAAAGTAATCAGACAGTAAAAAAAACAGCATATTAGCAAATCAGATTTTGTTTTCGTTAGACAAAGCGGTTTTGGAAAGGAAAGGATCGTTTTGTTAGAAAAATAGGGAATGCAGCAATCAATATGATTTGATAAGATCGAATTTCAAGTGAGAATTCCAGTCAATTGAAATTTTTTTTTTTATTATTCTATAAATCAGTTTGATTTCGTTAAAATTGAGGATACAGAACAATCAGAGATTTAATCAGATCCATTTCTCAAATGTCTTTTTTACATCTTCCTCAAAAGTTCAAATTATGTGCACAAATTGAATTCATCTTTTTCTTTGTTAGATGGTTGCATTTTATAGAAAGGTGTCCTAATAAGAGATCAAAATCATGAAACTGCTTGATAAATCTAAAATAATTTTGTTTTACAAAAAGGGAAAATAAACTATCTCAATTTGTCAAACAAAAAAAATCCAAGAAAACAAATCCTGTGTATCATAGGAATCGGAGATATACTTCTTCAAATAAAAGCACAATATAGAGGAGGGATCAAGTTACAACAAAATTACAACAACTATTTTTTTCATTTTCAAAGTTCAAATCGTCGATCCAAACCGTTCAACATGATTATCTAAATAAAATGTGCTTGCAGATCAAATTTTACATTTTTTTTGAATTTTTTTACTATTTATTAAGTATTTTACAAAAAATAGTCATATTTAGACCATTGAATTTTGTACCCATCTTAATAAATAGTAAAAAAATTAGAAAAAAATGTAAAATTTGATCTACAAACACATTTTATTTAGATAATCATGTTGAACGGTTTGAATCGACGATTTGGACTTTGAAAATGAAAAAAAATGATTGTTGTAACTTTGTTGTAACTCAAATTTGTTGTAACTTGATCCCTCCTCGCACAATATAATGAAATTATTTCAAATATTCAATACATTCGATGCAATGCAAAATAAAAGCACAAATTCTCTCTACGGATATGATACACATTAATACATAAGAGACACAAGACTTAGTACCGTGTATAATATTTTCCTGAGAGATTTTATTATAAATAAGAATTTCATTATAGGTTTTAATTAAAAAGGACTTGATTTTTAAGTAATTGAAGCTGAGTAGTTGTAAATTATTTTGATTCTATATCCCATAAGTAAACACAATTGAATATATAATTTAAGAAGTTTGGGTTGGAAGGACATGAATTTCCTTTCTTCCGTCTTTTTTATCTTAATTTTTTTTTTGAGTGAGGCTACGGTGCTATGCATAGTACGGATTGGGTCCGTGCTACAGCTCAAAATTTGACTTTTCAAAATTCTAACGGTCGATCCGAACCGTTCAACATGATTATAAAATGAATATGTACTTGCAAACCAAATTTTACATTTTTTCGAATTTTTTTACTATTTTTTTAGATAGGCTGTTTTTGGATGGTCCAGAATGTTCAAATCAAGTGATTTTCGAAAAAATAGTAAAAAAATTTGAAAAAATGTAAAATTTGGTTTGCAAGTACATATTCATTTTATAATCATGTTGAACGGTTCAGATCGACCGTTAGGATTTTGAAAAGTCAAATTTTGAGTCGTAACACGGACCCAATTGGTGCTATGCATAGCACGGTAGCCTCACTCTTTTTTTTTTTTTGTTTTACATTTGTCCGAAATTCACAAAATAACAATGCGAGGATAAGTTTCCGACTCCATTATTTTATACATAAATAAAGAATGAGTCCGCTGAACATGAAAGGTCCCATGGTCTAGTGGTTAGGACATTGGACTCTGAATCCAGTAACCCGAGTTCAAGTCTCGGTGGGACCTTAAATTTTAAAAGATTTTTTTTCGATTTTCCTAGATGCCATCCGTTTCTACAGCGCACGCAATTGTGTAAAGCTCCAATATAAGATTTCCGATTAGTTTCCGATTGCATTTGCTACAAGTAAGATAAGGTGAATATTCAGCTTATGAAGAAGTCACATTGATAAAAGTATATCTAATAAGTTAGCATGCAACCCTTTTTGCCCCTATAGCGTTGTTTTCTTTAGCATGCGTTCATCATTCGTAAGATCAAAGTTTCAAAACTTGCCAAGCGGAAGCAACGCTTAATGCCAATATGTGATCTAATATAACTGGTGGCAAAACAAAATGCTATACAGATAACTCAAAATTGCATTAACTTATTTAGACGGTGCAATAAATTCAACTAACTTGATTAAGCTCTGTAGGATGAATCGAAAATGAATTTCTCATTAAACACGAGTACCTCTTTTTTCCTAAACACTTGTGAACTTTCTATCACTAAATTCAAAACTTTAGAAGCCTATGGTGAGCCCAATGTGTCATGAATGAGTTTTTCTGTAAGAGCCTTCGGAAGTCCCATCACACTATCTGTTGTACCAATCTGTAAATTAAGAAACTTTTTATCAAATCCACATTTGTTTTCTTTGATTTTCTTATACTCAAATTGCCACATGTAAATGTTTGGCATTCATGAAATGAAGTTTACCTAACATTTATTTGAACTTTTAAAGTGTTGCCTTTATAATAAGGAGTCGGTCGGTCTATGTGATAGCAAAGAGAGATACAAATAATGCGCACTTAAAACAACAGGACATGATATGAACAGAAAAACTTAACTGAGCAAACTGTGAAGGACTTCAGAAATAAACATTTGAAGGAGGAAGTTTGAGAATTTGTAACATATAAATATACACTTTTGGCTTTTATGGTCATATATATATTTAATTCAAAAATAATGAAGTCAGATAAAATGACTGACCACAGCTTCAACAACTGGCAAAATAAGGGGATGTTCTAGAAGCAACCCACCAGCTACATTGAACACCACGCCCTCGTCAATCTGAAATTTACAAAATCGAAAAAAGGCAAAAAAAAAAAAAAATCTTAAGATGCCAATGTAACAATATACGAGTCTTGCAAATTAGATTAGCTTTTTGTCTGACAAGCAGGTACAAACACGGTTTCTATAGTTTAAACATTTGTAAACCACACACAATCTGTTTCGCAACTTACCAATAAACCCTGGTATTTAGTGGACAGTGTATACTGATCATAATATTGCCTTTACATTATTGACTTCTATCCTAAAGCCCAAATAGATTAAAATCAAATCAAAGAGAACAGAGATGTTAAGATCTGACATGTATGAGCTGGCCAAGAAGTGATCCTATTACTTCATTTGAGGTGTTATTTGTAATTTGCAAAAAAGTGTTCTTCTGAATTTCTTTGCCAAAATTAACCTGAACTTTGTTCATAAGTAGTGAATAAAGAACAGATGCAAATATAAAATAAGTGAGATGAGAGATGGAAAAAAAAAAATTACCAAGTTCTGAATGACCTCATCCGGTATTTCATGGAAGTACACCTGCAATAGGCAATTAGCACACCTTACTGTTAGTCCTGGTAGAAGATGATGCAGTATCTTAAAAAAAAAAGGATGTCTGCAATTGCAAAATCCTAACAAAGAACAACTCCAAACAAATTGTCAGAGAATATACACACAAAAGCCAACAAATGTAACAGAATAGACCTCCAGGTACTGTAAAGCATGTTTTATCTCAGTTCAACTAAAATTCAGCCATATTAAACAAACAAAAAACAAGAAGAAGGTTGGGAAGATAAAAAATTTGTGTAAAGAAAAGAACCACAAAACCTGTAAAAATATAAAAATAATGAAGTATGTTTCAGAAAAAGCATAAAATGTATAATATCAAGTTAAAAAAATTATACCAGGGAATATTTAACAGTGTTTACTTTGCAGCCAAATTCAGCTAAATTCCCCCACACAGTTTGGTCAGAAAGTAGTATATGCCTACATATGGCGGTGCCAGTGGTTGGGTTGGTGGTTTACCTCTGCAATGTCAACAGCACTGCATCTCTTGCCAGATTTGAGATTGGTGACTACAACTGATCCAACAGTCGATACATGCCCACCAGAATATCCTGTTTTATTATTCGATGAAGATAATTCACTTCATAGAAAAAGAAAATTAATATAAGAAGGCAAAGTTATAATATTATGAATCAACCTTTTAGAAACTGACTTGCTTCTTCTTTGGTAGTTGGCTTCTCTTTAATGATTCCTTTATGCACTACCACCTAGATTCACTCAGAAGTTCAAAATTTGCAAGTTTAACCTCATATCTTCTGTATTTCGCCCAACAGTGGGATATTTAAAATTAAAATATAGCTTAAGCTAAACCGAAAACTAGTGGTGAAAGAGAAGAATTTGATTAGCTAAGTTGCCCCAGTCAAAGACAGGTGAGTGAAGGTTCAGTCAAGCAAAAAAATTATCAAAACTTCCCCTAACTTTCTTATATTTCATCAGCAACCCTTCAAAATAGTTCTTGGTACCTTGTGTGTAAATCTGCAACGCTTGGTCTTATTCCATTTGACTAAGGAGCAAAATTGTAAAAAATTAATGGTAATATGTGATTCTCATCGAACTATCCTTGTAATTAGGTGTTGTTTCTGAAATAACTCAAATTGTTGTATGTTGGTTGCACATATGAGAAAATAGAGTTCTATTTGCAAAAAGAAAACAATAATCTATTGCAATTAACTATCAGGCCACATATTTTCCCCGCCTATCTTTTCAACCTAACATAATCCTCTTTCATTCCTCATTCATAGAGAGAGTAGTCCTAAAGGAAGACTGCTTATCTTTTGAAGCAAATTTGGTTTTTAGGGTATATATGATGCTTCCCATGCTTGGGGTTCTGCATTGCATTTCTCATTTTCCAAGAGTAACATGGTACCGAGATGTCTTATAGGACCAACTTGTGATGTTAAATCATTGGATTGACGGCATAAAGATTTAGAAAATATCAAAATAAGACATACTATATCTGAAGTAATTAGTAAAGTTGGATCGGCACCATCTTTTCTATAGTCAGAAATATTCATCCTTGACATAATAGCATCTGCCTGAATGGGGGAATATTAGAACGTGAGCAAAATAACCCTTTATCATAATAAAACAAATTAAGTTATTAAAAAAAATGGAAGCCCTTTATATAATAAAAATGTCACATACAATGATGTACTTTTTTCCTAAACTAAAGTTATTTGTCTAATACAGCGTATAAGGTTAAGTTTGCCAAGTTTGCAAATCCTGATATATGTATATTTTACAATAATTTTGTCAGATTTCTGAAGTTTCATACATATATATAACTGAAAATCAAAACATATGCATTTGTAATGGGCTAATTAACTTGTGTGCACTGATTGGGAAGATGAATTTGGCGAACCTTTGCTTCTGCAAGAACTAGCACCAACTCCTCTGGTTTTTCTCTCCTTATACTTTTCTCATCAATATTTGCAGTCTGTGCACACATGCAAAATAACTAAATTTTTAAAAAAAATCACTATGAAAAATTAAGGAAATTAAAATAGGCTTAATTTTTTTTAAAATCACCATGACTTCAAACTTGTATCCCATCTCAGTCAAAATCTTTCTTCGAGCCACAGATGAAGATCCCAATATTAGCTGCAGTTAGGACAGAAAAAAAAAGTATGAATTATTTTTCAATTATGCACTTTTCCATATAAGTCCCCATATCCGTACACCTATCATTCATTGTTCCAGACTCAAGACTCAAGACAATGTTCATATGTAAATATCAAATTTTAAGGTGTACATCAAAACAATGTTGAACTCTAATAGAGCATTGACAGGACTGGATCTGTCCATTAAAGATTACCCTGGAGAACTCAAGCATACTTCACTACTTCTCTACCAGAATGCGGATATTACTGTTACATCTCAAACAAACTCTGTAATGCCTAACTAAGGCACATTACCATAATTTGGAATGTCTTTACTCTAGTTTACAGTATTCTCAATCTCTATATAAAGAGCTGTACTGTACTATCTATCAATTTGTAATTGAATGAAAAAGCATATTCAAAATGCAATTACAGAAGGCTATAGTTTAGTACTCAATTTTAAACTCACTTACATCGTAGTTCGCATTGACGCAGTGTGCAAAATTTACAATGAACGAAAAGAAAATTTGGAATGAAATAAGATAGTTCAAATTAAAGGACGGACATGAAAAGATGCAGAAGAAGGTGCTGGAGTAGCTTCCGCCGCCATTAAACTAGCGAGCGAGCGAGCGAGCGAAAAAGAGCAAGTAATGCAACAATCAAATTGGAATAGAGTTATCAGGATTTAGTTCCCACGAGACTGGAGGAGAATCTACTGGCGAGATAAAGATAAAGCTCGGAGACTGCTTGTCTGCTTCGAAAAAACGCTGGAAGAGAAGAAAATTCTGCTTTCTACCCCTCGGTTATTAGGAAATAAATCTGCTGTTATTGCAAAGAGATCACAGCCTCACAGGACTCTGTTATTCCGATCCTAGCCGTTGAAATTTATTGAGATGCGAGCACAAAAAACATTTTTCTTGAATTCGCTTATGAAAATATTTGAACGGTTGGGATAGGAATAACAGGTCCTGTGATCCCTTTGGAATAACAGCAGATTTATATCCGGTTATTAATTAACGCAATGAGACCCCTACACTTGGTATTTATTAACGAGAAGAGTTCAAATACCGAAATTTTTATTCTCAATTGTTCAGAAACTTTTACTGCTCTTCGGTGTATTTCATCCAGTTTGAGTACTAATTTTGTACTAATTTTAGCGCGCTAACCTAGTTAAAGCACCAATTGCTACACCAACTCAATTTGGTGTGCGAACTGAGCCCACGTGGGTGGTAGGATTGAAAATAGCTTGGACCAGATAATAATCATTTAATTTTTATTTTTTACTGTGGTAACTAAAAAAAATTCGGCCAAACGCCATACCATATTGCAGCCCTTGTTAAAAGAAAAAATCTAAATAGGACGCCATAAATAAAAACTAGTTAATTTAATAAGAGACAAGGATGGGAAAAATGTGGTCCCACCAGTTAATTTATTAAGTTCTATTTACACTTAAATCTTTCAAAAAAAAAATTAAACCAGTCTCACAAAAATCTAATACTTCTTCTAAAAATTAATTACTAACTACTAAATTTCAATAAATTAAAAGTACGAAGACCACAATTGTTCCTATATTTTACATCTATAAACCTATTAATAAAAAAATATTAAAAGAATTGGTAATAAATACCAAACCGACATTTTTATTAATATCCAAAGTTAATTACAAATTAATAAATATACCCAGAATTAGTGGAAATTTCGCAAAATGTCCAAACCGGCCAGATTTTGGCCGGTTTCTTCTTTTCCCAGAATCCGGCCAGAATCTGATCGATTTCCTTTTTTTTTTTACCCGTTTACACCCTAAGTTCGTAACCACAACGCGGGTCCTTGCACACCACATGAATCCGATCCCTGTCACTTTTCCTCATTCTAATCTCCTGATTCTTATTAACATGGTGCTCTCTAATCTTCTTCATTAGATCAGCTTTGCTTTTAAAATATTTGTCCGACGCCAGCTCACCTTTGTACTCAATATGTTGCCCATAGTAACCAATATCTGCTTATCTAAACTCAGATACATCATTGAAGTCTGGGAACGGGTGCGTATCAGTTTGACCACTAAGCGGCATATTCTCAACATTAGAACCTATGTGCCCTTCAGTTGTTTCAACTGGACCATCTTCACCACAACCCTCCAGGTGATCAGAGTCCCCTCACATTTCTCCCTCAAATTCATCCCCACTCCTCAGATCGTCCTCCAGAATTTCATTAATATTTTCAAAATTCGACCAAATTTCATCGTCTACTGGTGCCCGTCTGAGGTAAGGTGATACTGGAGGTAATTGTAAAGGCGCCACATGTACGGGTCTAGGTGGGGATGAAATTGAGTGTCTTGGTCTGCCTCGTTGGGGTCTAGGTGGGGATGAAACTGAGTGTCTTCGTTGGGGTGCTAGTGGAGTGACGTAATTGTATGTTTCTGGGTCAGGTTCGATTAAAGGAACGGGGGGTATATGTTTCTGGTTGTGTTGTATAAGGTGGTGCAACTGATCCAGAGCCAGAACTTCCAACTCCGGGCTCTATCGGAATTCTTTTTGGCATAGATTTCTATTATAAAAACTCCTTAGGACTTCAAATAATCGTACATGCCTCCCCAAATACTTTCATCTAGTAGTTTCACAATAACCCATTTCCCGTTGGAGGAATGGCTATATCGGGTTGCCAATTCTAAGTTCCACATTTATGGATTATAACCAGTGTATGTGTAAACCATGGATTTCATGTCCAAAAGTGAGATATCATCGGGAATCATAAACGAAGTAATTGCATCTTTATTGTAATAAGCACCGTGCGCATTACTAAGCATCTTCCCACCACAGTGTAATGAAATAAAGGCCATGGTAAACAAACTACATTTTAGAAAATGGTAAATAATTGTCAGGTTACTAATTTACATGTTTGTATACATATTTATTTTAGAAAATGGTAAACAATTGTAGGTTACGAAACCCTAAAAAATTAAATGGATCATGTCTGTATACATGTAATGGTCAGTCCACTAAACCCTAAAAAATTAAATGAGTGTACAGTAATTATTTTTAAAGGAATTAAATTAATTATTTTTAATAATTAAATTAATTATTCTAAAAAATAAAAATAAAAAATTAAATAAAATAAAAAAAATTACCTGAAACCTCTAACGAAGAAAGAAGAAATAGACAGTTATTATGTTGTAAGGAAGAGGAAAGACCCATATTTATAGTGTAAAAAAAAAATTTGAGGAAACCGGCCATATTCTGGCCGGCTTCTGAGGAAAGAGGAAACCGGCCAGAATCTGGCGGGTTTGGACATTTTTCGAAATACCCACTGATTCTGGATTTATTTATTAATTTGTAATTAACTTTGGATAATAATAAAAATGTCGGAATACCAAACAACTGTTATATAATATTTTTAACTACATTAGAACTCCGACGTGACTTTTAATTAAGAAAAAATAGTCAACAAAGACAACAATCAATTTAGAAATAAATAAAAACTCCTACATTTGAATCTATTACAAAAGAAAACCCAAAAAAATTTGAAAGACATACTTTTAGTTTATTAAAATTTATTAGTTAGTAATTAATTCTTAGGAGAAGTATTAGAATTTTGTGGGACTAATTTTAAAAAAAAATTAAAATTAAAAGGTTAAAGTGTAAAGAGAAATTATTAAATTAACTGGTGGGATTCACATTTCTCCCATCATCATCTCTTTTCTTTTCTTTTTACTCCCCACCCTCTAATTTTTTTTTTTTTTTCAAACTTTCTGTTTTCTTCTTCTCTGATCTTTGGTAATGTCGACTCATTTTTTCCCTCTTTCTTTTTTTTCTTGACTGGGCTCCGGCAAGTTATGGTGTCCCATTCTTCTTTTTCTTTTCTTTCTGATTTTTTTTTTCTTTTTTTTTGGGCAGGGGCTGCAACATGATATGGCGTTCGGGAGGGACGCCATGCCGTGTACACGTCTTCTCATTTTTAAAAAATTTTCATAGCTTTCTTATTTTTAATTTTTATCATGAATAAAAATTTCGGGTTCAAATGACTCTATTTTTTCATCTCCGTCATGTCTCTGTTTTTTTTAAATTTAATAACTCAAAATTTAAAACTCAAAAAATCAAAATAAAACCGTTGGATATGATATACATCATATTATCAATGCATGTGTAAAAAATTATGGCATTTTAACTTTATTTTGGTTGTTATCAAGAACTCGTAAAAATGTACTAATGTAGATAATTTATAGAAGTTGATTTTTCAATTTTTTTTTTTAAAAAAGATGTCTGCAATTGCAAAATCCTAACAAAGAACAACTCCAAACAAATTATCAGAGAATATACACACAAAAGCCAACAAATGTAACAGAATAGACCTCCATCTTTTCTTTTCTCCCATCATCATCTGTCTCTCTGGTTGTGATGGACAAAGACGTCTAGGGATTATGTTTGTTTTTATTTTTTCGCTGTTTAGTTAATGGATAATCTTTTGGTTAAGCTGGCCGTAATGGTTTATAACATCCCCTGGACGTTATAGATTATCACGTTTTTTCTATATGTCGAAATTTCACAAAATCGTTCCTCATTATCAATATTTTTTAATTAAAATTTCGGCATATAGTCCGGTTCATTGGGATTTTAACTGATCTACAACCAGTCGAGTCAACCACCAAACCAAAAGAAACAAAAAATTCTAATTGCGATGCAATTAGTATGGGGCCTGAGCCTGACAACTGCCGATTTTTTTATTAATAGCAAAAAAAATAAAAAAATATTGAGAATGAAGAAGAATTTTGTTGAAATTCGACAAATAACAAAAATGTGATAGTCTATAACGTTCAGGGGGGCATTATAGATCATCACGGTCAGATTAGCCAAAAGATTATCCCTTAACTAAACAGTGAAAAAACGAAACAACATAATCCTTGGACGTCTTTGTCCATCATGACCGTATTATTGAAACAACCAATTCAGATTCGGATGATGGAGACACCAGATTCAAGGCAATTAGTGGTTTGACACTACCCATCAGGGGCTGCCCGAACCCGGTCCGCCCGTGCCCGGGTATACCCGGGTAAACGGGTACACGGGTACACGGGTACGGGTTTGAGACGGGCATGTCACCTATTTTTGGAGAAAACCCGGGTGTACCCGTACCCGCCCCGGGTGTACCCGCACCCGTTTACCCGCTTACCCTTACCCGTGTACTGTAGCACTGTACCTTTTTTTTTCTTTTGAAATTCGGTAGAGGCAAAGGGGTGTAAACGGATCCGGATTATCCGACGGATATCCCTCCGAATCCGGTTATTATCCGTATTTAAACGGAGCGGATAGTTCCAGATACGGATCCGGATATTTATTGTATAGGGAAATATAACCCGGATACGGATAATTTCTGAAAGGTATAAACGGAGCGGATATCGGCATGTATCCGGATCGAAATTCGATACTGTTGTTCCCAGTTTCAGATCCAAGATCTTTAATTCTTCCGACGGAAGGTGCCTTATATCTATCTCGTCTTCATTTCAGTTTTGATTGTGGGATAATATTTTTTCGGGAAACCGACTTCTTCTTTTCCGGATGAAAAGAGGCATGCACGTGGCTCCAAGAGAAAGTTACTTTTTCTTCTTAAGTAGTCACTATCTAAAGGCCCAATAACTTTTGAATCTTTGATAATAAAATAATAAATTCTTTGGCCCAAGCCCAACAGAAATATAGAGATGTAGGAGCCCAACAGAAATATATGGTCCAGCGAATTAAGGTTCACTGTGCAGTGTGCACCGTGTTTGTACTTTGTACAGAGAACAGAAAAGAAAAAGCAAAGCTACGGTCCGGAAAGAATTCTAATGTTTTAGTCCCACAACATCTGAACAAAAAAAAATCAATGCTCCCTACTCTATAAAAGAAGCTGTGAACTACACCCAACTACTCATTTGGTATCCGCCTGGGTCCGAATTTGAATTGGATTTCAGTTATTACCGGGATTTGCTTCAATTAATAATATTATTTGGATTCAAATGAATTCGAATTTTTTAATAAATAAAATGTTTAATATGCGGTCCGCATATACTAATTTCATGCGGTAGTGGACTGCATAGGCGTCCTGAACTGCATTTTATTACATTGTCTCTACCCGTGCCCGTTGTACCCGTCTACCCGGGACGGGCAGGGTGGAGTTTTTCAAAAAAAAACCAGCCTACCCATGCCTGTTGTACCCGCTGTACCCGTACCTGTCCTGCCCGCTGCCCGGGACGGGTTCTGCCCTGCCCTGCCCGAGGTACCCGGGAGCAAACCACTAAAGGCAATCAATGAATTGTATATTCATCTTGAAAACTGAACCAACGTCATTTGACTGCATGAGTTTTTAATTAAGAGTTAAAACTATTGTTGACTGGGTGGTAATCTAGAAGTGCATGGGTGGTCTTCTAAGGAGAACCTTTAATTTTGGACGGAATTCAAACAGTCTCGAATCCGAATCAGTTGTCTCCAGGGTTTTATTTTTTTTTCTTTCAGTTCTCTGACCGTGATGGATTATGAAGTTCAGAGTTTTATTATTTTTTTCTGCTTCTCTGGCCGTGATGGACAAAGACGTCCAGGGATTATATTTTTTCGTTTTTTTGCTGTTTAGTTAAGATATAATATTTTGGCTAAGCTGGCCGTAATGGTCTATAATGTCCAAGGAACGTTATAAACCATCACGTTTTTATTATTTGTCGAATTTCAGCAAAACTCTTCTTCATTCTCCATATTTTTTTATTTTTTTTGCTATTAATAAAAATTTCGGTGACAACTGAGTTCGGCTTTTGTGTTTTCATTCGCTTTTCAAATTGCATCAGTTTAATTTTTACATTTAAAAAAGCTATATTGTTTGCGTTCTTCATCTTTTAGATAATATTAAACTTTTAGATGTGTTCTTCATCATTCTGATAATATTAAACTTTAGATGTGTTCTTCATCATTCAGATAATATTAAACTTTTAAATTTTAGATGCGTTCTTCATCTTTTAGATAAGACTTTTAAAGCTTTTAAATTTTGAGTGGATTTTGAAATTTGTTGGTGGTCATTGCTCAAAAAAATGTTCAAATCAACGAAAGAGTGGACTAACTAGCCCAGATACCTTGATGGAAAACTAGCAAGGGAAAGAATTTCGGAAAGTACTGCCGCATTCCAAATTTGAACACAATTGCATTTTTTTTAAAAGTCAACGGACTTCTCTAAAAAAAAAAAAAAGGGAGAGAAAATCGAGAATGAAAAATTGAGTCTAGGTTGGCTGCTGGGCCCGTCTGGGGAGGAAGCATCGCTCGATGTGATTTTTGTTGATTTGAATTCTATACTTTCTTAGTAGTTTCTTATATTTGTGTGTAAGGAATCCGGATTGATGTCGCTCTCTGGAAATTGGAAAAGATTGCTATTATTTGGATACCCCCGTTGCCTGATTACGTCATCGATATCAACCACTTCAATAACCTTCTGAGACCGAACGAATGGATAAATATAGACTAGTTGTACTCTCTTCTCATCTAGAAGCGAAAATCTTAACTACCACCTGGACCCGGTGCACTGACATCAATATGGCAAATTGGCAATCTCCAACTCTCCCATCCGCATTTTATAATGGTTCTTGAGCCTGTGTAACAAAACAGTAAGTTTCTAAACCATTTCTGTTCAGATCATTTCCCCATCTAACCCTCCTGAGATCTTATGAAATCCACCAGAATCCACCAGACCACTACCACCAAAAGCATAAAAGATATCTAGTTATATCCATTTATGGACCAGGTGTAGCCAGACAAAACCCATTGTAAAAGTCCAACTGGTAGAAGTCCTCAGTATACACTTTGAACCAAGTCTAGTCAGCAATTTCTCTTTATCTTCCCCGGTTTCAAGCTGACCTCAGCCCAGATCAGTGCTGCCGAGTTAATAATGGACAAAAACCAGACAGAAATTGAAGGATATATAAGAAGAGAAAAAAAAAGCACCTAACAAAACCTAACACCTTCAGATAAGGATCTCGTCTCTACAGTCCCATATCGCCATGGCGACTGGAGATGTCGAGATAGAGATCGTATCTGATCCGAAGCACCAGCAAAACGACACCTCCAATGCAAATCCTGACATTAACGCTCGGTCCGATCAGAGCAATGTTATTTCTGACGTGTACGGCGCTGCTGCGTACGGAGATTTTGAGAAGCTTCGCGTGTTCGTGGAGAAAGACGGGAGTTCTTTATCAAAACCCGATGGTAATGGCTACTACGCTCTCCAATGGGCAGCGCTCAATAATTTCCCGGGAATAGCTCAATATATCATCGAGGTAAGTGCATTAAATTTCTTAGTAATCTAGTATAAGTTTGAGTTTACCTGGGATATTGTTTTTTTTAAGTAAAGATTGGAGGTGAAGCCATCCATCTATTTAATACTTTTATTATTACAACAAAGGATTTCCCTATGCGGGTTTCGAACTCATGACCTCTCACGGGGAGCTTTGCCACTGGAACAAAGGGCTAATTCTTTTACGTGGGATATTGTTAAGAATACAGTAGCTATAAGTTACATTTAAGCATTATTCCTAGTTTCCTACTGATTTCATACTCCAATACTTCCATTAATTAATGGCAGGGGAAGAAGGGAAAAGATCAGCTTAGCAACAAATCTACTTCATCTTACATTCTTATTTTCTTAAAATTATAACATTAAGTTAGTTTGCAAAAAAAAACATTAAGTTCCAAGTAGGTAAGTACCCAATCCAAAAGTTGAAGTGGGAATAACCTAATTAGAAAATCTCTCATTCTCATCTAGAAAACACTACCTGAGACAGAATATTCAGCTGTTTTTCTTTTCTTTGCTTTGAAGGACTAAATTAAATTAAATTTGAAATTCAATATGATGTGTGCTATTTGTTGATATTTGGAATGCATTGCTTGAAATAGAAAACTGATACTGGTGGAATCAGTTTGTTGGCTCTGGACTTGACATGATTTCAGATTGAAGAGTAAAACATGGAACTATCAAATTTAGTTACAGAGCTTGTCTGGAATGCTTTTAATTAAGACACGTCAATCCTCTTTAGCTGGGTTCAACCACCTATTTTAAGATTTACTCCTAAATACAGAACCAACACAAAAGTTCTTTGCATAACACCCCCTCGCAAAATTATTTTTCCAAATGAAACCAGAAATCTTTTCATGTTTCCAGTTTATAACAAGATTATTAGCTTAACTGCAACTGATCATTAGGCCATGGATAACAAAGGCAAAACATGCTTACACTGTCTTTCCATATGAATTAAACTATTTGCTTTTAAGTTGCCACCCCTGAATCTGTTTTTTTTACTTTAGCTCAATGTAGATTAACCAATGAGGAAAAGTAACCATTTAAAATTAAGGGACCAGATAGTCTAACTAAATGGGTCTTTTCGGTCACATTCACATTTTTGTATCATTTGCAAGTATCCCAAGGATATTTGGATATCAATCTTAGATTAATAATTGAAAAATGCTGGGAGTGTCTTTTGCCAACATTTCCAGAAAAGAATGGCCACTTTAAGATGTATTTGCGATACTTGATTGTTCTAATTTTTGGTGGTAGAATGGAGGGGATGTGAATTCAGCTGACCTTGGAGGACAGACTGCATTGCATTGGGCTGCAGTGCGTGGGGCTACACCGGTTACTGACATTTTGCTGCAGAATGGAGCCCACCCCGAGGCTGCTGACAGTCACGGTTATCGGGTATATCACCCAGTTCTCTCATCATTTTCACGTCTCAAGCCTGATTTAACAAATTTAGAATATATACTTTTTCTAGTGGTTTTTTGTGTAAGTTGCTCTCGTGTGTTACAAGTTACTGGGATGCAAGACCGGGTAAGTCTGCTCCTGCAATAGTAATGCCACAGAATCCATACAGATATCCTGTGGTCACTTACAAAATGCAAACAAACCAAGTATTTTGTGTTTGAAAAAAGCACTTCTAAATATGAATTTGGTCAGCCCAAACTTTGAAAAAGAACTCAATACTCAATCACATAAGTCTAATATGTCCCTCCCCCTTTTCCCTCAGCGTCCAAAGGAGGGATGGAATTGCTAAGCTTCTACCCTTTGCTTTTAATTGACAGAATTGTGAACAATATACTTTTTCCATTCGACTAGTTGAATGGCTGTTATCTGCAAAGGTTTAAATTGTTGAATATCATTTCCAAATTGCGAGTATCACGAAATATTGAGTACAACTTGCAAAATTTATTTTTCTCTGTTGTCTCTCACATTTAAGTATACACATATAGAAAACATAGAGTGTAATAATCTCTTATCTCTGAATCAGGCAGTTCATGTTGCCGCTCAGTATGGCCAAACAACTTTCTTGAATCATATTATTTCTAAATATGGTGTTGATTTTGATGCTTTGGACAATGATGGAAGGAGCACCTTACATTGGTATGCCGAACTCTTTCTTTAGTCTGTGAAATGCATTGATGAAAATAGCAAAATGAAGTATTCTTTGACATCTCCTGGTGCAGGCATCCATGTTGATTTTCGCACCCCTCTGTATTAGTTTTAAGCACCTTTGTGTCAAACTTGAGAACTACATGGAGTTATAAGTTTGGATTTTCATTTCCAGGGCAGCCTATAAGGGACATACAGATACAGTTAGGCTATTGCTATTTAGAGATGCATATCAAGGGCGCCAAGATAGCCATGGTATGCTCTCTGTCCTTTTTTCCGGCTTTCTGGCAGTATATCCATTCAACTAGAAACAAATTTTTTATTTTTTATCAATATAAGAATTTGATCTATACATACTTCATTATTTATGATCTAGTTATTCCTTGTAGGATGCACCCCTTTACATTGGGCTGCAATAAGAGGTCACTTGGAGGTGTGTACCATTCTTGTTCATGCTGGTACCAAAAAAGAGCTGCTTGTTAAGGATACTAGCGGTTTGACTCCTGCTCAGCTTGCAGCTGATAAAGGTCATCGCCATCTTGCGAACATTCTTGTATGTTCTCAGTTTTTATCATTTGGAGATTTAAAAAAAAAATGCCCCTATACTCATAAAGCTCCCACCTTGTCGACATTTGTGACAAGGAGGAATTGCCATATTGTTCCACCTAGTAGTCTTATACTACATTTGCAACATTTGTAATATGCTTTAATGAGGACCAAGTGTGGAGGTCGCTATATTAGCTGCAATAGAAGTATTTTATCATATTTATATTTAATGCTTAAAAGGATTGGAGCTCTAGAATATTGCATCACATAAGATTGGAGAATTTAGAGTTTTGCAATTCATTTTTCCCCAAATGAAGGATACTTCATCTTTTTCTTACTTTGGGTGTAGCATTTAGAAAAGACTATTTGCACCAACTGATTCTTTCAAAGCTAACATACCAGCCAGCTTGTAAAAACCACTGATGCTGACCAGTACGAGAAGAGCCTCAAACTGAATGATCCCCCCTCCAAACAAACAAACAAAAAAACCACACAAACGTTCCTATAGAAAATGACAGTCCCAAGGAAAAAGGCAAGATGGGGTATTACTAATACAGTGTTTATGCGATAGCTGGGGTAGTAAGCTACTTCACAATTTCTTCTGTTGTTCTATAAACATTGTGTTGGCACTACTTATTGCAGACAAATGCTTTAAAAGAGAGCTGGGAAGTCAAGTACTTTGCTGGCAGATTTGGAATTGTTGGATATGCTCCTATCCTGTTAATGTTACTAGTTCTACTCATTCTCCTTTTCATAAGCAAGATTATATTCGGTACGTGGATACTCTAGCTTTCTAGGATCAAAATTATTAATCGCGTACCTAATAGTTTACTGACCCTATGAAATATAAATGCCCTGAAATATGATAAATATTAGATGTGCTCTAATCATAACAAGTTTCACCCATGCGACACTATTTATCAAAAGTTACCCATTGTGTACAAATAGCGATAAATAGTAAGGAGAGATGAGATGTGTCAAGAGAATCTTTCTAAGTTGATTGGGAGGGAGGGGTCAAGAGAATTTTTTTTTCATGTTTTTGGGATTTTTTTTTATTGCTTACTTTGTTTTAAGAGTAATATTATGATAGTTAACAGTTTGTATGAGTATACAAAAATTTGTAAATACAAAGTGGAATTGTGACTTTTGTCTCTTGTCGCTTATTTCAAGTGGAATTGTGACTTTTGTCTCTTGTCGTTTATTACAAGTGGAATTCTAACTTTTGTCTTTAATTCAAAAGAAGAAAGGAAGAAAAAGAAATTCTGACTTCTGTACTACTATTCTTTTTAGCTCCTAATTTTACAAAGATAGGTGCTGTCGCTGGGTTTTGGTCCTGGGTGGGTATTTCTCTTGCATTCGCATCAATTTATATGTTCTACATATGTAGCAGGTGACTTTCTACTTGAAAAGTGATGTCCATTGCAATAGTATTTTACGAAAAGCACCAGGATTTATTGGTTAACAGAACTGATACTGGAATTTTTTTTTACTTTCTTTCAGAAAAGATCCAGGTTTCATCCAATCAAATATTAGACGTCCCAATGATGGAAAGGTATGCAAAGTAATTCTTCTCTTGTTATTTGCTGTTTACACCCAATATTATGCTATTTCTCGTAAAACCTCGAAGGACACTTGTTTGCGTGATACTCATTTTCTGTTTACTTGCAACTGACAACTAACATTTCGGATAAGAATATGATTAATATCTTACTATAGCTCTTTATCCTGCTGGGTGCTATCTGCAAGTATCTAAGAAACATATTGATTGGTATTTGCAATTTTGTATATTTGTAATTATGAGTAGTGGTCTTATTGATAGGATCCATTATTGGAGACTGATCTGAACAATTCCTCTGTTTGGACTGGCAACTGGTCCCAATTATGCCCCACTTGCAAGGTATTTTCTTTGACCTTTCTTTAATATCCATCTTTTTATTATTGTTTGATCATCTGTCCAAAATAATTGTTTCCTTATATACTGGCCAAATTGGAAACTTGCCAGTTTTGGTAACTAGGAGATGTTTTATATAGCTGTGGAGTACCATAGTAACAAATTGAGAATTATGGAAAAATTCAGCAAGGTCTGAAAATTGGTTCAGATTCATGAAAAAAATTAAGGAATAGTTCGTACACTTTAGTAAGAGTTTGGAGAGAAGTCGGTTATAACATTTTGGAATAATACAAAAGTCCATATAGTATTGTCTCATTTGATCTCTATATTTTCTTATTTTAGTGGGCTGTTCAAGAGTGTTTGAATGAATATGTTTAACTATTAAAATAATTGATTGTTTAAATTTAAAGTGAGAAGAGAAGGTTATTGATTTAAATATTTTTTTGGAAGAAGGCCAAATAAAGCTTTATCTGAGTAACTAACTCACCATTATCAGCCTATGCAAAGAGAGAGAAAAAAGGTCGCTGTGACCAGCTACGAGCCTACTCTATTCTTGCTTACCATAATAACCTAGAAAGAGGGAGAAAATAAAAGGGTTGTAATGACCAACTAGGCCAAAGTTCTCTAGCTCCCTCCCTCCCTCTCTCTCTCATTCTCACTCTACTCACATGATCTGAGCACTGTCAAAAGAGTGAAAAGGTATTGTTGGAAAAAATTTGAATTCAACATTATCTCTCCTCACATTTGTCAGGAAAGGATGCAGTTTATGCATATTAGATGAATAGTTTGTGAATTATCAAATTAATTGTCTATTTGTTCACCTGGTGCCAAAATCCAAATCATAAAAGGATCTTCTTTTTTTTTTTCTGTTGAGTACTGGAGAAACTTGAACGTATAAAAGGAATATTTTGAAGTTTGAACATGAAACCATGTTGGCTTTATTTCTTTTGTTAACTTATTACCAGCATTTTATACGTGACAGCTCCTCTTCAACCTTTTACTTTGTGTTATTAATTTTATTTTCTCTATCAGATTATACGACCTATAAGGTCAAAGCACTGTCCGACCTGCAAACACTGTGTGGAACAGTTCGACCACCACTGCCCGTGGATCTCTAATTGTGTTGGAAAGGTAATATTATTTCCAGCAATGATCTCTCTTGTTTCTTTCTTCAGGTTCTTCTAGTTGTGCATTTTTGGAAAATTATATTATTTTTATGGAACTGCAGAGGAATAAAAGGGACTTCTTTGTGTTTCTTTGTATGGGAACAACAACATTGCTGATAGGTGCTGCTGTTGGCATTCACCGTAAGTACTCTTGGCATCACTTGTTTCCAGACTATTAACAATCAAAGAAACTTTTTGACTAGTAGTGCATTTTGACTATCATGCAATATGGTTTTGTTGTTTACCTTTTTGCTTTTTGGGCTTGTCTGATTTACCTTTTGCTTCTGGGGGTTGATGATAATTTTTATGTGAGCATTCATTGTACAGACTGTCGTTCTGGAACCTTTGTTATATATGTTATTTGTAATATGATGACAGGGGTTTGGACAGAGCCAGTGGTGCTGGATCCAACCGAGAAATGGATCCATTACATGGTGACAAGGCACACAGGAGCTGTATTTTTTATTTCTTTGGATTTCTTTATGCTAACCGGAGCCCTTATTCTAACAGTGGCTCAGGCATCACAGGTTATAATCTTTATTCACTTTGTTTTTTTTAAGAGTGATTTGTTTTTGCAAATAACAACCAACCTTTCTTTTTCTTTGTTAGATATATTGTCTGACTTATTTGTTCGGCTGTATGTAATAAGGATACATTTGGAAACATGTCATTGCCTTTGACACATACCAAGCTTTTGTACGAGATTTACACCCCTGTCCAATGTATGCTGATCTAAATGTAGCCTCACCTTCTTCATGTCTACCTCAAGTACGAACTACATTAACTATATGAAAATTTAACCAATTGATCTAAATTTGATGCTCAGTCATTCAAAGTGCACCTAAAAACGTCCATGTCCAACCTTCCAAAAAATTCCAAACTCCTCTGTTGTCTATGATGATCTTGCAAAATCGCTCTACAATTGTCGTGCTTGAAAAAAGCAGCTTGTTGGCATTATGCAAATACAACAAATCCTAAGATTACATCGATTCACTTTTGGTTTTTGAAGTCAAAATTGAACCAAACTTGAACCAAGTGAACTGGTGTACAGTACAAAATAAAAAAAGAATAAAACTTATGTACTTGTTTATCTTTGTTTTCCATTTTAGGTAGCTAGAAACATTACAACAAATGAGATGGCAAACTCCAGGCGGTATGAGTATCTCCAAGGGCCTGAGGGCCGTTTTAGGAATCCCTACAATCATGGCTGCTGCAAAAACTGTACCGACTTCTGGCTGCATGGCCATACCACTGATGATGAGATAGCATGGCCTTCCCTTAATCAAACGGTTCGGTTACAGTAATTGACACTGAGGATATCAGTAATGAGTTTCTGGTAAGATGCATAGCATATTGCTTTTTTGCATATTGCTTTTTTGCATTCTCTTTGAGTTACGGTAATGTAGTGCTTCATATCTTATTAATTAATTATTTGGGATGTGAAGTATGTGGTGTCCGATATAGTTTCAATTTAAGTTTGCAATATGATTTCTTGTATTTCTGTCTCTTATGCGATAGCAATAGTGATGATGATGATGATGAGAAGTAATTGTGAATCAAAAGATGTTTTTGTTGTTGACCTTGTACCTAATAGATTTTGTACAGTTTTCACTTTGAGGATGTGTAGTCGGATTAGATTGAATTTTGAGAGACCCTGGTGCTATGCTATGTTCTAAGAGCTATCAATATACCAGGTAGCAAAAGCCTGACATTCCATAGTAGAAATATATGTTTTCAGAGTCTGGCTCATGTTGATTTCAAGCAAGCTTGCAGTCTAACAAATTGATGCAGTAGCTAGAAAGGATTAAATGCAAAATCACTGCAAACAAACTCGGTTCTACTTTATTCCACAACATGCTAGAATTTTTAATCTTTGTGGGCGATGCAACGTTTTGTGCTATTTCTCCTTTCTCTAAACTTTAGTTGAAGTGTAACAGAAGAATCCCTTTCCCTTTAATAAATATAAAAATAAAAATGGTACAACGCAACTCATGAAGGAAAAGGAGTTTCATGGTATTTCTGTCAGGGTTCTTATTTTATTTTACTTGTGGTATATTTGGATCAAGAATAGCGCTATTTCTTTCTAGATCAGTATTATTTTATTTGAAATTATATAATTTAAACATATTTGCACTACTCTTAATAGCATAAAATTTTAGAGTTTCTGATTGAGAAGGCTACGTTTGGCATCTACATTGAACCTTCCTGCCCAGTTAACTGGCTTATTCACCTGGTTAGAAAATGGAACTAAGAAATCTGGTTTGATCAAGAGTACATTAGACATCTGCATCTCGAGTTTTTTAAAACATCTGCACGGCTAAAAGTAATACAACAAAAAGTTATTACTGTCTGGCATTCCCATCGGCCATCGCTTCTTTCTTTGCTGCTTGCAAAACTAACCTGGAAAGGTACTGTTGGAGGGCAAAATTCGCATGTTCCAAATCTAATTGAAATTTTGGAAAACTTTATCTATTTTTACTAATAATAAATAAATGGAAGCTGATGCGAGTACCTGCACCTAAACTGCCATAACTGCTTGTGGAGACCGCAACCGTTTTCAAAACTGTAATTTTGTTTTACAAATATTAATAGTAACATTGTGAAGTATATAACTCAAACAGGACAAGTATTTATATCTATACAATGAACTACATATATGATATATGATTTTTCCTAAAATAACCGTACCCGCACCTTTTCTTGAAAAGTCATCACGCTGTACTTGCATTAGGGACCATTCAAACAGCATGTGGGGACCACTAAAATTGTCAACAAAAAGTGTTGACTACAAATGTGACCAAAAAATGTTGACTTAGCTTATGTGCGGGTAATAAAATATTTATATCTATATGCTTGTGGTATTTATACTTACGAAACAAAGTATTTATAACTATAAGGGTGTGGTATTTATACTTACGAAATAAAATATTTATATCTATATTATGTTTGATGAATAACAATTTTAAAAAAGTTACCCGCATCGTACCCGCAGAATGAATAACAATCTTTAAAAAGTATTTATATCTACACAGTTATAACAAATAAAAAACTTCACATATCAATTAATTAGACAAATTCATATCAATTAAAACTCTAAAATTACCGCATACAGTTAACTTGACAATTACCAAAAAAAAATCAATTAGCAACATATCACTTCCAACATACATGTTGTACACTACATAACATTCATCACACAAACATATCAGTTATTACACAAAATTATCACAAACAGTTTCATACCCAATCGCCACACAATCGCCTCAAAATTGCCAAAGGCTTCGAAAAAGAAAAAAACGGAGAAAAGGAAATATTTGAATTTCAAAATGGAAGGTCCGATATCGTTGTTAGTTAGATCGGTAGTTAGTGGAGACCACCCCGTACAATTATGGAAGTTAATCGCGACGGCATATCCTACGGGTACGATATGGGTACTCAAGTGCGCGGGGATTAGAATGATTATCCTAAATAAATATCGTGACCTCTCTGTATCACCAGTAGTTCACACAGGAGGAGAATTTTACTTGCAAAACTAAACTATGTCCACACTTTAGGAGGAGAATTTTGTGGATTCTCCTAAACATACGCTCGCCCCCGCTTTGCCACTCTCAAAGCTCAAATAACTATATTCCATTTTTCTTTTTCTTTTTCTTTTTTTTTGGATTCTAGCACTGGGGTCTGAGAATCAATATGAAGGGGAAAACAAAAACAAAAAAAGCAGAACATTGGCATAAAAAGTTCACCTTCTTCTGTGGAATATAACTAAGAATATTTACTAAATTAGTGTTAAATATGAAAAGAAGATCATGCTTACCTGCTGAGTGCTTGGATTTAGATATCTATTGAGCAAAAGGTTTGTTTACCTGTTGCTCAAATGATACAGAAATAATGCACCAATAGTTCCAGATACTTCTTTCATAGTCATAGTATTGCCAGTAAATCAAATATATCCCCAAGTAAATCTCCTATCTAGCATCATTATTTTTTGGTGATGCATCTAAAATGTTTTGTAAGATCGAGATATAAAGTCTTCACACTGATAATGGTAACATTAAATACAGAACATGGAAGTTGACATGTGAATTTACAATTATGGGAGTGAAACAGGAGATTTAGAAAGAATACAGCACAAGTTCAACATGGGTGTAGCTACCATCTAAGTAATCTGTAAACTATAATTTCTTCACATCTTAGCAGCTTCAGATAGCCGCTCATCTTCAAGCAGTGTGTACGGATCAATGTAAGGAGGCGGTGAGATTGGTGTCTTGCTTGCATCATGAAGGAAGCTCGGTCCAAAATACTACATATATCAAGAGTAAGCATAAGCATAGGCCCAGAAAATATTAGGTTGCTGATAGTTTAACCAAATAAGACCGGTTGAGGTGATGAAAATAACCCGACCAGGTCAAAATGGATATATGACCTAATCAATGTGCGCAGCGCTAATTCTTTTACTTTTTCCAAACATAAACGGTCAATTCTGAAGCAGCTCAGTTAAACAGATGAAATGCAACATGCATCACTACCACTTTTCAGGCTCCAGATGTAAATATGCATTGAGATCACTTCCCACTTCCCAGGTTCCAGATTTACAAACTTGGCATGTTGACTTGAAATGGTCAACCGCACAACCGAACATGACATGAGAAAATCCAGTGTAGACCAGCCCAACAGAGTGCGTTTGCCGGATCAAGTTTGGGTTTGTTGACCCGATGGCTTGCCGGGTCAGGTCGAGAGTTAGGTATGACCTCTATAACTTCACGGGGGGGAAATAAAATTGCCCGCAATGAACATACAGATTGCTATTTTAGCATAAAGCCACTTCAATTAAGTGGACCTTTGATTTTTCTCAAAAGCATTAAACTTTCTTGAAAACAATTTGTCGAAGAAAAAGAAGGAGAAGGATAAAAAGGGCTTACAAAGTACAGAATTGCGAATAAACCAATAGTAACTGTCATAAGGGGCCAAAATCCCAAAAAGAAGGTGCTGCCAATCGACAACAGCAACTTTGCCCTTGGAATCAAACCCTGTCAAGTATCAAAGAAAATTTAGAGTTTCTATATATCATAACTTAAAACCAAAATAAAAGAAACTTCATATCTAGAAAAGGTACTCAGGCCACATAAGACAAAAGCTTGTACCAACCTTAATCGAGTATACTGTATAAATGTAGCTGTTCCATTTTTATTATCAGTCATATCAGACATTTCACTATTAAATTATGTTATCACAACATCAAAATCTTTGCAGGATACTTTGCTAATATTGCAAGTTAAGAACATATGAAAATTGTCCTTTATATACCATGCAGTACCAGTCAGGCAGTATGTGTATCTAAAATTATGAACCAGCTAAATTTGGAATCATTTGAAAAAGATTGAACCGCTTGAAATAAAAAAATTGTACAGAGTTTCTAATAAGCTTAATTGCTCATAACACACTTAACTGCTAGATGTTTAGTCGAGCAATTAATATGATAACCTTGCACTATTGTACAGGTTAGAGAAGCTGATAGAATTATCTAAATATCACTTTCATTTGCTTCAACCGTGTCTTAATTTTATTCGTGTTTTATACTAATCACCTATTCCTGCACTGTTAAGTCTTAAAAGGCTTATCAACTTGAATAAAAAAAAAAATAGATAGTGACTCCTCAGTTGAGGCACTGAATTTAGAAATATTCAATGATTAAAGGACCTTTCACGAAGACTTTTAATACTGTCACCTTGACAACAACCCAGTTAATCAAACTTTCAGGGACTCAACTCTGTTTATTAATTTTTTTTTAGAGAATAGGCTTTCAGTCTTCCTCGTTAATTATTAAACTTGAGAGAAACCAAACTGCTTAGAAATAAGTTGGTTAGTAACTTAGTATTATATATCTTCGGATAATTTGGCCATATCTGCTTATGGTATGGTTGTACCATACCAGAGGTTTCAGTTCTTCCATTTATTTCGTCTCTTTTGGGTTCTCCCATTAGACAGTGTTCAATGGTAGTGTACTAGACTACGAGTTTGTTAAATTATGAGTAATCAATACTAAAATTAAAAATTTCTACTTGTAAATGAAAATTCAAAATCAAAGCACGGACCTCAAGGCCCTCACTATTCAATGCCATTGACCGCTTCCTCTGGTCTGATATACCCTTCTCAAATTCCAGGCCGGAGATGGGTCCCGTGGGTCCCGCTTTACTGTCAGTCTCCTTTTCGGACTCGGCAATATCCTTCTCTAAAAGGGACCCCGGTGTCATCCCCCGCCTCTTCAACTCTTTCATGAACAGGGACTCAGGTGGCTCCTCCCCTTCCAAAAGTTTTTAAATAAAGATACCAAATTTTACAAGTATTACAATCAGTTTGGAAACTCTCGCGTCAGAAGATTAAAAAGAAGGTTTCCTCGTCTCTGTTTTTTAACAGTATTTTTTCAGGACACATATAAGTTGGGAAATACTGCCAACGGATTAGATTGTATAATTCTATTGCTATCTTTCCATTACAGTGAACCAAAAATTACAAAAATTTAAGCTATTTTTCCAAAAGTGAGCAGAGGAAACTTTTTGCTAGTAGCTAGCAACCAAAGGAATTAGAATTTAGAAGAGCAAAACAGCTACCATTAGAGTCCCCGCTGAGACGGCAACTGACGTGGAAGGCAGGGCCCATCACAAAGCGGTGGCGCGGAAAGCTGCGAAAGGTTGGCACCAGGCAGGATCGAGCGAACTGTAGACATGCCATTTCTCTCCTTCTAAATTCTATTTCTTCTATTTGTCACTCCTTTTCGCCGCTAACAAAACTAAACTAAACTAAACTAGGAGAACTGGAGATGGATCGATCGGATCGGATCGGATCACCGTTTCTTTCGGTAATCACACCGGATATATATGAGAAATTTCGAGAGTTTTGTGCGGTGGGGTAATGCCGTAAACTAGGAGAAGATTTGGTGAGAAATTCCTAATTGCTCCCAAAATACAAATTCTATAATGTTGGACCCACAGATCAGTGGACATAAGGGAGTAACAGTTAATATGTTCCGTGTCTAGTTAAGCTTTTGTTCTGGTGACGATGACTTCAAAGCTCAATGCGTGTAGTGATTGGAGGGAGGTGCGTCGTGTTTCGACAAAATTTTGGTCGTTTTTGCGGCTTTGAAATCAGCGAAAGAAATAGAAATTGACCTAACATCTATCGTTAGAGCCAACATAATTCTCATTTCAAAGAAAGAAACCCCTAAATGTAAATGTAGGCGACTATCGACCTATCTGTGTAATGAATGCAATACCCAAGTTGATCTCAAAAATTTTGACAAATAGATTGAGAGGAGTGTTGCCATAATTAATTTCACCATGCCAAATGGCATTTGTCAAGGATCGTCAGATAACAGGGAACTTTAATGCCACCCGCGAGATATTGCATCATCTAGCAAAAAACCACAAACCAGCCATGTTTGTTAAAATTGACCTAGCCAAAGCCTTTGACTTAGTCAATTAGTCGTTTCTCTATAGGGTCTTGGAAGCCAGGGGATTCCCGGATTGTTAGATAAGATGGATGAAAGACATACTCAACACAGCCTCATCAAGGGTGCTCATTAACGGGGGGCAAACAGACTTCTTCAAGCACAGGAAAGGACTGAGACAGGGAGACCCATTGTCCCCCATGCTATTTGATATAGCAGCTGATGTATTTTAAAAGTTCATTGAGGTTCTAAATCGATCGGTACCGGGTTGCTTATCGAATCGACTAAATAAGGCGGTTATTGCCCATTAGTATGCTGACATCGTGTACTGATGTCAATACAGTGGTAACACTGAAAATAGTCATGAGGTTATTCACCTCAGTCTCTGGCTTAGCAATAAACTTTGATAAAAGCACATGGATACTGGTCAATGTACAACCGCAATTCATACCGATTATCTAAGCATTGCTTGGTTGTACAACATCAGCCTTTCCAATTAACTACTTGGGCCTTCCTTTAACCTTGAATCGCCCAACAAGAGCATTGTATCTCCCACTGATTGAGAAGATAGAGTCCAAATTGAAAGGGTGGCAAGGAAAGCTGATCTCAAGGGCAAGCCGTCTCCAGCTAATGAATTCAGTACTAAGCTCAATTCTGATTTACTTTATGGTCTCCTTTCTTTTACCTCAATGGGTTATTGATCGGATTGATAAAATTCGAAGGGACTTTCTCTGAGGGAAGGCAGACAACAAACGGGGCATCTCACTGATCAACTAGGATGCAGTATGTCTCCCTAAAAGTAATGGAGGTATGAGTGGCGTGAATCTCCTCATTCGAAACTGGTTGATAATTTTGCGATGGTGGTGACGACTATATAGGCAACCTAGCTCACTGTGGGGCGAAACGGTAATCACAATACGTTGCCCAACCAATGAACCTCGGGGGGTGCGAATATGGATGCAGCAGGGATCATTCTTTTGGCGTAAATTGATGAGAATAAGGCCTCTGTTCAATAGATGTGCTAAATGGGTTATCGGATCGGGTATATGGATCTCGTATTGGTTTGACCCATGGACATTTCCAACCCCGAATCAGCATGCAATGCCACAACCGCATAATAGGAGATGGTCGCTAAGGGAGGCAGCGGATCGGGGGCTACCAGTAAACATCACCTTCAGCAATTCACCTGACAGGTTAACATGGGAGTGCTCATGCTCAGGGGACTACTCAGCAAACTCGTGCTATGAGACGCTGATCAAAGGAGGGAAAACATACTGGCAATTTGCTTATACTTGGAACCTGAAAATACCTCCGACAGTCAAAGTTTTAGCATTTCTTTGTCTCAAAGGTAAGCTACTCACACATGATGTTAAGTTGGTACGGGGCCTTCAATGTGACTTGAGATGTGTCACATGCCAATACTGTCGCTTTGAGACAACCATGCACCTCATATTTCAATGCAACTACGCTCTAACCTATTGGAGAAGAATTGCCACGTTGGTAGGTTGCAGGCTGGTTCAAACAGGGCATTCAATACAATCGACCTTCAACAGATCCTGGTATGCTTGCAGAGGTAAACTAACCAGAAGGAATGGGGAGCCCTATTCCTAGCTGGATGTTGGTTATTGTGGAGGGAACGCAATAGAATGATCTTTGATGGCAAGCTCAGAGAACCTACGGTGGTTGCAGAGAGAGCGATGCATGAAGCAAAGCTCTGATTACAGCATTGTAAATAGATGTAGATGTAGTAGGTTGTATTCGGACTGTACTAAACTCCTCCATAGGACTGATGTAATCAGTCTGATACCCTTTATCAGGTTTTCAAAAAAGAAATCAGCGAAAGAAAAATCCTTCCAATGCAAGAGGCATTAACTTGCTATATTTTGATTTTCGAGGGTCGACCGCCACCGGTCGAGAGTGGTTGGATTGGTGAACAATATGCAAAACAGGGGTGTGGCGGGTATCAAACGGTCTAAATTACGAATTTTAGTTTATAAAAGAAATAATATATTAAGAATCAGTTTATATAACAGTTGTAATTACTACAATCAAAATTTATCCTACTTGTATAGATCGTTTATCCAATTTAGTACACTGTACAGAACTATTTGGTCAATCAAGTGGCAATAAAAAATTAATTTTCCAAACTGCTTACAAGTAACCCCGCTTCCAAAATACACAATTCACGGATTATATTAATTAGGGACATCTTTAAAATTTCGACTACATTATTTATTGATTATCATGGTTGTCAATTAAATGTAAGATATCCCTCCAATTTTCTCACACAAAAAAAACCTTCAATTGATAAACCTTTAACATTTGTAAAATTTATGAACAAAACTTTTATTTTTCAGCTTTGACAATTTTCAAATGAGAACGGTAACTTATAATGACGGGGAATGTTAATTGTCCTAAACTGGTGAATTGTTTTTTACCAATGATAGTAAAACTAGATTGTTCTTAAGTCCGTTAAGTTTTTTAGTGAGCTTAACTTTAAAATTTATCGAAATGATTTTAAATAATGCATTTACATGTCAAAATTAGAAAACTAATATGATAATAAGATAACAGTGGTGTTGTTAGATGATTTAGATGGATTGTTGTTAGATGTTGATGTGTTGTTTAGACTCGATGTGTTGATGTTAAGGAAGAATTTAAATCTTTTGTTAGCGCATCAACAGTGACTCTGAGACGATTTCGACAGAAACCCTAGCCTCCATCTCCATCAACCCCCGCCCACCCACCCACCTGCCCCTCTACCCTTCTCCCTCGAGCCCGTTTCCTCACCCACGCCTCAGAGTCGCGCAAGTCTTTGTCCACTGTTCTCTTGACCGAATCTCAATTATCTTGTCTCCCCCCACCAGTCAACAGTGATCTCGAGAAAAAGAGAGCGAGGGAGGTCAGATCCGTTCCTCCACAATCTCTACTTTTCGCGACCACCGCTGCATCTTTCGTCGCCTCTAAATCTTTGACCACAACCCTAAACCTAGATCCGCCTCTAAACTCTAACTTCACCATTCTTCCTATCTCTAAACCGGTACACTAAAACCCTAGACTGTGGTGGGGGAGGTCGCAATCCGCACCGGCCTCCTCCACCCGCCACCACCATAAAAAAAAATACAAAAAATTATGGTTGGCTCATTCTTTCTCTTGCTGTCATTGGGCAAGAAGGAGTCTTGTCTTCATGGGGCAAGAAGGAGTGAGAGGAGATTAGCGACCGTTTGAAATCAGTTTGCAAGATGTTGTGATGTTAGACGTTTATTAGATGATGTGTTGTTAGATGATTTAGATGGATTGTTGTTAGATATTGATGTGTTGTTTAGACTCGATGTGTTGATGTTGGAGTGGATGTGAAACGATAGATGTAATTTTATTTTATTCAATGAAAATTATACTTGACAACCGCTGTCAAGGTTAAAAAAAAAAAAGATAATAAGAGAACAGTGAGAACCAAAAATTACAGAAATTTATGCTATTTTTTCAAAAGTATAGCCAGAAGAAACTTTTCCCAGTAACAATCAAAGGAATTAGAAGAGCAAAACAGCCACTAGAATCCCCACCGAGACGACAGCTGACGTGGAAGGTAGGGCCCATCACAAAGCAATGGTGCGGAAAGCTGCAAAAGATTGGCACCAGGCCGGAGGGAAGTTATCCTCTGCGGAGTTCATTAAAACTCCGCAGTGCGGAGCAAATGAACGGATCAGATTAACTCTCAGCCGCTTTGTGATCGGGTTAACGGAGGGGGCAGTATTATTGTGCTTTTAGATTCGTGCAAAGTTAAAACTAACAGACCACTAACGGACCAGATTAAAAGAACCGCAGTCTGCGGAGCTTTTAAGCTCCGCAGAGGATAACATTCCCCGGAGCCGGATCGAGCGAACTGTAGACATGCCGTTAAGTCTTTCGCTGAGTTTAACTTCAAAATTTATTGAAATAATTTTAAATGATCCATTTACATGTCAAAATTATAAAACTAATATGATAATAAGACAACAGTGAAAAACAAATATTACAGAAATTTATGCTATTTTTCCAAAAGTATAGCCTAACAATCAAAGGAATTAGAATAGCAAAACAGCTACCATTAGAATCCCCGCCTAGACGGTTAAAAAAATAGCATAAATTAATTTGCAAACAAACGATGAGAAATAAACGTTATTTTAAGCTAAAATAATAGGTACTGAAATTAAACTCACCAAACTCACCAAAGAGCTTTATGAGCTTAAGAACACTCTAATCCTACTCTTACTAATAATTAACATACCAAAATTGCATATAACACTAGCACATTGCTCAGTAGCCCGATTAAGGCCCATAATTAAGGGCTCCGCTGGGCTTTAGACAGGGGCCTCCAACCCAACTGGAATATTATCTGATTTATGTAAGGGGAGGCTGCGTCTTTATAGAATTTGTACTTGTTATTACAAGATTAGTAAATTGAGTTAACACTCGTTTGTATAAAGCTGAAATATTTCATAGATATGATAACGGAGCAGGGTGTGTCTAATGGACATCGAATTCGGATTCAAATCGGACGGTTTTAAGCATGCATCCGACCAATTTGGTATATTGTAACTGGTAAGCGGTTAACATAGAACACCATAAATGTCAATTTCCATTTGCAGATACGGTTAAACATGACAATCTTATCACCCGATACATTAATTTGAAAGAAACGAAAAACACAGAATACAAAGTAAGAAGCATTTCAACAAATACTTACTGTGCACATTCAAAGAAATTTTAGAAGCAGAATTACATGATTAAAAGCCATAGAAGCACAACCAGTCTCCACTCGCGTCATTACTCAGCATCCGTCGCCTCCGCCGCTGCTACCGCTGTCGTGGCCAAGCTACTGCCAGACTCGACAATCGTCCATTCAGGAGGGAGCGGTGGGAGAGGCGCGTACTGAGTGGGCTTACGCTTGATCTCCCATTGCGCGGTCTTCTTGGGCCGGGTCTTGGCGTGGTGTGACGTGGCCTTCTTCTTCGGTCGAGACGAGCACTCGATTGAGATAGGCGCGGACCTCGAGGAAAGAGAAGTTCTCGGCTTGGTGACGACTGGGGTTCTAATTACAAGGCTCGTGAGAGAAGCCATTGTTGCGTCTGAGTGGATGTGAGGCGCTTCTCTTCTCGCAGGTTCGTGTTTAGAGATAGGATGATGGAGAAAGGAGAAGGGATAAGGAGAAAAAAAAGCCGTAGCTTTCCAGTTTGGGAAGAACTTGACATACATAACTAAAAAAAGCCCAGCCCAGGTGGAAATTTCTGTCTGTATGGAATCTGGATTAGGCTGATATTGGGCTTTTTGTTAGACAACTGTCACCGTTTGAAATTGGGCCTTTGGACATCAACACTTTAGTAATATTGTACAGAGAATTAAGTCTGTCAAGTAATTGTGTTTGAATTGGATTTAAGTATGATCAAATACTAATTGATTAAAATTTTACAAAATTTACGTACAAATACATATTCAATTATGATATGATAATCTAGGTACGGATCTATATTCACTTGGTAGATATCTAAGGGTCGTATTAGAGTTATATATGTTTGTTATTTCAATTTAAATGTCTAAAATAGATAAATTTATTATAAAATGCTGGTGAGTATAGTCATTTTATATTATAAAATTACAAGTTAAGAATAAAGACCTTGAAGATTCACATCCAGATCTATTCAAAAGATTTGAAGTAGATCACAAAAATTCATTTACAATTTTAGAAAAATAGATTAAGATTTGAATTAGAATACAGATATTCATTGTAAATTTTATAAATAAATAGATTTAACAGAACATAGGCAGGAACCGTGTTTTAAAAAGCACAATCTTGTTTGTTTTTAAATGTGAATTCAGCATTTCAGCTTGTCAATAAACAGGGCCAATAGTGTTCTCAAAGTATTTATATGTATAGAAAAAAGGGCTGAATATTTTTGTTTTAAGTAAAAATGAGTGTAAAATATTTTAATTTCAAACAACCATAAGAGATTTTTCAGTTGAATTTTTGTGTCTTCTTTTTTTCCTTGGTAAAATTTAGCTAGTTCAAATCAATGTCGCCAATATGGTGTTTTTCTTCGAAATGAGAATAATTCTAGCATACATTTGGAAAATATTATTCAAATTAAAAAAAATATATAAAATTGTAGTCGTGTTCTTCATTATTTAAATATGATTGCATTAAATTTGGATCAATTTGAAATTATTCGACTTTCTATTAAATAATTTAAAATTTGTAAAAATTAATTTTCAATGACTTTACAATAAATGACCAATTAAATTCTAAATTAAAACAATCTGATACATTCAATCTAAATAATAAAAAAAAATTATTAATATAAATAGTATTTTAAAAAAAAAAAATATATATATATATATATATATAGAGTCCGGCTAAATTGCTGCCGGCAGCATTCTGGACAGCTGCTGCCGGGGGCATTTCGGTCATTTCCGGTGTTCAAACAACAAATTTTTTTATACAGATATTCAATCTATATTAAAATCTACTTGGAGACCAAATTTTACATTTTTTGGAATTTTTTAGCTATTTATTAGGCCACTTTGAAATTGGCTGATCCGGGTGAACAGTGCACATAATTCTGGACCATGTGATCTGGAATTTTCAAAGTGGCTTAATAAATAGTAAACAAATTCCAAACAATGTAAAATTTGGTCTCCAAGTAGATTTTAATATTTAGAACACGTTGAACGGTTCGGATTTGTTGTTTGAACACCGGAAATGACCGAAATGCCCCCGGCAGCAGCTGTCCAGAATGCTGCCGGCAGCAATTTAGCCCTTCCGTGAGCGCGGCTCTAAAACCTATCAAATTGACTTCAAACGACATTTCCAAACCGTTAGATGTTCAATCTATATTAAAATCTACTTGGAGACCAAAGTTTACATTTTTTGGAAATTTTTTACTATTTATTAAGATGGTTTGAAAATCGCTGTTTTCCAATGGTGCAGAATTTTAATAAAAACAGCGATTTTCAAACCATCTTAATAAATAGTAAAAAAATTCCAAAAAATGTAAAATTTGGTCTCCAAGTAGATTTTGATATAGATTGAACATCTAACGGTTTGAAAATGTCGTTTGAAGTCAATTTGATAGGTTTTAGAGCCGCGCTCACGAAGGGCTTGGTGAGCTTAGGAGCACCCTAGTTCTACTCTATATATATATATATATATATATATATATATATATATATATATATATATATATATATATATCCGAAATTGAATGTATTCCTTTGGCCCGCTGTCTTATATAAAAAAAAATATATAGAATTGAGATTTACTGTTAATTAATTAACTTGTAGATTTTGATGAAATTTAAAAAATAAATGAGGAGGGCTCAAATGCACAATTGCTTCATGCCTCAATTGTATCCCAACATCTTTATTTTGATTTTAAAATTGAAACAAAAGATCTGAACCGCTCAACATGATATCCACGTTAAAATGTGCTTAGAGATCAAATTTTATATATTTTTTTAAAATTACTATTTTTTAAGATAGGTACAAAATTTGATCTCTAAGCACATTTTAACGTGGATATCATGTTGAGCGGTTCAGATCTTTTATTTAGAATTTGAAATCGAAGATAAAAATATTGAAGTACAATTGAGACATGAAGCAATGAGACATTTGAGCTCTCCTCAAATAAATTGCATTTTTTAAATTTACCTTTAAAAAAATGAGCTACAGTATATTTATACAGTGCACATAAATATGAAAAATCAGTATAAATTTTATCATTTATCAAACTAACTTGAACTTCACTTAAGCCCATGAGAATATTATTGTTATGGGATTAGAATGATTAATTCTAGACATTGTCTCCGAATTTAAAATCATAATGAAAAGATAACATATCCAGGCAACACAAAATTGTACCGCCGCAGCGGCAGCAAAAGATCCAAGGTCAGTTACACTATTTTTTAATAAATGAATGCACTTGTCCAGCGAATATTTTTCCTGATCAGGCAAATCCGTGTTTTTGAAAAACCGGATGATTCCGTAACTCGTTACCAGTTTTACCAGTGATCGATTAATGATACCACATAACAAGACATGACGGCCGCTTCCACTTCGTCCTTTACAACTGGATTTGCTTGTAAAACACGGGACAAGGTTCAAGGAGAAGGAGAAGGAGGTCCTTATTTAATATTTCGAGACTTTTGAGGGTGCGATTAAAATAAAATCATGGCCAAGACGAAAGAGCCAAAAAACGGTTGAGATGTAGTGTCATTCTTTCAAGATCCCGTTTGATTTGATATGACCTTTCATAGAGAGTAAGTGGGCTGCTGCTGCTGGCTTTGGTACTTACGTGGCGTATCTTTGAGAATTGAGTGTGTGCAATTGTGATATTTCTCTGCAATTTTTCTCTTCCTTTTCCCCTGCAATATGGGATGAATGAATAAAAAGGATAAAGTCAATATTTCCAGAAAAAGGAAGGATAAAATCACATCGGTCGAATTTCTCCATGGTAAAAAATAGCATCTTTTCTTGCCAAAAGGTACACAGCAATTTTGCAAATTTAAACTAATTTGGATATGCATTTTTTAATTTGTCAAATTCGTAAATGTTAAGAAAAATAACGCCTTGCATCTCAGTATATATGTTAACAAAAATAAACGTGCTAAGAAATGGACACACCCACCTCAAGTTAAAAAAAAAAAAACAAGGGATTAAAATGAAAGAAATGGATATTTTTTTCTAATTAAGAAAGACCTGAGATAATTTCTCTCTGCTTCCATAATTTAGAATTGCAAATTAACAAAAAGAATTAGTCGGATAATTGTGATGAAAGAATGCGCTTGACATGACATCATTTTTCTATGTTGTTGTTTTTTTTAATTATTGCGAAGAAAGATAGATAATTTGATGACAATTTTAGAATAATTTTGATCCTACTGAGAGAGTAACGAAAAGTTTATGCGGAATTAATTAATGCCACTGAGAGCAGTGATGAAATTAACAAAGATTTGAGTTTCAGATTCTGATATTTCTGTAATAATTCACATAGCAACTACCAGTACCATGTCAACAATTTCTCGTACCAGTACCATTACCAGAAGCCCTAGCTAGTTGTCAGGCACATTTATCTCCCTACACCAATACACCACAGTATCATCTGACATGAATGAGTGGCATTTACTGCATGCAAGCTACATGGCAGATGCTATACATCACTTGAACCACATTTTTAATTTTGTGTTTAATTAAATACAATTTTCAATCTTTCATGAGCAGTTTAACAGCAAGCATCATGCATGACTGATGACTCTCTTCATTAAAATTATACATTTCTATTATATTTCATCCAAAAGAGAGAGTAATAAGTATGAAGTATCAGGAAATGATGAAACCGTATATATATATATATATCTATATATATATATATATATATATATATATAGTACTACTAGACATGAAATCTGGTTACAAAGAAACAAATTAGGTGCGTGAGCATAGTCCTACATACAATCCCTGACCTAATAATAAAACCAAAAGGAGGGATCTTTATAATCGTCAGCAACGACAAAAATAAAAACAAAAGAAATTAAACAGAGAAGGATCGGAGGAGGATATCATATAATTAAGATTTGTAAAATATTGACTCTAGAATAAATTTAATTAAGGAATCAAGGGTTGATGATGACATCCCCGCACTTGCATTTCCAGTTGAGAGGCTTGTAATTTGTACTCTCATCTCCCCTTGAAAGGATCTGATCACCATGGAAAATTCTTCTCAACTTATTTTGTGGTGCAATGGGGACTTGAACAGCTTCACAGTGACCACAGGAGATGCATCTTCCTTCACACCTCGGCGGCCTCGACCCGATCAACGCCATTCCCACCATTCTTTCTTCCTGTACGTATTCCAAGATGATCAATTTAATTTATAGTTAAAACTTAAAATATATTAAGAAGATATATATATAGACACACACACACACCTTTGTGGGCTCTGGTGTAATAGGTCTACCTGAAATTAAAACACGACTACGCATGAGAGTTGAATGAAACAGGGAGAGAGAATGAGAGATTATAAAAAAAAAAAAAAGGAGAAAGATTGAGATTAATAATTGATACCATCAACATAGGCAATGGAGAGAGAGGATGTGATGAGAAGAAAGATTGAGAAGAGATGAAAGGTGAGACTTCTCCTGGTATTGGAGTACAGGAGGAGGCAAACCATTTGAAGTTGCGTCTGATTTGAATGGTGATGAATAAATGAGACTTGAGTGATGATGGTCCTGAGTCCTGACGGAGATGACTTTATTTATACGGATTTTTTTTAAAAACCGTAAATAAAATAATTAAATCTATGAAACCAACATGATGACCGCAAGATTTACAAAAATCATCAGAACCGAGATGCCAATTCGGTCCCAACGATTTTTTTTTCTCCGGACCGAATTGGCATCTCGGTCCCCATCTTTTTTTAATGTTGCGCAGCTCACGCCACAGAAAATCCACAAATATTTCCGGACCGAATTGGCATTTCGGTCCGGCCATAATTTCCCTCCGACCGAGATGCCAACTCGGTCCCATTGTTTTTCCCTCCGGACCGAGATGCCAACTCGGTCCCATTATTTTCTTTACTCGGCGCTGTCTCCCTTCTTCTTTCTTCCATTTTCCTTACACCCAAGCCCGAGGTTCTTACTCTTCTTCTACCCGAAACCAAACCAAACAAAAATAATTTTAACCCCCTCAAATCTTCGTCATTTTTTATTCTAATTACATATTTGAATATAGTTTTGAGAGAAGAACAAGAAAAGCTTCACATCTACAAGTTTCATTGGGTACGTGATTAAATTTTTTATTTGAAAAAAATATCCGAATTTTATAATTATTTAGTTTAGTTATAGAATAAATTAGTTTTTTGTAGTGTATTGTAGTCTAATTTCATGTATTATAGTGTGAATTTTTAATTTAGGAAAAAAATCCGAATTTTAATTTTATTTGTAAAATTATTTAGTTTAGTTTGTATGTAGTGTAAATTAGTTTATTTTAGTGTATTGTAGTGTAAATTAGTTTATTTTAGTGTTATTTATTTAGTGATTGTAGTGTATTTTAATGTATTGTAGTATAAATAAATTGTATAAATAGTTAAAGTAATTAGAGTAATTTAGAGTAATTTAGAGTAATTTAGTGTAAATAAATTGTAAATAAATTTAGTGTAAATAAATTTAAGTGTGAATAAATATTTAGTGTAAATAAATTGTATATAAATTGTATAATTTTTTAGTGCAAATAAATTTAGTGTGAATAAATATTTAGTGTAAGTAAGTTGTATAAAAATTGTATAAATATTTAGTGTAAATAAATTTTATAAATATTTAGAGTAATTTAGTGTATAAATTTATTGTATATAGTGTTTAGTAATTTTATAATGATTTGGTTTGCATGTAGAGTAATCTTGGTCATAGTTTTTTTTTTAAAATAAATGTAGAATAATTTAGGCTTTTTTTAGTATAATTTAACTAATTTTTATCTCTAACATCTATGTTTACAGGAAAGGCAATTGCTGGACATACAGATGATAATTGGTCACTACTGATCGAAGATTGCCTAGGGCATGAGGTCTATGACGGCAATGAAGACAGTGATGATGAATTTTTTTATTCAAAGGTGGCCGACAATGGCGAAGTTAAGAGATCCAAATACCATATGCGACTAAAATGGTTGAAGGACCGCTTTAACAGAAACTTGGCACATGACACTCCCCAGGAGATCGTCGACCGACACACACGGGCATACTGCATGGACTTGTTTGGATCGATGATGTTTCCCGATGCGAACTCAAGTTCTGTCCCGATCATGTACTTGCAGTTCTTAGAGAATTTGCGACCCTTGGAAGAGGACTACAATTGGGGAGGTGCTGTACTTGCCTGCTTGTATCGTGAGTTGTCTCGGGCTTGCAGAAAGAAAACAGTTTCGATTAATGGTCCATTACTACTGCTGCAGATGTGGTGTTGGACTCGGTTTCGTATAGGCCGGCCCAGAGGCAGGCACGATTTACCATTTGGCGGTGAAAACCAATTGGAGAGGCTGGCTTTTGGCGCAAGATGGACTATTCCGCATCAATGGGATGGCAACCCTATTAGAGGTACATTTATTTAAACATGTATTTAACTTATATTTCTCAATATAATTTAGTGTTAATTCAATATTTATTTGTAATGTGTTCACAACTTAGGTGTATCGCAATATCGAGGCCAGTTTGAGCGTCTGAATGTAAATGTTGTGAACTGGATGCCGTATACGACTTACTACCACCAACTACCTTGGCGCTGGATTAGAGACCGAGATATATTTAGATATCGCGTGTGGTTGGTCCATTTCTGGGAGTGTGAGATTCATCTTCCTGAGAGGGTTTACCGGCAGTTCCCTTTGATTATCTGGAAGGCCTTCGCAGTATGAACCGTGTGCAGGGTTTAGACAGAGACGACGGATTAAGTGCAGACTGGAACACTCACTGGGCGTAATATATCGCTCAACCACCCTGGGCAAATGTAGAGCCGGGACCTTACGATGTGGATAGGTACGTTTTTTTTAATTTTGAATTCGGATCCAGTGATGAGTTAATTTATTCTAATTGGTCGTTACAGGTATCCCGAGTATATGGATTGGTTCATCCGGAACGGCATGGCATCGATTTATCAAATGCCAGAACCAGAAGTTCTGAGCCAGCCATTGCCAGAACCAGAAGTAGAAGTAGACCGTCTCAGGTATGTCTCGGATGCCGAGGTGCAAGCACGTACCGTAAGTATTTTAATTTTAATTTTTAATATATCTGCTCATTTTATTTACGCAATATCTTTCATTTTATTTAACTATTCTATTTTTTTTCAGAGATTTCGCCTCATGAATATGACCGCAGAAGGAATTGCGATGGTGAAGACACCTGGGCAAATGGCTTTTGGACTCCAATTGCTAGAGCATAGTCGTGATTTTTTACGGGATATTGGGCATATCGCAATGTTCAGAGCCATGGTCGAGCAAGCCGGACTTCCATTTGACCTAAACCACATCGATATCAGCGGTGATATTCCAGACATGAGAGCGAGACGTGTAGATGTCCAAGTTCCTCCAACGACGCATGACGATATTATGCAGGGAGTTTACAGCTCGCTTCAATCCATAGTAATAGACGGGCGCCCTCTAGCAGATGATGCAGGGCCATCAGCAGCGGCTCCTACAAGACGCCAGACAAGGCCAACTCGCACATTTAGCCACTCGAGATACCCTGATCCTAGGGGCAGGGAAGACATGGATTGATTTAGTGTAGTTTTTGTTTAGTGTAAACATGAATTAATTTAGTGGTTCCTCTTCTTCGACGTCTAATTCGTGCTTCCTTCTACATCTCTGACATACCAAATCTTCTTCGCATTTGAAATTCCAAAATTCCGATAACATTAAAAATTAATAACAACAAAAATGCAGAAATTCGTCCATATTCCATCTAATTCGGCTAAGGTCAGAAATTCAGAAAAACAGAAAAACACAAGTACAGAAAATTTACAGCTCAGAAATTCGACTAGATTGGAAATTCAATTATGATTAAATGGCTACATGGAATTTTGGGTTCTTTATATGGAAAGAAAGGCGTCGAAGTCTAGTTTTCAGATAATATAACTTGTACACACAAAAATATTACGGTTTGCTACAGTTCTGACGATTTGTCGACGGAGGTCAGAAATTCAGAAAAACAGAAAAACAGAAGTACAGAAAATTCAGAAATGGTCTTCCATTTAAAACAAACATAGTCTTATATAAAACATGGTCTTGCATTACACAATATTCATCGTTCCTTACATCTCAATAATTTGTTCACCAAACGACTAGCCGTCCGACCAATAGATGGTCGGCTACCAGATGGTCCTGCTTGACTACCAGTTGTTTGTACATGTGGAGCAGATGCAGATGCCTCTGGCCGGGTGCCAGATACGCTTCTCCGTCTTTCTTGTGGAGCAGATGCCTCTGTATACCTAGCAGATGCAGATGCCTCTAGCCGGGTGCCAGATACGCTTCTCCGTCTTTCTTGTGGAGCAGATGCCTCTGTATACCTAGCAGATGCAGATGCTTCTGGCCGGGTGCCAGATACGCTTCTCCGTCTTTCAACAGTTGCCCCTGCACAATGAGGATATAAATATAATTGAGTGTGTAAAATCTTAATTTAATTAAAAATATGTACTAATTCACAATTACGATTTCTAACCTGACGGTCTTCTTCTACCGGATCCCTCTGGACGTTGTACTCCACTGCGTGGCCTACATTGAGCTTCTATAACATCCATAGCATTAGGAATTCGCTTGTGCTTCCTCCTACCCTTGTTAATTTTATTTGGGTCCGGCTTGATTTTCCCTGCTCCCAACTCATATATCCAATTGCGGTGGCTGCCGTAGCTGTGAAACTTACCTCTCCATGTGTTGACATAATTTTCAACGCTATAATAGTGACTTACATATCTCATCGGATCTAGATGTCTCTTACAGCACACCGCCAAGACGTGGTTGCAGGGAATGCCAGTAAATTGCGGTTTCTGGCAGTCACAAACAGCCATTCCCTGCTCCCCTTCTGGAAATCTAACTTCGTATTTCATGTCTCCCTTCACCCCTACAATCAATAAATCATGTTATTTAAATATTACAAATTGAGAAAGTTATACTAAATTTAAGAAAATAGCGGACATACCGTTCTTTGGGTTCCATCATGATCGACGACCTCGTAGACGGGAAATTCACCACCCATTGGTATCACTTGATGCTCCTTTGCTTTGGCAATCCGACGTTCTAACGCTGTCATGACTTTTCCTGATAATCTCATTCCATTTCGATGCCAATTTCGAGCAACCGCACCTCTTCTGACATACCAATCCACAACTTTATAGAATGTGCATTCAACTAGTGCCGTTACAGGCAGTTGGCGAGCCACTCGGAAAACATTGTTCAATGATTCTGATCCGTTCGTAGTCATAATACTCCACCTATTTGGGCCTCCGTCATGACATTGTGCCCATTTATGGAGTTGCAGAGGCTCTTCTTCGAGATTTTGCAACCTTTTACCACACCACATGATGTACCGGTGAGTAGTAATGCTCCTACCTTCTATCATTTCCATACCCTCATCAAACCTCCAAGGTTTCATCTTACCCACAAACACAGTGAAAATTTGTTCAATTACTTTGTCCTTGCACAACTTGTACACATTCGCCGCAATATGGTGAGCACACAATCGATGAACTGCTTCACCCCTCTCCTCACACCACCCTAAATCAGTACGATCAAATACTGAACGGATTGCAGCATGCTGGTCTGATATAACACATATCCGACCGGGGTCGACAACATATTCGCGTACAAATTGCATAAACCAGCCCCAATTATCTGAAGTCTCCTCTTCCGCAATTCCGAATGCTATTGGCAGTAATTGTTGTTTTGCATCATAAGCGCATGCCATGAATAGTTTTCCTTTGTACCTGCCGGATAGGTGTCCTGCATCTACACTTATAACTGGTCGGAGATATGGCCAGGATTGAATGCATGGACCGAAAGCCCATGCCACACGGATGAAAATATGTTCGCCCAACGTGCTAGATGGTTTGTGATCAATTCTGTATCTTGTACCTGGGTTAGACCTCTGGATTGCACCGAGCATAGAAGGTAGCAGTTCGTAAGCTTTCTCCCAAGAACCAAATAAATCGGCAATAGCCAGCTCCCTCCCTCTCCAAATCTTGCTGTATGAAGGCTCAACCGTTTTGTACTCTTGTCTAACTGCAATTCGACATGCTTTTATTGACATCTCCAGGTCCTCCTTCAGACCCGGTTTGATTAAATCTGCAATCATCCTGGCAGTCATCTGACGACTGTCTGCTGTACATGCAGTACTGTAACAATTGTGCTCGTATGGGTTTGTTGCAATTGTCCAATTGCCCGTCGCAGTGGTTTTTGCGTATACCCTCCACGGACACCCCTCCACTGTACATACAACCACATATCTGTTACGATTGGTCTGGGTTTGTTGTATTTCTAAGTTATTATCCATGGCATATCCATTCAACTTCGATTTAAGATCATCTTTGGATTCAAATATCTGTCCCACCGAAAATGGACCGTCGATTCTGGGTGGATGACCAAAAAATGCTTCATCCTTGTACGGCATCGGCACATCGTCATGAAATGCCGAACAAGGATGCTGCAATCCCCGATTAATAAAAGGAATAGACGATTGCCACTCATTCCTTACTTCTTCCATCCTAATCTGATCTTCAATTTCGGCCATTTCCTCTTCCCCGACAACCGTGTCATCAGGGTCAGAGCTTGTTTCTGAGTCAGTATCATTATTCAGGTGGTCAAAATAATTCTGGAAATCAACCGGGGGTATTTCGGGGGTTTCATCACAATGTGCCGGTGAATCAGTCACCGGTATGTCTCTGCTAGTTCCGGGTACACTACCCGGGTATGGGTCATAATTGGTCTGACTAACAACTGGTACTGACTCAACCACTAATTCAAGAAGTTTAAAATTTAATACCCGAGTGGCATTCGCAAGCACCATATACCAAGTCGCTTCGTGGTCTATGTTGAACAACTGGTATTTTTCTGCTGAGCCAGGTGGTGCCGTGTTCAAACGTGCGCTGATTGTCAGATCGAACCGGCTAGGGAGCAAACGAATGCCAACATATATCTGTCTTCTTAGCTCATCAAGACTAGTTGAGTTAGTAACAGGAAATGTACAGGTCGGTGCGTCTGTAATTTCGCGTCTGTGATACACATTTATTAATACTTGAGACATTTCCTGAACAAAAAATTCACGATTAACCTTTGATAATTTTTAATTTTACAGCAAAAAATATGATCATAATTGAAAAAAAAACTTACAACAGTATTCAGACGAACGCTAGAGGTACAATGCAGGAGCCGATCTGTAATTTGGAGAACTGAAACTATGCACAATAGAGAGGCATGAAGGTCTCGGGAAGAATGTCTCAGAAAGAAAGAAGAAGCTCTCTGTCTCTGTCTCGCAGAAAAATAATGCAGGGAGGAGAGAGCAGAATACATTTATTGGAGAGAACATGCTATGGACCGAGATGGCTACTCGGTCTGGCCGAAAAATTCTCTGGACCGAAATGCCATTTCGGTCCAGAGGCAGCCACACAATAAAATAATGCCAAAAAATTTTCTGGACCGAGATGGCTACTCGGTTTGGCCAAAAAATTCTCTGGACCGAAATGGCATTTCGGTCCAGAGGCAGCCACACGATCGGCCACAGAGTTCTACTCTGTTTTGCTGTGAAAAAGATGGGGACCGAGATGCCAATTCGGTCAGGAGAAAAAAAATTCGTTGGGACCGAATTGGCATCTCGGTTCTTATGGTTTTTGTAAATCTAAGAGTCATCGTGTTGGCTTGGTAAATTTAATTATTTTATTTACGGTTTTTAAAAAAAAATCCTATTTATACGGCTTACAGCAAGGTTTAGAGAGAGAGAGATGCTGAGGTTTTGGGGGAGTTGATATTGTTCGCCAAACATTCTTCTAAAAGTTCACCAAGGGGATTAATTTATAGTTCATTTATTTTCATTTCTACTGTTTTGCTCACATGTAATGTAATTTGGTGTGCATTTGAATTTGTCACCACTATTAATTTCTTTTTTATTTTGAGTACTTTCTATAATAGACTTTCTAGCAGATTATTTGAATTTCTCTGCTTGATTGGATGGTTAAATTTAATTATTGAATGCTCTCTCGTAAAATATGATGTATTAATTATCGGAGCATTAATCTTAAATCTTGAAAAGAATCGGTCATTAATTTAATAAGTGAAAGATTATATTTAAAATTAAGAATTAGTTGTTTCAATTCAAAACAAATGATAGTTCACTGAAGAATAATATTTGTACTTCATTCTACTAAAGTCCTCCATATTAATATTAATAATAGACTAATAGTAATAATAAAATGAAGGAAAGAAATTAATAGTGGTAATTTTGATTAGTAAATTAATTTTGTGCAGCCAATTTGGGAGAAATTCCGGGAGATTGGAAACAAATTTTGGTTTGGTGTAGGAATATGATTGGTTAGTAGTGGTGAACAGGTGGAAATGGAGGTGCAAGGTACCTGGAAAGATGTACGAATAGTCCAGGCATTGAATGCTCCCATAGCCATAAAAACAGCCCTGCTCTGTCTTGGCCTTTTCTCCTTTCAGCCCTGAGCGAGAAAGAAAGAGATAGAGAGAGAGGACATAACAGTTGGATCAGAGATTACAAGAGAAAGGGAAAGGAACACAAATTTTGAGAGAGAACAGAGTTAGCTCAGTAGCTCTGATGGCATAGACCCATAGACCCCTAAGCAGTAAGCACCAAAACCAAAACCAAAACCAAACTACGCTAAATTGCAAAATTGAAGCGTCTTGTTGTTCTTGTACATCACGCTATCACCCCGGACTTTTTCACAAATTTGTGAAACAATGTTTTCCCCGCTGGACCTGGTTGCACGTTGACATTGTATATTTTCAGCAAGCAATTTTAAATTTTTTGTTTCGGTTTATTATTTAGATATTACTGCTTAAATCTGATATCATATATTCCTCAGATGTTATTATAGGATCAATCATTTCTCTTCTTCTTGTACAGATAATGACAGAGTCACATTGAACCAGTAAAATTTTATCTGAAGATAATTTTGAAAACCGGTACAAGTATACATATAATCGGTTTGTTGTCTATTTATGTAGAAAATTTTATCAATCATTTAAATAACCGACAGTCTGAATTGATTAATTCATGACAGTCTACAGCCCGCTCTATATCTGATAACAATTCTGACCACGCCTCTGTGTAGAGAGGTGATCTTTACAATTATTGATGTCAGACCTATGATATTGTAAACTATCTTCAAAGTTTAGTATTGTTTGTCAAAATATATATTTAAGCATGCATATTATTTCATTTGATTAAATCAAATTACAAACCTCACCATGATTCAATCAGTCCTAACTATTGCATTTGGCAACAACATTTTGGTTCAATCTGCTGACTTGACCTTTTTGTAATGTTGTTTTTACATGATTGTAATTAAAAACGATTTAATTTATTATTGTCAGTATATTTAATGCTTTTCAAGTTACTAAGTTATGGCTAATATTTTAATGATTTTGTACTGTTAATCAAGACAATTTGCTAATGTATAGTAATTTAATTACAAAATATGTTATGTTGACAATAAGCTCATTTCACAAGTACAATGACTAGTAAAATACTCATTACAATAAAAAGAATACAAAACTCTTCTGGATGAAAAATAAAAAGAATAAAAGTATGGTACAATATGAATAATTAGTCAGGCTTTTATTGTGTGATTAAAAATTTAACAACTTAATTTTTTTTTTCAAATTTTAATCGGCAACTAGATGAGAAATAAATTTCAACCTAAAATTTGAAACGATACAAATACATCTATGGTTTTTTTTTTTTAGATTTTGACTAATTGTGAAGTAAATTTTTATTGCTGTCAGAATATGTTAATAGCAACTGAATCAACCCAAATTAGATCCTTGATTGAATCAAAAATTGTAATTATTTTGATGATTTGCTGAAAACAAAAAAAGAAAAATAAATGGACCTAATTGAATATATTGTGATTTTTTTTTTCTGCTTTGTTTCTTTGAGAGGGAACTGTAGTTGAGTAGCCCAAATGACAAATTCCTTCCTGTATTTTGTATCTTGTTTTGGAATATTATCTATTGAGGAACACATCTCATGCACGTCTCGCACAGTTGTGCTTAAGAAATGATATTTGCCTCTGTAACGGGTTATTGCCGAAATTTTTATTAATACCCTCCAAAAAAAAAAAAAACTCACTAATTCTGTGAAATTCGATATTTACTCGGGCTGCAACGACAAATGACGTCTCTATTTTTTAGGGCCGCCCTTTGTCGTTGCGGCCCGAAGAATGGAGCCACCATTTGTCATTGCGGGCCTCCCTTTTTTTTTAACAGAATTGCATTATTTGTTTTTTTTTATATAGTTTAGTTATTATGTTGAATTGATATTTTGTTTTAAATGTTATTTATTGGATATTGATGAAGCCAAAACATATAGCGAAAATCACTATCTTTTATTCAGAAAATAACGAAAAACGAATGCAAAGTAACTATTTTTCCGATTTATTTACCGCAAACGTGTTTTTAGGTTTTTTTGGTAGATTTTGGAGAAAGTTGCGTATTTAGGGTAAAAATAAAGCAAAAATGTCATATTTAAGCGATTTCTGAATAGGGCGTCAAAATGGAGCATTACATGGAGCATGTTGTTGGCTGTATGCAATCTTCTAATACTTTGTTTGACTAGATTTGTAAAATATATACTAATTGAATTTAACCTTTTACATGATTTAGTGAGTTTGCATGTTCAAAGCCTTAATTACAAGATCTATTGTGAAGAATCAAATATAGGTTCATAGCTCTAATTTCAAAATTTATAATGAAGAACCAAGGTTCATGAAGTGCTGAATTTCAAGATTCTTTTGATGAACCTAAGAAGCCAACAAGACTTTACGAAGCTATAGATTTGTGAAATAATCAAGTAGTTAAGTGAAATGTATTTAAGGCTTGTTGATTTCTGAAGCATCCGATTTGAGGGCCACCCTTTGTCGTTGCGCCCCAGCTGCCCACGCCGTTCACCTGTTTCAGAAGAATAGAGATGTAGGATAATGTTGGAATTTAACTGTAAATAAAAATAAAACTGTCTACTGTCTACATAACACAAACTTACTTATAAAATTAATAAGAACATGACAGAATAATATTTAGTAATGTAATACAAAATTTACCATAATTGGAGAGAGGTGAAGAGCCGATATTTTTATTAATACCCAAAAATAAACAAATTATCAAATATGCCCCCACCCCAAACTTATTTTTAAATCTACTCCAACCGTCCGCCTGCTGGGCGGTCCAGTTTCCATAGCTGACCGCCCAGCAGCTGGGCGGTCCGCTAGTGATTTTTTTTTTAGAGACAATATGAATATCAAGATGCTGAATTCTTAACGCTAAAAATTCGATTTTTTTTTTAAATATTAGTTAGATTACTTCTTTTAAGCATATTTATACTAAAATACGCTAAATTACTTGGAATTATGTTAAATTACGTTGAGTTACACTATATTAAGTTAAATTACACTAAATTACATTACATTACACTAAAATACGGTAAATTACAATAAATTACATATGAATAGGGACGATATCTTCACTAAAAAGGCAAAAAACGACGACGAAACTTCAAACGGTCATACAATGGCGCTCGAGTGTCCGATTTAGCAAATGACCACTTTTCAGAAAGCTTGCGAAAATACGCATACGTCCGTGCTTGCAATGTCAGATTCCAAAATTCAGAATCGCCAAAAAACAAAGGGAAGACCCTCAAACTTGAGTTGAAGTTTCCGATTAAGATTTTCATTTCTATTATTCAATCCAAGTAGTTCAGTAAATTAGTTATATAATGAAATTGTAGAATACCAATTTTTACTATTTTTGGAATTTTTTTACTATTTTTTATGATTCATGAAAGATGGCACATAATCGGTCTACTTTAGCGTAATTTTGCGTAGTTTAGCGTAATTTACCATATTTTAGCATAATTAGCGAAGTTATTGTTATTTAGCGTAATTTAGTGTAATTCAATGTAATTTAACATAATTTCAAGTAATTTAGCGTATTTTAGTATAAATATGCTTAAAAGAAGTAATCTAACTAATATTTAAAAAAAATCCGAATTTTTAGCGTTAAGAATTCAGCATCTTGATATTCATATTGTCTCTTAAAAAAAAACACTAGTGGACCGCCCAGCTGCTGGGCGGTTAGCTAGGAAACTGGACCGCCCAGCAGGCGGGTGGTTGGGGTAGATTTAAAAATAAGTTTGGAGTGGGGGCAGATTTGATAATTTGTTTTTTTTTTTGGGTATTAATAAAAATATCGGGGTGAAGAGGGTTGGGTTCATGAAAATTATAAAAAGGAGATGAGAGAACAGAGTAGGTTTGATGGGCGTCAGACATACTTTTGGAGTCTGTTGGGCTCTAGGACCGTCCAATCTGCTTTAAGATCCGTATGCACAGAATTAACGTGAGTGCACATAAATATTAAAGCAGACGACACAAATCTTAAAACAGATCGAACGATCCTGGAGCCCATCAAATCTAAACTAGATCTGATGTCTATCGAACCAAGTCTGCAGTCAAAGAAGATACAACATAAATGTTACAATTATTTTGATCAGAAGTTTCTTCAAAATATAATATCAGTCTCTTCCCCGTTTTTTTTTATTAATACCTCAAAAAATCAAATTAGCAAATCTGCCCTCCCCTCTAAATTTTTTTTAAAACTACCCGGACCGCTCCTTCACTGGGCGGTCCACTGTTCATAGCAAACCGCCCCCACATTGTGGGGCGGTTTGCTATGAACAATATTTTTTTTAGAGACAATATGAATAGCAAGATGTTGAATTCTAATGTTAAAAATTCAAATTTTTTTTAAAATATTTGTTAGATTACTTCTTTTGATGTATAATTAGCATATTTATACTAAAATACGTTAAATTACTTGAAAATATGTTAAATTACATTGAATTACACTAAATCACATTAAATTACGCTAAACTATAAACCCTAAACTCTTATTTTGGACAATTTCTAAAACCCTATATTCTAAACCCTGAACCCTAAAAATTACCGTACATTAAATGATTTACAATTTTCACATAACATATTTATAAAAATTAGTAATATTTAAAGAAACCTAAACCCTAAACCCTAATTTCTAAACCCTAATTTTCGACATTTTTATTAATAAATATACCCACGTTAGCTGGGTTTTTTTGTTAGATTACTTCTTTTGATGTATAATGAGCATATTTATACTAAAATACGCTAAATTACTTGAAATTATGTTAAATTACGTTGAATTACACTAAATTACGTTAAATTACGCTAAACTCTAAATCCTAAATTTTTATTTTGAATAATTTTTAAAACCCTAAACCCTAAAAATTATCTTAACATAATTTCAAATAATTTAGAGTATTTTAATTTAAATTGTTATAACCCGTAAATTCAAATGTAGTTAATTAATCGAGAATTAAAATTAGCAACCAATTAAAATTTTAATTGACTAATTAAGAAAAATAAAAGGTAATAAATTAAATGAACAAATTAACTTAGCTAAATTATTCGTTTAACTAATTAATTAATTTTATGAATTGTGGAATTTATTTGTACAAATATAAATTTTAAGGAAGAACTACAAAATGTTAATAACCATGATAAATTAAGAGTTAAAGAAATGACGAATAAATTTGTAAAATTTATCAAAGAACAATCAAAAATTTCGTATCGATTCTTAAACGTCAGATTTATTAAATCGTTCGATTGGATATAATTGATTCATAGAATATCATTAAACATGAACTCCTTTTTAATTTGGAAATAAGCTGAACCGTTCAATTCTGTTCTGCACGAATCTTAAAGCTGACCCAATTGATTTATTTGTCGCTGAGTCCAGATTCCTTCTCCTGCGGCGACAACTCTTCTTCTTCTCTGGCTGGCGACAGGGCCACCTCTTCTTCTTCTCTGGCTGGCAACAGTGCCACCTCCCCTTCTGTTTTTGTTCTCTTCCACCGATTCAAAAGCCCTCTCTCTTTCCCTCTAGCAACAAAAATCAGATCTCTCACTCTCTCTCTTTTCTTCTCCTGGCGCGATTTAAACATTTGCTCTCTTCTTTTGTGCTCTCCGATCCCCTACTCCCTGCCTCTATCTCTTCTCTACTCTCTCCACCCTTTCTACCTCTTCACTCTCTCTCTTTTCCCGTTGCTTACAAGCCGGACTATAGCTCTCACTATTGTTCTCGTTACTGTGGATTGCTTGTGGCGAGTGCCTGTTTTCGTGTGTTGCCGATTGCCTGATTAGACGGCCGTAGTGACTGCCGAGATTCGATTGCTACTATGATTGCTCTATCCGGGTAACACTAAACCTAATTTCTGTTGATTTTGCCTTGTGGCTGAATTGCGGCCTTCGTGCCATTTCTATTGACCTACGGCCTATGTGCCGCTCCTGTTTTCTCTGTTTCTGGTACCAACCTGATACCAGAAGTGTGTGCCGTGTTTGCCCTTCTTGTTTGGGTTGCTTGTTCTGTTTGTTACTGGTACCGACCCTTTTTAGGTGCTGGCTGGTTTGTATTGCATTGTGCTGACCTTGTTGCCTTATGACTATGTTTATGCTATGTGATGCTGGTACCAGTCGGTACCAGCCCAGTATACCACTGGTACCGGTCTCTTTCCTTGTTTTGCTTGTGTGTGTACCAATTTTTGGCTACTGGTATGGTGTACCAGTAAACCGTTTACTCCTGTTTGTTCTCTGTGAAATTGCGGCAGTAAGAGGAAGTAGGAAAATTGAATTGAATAATGGGCCGGCCTTACTTTTGCTTCTATTAATTGTTCCCTGAAATTGGCAATTTGAATTAAATAAGGGGGGCCGACTTTAATTGAATATTGGGCCTAATTGTATTTGTTTTGGGCCGAAGTAAATTACTTGACCTGGGCCGGCCTCAATATGTATAATTATGAAAAGGAGACATTTATTGTAGGGGCTCAAGCCCAATCCGAAAATGAGTATTTTTAAGTTTAATGGTTTGGAAAAAAATGCAATTGGGCTTTTAATTTTCTGCTGGGCCTTAACATGAATTTATTAATAGATTCAAGGAGGCTTGGGCCTTTGTCTATTAGGGCTTGGCAGATTTTTAAATTAAGAAGAGATAAATGTTGCCTCGAATTGACGGAATAAAAGGACGGCTTTTAAAATTTAGGTTTTAATAAAGTAACCGAATAAAACCGGATGCTTATGTAAACTTAAATTTAATTCGGGAAATGATTATACCGTCCGGGTCTTGATGCCTCAGTGAGAGTTCATAACATAATTTGAACAGATACTATACAACCCTATATGGACACCTGTATGATCCCGAAACACACCCAATAAAAATATTCCAACACATGTAGATTAATTAGGATTTTAATTAATAAAAAGTTGAGTAGTTAGGATTTTTAAATATTAAACACATATTAGATTAAAATAAATATAGTAGATAATCACATATTATTTTATATTTATAAGTTATTGACTTGTACAAATTATTAGCGTAAATTCGTAAAACTTTAGAGATATTCCAACTAAATAATTAACACTTACAAATTTCGTACTTAAGATCTAAAATTTCTTGTAGCTTAATTAATTAGGAAAAACACGTTATTTTACAAGTGATTAAATAGAAAAGTAATAATATCAATTTAAATTACGTAGGTGATACATTACTTATTTTTATTGTAAAAATATGTAACATTCTTAAGTTAAAAGTTATAAATAATTAAATTACATTAGATTAAATTAAGCCAACCTTGACCTAATTTTTCGCTCAATCGGAATCGAATAAAATCGATCGAACCGGTTGAGCAGATTCGAACACTTAGGAAATTAATCAAACGGGGTAATAAGGGTCACGAATACTTAGTATAGACTCTAATTAAGTTACGACTAAATTACAGGTCAGCCGACTTACACCGAGTTCGATCCGTGTTCTGATCCCGCTGACGGTTACACCGGAGCAGTCGAGGATTGTGCAGATTACGGTGACTTCTAGTTCTAGCTCTTTCTACCCCTACAGCTATCAGGTGTGGGATATCTGTATTTTTCTTTCGTGGCGTACTCTCACCAGTCGACCACTTGACCTGACATCCGCACTTTAAATTTTGTAGTTGCATTAGAGCATGTTTAATCCTTTCTGAACTGTAATTTAGGATTTGCACAACCCCTTCTAAATTGAAAATTTAATGCTTTCTTAGGAGTAGTGTAATTTAATTAATAATATATTAGGATATTAGTTGTCCCCTTCTCGTAGAGGACAACATATTATTGTAGCTAAGCATGTGCATTGGTGAGCGTGAGATAGAAGACCGAATGACTGCTTTCCGTCACGTAGGCATGGGATGCGTGACGGTTCGTGGGTCATTGGGCTGAGGGATCACTTGATCCCTTAGAGGTCTTATTAGGATTATTATTATTATATGCATGAGATTGGTAGTATATTATTTTCGATCATTTTACATTTTGTGCGGACCGATCTCGAGTCCGGAGACGATTCGGGAGCTATCCCCCCTACATTAGGAGCTACTTGCCTAGTACGGCTGCCGAGGATGCGGTGGCAGATTTTATTTTTGTTGTTATGATGTCCCATTGATCTGGCCGGACGGTGGAGTTCCGTCGTCTGCTCATGAGGAGACGGATTAACTCATTCTTACGACTTGCTTGTAGTTTTCTCCTATTGGATATGTTTGGATGAAGAATCGTCTAGAGTAAGGAAATACACGAATTTTTGATATAACCATCGGCTAGCGTGCACTTGCCTACGGGTTGAAGTCTTGTGTGTGCAAAGCTCGATGCTATTAGGCATCGGGTATCTTTGCCCCTCTGATCGCAGTCCTTGAGTTATGTCACATTTGAGATATAAATTCGATTTGATTGATTATGGCACGGCACGGGGTGACAAAATTATCCGTACTATTACTATATCAAATTGTACACACGGTACCTATGGTACTTGACTTCGGTTGAGTATAATATTGATCTTCATATTTTGTTTTGGGAAACTTTGGCATTTTGGCATAATAGGATAATCACATCATGTCATCTATTATATGTATATTTTTCCTTTGTAGTACTATGATAGGTTTAAGTCCGCAGCATTTGCATTAAAAGTGAATTACCGACTTTACATAGATTTCAAATTAAAATGTGCTTTGACTTGGGAGGATCCCTGAAGGGATAATACTGGGTCACATACTGGGCGATCATTCGCTCATCCCCTCCTTTTTATGGATGTGGGCAGGTACAGAGTCTGACGGTCCGCAGCAGGAGGCGTCAGGAGCTGTCCCCGACGGCCATATCACTTGAGGTAGTTTAGGGGCTTTTGTTTAGGATTTTACGAGCCCAATGTTTTGTTATATTGGACTCGATAGATCGTGTATCCCTTTTGACTAGTTATGTTTATCCTGAGGTGGATTGTATGGATGTGTATATATGTATGTTTATTTGATATTTATGACTATTGCTTGCTGCTTTATTATTGCTTCTGCTGTTGCTTGATGATTGTATTTGTTTAGCCTTGCGTGTTTATTGATTATTAGACACGAGGCGGGGATTGATCATACTCTAATCCGGAAATCCTGGTTTGGGGTGTGACATCCTTTGGGTGGTATCAGAGCCAGGTTTATCGTAATCCTTTGTACGATAAACCGAATACCATTCACTAAACAAATAAGAAGCAAAGTCATAAGTTGATAAATATTAATATATACGAGTCAAAGCACTTGACCGATACTTTAAGTAGTATCTCGCGTAGACATCAACAAGCGATCTCTTCTCTCTACTATACGACTCCCTGTTATTCATTGAGTGTATATTCCCATCTCCTTTGCAGTTTCACGATGGATGATCATCATCGCCGGAGGCGACGTAGAGCTGCGTCTCAGCCACCCGAGGCTCATTCCGGGCTCTCGGCTGGTAGTGTATCACCACGACCTATTGAGGTCCGTGCCCCGTCGGTGCACTCTCTGCCTTCTGTAGCACGAGGTCAGGGCGCAGCGACCCCACCCCATGGAGGGGCGGGTGCTAGTAGAGCAGGTTCGTCTCGAGCTGGTTCGTCTCGAGCGGGTCCGTCTCATGGTGCTGCAGATAGGCAGCCTTCACCTTCACCAGATGCGACACAGCTCATGCGACAGTTCCTCGATGGTTTGGCCCAGATTACGGGTCAGGGAGCAGGTGCGGGTCGCGCTATAGTTGACCCCTTTACCACCGCTCACCGTGAGTTTACACGTCTCCACGCGCCCCGCTTTGACGGGCGTGGTACTTATACTGCCGCAGATGAGTGGCTTACCTCCGTAGAGGAGACCCTCCGTCTCGCTCGGTCTCCTGTGGAGTTCCATACTGAGCTGGCTGCGACGCTCTTCGATGGGGATGCCCGTTATTGGTGGGTTACACAGCAGCCACAGTATAGGGACGATCCTCCTATACCATGGCAGTGGTTCACTGATGTCTTCCGTCGTCGTTTCATGGGTAGGTCACAGCTTCGTGCCCTGCGACAGCAGTTCGAGTCACTCACCCAGGGTAGCCGTACTGTGCGGCAGTACGGGAGCACTTTCATCAGCCTATCGCGATACGCTCCTGATTTAGTGGCGGATCCACAGGACCGGCGTCTCCGCTTCATTGAGGGATTACAGCCCGCCCTGGCCTGTCACGTGGTCTCGCACGTTGGTACGTCCATTGAGGCCTTGATGGACAGTGCGGAGTTAGTGGAGAGACTCCAGCACAGGAGTGTCCGACCCCGGACCGACTTCACCGCTTCTGCGGGTCGAGGTAGAGACACATCCTCCCAGCCTATCGTGAGGCAGCCCCAGCCTCAGCAGTTTCGCGGTCAGCTGAGACCGGCCATTCCTCGCTCTGGTGTCTGTTTCATCTGCCAGGCCACTGATCATTGGGCGAACGCCTGTCCGCAGCGGATAGGCAGTAGCCAGTACTCCGATCGAGTCTTCTCAGGAGGTCGGGGACAGTCTGACTTCGGCCGCGGACGTGGGCCGGTGCCACCCCGCAGCGGCTTCGGCAGCAACATGCAGCGAGGTGGTAGATCTGGATCCGGGTCAGGACGTGGACCTGGAGGTGTCAGTCAGACTGGTCGCGACTCCGCGCGCATTCACGCCACCATTGGGGAGGAGATCCCCGCTGCCGTGACCCCCGAGGGAGAGCCACTACCGGGACCTCCTTCCACTGGTGCCCCGACGCATGATGATGAGGATCTCATCACAGGTACTGTACTTATATCTGGGTGTCCAGCTTACGTACTCATCGATACGGGAGCGAGTCATTCCTTCGTAGCGTTAGCTTTCGTGACTACCCACGAGTGGGCCACCGAGGCTAGGACTCGGGCCATGGAGGTACAGACGCCTCTCGGGAGGCAAGCCCTGGTAGACAGGGTTTGCAAGGACCGAAAAGTCCGTATCGCCGATAGGGACCTAGCAGTAGATCTTACGGTTCTGGACATGCGAGATTTCGACGCGCTGCTAGGTCTGGACTGGTTGACCACGCACCACGTCATCGTCGACTGCGAGAGACATACCGTACGATTCGGGCGTCCGAATGAGGTGTCGTTCACCTTCAGGGGAAGGAAACCTGGGACCGGGTTTCCTATCATATCGGCACTACGGGCGACCCATCTCATCACCGCGGGGTGTAGCGCGTATCTTGCAGCTGTCGTCCTGACGGAGAGCGAGGAGGTAGACATACGCAGCATACCGATTGTGAGTGAGTTTACCGATGTATTTCCGGAGGAGCTACCTGGGATGCCTCCAGATCGTGAGGTTGAGTTCTGCATAGAGCTCCAGCCGGGCACGACACCCATCGCCCGAGCCCCTTATCGCATGGCGCCTGCCGAGCTTAGAGAGCTCAAGACGCAGCTCGAAGACCTACTCGAGAAGGGATTCATACGACCGAGCACGTCTCCTTGGGGAGCCCCTGTCCTCTTCGTGAGGAAGAAGGACGGATCCCTTCGTCTATGCATCGACTACCGAGAGTTGAACAAGTGCACGGTGCCGAACCGATATCCTCTACCACGCATCGATGACTTGTTCGACCAGCTCCAGGGTTCAGAGGTGTATTCGAAGATCGATCTACGATCCGGATATCACCAGATGATAATTAGGGCGAGCGACGTTCCGAGGACAGCTTTCCGGACCCGATACGGACATTACGAGTTTCGCGTCATGTCCTTTGGACTGACGAACGCACCGGCGTATTTCATGAGTCTCATGAACACGGTGTTTACGGACTTCCTGGACTCATTCGTTGTAGTCTTTATTGACGACATATTGATCTACTCGCGGAGTCGGGAGGAGCACGTCACACACCTACGATTGGTGCTAGAGCGACTTAGAGAGCATCGGCTATACGCCAAGTTCTCGAAGTGCGACTTCTGGATTGAGAAGGTTGCGTTCCTTGGACACGTGATATCTAAGGACGGGTTAGCGGTGGACCCGCAGAAGATATCCGCCATTTCTGACTGGAGGCGACCGGAGAGCGTCACTGAGATTCGTAGCTTCTTGGGATTGGCCGGCTACTATAGACGGTTTGTAGCTGGATTCTCACGACTATCCCTACCGCTGACTCAGCTACTGCAGAAAGGAGTCAAGTTCGAGTGGACTCCCGAGTGCGAAAGTAGCTTCGAAGAGCTCAAGCGCCACCTTGTCTCCGCACCGATTCTCGCGATGCCCATTTCCAGTGTGGAGTACGCCGTTTACGCTGACGCCTCCCGATACGGATTAGGTTGCGTGTTGATGCAGCAGGGCCATGTCATCGCATACGCTTCGAGGCAGCTCCGCACGCACGAGCGGAACTACCCCACCCACGACTTAGAGTTAGCGGCCGTAGTCTTCGCGTTGAAGATCTGGCGTCATTACCTATACGGCGACAAGTGCAAGATCTACACCGATCACAAGAGCCTGAAGTACGTTTTCACACAGAAGGAGCTCAACCTGAGGCAGCGTAGATGGCTCGAACTGATGAAGGACTACGACCTGGAGATATTGTATCATCCGGGCAAGGCCAACGTGGTGGCCGACGCCTTGAGTCGCAAGAGTCAGGGTAACTTGGCTGCGATGATTACGCGACAGCACCATCTACTGGAGGACATGAGGCGACTCGACTTGTGGGTTGCTCCATCGGAGGAGCTGATAGGCGAGACTAGCGGTAGCAGTGAGACGGTGATAGCTTCCATGGTGATACAGCCGACGTTGATTGACGAGATACGATTGGCGCAGAGCAGCGACGACTTACTGAAGAAGACTCGCGCCACTATTGCCGCGGGCCGACCTTCTCCGTTTAGAGTAGATGACGATGGCGCCTTGAGACTCGGTGACAGACTATGCGTACCAGATACGGCATCCCTAAAGGACAGGATCCTTAGGGAGGCACACGACTCGGTCTACGCGATTCATCCTGGCGAGACGAAGATGTACCAAGACCTCAAGGACCACTACTGGTGGAAGAACATGCGCCGAGAGATCGCGAAGTACGTTAGCAAGTGCCTGACTTGCCAAAAGGTGAAAGCCGACCGACGGAGACCGCCCGGGCTTATACAGCCACTCAAGAAATCGGAGCACAAGTTCGATATCATCACGATGGACTTTGTGACAGGACTACCTAGGACTCGGTCGAGAGACGATGCGATTTGGGTCATAGTCGACACTTTGACCAAGGTGGCGCACTTCATCGCCTATCGATACGGACTGACGGGAGAGGAGATGGCCCTACTCTATATGAGACATCAGCACAAGTTTCATGGAGTCCCGACTACGATCATATCCGATCGTGACCCCCGCTTCACCTCGCGCTTTTGGGAGAGTTTTCACGAGGCTCTCGGGACCGAGGTAGTATTCAGCACCGCCCATCACCCACAGACGGACGGTCAGTCAGAGCGTACGATACAGACGTTAGAGGATATGTTACGATCGTGCGCTCTCACGATGCAGGGCGACTGGACGGATCATCTGCACATGGCAGAGTTCTCGTATAACAGTAGCTACCACACGAGTATCGGCATGTCGCCATTCGAGGCGTTATACGAGCATCCAGTCCGTACACCCGTATGTTGGGGGTCTACCAGCTCGTTCCGCCCTACCGTACCCCAGCTGATCGAGGAGTGTACGGATAAGGTGCGGATTATCCAAGACCGGCTTAAGACGGCACAGGATCGCCAGCGGAAGTACGCGGACCCAAAGCGTCGAGATTTCAGCATGGAGGTTGGCGAGCACGCACTTCTACGAGTTTCGCCCCGCAAGGGGATTATGAGGTTCGGAGTCAAGGGCAAGTTAGCACCTAGATACATCGGCCCATTTATGATTCTCGAGCGGGTCGGTCGCACCGCATACCGACTTGCGTTACCTCCATCCCTCGCTGGTG